>CM041534.1:392500-992500 GCA_023238725.1 Scortum barcoo | reverse complement strand
TGCATGTCAGACAAACTGGTACAAACAGACTTACATTGGTCTGACTGCTTTCAAGCAATGTCCATCAAGCAGTCCACTCAGCTCAAAACATAATACACGATACGTCATTAGATCACAGTGGATAAAGTTATCAACTTACATTCACAACACATCTTCAAGATAGCACAAACTTTTTGTATAAAAACGTACCTTCATTCTGTGTCTGGGTCTGATCCACTGCTCCATCCACTAACTGACTGTCCTTCTCTTCAAAAGTGTGATTTGCAGTGACCTCACTGTTGAATGGATTTTTTCTTTGCTTCAACAAAAGACAATTGATACATATAACACCTGCAACACACTAAAGCACGGTCTCACCTTTTCAAAAGATTATGTTTCTCCACATCAGGTCCTACCTTTGTTGGTGACATTAAAACCTGTTTCAATGTATCTTGTGGTGTTTCATAAGAGGTCTCACTTTGATACCTGTTAGAATGAACAAACATTATAGTGGTTGACTATTTTTGAAGATAGGATGTACAACTTTGAAGTTTGCAGGTCTTTCAAATATAATTTTTAATTTAATCTTGATTTGGATCTTCAGGAATCTGCATACTCTAAATGCATATAGAAATGTTTTGGGTCAATGATCAGTGAAATAATCATCTCATTACCTAAACAATGCCTGTTATCTTTTTTTTTTGTTTATCTTTCTCTCAAATGACTATGCAAACTGAAACTAAATATTATCGAATTAAAATGATATTACATAGTTGCTTTTAAGAACAGGCAGGTAAGTCCTAACAACTACAGGCAGTGCAGAATGTGAATGACATCACGAGTATGATCCCTCCTCAGAAGCAGTGGAAAACATGAACATGTGAGACCTCACCCTGTAAGACGATTACTGAAAACTTCAGGGCCAATTACTAAGAATTAATTTGCTGTGTGCACAGCCCTTCTCACTAGCAATCACACCAAAATAATCTACTCTACTAGTGCAGCATGTAATATTGCTCAAAACAAACAACAGTGACCATATGTTTGTTTATACTATGAGGAGTTACTGTTTGCTACCAATGGCTGAAGAGCCACGTCAAAAGATGGTGGATGAAGACCTTACATTGTTTAAAATTTCCTTTCCATTTAAATTCCCTCTGTTAGTCCACTTGTCAGTTTAAAGGATAAATCTGCTGAAATTCTATATGTCTCTTACTGCCAACAAATCTCATGTGCACTGAATGTTTCCTCCCAAGAAGTGCTGCTTGTGTATCCAGAGTGTGTATCAATCTCACATACACCATCTAAAAATACTCACTATAGCATCATCTGTGTATCAATCCACTGCTGAAAACAGTCCCCTTCAAAATGAAGCTATAGATATGTGAACATTTTGTGTGGTATTGGTATTTAATGCGATTTGTCAACAATCACATTAATATATAATAACGCCAGGCCAGTAACTAGTTTTTCTAGATATTTTCTAGAAGGATTCAAACTCCCTTCAAAAGAATAATCTTGCTGGACACTGTATTAATCTGCAGCTGAAAAAAAGACGTATACACACCTCCTCTGAACCTATTAGCAGGCAGTCACTTATGTACACATCAGCACAAAGGAAAGCAATGTTAACACTCATCTGGAGTCATGTTTATGGTTACCTGGTGAATATGAGTATAATATATACCAAATATAAATATCAGTCTCTGTAGCTGCTAAATGCTCCATTATGTTAAAAAAAATCATTTCTACATTGAAAAACACTCCAAATGTGACATCTGCTTGCAGACTACATCCTGTCTACACTCACCTTTCATTGCTGAGTTGCATGTGAGGCTCCTGGAGGACTCCACAGAGTGCAGGTGGGACGAACACTTCTTTATTTTCACTGCAGACAAAACTGGGCTTCTCAGGCAATATCTGGGAAAGCTCCACTGCAGCACACAAGACACAGTTAAGTATTCCTTGTAACACTCACTCCTCATGTTCATTACAGCATCATAGCCTAATAATTACTTTATATGTAAAAATAACCCAGATGTAATGCTACGTCTCCATCCTGACCACTCGAAATGTATAATCTGGCCATCATGATCATTTTAGAGGTACAATGTGCTTATCAGTGTATCAGCTGATTTCTGTGTCAGTTTGTCAACTACAGCCATAAAGTTGTTGTTCACCGAGGAGTCCTCCAATGAGATTCGCTTTAGGTTTTTATGTGTGTGGTCATAAATCCAGTGTCAGGAAATAAGACTCTCTTCACATCACTGGAGTATATTTTCAATGTGTGGTTGAAACAGGGGCTTACTTGCCTCTGCTGTTGTAATAGTTTATGATTAAAAGAAGTACAGAGTGAATTTTAAGAGAGCAGAATGCAGTGCCACCTGTGAGCAGCAGAATTTAATTGGGAGCTTCCTCAGCTGACCCACATGATCACTGTAGGGTCATTTTTCCATGTCCATTCACAGAGCAGACAGATGGAGTGTGAATCCTGGATCAGCTGAGTTTATGTCTGCAGCAACTGGGCTAACGTCGCTGTAAGGGTCTGTAATGGCTAAACAAGTCTATAGGTGTGCTCCCAACTCTGTGAGACTATAATGTTCATTACACATCAGAAAAAAAAACCTATTAGATGAACGAAGAATGACAACATTATTATTCTTAGAGCCCTGTGACCTGAAATGGCCACATTGTTACTTTAATAAAAGTAACAATAGTAAGTAAGTAAAATGTTACATATTCTGGTGGGCATATAAGTGTTTCAAGACACTATGACAAAGAATTTAAGAAATGCTTTCCAGTTCTGCCTTCTTCTCTTCAATTCTATTAATGAAGGGAAGATAACTGTCTCACTTCACACACAGTCAACTTGCATTATTAGGCTTTTTTTTTTTTTTTGCTCTTTTTACCAAGGCAGACTCACATATAGTCAGCGGTTTGTGTGTGTGCCTCATGGAGGCCCTGATGATGTCAGAGCCATGTATGCGATCTTGATGGCGAAGCTGCTTGGTGTCATAGAACCATTCTCCAGTCATGTACCTCAGCTGGCCCTTGTCACTGACAGTCTTCTGTAGGTTCCTGAGTGCAGACACATCAGTGGGAAATGAAGTCACTACTTCAGTCAGAACATCATTTCTAAAGTTTGGTATGGGTTAAATGAAAAATTTCATTACTGTGCTGGAAGCCAGTTCCACACGCAACTGGAACTTGTACGTAAGAGATAAATGTGCTTTCTATAGTTCCATAAGATTCAGGACAGATATCTGTATTCTTTACACTTCTTACACAATGACATCTGCGATAGATGGAATAAGTTTGTTCCTCTACCCAGAGACATTGAAACATGGAACAACTGATACAAGACACTCACTGGACACGCTTCTCCTCAGCCTTCTTCAGCTCAGCATCTCTTTTCAACACAGCCAGGATGGTCTCCTGCTCCTCCTCCGTCAGGAAACTCAGGTCGATCATGGTGACTGCTACTGCTCGCTCAGCTTTCCACTTTGGAGTTAGTATTTAGTAGTTGAACATGATCACTTCTTCATACAATTCTCCTTGAAGCTCCCAGGCTTGTTCTGTTCTTCCAGGTCAAGTCAGTGTCACTGGATGATCTGTACTTAATCCATCATATCAAAGGATCGTACTGTGATGGTGGTTAATGCAGTCCTTATTACCTTTACTCTTCTGGGGCTTTTCTAGTTTTGGATATGTTTTGCTTCAGTGTTATCTGCAGCCATGTGGGACCCTTCCTAGACCAGTTTGAATCTGAAAGAAAACAGCAGAAATGGAATTTCATTTTCTGAGACTTGGCCATAACTTCCACTCATGTCGACAATATCTGATGATAATGCAAAACTGGCAGCTTTCATGTAATGGTGCTGTGATTTAATATGATAATGACCATATTAAATCACAATCATATTAAATTCTGTGCCTTGATATACAATGGTAGACGATGAGAAAGCTGTATTAGCTGCACTAAACTAGAAGTGTTAAATTTGAAGTGTTGTGCTGCTTAACACAGATTGAACTGACCTGCTGAAGAGTAACAAACTGAATGTGAAATGGAATCAGATGATGACCAGATGACTAGTAACATGTAGCAGATCAGTTCTCAGTAATAAAATCATCTTATGAGACCGGATTCAGTAAAACTGGTTTTCATCATTTTATCTATGTTAGCAATCAGCAATAAAAACGTGTACAGACGCACTCCGCTAAGAGTCCAGAAAAGTGTTTAGGCTTGACATTTAAGCCATGATAAAACATGAATGAGCATGTCATGCTCACACACTGTTGACTAATCTCACTAAAAACATTCCTTTTCCTCTCACTCACTCACTGCTCCTACTGACTACTGCAAACATACATATAACTATCTACCAGGGTGTGTGATAAAGATGGAAAGATGACACACCTCTATCTGATGCTAACAGATTACAGAAAAACAAAAATACATATTTTTAAACTGGATTACAACTTCAGGGTTTTTTTTTCTCCGCTGAGCTGCTGCTTTTCCTGGGAAACTGCATTTGATTGGTTTGAGATTTATGTTGAAAAAAAGTCTTCATTGTGTTAATGTGAACACATTACACATGAGCTTAATGGGAGTGTGAATGTAATTGTTTCTGTCTTAGAAGTAGTTGAGGCTGTACTTTTTTTATTCATTTTCCAAGTTAGGAAAGTTTGTAGTTACCTCATTTGCTCAAGTAAAATGTTGCATAAAAACTGTAATCATGTCATGTCAGGTTTATACTGGAGAAATCTTAAGTAAGGTAGTATTTCTTTACAAAGAAAAATGTTGCAGGTCCTGTTTCTCTGAAAGGGGAAAAGTTTAGCTGAGGACCCTTTTCCTTGTTGTGGTAGCTGGTAGATTTGACGGTTGCATGAAAATGCATAAAAGTAAAGTACTGTTAAAAATAATGGACTGGACTTCCTATCTGGGTAAGAAATAGTGACGTACAGGCAGATATCTGGTTATTATTTATCCACTTCAGACGTTTGGAAGTCTCCTTAGGAGAAAAACAATGCCATCATTGACTGTGTATCCTCTAATCTAACTACATTATATGGTGAGAGGGCTGTATATCATGTCAGTTAACAGTTCAGTTAATATGAATATCTGCATATCCAGATACTATAAGAATTAAACTGTTTCTGTTCAAACAGTGGGTATCTGAGTTCAACTGGATCTAAGTAGATAATATGGATCTGAACTTCATTACCATTTAGTAAGCAACCATATCTATTCTTGGAAAGCAGAAACTGCAGAAATATAAAATTGGCAGTTAAAAGGCTATTCCAGCTGTTCATAAATGGGGATTCTCATTAAAAATCCACAACATATTCCTATAAAGAGTTTTAAGATCACTGTGAGAAACTTGATGATAAATGTTATAACATTTGCGATCAGCTATGTTACCAGTCAGCAACAGGAATGTATAGTTTTGCAGTGATACTCGAGTGAAACAGTTGAATCTTTCAGCTGATCAACATCTCTACTAATTTTTTTATTCCTTTGCTGTAACTTTCTCCTATTATTTGTCAAACTGTGCTGACACTCCAGTTCAGTAATCTTAACAGTATTAGGACAGCATACAGAGGAAAGTAGAGTATATCATTTAAAGAAAAGGCAGCACGATCCAAGTGTAAAGTCAGAAAGAAGTTAGCTCACCTTTTCCTGTTGCTCCTTCTGAGTGAAAACTAAAGTGCAACTGGATCCTGAGCTGCTGCAGGTGGGAGGAGCTGCAGACATACAGACAGACAGAAGGAGGCAGCAGCAGGCAGGACAGGGTCAGCATCCAGGTTGCTTTCCAAGCCTTTTTCCTCTGAACTTAAGGGGCCCTCAGTATCAAGTCAGCCTGTCTAACTGGAAACATAAACAGTGTTTGACCTTTATAACATTATAACATATTCCACTGGATCTATAACCAGAGCAAATTATAATAAACTGAACAACATTTCATATCATACGTCAGCATAGCATACATAGAAATGTTACAGTCACCAGAGCTGCAAAAACCTACAACACATACAGCTAACCTGTCATAAAGATGAACAGGCTACATAGAAACAAACAAAAAAAGTCCATAAATGATATTAGCTGTCTCCTCAACTTTAAGATGAGATAACCACAGACAACAGATAAACAGAGAAACTTAAATAATTACATATGTTTTAAAAATAGTAAAATAAAGCTGCAATAAAAGGGCAGATTGTATGCTTTTTAATACGACCACTATGAGCACTTGAAAAGACAGAATGTGCATGAACTGTCACGGTGATGGTAAGCAGGCCTGGACTTTTGTATCCACATAGATGGTGAATTACTCACTGTGCCATCAGGAAGTTTTCACACACCTTCTTATGCCTTGAGCCAACGATATCACATGTGCAAAAAAGAAAAAAAAACACTGTTGGTTTGGTGTGTGTTGTCAAATATCTCTTTTAAATGTATTTGAACATTAGGTGAAATAGAACATGAGTATACAGTACAAATTACAGCAAAACACTGAACACTGTGGACTGATAGTTTGTCTGATCTGGACATCTTTTAAAACATTTGATATCAACTAGCTAAAGAATGCTTGTGTCAGTTTTAGTAGCATTTGAATGAAGACTTCTGGAGATATAGATGTTACCTGATTTTGGATATTTTGTAAAATATAGAGTGACAGACTTCAGAACTGACCATAAATTGCAGTGTAGCTAATTTAAATCACACATCAGTAGACATGCTGAAAAAAAATCAGCTCTGTAGGCCATACAGGTTATTTTTGTTTATTTTTTGAAGTTTGGAATATGAAATTTAGATAAGATATGTCCACTTTAATCAGTCATGACCCCAAATCATGCAAAGCATTCATGAGTTATTGCCTAGTTAAAAGGAACACCAAAAAAAAAAAAAACTGGTTTGTATGACTGAAACAGATTGATAAACATAGTCCGTAGATAATCCTGACAAAGTTTTGAGATGTTTGGCTCAGCAGTTTCTGAGGAGTTCTTTACATAACAAGTCACAAAATTGGACGTTTTTAGAGCAGAAGACCGTTGGAGCAAAGATAAACTGAGAGATGAAAGCGATGGACATGAATCCTTTTAGTGGAGAAAAGTAATAATAAAAATAGCAAGAAGTAAAATAAGAACAAAAACTATAGGGCTCCAGTACCAAGTGTAGATGCTTGGATCTCTAAATAGAGTGGTAATTATACAGGAGAAATTAAAGTCAAATTAAAATTACACACAGCAGAAATACACATACAGTCTAAACAACTAGTGTTGTTCTTGACCTAAAAGTGAAATATCATCTCAAGCAGAGGAACAGTGGTATGATTTACTGCTCTCATAAGGAAGCTCTAAAAAGCAGCACACATTGGACAGTCACAGCTCTTCCAGCAGCTGTAACTGTGCACCACAAGATGGCAGAAGAGCTCCATCCTTTACTTGTCTAGCGTCCCATTCATATCACATGACATTTTCCAGGATTTAATATAGCCAATCCATCAGTTGCATAGACTATTGAATCTGTGGAAGAGCTACATTAACAAGTGTTTCAAGAACAAATTTGTCTGAGCTTACTGTTGTGGAGACATTTTAAAGACCGCAATATCATTTCTCATTTTGTAAGTATTTAGTAACTATTTACTTAAGTTCCTAGTTTGCCAGATAGTTTGGTGTTGAATCACCCTGCCAGACTTGGGAGTACATTTAGTCACATCTTCCTTTGACAGTCGTCACTATGTCAGCATTAGTTCATCCAGTCTAGCTGCCCCTTTAAAAGAGCCAGAACAGTTGGTCTGTGGAGCATCTTAACTGTGCACATTCTGTCTTCAGCCCCACATACTGTTTGTCTTCATCACTGACATCATTAAAGATTATGTATCCACAGTCCTTCACAGTGTCAGGGATGAATGAGGGGGATACCATAGAACATGTGGGAGGAGCTGGACCAAGCTGAGGCTTCATCCTTGTCCCTCAGGACCTTTGGGTGATGCTTGGCAGAGGGGAATGGGAGAATGTTAAATATGGAAATGTCCCCCTTTCATTTTCTTATAATCCTGTTTAGGAGCATGTTACTGCCTCTGGCTGTCTGCATATTTAGATTGTTAAAGACCTGTTGAAATATCTACATACTTACAGCTTCAGCTTCCCTCAGAGTCCTAATCTAGGGGAAAGTCCAAGGCTCTTTTAACCAATGACAAACATGCTGTTTTTTTCCCGTCCAACTCATTTTTGGAACGGAAGGAATAGTCAAACAAGGTTAACTGTCTGAAGATACGATGAAAAGGAAGGCCTCAGTTCAACAGTAAGGCTTTTATTAACTCGCCAATTAATTCCATCATGAAAGTCAGTGTCTCACACAAACACACACTGAGGGGAAATAGCAGAAACAAAGAATCTTCTTATTGCTGGTAAAGAGGCTTTGCCAAGCAGGATGTAGCTTTTAAATCAAGGTCCTTCTGTGTGTGTGTGCTGCACATGGATGAGCTACTGCACCTGTGGGTTCAGCAGCAGAAGCCTCCATAATGATGAAGACTGAGACTCCAGCCTCCTCAAGGGCCAAGGCCCCCTCACACTTGGACCATCTGTCACTCACAAATTCACTTTCTACCAATTTCAGTACATGAATGTTGCTATTAAGGGGAAACTCCCCATATTTTACATATAAAGGTCAGTTTTTTTCATCACAGGTAGCACTACTTCACTAATTAGATTATGATTCATGGAAAAATAATAATTTCTGAAAAATGTCTTCTGCGGCTCTGAAGGCTTAGGCATGGTCGTAGTAGGCATCTTAGCTTGGACTGGGAGATGTCAGTTTGATAACAGAAACATGTTTAGTGTTAAAATTTCCAAAAAACTGGTAGGTGTGTGGATTATAAGAAATGTAGCAGTCTGGATTAATTCTGACAAAAGGTCACAATAAACAAATGTTGGGCAGAAAATAAGATCACTTGAGGGAAATGACAAAAGCCTATATTTTCAGATAGAGTCAAGCAATTCAGTATAAATGACATTACCACAGTTCAGACTGCTTTTCTTTTTGGTCTTAGGGCCTTTTCACACCTGGAAGTCCAAACCGTTCTATCCATTTGATCGTGATGGTTTCCTATTGCAGTTATGCCAGTGCACATGGCATACCTACATTCTGTCATCATAACCAACATTAGCTCCCTGTGATGATGGATGAAGCCTAATGAAACTTTGGGGCTTTCTTTCCATTTGTGTCGACAAAGAATTTAAGCTTCTGTGCTTCATTCTCAGCAAGAATAGTGACATCTGGTGGCATACAGAAACTAAAGCAACCATAAATACCTCTATCTAAACTATAAATAAACATCTATACTGACTGTGTGTTCTTTTGATATGTTAATGTTCTTGTTCATTCATAGGAGTGCATCTTTGGTGGTAGACTCGGTGAGCACTGTGGGCTCAGGCAGTTTCCTTTGTGGCTGATATTTGTGACAAGATTTCATATAAATGGCAGTTTGATTAATCAGTCAGAGTGAATAATTGTGCACGTGGGAAGATCAAAATGCTCAAAACTTTCAAACAATGTTTTCAACTTGTAACACTACATCTCTCATTCAGTCTCCCCTCTTCATGGCCCAACGCTGTTGTGTCACTCAGACATCTTATATAGAGCTGCAGGACAAAATCTGGACATGTGATGAATATTCAGCTTTGGAGTCTGCCAGCTACGAATTGCATTGTCGTCACTGAAATGGTAAGTGTCACTGTATCATAACAGTACAAGCATCGCTAATGTCATGTAATCAGTGGTAAAGGCACCACCTCATACATGAAATGATACCTTTATGATAAACAGCAGCTTTCTCACAAGTGCTCTTGGTGAGATCTGCTCCCATGTGTCAGCTGTGTTGTTCAGGCTGTGGGAACATAACCATGCCATGAACAGAGCTCCAACACCAGAACAGTGCAAGTAGGAACACCAAGTGAGGAATCTTTGAAAAGAGCAGCAGGCAGCATTTTTAACAACACAACAACTCCAGAAAGTTAGACCCTGCATAGATCACTCCATCAATCCAGGATCCCCCACAAATCTTTGTGACAAGCAGACAAGAGATGTGTGAGTAGAAGCAGTGGAAGCACTGTTTGAGCATATAACTACCAAAACAGAGAACAGATACAACATTATTTAGGATTACTGTTTAAAATAAAGCCAAAAGCCATAACAGTCAAATATAAAACATTTACTGCTGTCAGTGCAAAGCTCTAGCAGCTACATCTATGATACTACATACAGCTATCTTCCATGTTCATTAGAACATTACATATTACAGCAGGCAAAGAGCCAAGCTGTTAGCAGTCAATTTCCCAGCAATACTTAGTTAGTTACAATACTTTAGTTTTGACTGTTGAATGATTGTGTGATGTCAACTAAAAATATGAAACGCCTTGTGAAGCACCAGTGACATGTGAAACCTTGGACATGGTCAGTCATGTGGCGAGTATACCTGTAATGACTGTTTGTCATTGACTGTAGATTTGTAGATTTGTAGAACATTTGGTCTTGTCTCCAAACATACTACCACAATTCATTTTGTTGCAGTGTCTTTCCTTTTTCTGGTTCTGATGATAGCCTGCCAGAAAATCCTGTAATTGGTCCGAACACAAGAAACTAACCAAAGCATGGTTTGACTTGCTCTGAGGTTCTCTCTGAGGTTTTACAAGTAACTTTGGTTGGAATCAAGCTGAGAAGACTAGACCAGATGAAGAAGGCATAAAAGGGCCCTAAGATGGCAGCTTACATTCCAACTGTTATCTTGAAGTGATGTCTAACTCTTTAAAACAGTTGATTGATTGACTGATTAATTGATTGCTAAGGGCCCAGGAAGTAAAGTATCTAGTGAAAAGTTGTTTGGATAAGCAGTATCCAGAAAGCTGTAATACTGGAGGCTGAGCAGTCAGCCTGTTCCGAACAGGTAAGTTTTGACCAGGCCCTGCACTAGTCTTGTTAGAACTGAAGGAAGAATGGACTGAACAAAATACAGGGAGACACTGCAAGAGAACCTGCTTCAGTCCACTAAAATCTGAAGTCTGAGAAGGTTCACCTTTCAGCGGGACAATGACCATAAATTCAAGGTTAACATAAGACAGGAGTGGTTAAACAACATGAAGGTGAATGTTCTGCAATGGCTACATCAAAGTCCAGATCTCAGTCTAATCAAGAAGCCATGGCACTGTTTGGAAACTGCAGTCCACAGGCATCATCCAACCTACATTAACAAGGAAGAAAGGGACAAATCGATGTGCAAAGCTGGTAGATACTTCCTCCAAAAGACATTAGGCTGATACTGCAGCTAAAGGAGGCTCTACTAAGTACTAATGTGTAGGGGTTGAATAGCATTTTTGTTCCAAAAACGTTCTTACAATGTCTGCTGATGTGTAAGTAATTTTTGCTTTGAAACATTGTTAGAGCATATGGGTTTGCAATAATAATATGTTTTGCTATCCACTGTATATTGCCACAACTAGAGGTGCACAACAGTCTTGCACAATCTGTCCCAAAAGTGTTTACCCCATGACCACCAAAACCTGCAGGGAGATTCAGATAACGCTGTTATCTTGAGAAAACAAACTTAGCTATCCTGTAATAACAAAGTCATTACAGACAACTCTAAAATGAGTGTCTGGTTTATTTGATCAAACTTTATTTCAGCATCCAAGAACACTGTCATGACTGAAAGGAGGATCTATAACAAAACAGTAGATCAAGGCATTAAAGTGTCATCTTGTTTGCTGCAGTTTGATCATTAGAGAAGACAACTTCATTTTATAGGAGCCAAAGATGAGAGGTCGACCAACTCCCATCTCTTTGTTTCAGCCAGCAGCTGCTAAAGAAGTGCTATAGTGACAGAGGTAAAGACATTAAGGCCATCTGATTTTCTGCAAGACTCTATGAAGCCTGTTCAACAATAAACAGTGAGCCCCAAAGAACCTGTAGTAAACTAACTGTAAATAAACATGTAAACATTAAAAGATCCAAACAAGCTTTGTTATATCGAGATAATGACATAATCAACCCATTATCTCGAGATAACAAAGCTCATTTTCAAGATAAATTAACTTCTGATCTTGAGCTAATGGTATTAATGAAAAATGCACAGCTCTTCTCGACTTCTGTAGATCTTCTCTTCGTAATACACTATACTACTATACTATTATACAATTGGTGCCCAAGACATTTTTTTACTTTTATTAAATATGGAGCCAAAGAGGTGTGGAAGCTTGCACTTTATTGGAAAAAATCAAACAAAAATATAATATGAAGGGACAATGTAGGAAATATGCTCAGTTAATGGATTAAGGGCCACTTTTATGTTCAGACCATCTTTCATACCTGCACCGTCCATTACTGTGATTGGCAGTTTAAGTTTTATATACACAAAGCACTGGTCAACAGTGCTCTATTCTCCTGCACAACTACACTGCCCCCAACCCCTCTGCTGCCAGTCCGACCTGCACCTACACCCGATGCCTCCCCACATTGTCTGAAACACCCTAGTGCTCACCTGTGGAAACAGGATCTGAGCATGAAAGGGACCCTGCACATTCAGGTTGGAAAAGGGCAGCCGAGAGCTTTGTTAAATGTAAGAATAAATGGCATGCCAAAAGCGTCAAAAGCATAAATGCAGATTCCTTTCCAATGCAATGCTGCCTCAATCACAAAATGTAGTGCTTTTGCTGTTGTGAAAAATGTTCCCGAGCCAAATTTGTAGAGATCGGCTCCACCAATTTGACTGTGTTAATAAATTGTTACGTTCATACACATCCTCAGTGTGACCCCTCGAGCCACAGATAACTGCACAAGGCATCATGCGAGTACAGAGAATATTTAGTGCCCCAACAGCAAAACGTGTCATCTCTTTAAACCTTATATTAATTTCTTTTTTAAAAAATTATCTCAATCACTCAAAATCCAATTCTACAATCAATCATACCTATGTATAAACCTGAAGACCTTCCACAAGGAGGAAGTCAGTGACTACTTACATTTACTTTTTTTTTTTTTGTCATCCTCTCTTTAGGTAATCATAAATAAATACAAACAATACACAAGGAATGTCTACTGCAAACAATACATAAAAAAGAAAGAAAACAAAAATGATATAAAGAGGAGTTTTCAATTTTTTTCCTAATATGGGGGAGAAGATAAGAAGGTAATCAAGATTGACAATCAGAAGAGGTGACTCTCCTGGCCTCACCTGGAGAAAGAGGAACAAAAAAAGAAAACTCAACAGTGTGTCACTGTTTTTTCAAGGTACAGACACAGTGATCAGAGAGCTCTCCCATTGGGTGTTGTGTTTCTCTTAGTCCAGGGTACAGCAGGGTCTAATCCCCATCCACATGGTTCTGAATGGCAGCACGTAGTCTTCTCCTTCTATGAGTTAGACATGACTAGATGGGCACAATATCCACTGTGATGCCTCTCTGAGATTGCCAATGCTGCCCTCAGTCACTGTGATTTTATTCAACAAGTCTTATTTGGGCCTTTCATTCTCAGAGAGGTGAGTTCATTAGAGGCAAACTGCAGGTTTGCTTGGATAGTTGACTTTGTCATCTTCAACGGGAAGACTCCCCCCACCTTCTCAGGTTACATAAACTGCATCTGGTGAGATAAAAAAACAAGTCTCAAATCTTTTTAAACATGGAAAAAAAGTTGTAGATCCAACTCTGTATACATAAATGATTACACTCAAACACTCAAAAACTCAAAAAAGGCTCGATAAAGATGGAGTGTGAAGCTTGCATTGCAAAGAGCTTCAATTCACACGACACTGGTATCACAGGTCTCACATTTTAGTTTCTCCAATAAATGTGTCTGTGACAGCATCGGAGCATGATACAACAACATAACTTTCATATGCCAGTGGACATGTCCAAACCCATGCCTGCGTAAAACTACAAGTGTAATTTTCAAACTCTCGCATCTTAGTGAATGCTATTCTTGAGCAGAACAAAGAAACCTTGACTAAAACAATCTTTATTCAATAGCAGACGAGACGTGTGTGCAGAGTGTGCAAAATAGCCAGCTAGGGAGTCAGGTGTGACGGTATCTCTCAGGAAAGTGTTGTGACTGGCACCAAAATGAGCCATTTAACAGCTAGTTCCAGAACTGAAGTGTATCTAAGGGCTGAGGCGACCACATGTACTAGGGAAGAAAAACGGACCGGGTCACTAAGCTCAGACACTGAAGGAGTGGGACATGGTAAATGTAGACATCCATTACCTGTGTTCCTGGATTGGGGCCAAAGGGGTTGGGTGGCCTCATCACAGGCTGGGTGTACATAACAGTGGGCTGTGTCATTATCATGGAGCCCATGTGAGGAGGCTGATTAAAGAGAAAAGCACGTATTAATTACACTGCCGAAATCAAAACATAAAATAAAAAGGAAAACACCTCCCTAAATAAGGTTTGCTCATCACAAATATGACCCTTTTTGTCATATTTTAAGGACTCTCAATTCAGCCTGTTAATCTGGTTGGAAGTGACACATTTTCTGTCATTCACTAAACAGACTCCTTTCTCAGGTACTGATAGAGTCTCTCTTGGAAAACACAAGAAAGTATTAGCACTCATCTTCAATAATGAAATAATACTGTATATGCTACCAACTACTTGATATATGAAACATCTCTTCCCCCTTGCATGCTTGTCTTTCCTGTGTGTGTGACAGCAAGTGAAATCCTGCTGAACATACAGTCCCAGCTGACTTACCATTGCATATGCCATCATGCCCGTTGGTGTGGTTGCAGGGAAGGCCATGACAGATGGTGCCTGAGGTAACACAAAAAACAAGACAATTTCTTCTACAGAATAAGGACACAGAGATTCTCTACTCGGATCTCAGATTTAACTAGAGTTCAGCAAACATTTATTTACAACTTAAATGAATTTTTGCGGGGAATATGTCATGACGACGGCTTCAGAAATAACTGGTTCAATACCAGATTTAGCAAAGTTCATATTCAACCTCTGTTTAACCCAACAATCAAAAAGGTGCTGAGCAGGAGGAGCTTTTCTGTTTAGAGAGCAGATGCATGACAGAGCACTGCACTTGCACTGCTTCATTTATAAACTGAACTTACTATATGTCTGCACAGTGTTGAAGAAGAATGGGCGATTGAAGAAGGAGGTGGCAACATACTGACTGAAAACTGACAAGAGCTGATGATCAATATAAATTTAAAAGGTTCCAGACGTGTTTCACATTAAGTCTTAACCTCGACACATGAGGCTCGAAAGAGGCTGAAAAAAAAGCATTCAAAGAAATAGTGACAAAATGTCACCTAAAGACGACATTAAAGAGTTAAGGGCCTCTTTGTTTAAACATGGAAATGACAAACAGGTGAAGGAAAGTATAAAGGACAATATGATGAGTTCTGGAAGTAGGAGTTGGTCACCAGCAGGTGAAGAGCTCCTTGTGGAAAAAGATTAGAGAGAAAAGTACAGAACCTTTCTCTGAGCACTCCTTGCTTCTCCAACAGCCCCTGCAGTGATAACAGACCCAGATTTGTCTAATGCCCAGCCCTCTAGGGAAGGATATGTTTCATTAACTATTCAGTCCTTGGCGAGGGAGGCACAAGTGAGTCAGATGTGACGCTTGTGCCAAAATTGGTGCTTTCATCACAAACTGTGCTTGTTTCATATCACTGAGAGCTCTCCTTGAGAAATCCTCCTCAGTGACAATGTTTGGTTTGTTTCAGGAACATGTCAGTCAGCGTTCTCTGGACAATCAATAACGACATGATAAGACTTTTTTTTCTTTTTTCTACCATGTTAAGGATTATCCTTTAATGACTGATGGAGGTTGTGTGCATCAGCTTCTTTCAAGTGGCTGACTTTCTTTTTGATTTCAGAGAACATTCATTAGCTTTGGATCATCATCAGTAACTTGTTCATTTTCAGCATGATCACAAGCACTGAGACACTAAACTCCAAAAACTATGGTTCAACAGAAGAGAGCAAAGGTTTACTGAGTATAGAACTCATTTGTCTTCTCATTTCTCACTTCACAGGAAACGTCTTCATTCTGACCAACTTCTCTGTCTGACTAATTATAATAACTTGGCATTGCAATTATTTAAACTCAGTTTTTTATGCGAGACAAACCAGAAACTAAATATGAGATAACAGACCATGGCTACACATGCAATACACTTCTCTTCCTACATTAGTCAATAAAAATGTCAGCTTTCACCGATGTTGCCTCAAAACAGTGGAAGTGAGTTATAACAGGCAGCCAGAGTTGGAGAAGTTCTTTTTATTCTGCTCCATCTACAATTTAGAAGAGGCTACAGCAACACTTAGACGCCCAAGAAACTGTTCAGCTTGAGTCATTTACTTGTTGGACTGTTGGATGTCATCAGTAGCGTGTTTTGGTGACTTGCTGCTGACTGCACCAATGAAACCATCTGAGTATAATCAAACTCATTTGCTTGTTCTTACTGGCATCATCTCTAATCATTCAAAATATTACATATTAAAAAAACTAAGAGCCAGAGGAACACAACAAAAACTTCAGTGTGCTAAAGGTTCATTTAATACAACATCACAGGCAGACACGAATGGCTGTGGCTGTTATGACACCACTTAAAGAGAGTAAAGGGACAGTAAATACACAAATCAGGAAAGTCTGAAGGTCGTCCAGGAAAACCTTTGTTCCAGTCACTCAACAGCTCACACAGTGACAAGGCAGGGAAGCTTGAGCATTTCTTGGCAGCAAGCAAACAAAGAGCAGACATTAAATAACAGTAACCTGATATTGGTTAAAAGCTTGAATACAAGCCTGTACGGAGCCCAAGTGCCCCAGACTAGGTTGTCAATACAGGAACTGGGGGCTGGTAATGGACCCTGCCCAGGCTAGTGCATGCTGTGGCTGCAGTGTTCAGTCCAGACAGTGTGCTATGGATGCTGGGGGAGGTATGGCCTCTGCACAGGGTGGTGCAGCCAGTATGACGTTCATATCAAACTGTACATGCCAGGGTGGGTGAGAGAGCAGAAAAATGCTTTAACCATACAATGTATAGTTTGATCCACTCGTGTGTTGTGACATTTTGTGCTTGCTGCAAACAAACATTGCTGTCTTTGCATTGATAGAGGAGATATGTGAAACAAAGAGAATGAGGGGTTTAAGCAACTGTCTGTGCCAGAGGTGATATTTACTAGCCACCTGGTTACCTGAATAAGAAAATGTTTTAACAGTTTTGAATTATCCCTGTTGGAAATAAGAATTACATAACCTGACTTTTCCTGAGATAGATAGTTCTCTCCTGCCTAAACTGAAATCAGCTGATGAAAATTTGGATTGACTGAAATTTGACAATATGACCTACAACATATAAATATAATAAAATATATATTATAAAACATGAGTGTTAATATACACATAGTATTTTGAATCAGAGTACTCAACATGCATGGTGTCTGTGTACACTGGATTGTTTCTTCACTTGATAGTTAATTTAAGTTAATTTCTGAGTAATGTTCAGTGGCATTGGTATTTTAAAAATCATGTTTCCAGTAGTAAGCTCTTTTTTACTACAAGAAAGAAGCCACACAACAAAAAGCTACATGACTGAATTTTATTTTCTTCAAACAAAAAAGCTCTAATGTAATGATGCTACATCCTGCTGTCCAAATCCTTCAGCTTTCCCTCTCTTTCAAATGAAGGTAGACATCAAGCAGCAGATGATTGGATGGTATGAAGCAAAGAGAGCAAACTGGAAGCTGCATGGGACTTCTTTGGGGAGATGATAGCTCCCAAAGGACACACCCGGGTCTGGAGAGTCGGTCTGTACCTGCTCGTCTTCACACTCTGCTCCATTCTCAAGAACCTACTGCAGGTGGGACTCTTCTATTAATATACTGATACTGATGTTCACAGTCATTATGTGGAAACATGAAAGCAAGACCATACTAACAACGCCCAATTGTCATCTGTCCCACAAGTGACCTGCCTGTTGTTTATCCACACAGTAAAAGTGCAGGGCAGAATCTTAGGAAATTATTATAGGAAGCTCAACTTACTGGGATGTTATGATCTTATAAGAAAATACCCTTTAGGTCAGTGAGAGATAAAATAGTGGGATATTGACAGGGGTAATTAATTTTAATCATTTGGCTTACTGTGCAGCCAGAACTGCGCTTCCACATTCTTGGGACTTACAAGACTATGGAGTAGAGCAACTGTTGTAAAAGTTGGCTAAACAAATCTTTCATGACCAACTGCTCTGCTTTTTGTGTATTTACTGGATGATAAAATAAAATGGTGATTAAAAAACAGATAGTCCTACCATGGTTGCAGGGTTCCAGGTGGTAGAAGGAGCTGACTTGGGTTGCCAGTTGGTTCCACCTGTCAGCTTCTTCTCACCAGGCTGACTCCAGTGAAGATCACTAGAGATCAAGGGAAACATTTTAGCCACGTTTAATATGCAGCATCAGGGACATGAATTAATTATTAAATATTACTTGAGGGCACTTACTTCTTCGCTGTGCCATTTCCAATTCCCAGATCTAAAGAGGACAGAAACAAAGTAATGACTGCACAACCAAAAACTAATTTACACATTAGTTGACATGTTGAAATTACTCCTTATGTTTTACACTCATGTTGCTGCTTTTCTTAATTTTTATGTTATCCTTGTGTAAATTATTCCATCTCCAATATTGCTACGGTCTGGTACAAACTTACCTTCATCTAATATGTTCTTAGTTCTATTTAATTAATATTTGGGTCATAGTCGCAAAAAAATGGAACTTACTACCAACAAGATTGGCCAGTGACGAGTCCAGGTCGTTGGACACCAGTTTGTGGGGCTCTTGGCCATTCAGGCTCATACCCTGATTGGGTGAGGATGCCACTGTGGGTTTGAGGATTCCACCTAAACCATTTTAATCAAAAGGGGGAAAGCCAAAGGGAAAGGAAGGGAAGGGTGGGGAGGGAGGGTGAAAGGTTGCAGGGCCCAGAACACGTGAAGACACAGTACAACAGACAATACCACAACAAAACAAACGAAAAGACAAACACACGACAGTACCCAAAAGACACACACGGACAGAGAGAGGATGTTGAGCGTGGATGAGGCAGGAAGCAGGGCTCACTCAAAAAACTCATCAAGCCAAGACTGTGTGAGAGGAATGTGCGTCATGTCAACTCACCCAGTCATGCATATGCCATGCATAAAAGCCAAGACCCCAGGGAGTGCGTTTAACCCCAGGACAAAGGAAAGAAAAAACAAATGTTGTGAGATCGTGAGCAGCCTAGATCCCAGTGAGAGTGTACAAACAACAAGTGTGTAAAACATTCAAGGTGCCAAATAAAGTATTTAGAAAGGTCAACTTATTCTAGCCAATTACTGCTGACACGATTTTTTACAATTACTGTACACTAATGAGGCAAAGGATGAAATAGGCGTTTTACTCACTCACTAACAGTACCAAAGTGACCAAAATTAAGACTAATTTTTCCATTAATCGCTATTAATGTGATTTCCTCCTGAATCCGTCTTAGTGGTACACAATGCTAAACGCAGCATAAAGGCCATTACAGGATGCCAGTGTTTTCAGTAATGGGCTCATTTGTAAGTAATGACACCTACTGTATGTCTATTCAAAGTGATCTTTAGACACAAAAGATTAATATCTCTCTTTATTCAGCTCATTTTAAATGGATTAAAAACAGGTCAATAAACATCTGAAGTTAACAAGTACTTCTACTCAATCTGGGGCGTTAGCATTTTTGTGACTATCAGACACCCTTTGTAAGTCATTAATGGTCATGGTCATTACACAAAAAATAAAAAAGTGCCTCTCAGTTGAGAGGATTTCTACAGCCTCAGAAAACACACATAGCACACAGTGACAGAGCATCAGTTTGTGCACCTGAGCATACTAAAAAAACATTCAAATGAGAGGACACATGAATAGATATTCAAAAGCAAGAAATATGGATGAGTCCTATTTGTGATGTGCTTGGCAGGATATTTCATAAAGGGCTTACTGCCACTTATGTCACTGTCTTATGGTTATGTATTAAGCCAAGTAAAAAAAAATGTATTTCACTGTCATAAAATGCTTTTCTGTCATTTAGGATGCTCTCATTGAACCAATTAAGTGAGTTTTGAAGTAAAATGCTATCTGGGTTTATCAGTCAGGATTAAAATTCTTCTAGTGTAAACTGATACTGACAGTGTAGGTAAAATATCTGTTCCACTTTGTTCTGAGCATGGAATGAGCTGACGACTAATCAGTAAAATCATTTGGTTGGTGAAATGATTACTAGTGCAAGGTTACCCACCATAGCTTTTGAAAACCTGAATTAGCATGGGATGGTCATTGCACATTATGAGAAAGTGTATTTGATAACTTGGGGAAAAAATCCAACCAAGCAAACATAACAAAACTATGTACTATAAAACTTCTGTGGTTGGTTGGTAAATATGCCAGTATATACAGATATTCTCAACAACTGGAAAGCTTTCTTCCACCAGACCTTCTTTTCAATGGGATAGTTGAAAACAGATTACTGCCCACTCAAAGTATTACCAAGCATATTGTGGTAGTAAAGAAATTTTTCTTTACTTCTTTGTCCATACGACAAAAGTGTAACGAAGAGCCACCAAGACCAACAAGCTGGTGGCTTCCTACAAAGATTAGCCCTTTTTCTTGTTATGCAAAGCCACTTTCACAGTCTGATGAGGCATGGACGCTTGGAACAGTCATAGTCCCCACAAACGCTGACAAACAAATCAAAGGCCAGCATTTTGATTGTTTGCAGTCTCGAAATGTCCAAAGAACATGCAATCTGTCCCCCAAACCTTCGGGTGGCAGCAGAGTACATGAGGTCTGCTGGCCCCCAAAGGGCAGTGAGAAGACAAAATGTCAGTGTGTTTAAACCTGTAAGTGCCTGAGCATAGCACAGACACTTACAAAGCTCGGTGCATCCTCGGAGCTATATACCATCAAAAAACAGCTAAGCTAATGTTAGCACTGGATTCAGCTAAGTTCACAAACTACATGCCCATTAACACACATGGTAGCCCAGTCTGACTGCTGACATGAATTCTGAAACACAGAATGAGTTTTTCTTCCATCCTTCCCTGCTTACATGGATCATTTCTGGCTATGTCACACATGTTATCTCATCGGTTGAACTTTTTAAGGTCAGTAGAAACAAAGGTCAAAGTTGAAATAATACGAATTTTGAGCGCAGCTCTCTGTGGTAATTTCAAGTGGTACGCAACACCAAGCGCTTCTGCCGAGTTGGCCACCACTTTCCTCATAGTAAAACAGTGGCACAGCCAGCGCAGAGCGGTTTTACCACTTATCGTGTGTGGGTGGCTTTAGAGTAACACTTACCTGTAGAATCCAGGTTGTTGGCATTGGCGTTGTTGCCAAATACGCAGTCAAAGTCGACATTAAGGCCTCGAGAGTTCTGCTGCTGCTGCTGAAGTGTTGGGGAGGTTGTAAACCCTGGTGACGCAAAAAGAAAACAAGATAAAATGGACACCATAATAGCTCTAATTCTGCCAGCACAACCACAGGTAGAAAACCATACCAAATATTTCTATTCTTTTTTGTTCCAACCAGGTCACATATTTACAAACCACTTGTTTTTCCATTCTAAAAGTATTGGACAGTGCTATTTTTAAATAAAATGCAGCCACTTCACTTATTGTAGTTATCACAAGATAGTGCTCCTCCAATACTACTGCAAGCTGAAAACAATGTAGTCGTGTGTTTAGTGTATGATGATCTCCATCTCTAAGAACACTAATAAAAATTCCTGTTTTTAGTATCACGTTTTTATAGAGCTGTCCTCTTGCCCTTGTAGATAAAACCGTGTGGGGGAGGGGGGTAATGATTATTTCTGTACTTTCTATATGGATTGTTCAATGTATATTTGTTGAGGTATGTAATCTTTGGAAACACACGTTTTGATTCTAAGGAACTCTTAAATTGGGCGATTCATTGATTATTCGATTGACAGATGAATAATCTATTATCATTATTAATGAAAATAATATTTATTTTGATAACTTAAGGAACTCCAAAACTTGACATTTACTGTTTATGTTTTAGATCATCAACACATTTTCAATCAAACACAGCTTTAGCTATGCTGTAACAACCTCAATGTCCATGGGGGTGTTTCCTCACAATACATTTCTGACTAAGTCTCCCTGTACCTACCTCTGAATAGACCAGCTACAGCAGGGGGCTCAGATTGGAAGAGAGGAGTGGTGTTATAAGGGCTTGGCCCACAGAAGGAGTCTGACATACAGCAACAACAGCAGACATGCAAAGAACCATACAGAGAGAGAAGAGGGGAGAAGATTATGAAGATACAAGACCAGAAAAAAATAAGGCAGTGAAAGAGCAGCAAGGAAGCCAAGCAACTGTGGGAATGGCTTTTTAACAGCAGAAAAACAAAGATCAGGAAAAAAGCAGAGGAAGCCGGCACTCATCGCATGGCTGGACTAAATACAGGGCAAAATTCAGAGCAGTGCACAACTAGTGGCTAACCACAAAACAATGCAGGCTCACACACACACACACACACACACACACACACACACACACACACAGGCTTGTAGGAACCAGGGAGGAAGGAAAGCGGCATGTTCAGTAGGAACGCTCTGTGTAATGCTCTGATTTCACTGAGACACACCGTGTCAATTCACAAATGTCACACAAGGCCTCACTACTTTCGCGTCAGCAATCTAACAGCCAGACAGTTGCCCACCATAGTACCTGAAATAAACGTCTTTATCTGTGCAGCAGTATTGAGATCAGATGCCAGGGAAGAGCTTGAGTCAAAAAAGGGATTGTAATGATCTGGAGGAAAAAATGCTGCTGATAAAGATGGACATTCATGCAACAAAGAGTTTTGGCCTTTGAAATACAAATAGAGACAAAAAGCAAATAAACGATTAAACTGCCTTAGTCAAAGAACGTTAAGAGCTTAGAAAACAAACATTAGGAACTTAGTCTGATTGTGGAAGGAGACAAATATTTGGAGTAGGGCAGCATGCCAGATCTTTGATCCACTTCTTTTCCTACTACTGTTACATACACTATATTCTTTGCATTACACACATTAACATGTTGTGTGGACACAAAATTAAATTTAGACTGTAAAAGGAAAGGTGCAGCAAATCAATCCCACCAAACACTTCATGACTAGTTGTCCCAAAGGACAGGCCGCCAGCGTCCGAGGACGCTGTGGGAAGGTGGACAGCATCGACAACAGGTAGTGAGAGGAAAGGGTTTGAGTTTGGAATGGATTCCTCCACAGCTTCTGCAGCAGAGGTGAAAGGATCTGAGTGGGCAGAGGGGGAGAAAAGGAAGAGAAGGGAAAAAAAAAGAAGGAACAGAAAGATTATGGTGGAGAGGAGGGTGAGAAAAGTTAAAAAGAGAAGTTAAAAAAATGCATGCAAGATGACATGCAAGGGAAAAATGTCAGTGAATGCAGACGAGAGGAACTGAAACAGTGTTTGAGATACAGTGAAAGTTTGATGTCATGTATTCTGCTGCACTGCACTTATTGGCCCATTTTCACACCTGACAACCAGCTTTATCATGAGAGCTTTGAGCAGTCTACAGGTTAAGGTTTTTCATTATCAGACCAGTCAGAGTCCAACAGGAAGACATCTGGGCTGTTGCATAGGTTGTTTTTGCTCAGAACATGTGTCAGTTAAGGGAATTATCCTAACCTGTTTGCCATAAAATACAATGAGTGCACACATGAACAGGACAACCATATATGGTAACACTTAGAGAGACTATCATAATATAGCCCTTTCATGTCCACTTCTAACAAATTCTTAAACATAATAATACAAATTTGTCTGTGCCTACATTCAGATGTTGATATTTGATGGGACACTGAAGTGAAAAGCATACAACATTATCAAGAGGTATGAGATAAGGCTGCAGCTCCAACTAGGCACTATATGTTCAAGTTAGTTAAAATCTCAAAATATACTCCTAATGTTAGGTGCAGTATATGAATATAGGCAAGAAAATGTCCTTTGTATGACATTTTTTTATGTTTATTATATATCCAATAAAGATTTGGCATGTACATGTAAGGAAATACAATTGTTGTTTCAACTTGTGCTGATGTTAGCAAATGGTTAATAATCCTACTCAACCCCATTCACAAATACATGACCTGAAAATATATAACCCCTTTGTGATTTATAGATTCAACTACTTGCTGTGGTTGTTAAAAGATAATGTGGCAGCATTTGGAGCCGGGGTTTTGTGAAATCTGTTCACCTCCACCTCCCAGAGCAATCACACCCACTGTCACTTGCATGTATTAAGTAGGACATTGTCTTTGCAAGGCCAGTAGTTGATGTTTAACAGAAAACACCAGCTAAAGTTTAAATGATATGGCCAGAAAAAGGAACAACAATAAAAGTATGTTTCTGCACTGGGTTTTAAATAGTTACCATTAACAATACTTAATTTTGTAATTTCAGCTAGTTTTTAATCCTGTTCCTCTGTATATTTCAGTTGAGCAAACATACTGAATCTTATTACTAAATGTGTACTGTGGGGAATGTGTGGATTGAAGTGTTGCCAAGAGGAGTGGATCTCTCACCTCCCCATGTGTTGGTGGAGAGAGGCAGTGGCTGCTGGAAAGCTGGTTGCAGGTCCAGCAGGTCGTTTGCCGCCTTGAAGGTGCTGCAGGGAACAAGCAGAAAAACAAGGGCATGGAGGATAAATCAGTCACTTATTGACAACTACCATTAAGGAGCTGAAAACATTTTCTTCACTCTTATTCTGTGTACAAATCCATGTGTTCAAACTGTTAAATGTGTTAGGTGGCTTCTATTTGCTGTTTTTTTTATTTTAATTACATTTTCTTGTGCTGAATCCAGTGTTTTCAGTACTGTAGCACAGTCCCAGTTTCTATAAAGTGATCGACAATTTGTCTGATCTCAGAGAACTAAGAATCAGTGAAGGTATTCTGAAATGTTTTTAACAGCCATCCACTATACTTAGTAATTCTTCCAACTCAGTTAACCAAAATCAATCTACCAGCATTTTGACTACACCAACATAAAAAGCTTAAACACATTAAATACAAAACACAAAACAGATTTGAATCAATTTTTGTTTTCACGTTTCCAAACTATTTTATTGCTGTTCAATAAAGACGATGATCTTCCAGCTTTTATCTCCAGCTCTGAAACATTTGAAAAAGAGTGCCTGGTCTAAGTTTAAACAATGAAAAAACTGAAATGAAGTGTTTGTGCAACTGCATCTGAATGTACGAGCATTAGTATGTAGTGGCATCTCCTTCAAGACATTTGGACATGCCATTAAACTGAGTGGTCACTTTCAGGTGAGCAAGTCATGTGGCCTCACCTGTTAGTGGAGCTGGGGGTGGAGAAGAGGTCAATGGCAGGGGCTGAGTTGACAGTTCCACCCAACGTGGAGACAGGGGACGAGTCTGTGGTCGCTGTAGCAGGATTCTTCTGGAGCTCTTTCAGACGCTGCTCCTATAATAACAATAAGAAGGCTAGTGTTAAGGACAGGATGCTAATTTGCATTCAGCTACTCAGTACCCAAATATTTTCCTTTAAGCATTTTGCTTTAATTTAACAGTTCACTGCTGAGATACATTGGAAATATGGTTACAGAGCAGAGAAAGCCACATACAGCACCTGAATGGAACCAGGGATGTTGAAATTACATTGTATACATTTCAGACCACTGAACCATGCAAAACAATTATAACTATGCAACTGATATAATGACTAGAAAGGGATCCTAATGGTATGGATAGCAGGACTTTATTAAACTTCAAGATATAGCAAAATACCTACAGGCCTGAAGTGCACTAAGCTGAATGAAATGCAGATGAGTGAGGAAAATGTACTTTTAGTGCCTTTAGGCGAGCCTGCTCTTCCTCAAGGGCTGCCTGTTTTTCCCGCTCGTCCGCTTTGGTGAAAGATATGCCGGTGCTGGCCAGAGAGGAGACCGCATTGGAGAGGGTGCTAGCCCTGAATCAAGGGACAGACACAGAACACAGTGACTGACTAAGGATCATTTTAGGGTGGTCGAAAAACTGTTTATCAAGTTACTGTAGCAAACATGAGCCTCTGCTCTGAGCCTGGATGGTAGATCAAATGAACAGAGAAGTAGTAGACCTACCTGCTGGCTGCTGTTGAGTCTTTGACTTTCTTTCCCTCTAAAGAGGCCAAGTGCTGCTCCAGGGCATCCAGCAGGCTGCTGGGGGCCTAGTGTGAATGTCATTGACATACATTAACTTTAAAAGACTGAGTAAAGCCTATTACAAGATGTCTTCAAAGGAGAAAAAACACTGAAGCATGCCAAGTTATTGCCAAGAGTCCACAAACACAGCTACTCTCAAATACAGAGACAGAGAGAGAAAAGATTAAGATACTTACACAAACTGTAAACTGAAATGGAGAGATAGAAGGAAGGGAAAATACAGAAAATAAAGGTGGTAACAGTCAAGTTATTATTAAGAAAAGCTATCTAATTGTGGTTTATCTGCTAGTTACAAAATCCTACAACATACGTAATGAATTAAATAGCCTCCAAATACATGGATTTTGTACATAAAACAGCATTTCAGCAGGTCGGTGATTTATATAAAATGGACCTGTCATATCCCACACTAAAGCCTTTGATTCACACCTTTATTTCCTGTATGACGTGCAAGGTCAGGAGTGTGTGAGTTAGAAGGCGTTTGTAAGTGCAATAGTGGTCTCATGCATTCCCTGCCTCACATGCACAGCATTAGGTGTTAAAACTTGTTAGGGCTGAAGCTGAGGGGGGGTAGCAGCCTGTGAAAAGACAATAACAGCCATATTTTGGAAGTTCATACTATGGAGGTCACTAAACCTATTTGAGCACACATAATGACCCACAATTACCCTGTGTCAATATCCTTAACACTGTAAATCAAATACTGCATGACAGTATATTCTAATACTACAGTTTACGTCTGACAAAAATACCAAGAGTTTATGCAGTAATACTAAATTATGTTACTATAGCTCTAAGACTGTTCCCTTGAAATAGGATTCTTGGTGCACACTAGAGTCTCACACTGGGCCTAGGTGAGTTAGTGTGCTAGTAGATCAACGCAAACATTAAATTACAAACACATTTCACCACCACTGTAGATTTACAGTGCTTACAGTAAGTTTACAAATCTGAGTAATGATCAAAGCTATCATTTTGCTGGTATCCAAAAACAATAGAGGTTAGTAGAATTGTGTTTGTGGTTCCCAAACACTGAAAAAGTTGAAAACTCAACATCAATATTTTTTCAAAGGCAGCACATACAAGATTCCACACATCTCTATTGTATCTGAGCTGCAACCAAATTGACAGTGGTGGATGTCTTAAATCTTAGCACATAAAGTAGAAAGTATGGGGATAGCTGGATATCAGTTAGGTTAAATAGTGTTATGTGTTTTTCTTTGGGTAAGTGACCCTTTACATACTTGTACCAATGGTAATAACTAACACTAGCACATTATGTGAGGCAGATATATTTACTGCTCACTCAACGGAGAATCAGTGTCAGTCAGTGCTACTGCTACTGCACAGTGATGGTAGATTTTTTTTCAGCCATTATTCTGTAATGGTTTCCCACCTAAAAGCACATTTCTCTTTCACTGAAAATAATGCATGTTACACTATATATTACAAGACTATATAAAATGATATAAATAATTTTATATAAAGTATTAATTCCCCCAAATTTGGCCAGTGTCCTCTTTTTAGTTGAGAAAAGAGGTGATGGGTGCAAAGTTAAAGCAAGTTATTCTAGGTTACAACAAAAATGCTGAATGTTTATCTTTAAACCTGCATACAGGCTTACCTGAGACAGATCTGGGATGTCCCCTCGATCAATTCCCACTTGCTGCAGGAAGAGAACAAAGATCATCATTATTTGGATATTAAAAGAAAAGGAAAGGCTTCTCATAATTCCTGATTGGCTGATTGAAGGTCCTGACTTACCTCTGCAACCTTGAGGAACTCTGAAATTCGTGTCATTCGTGTAAGAAATTTCTTGTAGATGTCAAGTCCTTCCTTGCACTGGACTTTCTTCATGTCAAAGTATTTCTCTGTTGACAGCACATGAACACTTAAGCACAACAAAAAAATCATGTCCCGCACTATCAGAATTTCCCTTACACTTACTTTGTTTTTTTGTTGTTGCATAAAAGCATTTACATTTTCAAAACACAAACATTTCTAGTCTTCTGTGTACAGTTGCTCAAACACTGATACATGCTGGTGAAATTCAAGGCCTGAACACCCTCTAAAAATTCTAAATATTGCCAGTATAATATGTTCCATCATATGATCATGAGAATGGGGACTACTATGGAACTAAAGTTTCTATTCAAACTACAAAGTAATCTGCCCTCTCTTGGAAGTCTTTCCTGATTCAGGGTATGCAAACAAGGGCTAATAAAAATGTTTCTACAAGAAGGCAAAGCTAAGCTGGACTGCCAGTAGAAGCTGAGCAACGCATGCTCACTGTGCTGGAAGGAGAGCTTGTTGCATATCAGTTTTAGGCTGGGGTCAGAAAAGGAATTCAGGAAGTCTGTAAGGAAAAAGTTTGAGACAGCCCCCTATAAACTTGCTTTGAAATAAGTTTGTTAGAAGTCTGCAGTTTCACAAAGCCATCGGTTTTCTAGTCCTCTATTTTTCTGTTAATCAAAGACTTATATGAACTGTGTGGGTAAGCTAACAGTCCTGTTACAGTCCAAATAGTGCATTTGCAAGGCTATGCAAACACAAAGTACGTTTTTACCTAGGAGGTTGATTATGCCCTCATTGTATGCTGCAAACAGTCGGATCGCATCTTTGAACAGAAGCATGAAGGCTGCATTGATCACACCATTTGTCAGCTCATTAGCATTGACCTGAAAAAGAGGTGGAGGTGTTGAGAACAGTCAGTTCAGTTACGTTTATCTGCCTACTAAGTCCGAAAAATTATGCAAGTAGTAATATATGAAACAAGCGTTAACCAGCAAAACCACTCACATTGAAATCAAGTAACACATCCATCTGATTTTGGATGATCGGGATGGTCTTGAGGAGTTTCTCTGTGTTCATTGTTCTCATCACTCCATCAGATCTGTGCAGAGAAAGGAGAATGCTTTTTTTCTGTAAACAAACATAGCACATCCTTACTATCTCCGAGTCATTGAATCCACACAAAAACATCTCATAATATCCCATCAGTGAATACATCTGTACTTTAGAGCTTCACAATGACACAGCTATGTACGCATGTATAACCATCCCAGTGGACCAAACAGTGTCATGTAATTATAACTTCACTGCAACAGAAGGTAAATAATCTGTAAATCAGACCTACTGTGCCCAGCCCAATGATAGAACATGAATAAAAAAATAATCAATAAATATAATTATACTGTTGTAATGTAATTTTCAGTTTCACATCAGATACCCTTCTCTCATGTATCAAACAAGAACATTAGGCTTTGTGCTTCAGATACAGGTCAACACGAACAGTGAAAGCTAAATAGTGAGAGTGAATGCACCTTACCCTCTTTTCACTTTGGTGAAGTCAAAAGCGACTTGTCTGTAGGACACAGCCTTCTCATTCAGGTAGCGGCTATACCTCCTAATGAATGTTGACATATCATATCCTACATAACAATCACAAGAAGAAAGGGGGTCACGATAAGTGTTATGACACAGACGAATACTGACCGAGTATTCAAAGGCTTATTTCTGCACAATGTATACAGTGTTGGTAATATACCTTGTAGGCCACTTTTGTCCAAAAAATTGCTTAGGTTGAATAGTGTGTTCCTTGAAGCCAGATACTGTATAAATCTCTGCAAGGCAAGAAAAACAATGTATGAGGAACTCCATATGGTTGCACAAGAGGAGTTTACCAAAGTTGAGGCTGCTGTTGTGCAATGAACAACTTGACTCATGTGCATGTAACACTTAGTGCTGTTATAAGATGACAAAAGACTCACTGTAAGTTGTCCATGTACCAGGGTGAAACCTTTATAAGATTATTTAACAAAAATACTATATTTCAATCTAATTCAGCAAAAGTAGAGAACTATTATTTAAGGCCTGACCTCATTGCCGTAGACCATCAGATGGTGTGTGGTGGTGAGGGACTTGAACACAACCACCCAGCTGGTGTTGGTGGTCCTCTCAAACAGTGTGTCAGCCAGCTGAGGGATGTTCACATTCATCTCATTTGTGCACTGAATCAAGTCTGAGGGAGGAGAGAGAGAGAGTGAAAGAAACAGAGAGAAAGAGAGAAAGAAAAAGAAAGAGAAAGAGAAAAAGAGAAAGAGACAACACCTCAGAGGAATCACACACACTGAGTTCAATGAAAGCAGAAATGTTCTCCATGTTGCCTCCTCATTTACTTTTATCTGTTAATTTTCATGACACCATGCTGACGACAATCAATAAAATACTGGGAGGCGATGGAATGCTGGTGAGTCAGAGTTCAGGTAAACAGAGACTTTCAGGACAAACAAACAGTGGGCAGGCTGCAGTAGTAGTGCACCATGACCATCTATCCTGAAGGGAATGCAAATGCCTCCTGGTTCCTCTTTCCATGAAGGCCCTGGGAGTGATCTGCCCATACATCTTCACACACATAGACCCCTCTGTCTCCAAGCATTGTGTGTCCATTCTTGACTGCCCATCTTGCACTTGAACTTGATAGTAACCTACTGTTACTACAATTTTTGCAATCTTTGTGGTAAGACTGTTTACTTAAAGAAAAACATATCTGAATGGTAAGAACATGCTTCAGTGAGAAATATCTACTATGTGGATAGCTGGCTTTATGTGCTGTTGAGATGATCAGACTCTGAGTTTTTTTAAATGATATTCCTTAATATCACTTCATGCTAAAATGTGCTATGTTTGTGTGACAAAACCAAAACCAAGATACATTCTTCTGCAATGAAGTCCACTGTATGTGATGAATGTGGAAAATCCTGAGAAGTAGACTTAGACAGTTAATGAATACTAATTTGTTTCTTACAGTCCCAGGACATGTAATCAGATACTGTCAATTTTTTATGAGGTGCCAAATATCTTCATTTTATCATCTTCCAGAAAATCATGTGACAGACTAAGTATTGAGAATGATCCCAGTAATCCAATATTCATATACACCTGATGCCAAAAATACAATTGGGCTTGGCAGACAATGTAAATAAATATTTAAGTGAATTTTATATCTGAGGGAAGATGAATGACCCTCTCTAGGCCCTACTCATTTCTCAAGATGGTGAAATTAAGTAACACAGGCATGTCTCATTGTATTTATTTTATTGTTTGATTGGCTGTAGTATGACTGTAGATTCAAATTAAACAAAAAAAAAATAAGTTTAGGTTCAGATTGGATACAAAATGGATTTAGGATAATAGTGAGGTCTTTAAGTAATGCACTGTACATCAAGTAAACAGCATAACCATAACCATCTCGTTCTACAGAGCCACATCAATGACATGGTTGGAATACCTTGTTTATGTTAATAGTTAACATTAACTGTTGTGTAGGAGGTGGCTGTGTTACCCATTGAGGCCTGTTTACATGGGTGGTCTATGAATCCTCTTCAGTGTTTGTTGAAAGCCACACAAAAGGCTTTTTGCTTTTTACATACATAGTAGGCTACCCATGTGACAACAAAAGCCTTTTCAGACACAACTGAAAAGGCTGTGGGGAGTAAAAACTCACTATCAACTTTTACCCCTGGCGTTCCTGAAGTTTATGTTGTATACATACAAATCAATAAACCTCATTAGAATAAAAAGAACAGACAAATTACCCTGGTTTCTTGCCCTCTGCCTATAATGCAAGTGAGCAAATGTTTCAACCCACACATGGTGATTTACTACTCCAAGGTTGTGTATAATTGTGGCCTTAATAGCCTGTCAGCATTCACATGCTAGCCTACAACTCATTACCAACTGACTAAATTGGCCAAATTTGAGCTCATTTTGACAATGTAGTGCTGAGGTAGACAAGCCGGGAGTGAGATGTCCTTACTGGCCAATGTACATGACCTGGTGCCACCCTCCCACAGGCAAACAATATTTGTGGCAACATCCTAAGAATAGAAAACTGTTTTTTTTTCTGTTGTTAGAGTTGCTACTGCAGAGCCATATTTGGACGTTTGTACAAACCTCAGATCGGGGCTCACAATTTCTTAAAATACACAAAAATATGGCATGAGGTAAAAACAAAAACAAAACAAAAAAAAAATCGACATCCAAACAAAATAGTCATGATTAACAGAAAGAAAAGCATCAATAGTTGAGCTGCTTCAGTTTTTAAGTAATTTAATTTGAGTACTGCTAGTTCAAACACTGCTGCCTATATTTGAAACAGAAAATTGGTGATTTGCGTGAAACCAAGTACAGCAAACTATATATAACCCCAGTTCAAACACCTGCTGTTTAAATCCTGCATGAATGACATCATAACATAAGAAATCAGCTTGTACTGCTGCACAGATTTAAAAAGTCAATTCCTCAAAGGAAGAACTGAGTATCAGTGACTGTGGTTAGAGACCAGTAGCTGGTTTATTCCACCTCTGTCCCGTCTCTCATTAAAATCCCTGGAGCTAAATGTGGCTGACTGGGTTGAGCTACCTTATGGTATTCTGAGAATGTGTCAAAGTAACTGTTGCTCCTCCCTGTTTGTGAAATGGCCATTGTGCGGAAATTGTTTGAAACCCACTGACTTCCCTATGATCTACTGTTGCTGAAACAGAACTGACATTGTTAAAGCCTAAGCAAAATACATTTCCTCTCAAGGCAGCCTTTCCAAAAATCATCATCCTTGCACAATTATTACAACATTAGCACAGCCCTTGGCAAATACCACATTTTAAAAAGTCTCATGTCAGCAAAATCTGAGATACAGTGTGCAAGATTAGACAAAAGATTAGACACCATGTCTTTCTATTATTGTATATGTTGGCTTGGCAAATGCATTGTAACAAGGCTGGGTAATAGTTTCTGTTTTTCATATTGTCCAAACATGACCAATCACTGATCATCCCTTTAATTGTTGATATGATCGGACTGCCAATCAGCACAAGGCTAAAAGAAGCATATAGAGCCCACATGGCCTGCATACATTTTAGTTAGCCAGCAAACTCATTTTAGCTTTTAAATGTTTTACGGCTTCACCACAACAGACCTGCATAACAATTCAAACATGTCTGTACTGTAAATCTGTGGGCCATTTGCAGAGATGCAATAATCCACAATTGTAGATACTTCTTACCCAACTTTCAACACAATGCACAAACACACACACACATTTTGGCATAACCCGTACAAGAAGTTAAGTGTGTGTAGTTATGTGCTGTTTTGTAAATGGCCAGACACTAAATGGTGGTAAATTAACATCAATCTTTTATTTCATTGATATCATAAGCATTTGCAGATTCATTAACTTCTTGAATTTACTGTTACTACAAGGTACAGTCATCAGAGTGGAGGACCTGATGACAAAGCCATGCACACAGAGGATGGCAGTTCATTTAATACAGCACCTTATGGCAAGAAAGCTCATGATATGCTGCATCCTCCTGATCTAGTGTGAGCTCTATCACAAAGCAGAGTTGGGCTTGACTGATTTTTAGCCACAGTGTCAAGAGAGCATTTAAAAGGTCTATAAAATGTGACGTACAACAGGAAGTCTAAGTAAAACAGGGTAACTGGTAGAACTCAGACAAGATCTTGGTTATAAGATGCAGAGATCTTAGGTTTTGGGAAGGCTTGTGTCCCTGGAGGATTCCAAAAAGGGATGATACGGCAGGGTGGAGGATTTAAGTGGCTCAGTGAAGATGCCTGCATTATCAGATGGAACTGACTGACAGTAGACTGAAAACATGAGACAGGAAGTGATGAGTAAACTCTTTCACAAAGAGGATATGGCAGGTCAGTGCTACTGTGCAATGGATTTGCAGTAACACATGCTGGATGATGTACACACAGATTCACTTTTTATTTTACCTTATTGCATTTGACCTGCAGTAATGCATGTGGGGTCTCACGGCAGAGGACTTATGGTGCATAATGACACAACTGTCTGACATGAAACAAAAGAAAATACACTACACAGTGGCACACGCCTTTCTTTTGTAATCCAAGAGAGACACTGAATAACTATAAAGTAAATCTATCAAATACTTACTATTAAATATGCAATCATAATACCAGAACTGTTGACAATCGCAGTATGATCATAAATTCAAAAAGGTCTTGTGAATTGTATTTCACTGTTACAAGACCGGTGGTGAACTAGTAAGATGTGAGACATTAATCCATAACATTAATCCACCACTGTTGTTTACTGTTTCTTTTCATCTTGATCCTTAATGGCATGACAACACAGCAGACATCATCACATCTTTTAAATGAAATAGACTGATAAATTTCTATGTTGTTCATTAGTCAATAAATTCCAGTGAATGCATTAAGAGTCAGATTAATTAGGCAGCATGTGTGTGCATCTGCTAAATAAGAGGCTTCATCAAACAGCCCATAGCACATTAAATAAAGCTGGTTAAAAAGTGTTCTACTTTCACGCTTGCAGATGGAAGATATACAAACCACGGAGAAGAGAGACTATACAGAGGACCCATGAACTTTAACAAGTGATTTGTGGTACAAACAGCTGCTTTATGACAAAGTAGTCAGCACTTTAATTTAAGCTTTTAGTTTTGCAGCTTGGCTAAATGTGTCTCTTCTCATTTTTAAGTTAACATGTCTGGGGTGTTGTGTATTCAAGTGGCCAGCAGCATAATTACCAGGAAATGCATCAAAAGTACTCCATCTAATCTCACATTTGATCATCTGTTCTCCGGGAAGGGTGGGGTTATGTAATGACTTCCTGTTCACTGTTTACTCTTGGCAATCCAATGCTTGCTTCAAGAACTACAGGGATACTTCCTGAAGCAGGAAGTGTCGAATGTGGGGTAAAGAGTACCATGGAGCCCCAAAACCTTACCCACACCACTGCAAAACTCATACTTTGTGAGGTTTCACTGTAGAGTAAGAGAAGACAGGCTACAGGTGTGTGTAACTAGTTAAGAGATAGCTAAGCTCTGCTTTACAGACAAGCACACTACCTGCTAGTCATTTTTTTGTGATGATGCATTCTGTGTCAAGAGAAATTCTGTATTAAAACTCAAGTTGAATATAGACTGCCAAGAACCAGGCGACAGACAGGTGGCTCTGGTGGGTTACATGAGCAAACACGTCATCGTTGTGTTATTGAATCTCACTCACACTGCGCTGAAAGGAGCTCAGAGTCACAGTGAGCTCCTTTCAGCCCAGCTGGTGGACAGGGCGTCAGCACTCTTTTTAAGGGCTGTCACTTGATGCCACTGCAGTCACATGCTCCTTGTGCAGCACAGCATTCAGCACGGGGATGGTGAAGCTATGGGGCAGAGCCTCATGAGGGGGCAAGGTACAGATGTACATTAATGGGAGTTTCATTACATTACTTGAACCATATACAGAGACACAGCTGAGGTTCCAGGAAGAGCACACTCAGGCACAAAGAGTAGAGACCCCACTTTCACCTCTGTTGGGAGGCCAAGGTATAGGGAGATCAAGGGAGGTGAAACATTTTCATCACAAAGCATGTTATCACCATCTTGTACTCTAATGACTGACCTAATATGAAGATTTAACACATAACTCCCTCCACTAATTTAACAATACTTCATGCTGCACAAGCAACTTCAAATAAAACTGCCAAAATAATAAACCCAACTCAAATTATTGAAGAGTCCAGACTCTTCAAATAACCCTGCTCTCTTCTCAATAACTGTTAGACCCCTGGTTTACCCTGCCGGAGTTATGTCTTACCACAAATCCTGTTCTGGTAAAATCAGATTTTTTAAGGTCTTTATATCCATATGCTCTTTACAGTAAATTCTCTGGTCATTTGCTTGAATCTCTCTCAGAAACCTAGTTTACTTGCATAGTTTCTGGCCAGATAACTCCAGTGGGCAAGAGTTAAATTGAGTCAATAGAAAAACAGATAAAATCAAAGTCACAATTCAGCCATCAAACTCAAAATAGGTGAGATTTTTCAAAGCACCAGTTTCCTCCCATCAGGATTTGCGTGTAGGCCAGATGTGTGGCTGATACTGTCAGTGGAATATAGGAACCTCACTCAGTGATCTCAGATGACAAATTGTGGCAAGTAGTGAACATATCGATCAATGACAGGTGGAAAGGGGCAGTCCTTCTCAACACTGTTTCTTTTAACACGATTCCTAAAACAAGTTTAGTCAGTCAAAGTATGGAAATGTTTTTACTCAAAAACTGATCACTTTAGATTTCAGTCTTTGCCCGGAACAGTTCATAATAATCTCAAGTCATTAATGTGCCCTTGATGTAATAATGAAAATAAATAGTGTGCTTGACAAATATAAACTTATCAACCACACACCTGTAGCAGGAAATAGTAACGTCTTGTTGGAGGTGTATAACATGTAATAAGCCTGCAACCCTTTTACTTAAATCCAGGTATAAAGGCTGTTAGACAAGAGTCATTACTGTAAGGTTGCTTCTCTCTTAAATGATAACAGAGTCATCACATGATCAAAATGACCAGGACAGCTTTAGAACACTCAACTTATCTACGCTTCTAATCACACAATATTCAAAAGGGAAGTGCTATATTCCACTTATTCTATATTACACTATTCACATCTGCTTAGTGAATTTCCCAATATGTGCAACTTAGTGTGCATACAGTATTATTTTTCTATTGCAAACGTAATTAAATAATAAAAAAAATAATATGGTATTTTTTTGGAAGTCCACTTTTAATGTATTCACTAAAATGGGAAGGTGAAGCAGGAGATAAAGAAATCAGTTCTGTAAATAGAGCACACCGGCCATCGGGAAACAAAGCATTTGAGGCAACATCTGTGACCACCACAACTTCAAGTCACATTGCTACCTGCAGCCTCTCAATAATGCACAAAAGGAAACAAAGAACCTCATGGAGCCCATTCATATGAATATGAATATGGGAAGATCCACTTGAGTCAAGAGGTTAATACAATACCAAAGGTCAGCAGCCACTGCCTATTTCATATATTCATTACCCCAAAGAGAGACCTTTGAGCGACAAACAGCAATGTGCCATGAACTTTACATAATGGCAATTAACCTGGACAAGAAGATTGCAGCCATGAACTTGGGCTCCACTGTTGCACTTCAACAGTTGAGGAAATACCAACATTACGTAAGTGTGGAGCTACAATAAGCACAGGTTAAAAAATCTGTTTCATACACCAGCTGGGGTGTAAACTATGCTAAACCTTTTTGATGAAAATTCATTTCTCACCTACTTTAAACAAACACACAAGTAAATAAGCTAAAACTGGCAGCAGAGGCTGATTTATTCACCCTTTACTTACCCCTGCCTATAACTGCAGTCTCTTTACAGTTATGTGACTGAGTTTATCTAGCATGCCAGTGTGAAAGAATGCAAACTGAGGTCTAGCGCAAACTCAGCGGACACAGTGGAGAGGGCCATATCTCACCTGCAGTCCAGACAGAGGGAACACAGGGATGGCAATTAGGCACATCAGGGCTATATCTGGCTGGAAACTCTAAACATAAGTGCACCCTTCAGCCCTCTTCAAATTCCTCAAACCAAAGAGAAATTCCTGCTTGGCAGTGGGTCTCTAGATTACCTCAGGTAGAGGCCTGAGTTCAGCAGCTCCACAGAGCAGCCACATCACTTGGTTGTCTGGATTGAGGAAGGTAACTGGGACACGACCTTGTTAATGCATACTACATTAGCTCAAGTCTATAGTCATTCAAAAACCCACAGTACAAAATCAAACATGGTGAAAATACTATAGAAAATAACACTGTGTAGGACAAGAATGTCAAGAATGTCACTGTGTAGGACAAGAATTGAGGAAATTATACCACGAATCCAACAAGCAAACTGATGGCTGCGTTTCAAATTAAACAGCGATGACTGCATGTGTGTGTATCAGAGTGCTGCCAACTTCTGGTGCCTGGTGGCCCTTATTTCATTTCCGAGGCTGATAGAAGCAGGCCAATATCTAAGACCATCTATCCCTGAAGAAAAATAACTGAATGGAAACAGAAAAAAAAAAAACTTTTTGAAAGATGAGTAATATACGCAGTTAGCCAACATCAAGGCTGCAAATTGTCACAGCATATAAAAATAGATCTAAAGTGCCTAAATGTATCAAATAGACTTGATTTGAATTCACTTTGTTATGAGATTTTTTTTTTTATTTGTCTTGTGTCCAAAGGCTTACACTGTTTCATATGCATAACAAAAAACAACATTTAACATGTAGAGTGGAGCATTATATTGACTCGTTCAGTTGTCTGAAAGTATTTATTTTTACATTGAGAACAGGGCTGACTGAGCTACGCGGACTATGATCCAGCTCATAGTCCACGGTCGATCCTGTTCATACTGTCTTACAAATGAGGGCAATGTTAATTTTGCAAATTATGATGCAGCAATGGATTTCCGTTCAGCAAATGGTATATTAGGACTGATGAGCTCTGTGTGATCCTATACATGTTGTACACAAACTAACTGAACAAACTGTCAGGCAGAGAAGAGTAGTCCGAAGTCAAAAGAACACAGACCAGATGATAGTAACAAGCTAATCGAAAATAGAGTTAAACAGGGGCTAGACCTCTATAGGACGGCACTCATTTGATATTTTTTTTTGCAGTCTGGCATTACAGTCAATACATCCATACATTCAAAACACATCTTAGTCATTTAAACATTTAAATGTGTAGATAAAAAAAAAAAAAAAAAAAACTTCCCCATTGAATTGTGAATAGTTTTGGAGCCAACCTGTGCTGTAAAGTAATATAAAGCAACATCAGTTTTGCAAGTAGTTGAAAAACTGTATTCGAACTTGACTTTTTTTCTGCAAATGTAAAATGAAATAATGTTGTGGGATCAGATGAACTTCACCTACAGACAAGCCTAGAAACTGTCACCTCACACAAAGGACCAGCTCTCTCACACGCAACACAAAAATCAAGTCTGTGCGATGAATGAAATGACCACAGTAGCCCTCATGCGATACAGCTTGCAATGCGTGTGACACAGAGCAGCTTATTACTGTGAGGTGAGGGCTCGTGCATGATCAAATCATTATTCTACATGGGAGAACTAAATTACTAATAAGAGGGCACTTTAAAGATGTAGACACTATGAGCAATATAAATTTAACACAAATAATACTGTGTGTAGGATTATTTTACTGAGATTTGTACTGCCTCTCACAGGTGTGGAAGTAACGAATTTCATTTACTGGAACAAAGTTGTCTTTTGTGTACTTGTACATTCTTGAGTGTTTTGCTCAAGTATCTTTTAATCACATGTCATGATAAACTATGTGAGAATAGAACAAAATAATGGAGCCAAATCAGGAGCTGCAATGTAGAAGAAGCTGTCTGTGGCTGCTGGAGGGCAGAGCTCCAAAGAGCTCACTCTGGGAAAACATACATGTCCTACATGGAAACGTTCAATGGCTGAGTGTCAGGATGTGTGGAACGGCAGTCTCTCCCGGGCCGGGGTCCGGCACTTAGCGAACAGCACAAAAACACTTAACAGTGCAATAAAATTAAGCACAATGTGGTGTCCATAGTATTTTATTTATTGTAATTTGATTTTAATTAATCATCTGAGTTTAATTTACTGATCTGAGTTTTGTCCTCTTTTCTGGTTAATTTTTGTTGGACTGGACAAGGTGGCTGGATATTTGGAAGTCAACATCAGTTGTACTTACAGTGCAAAGGGCATCTACAGCACTAGTGTGAACACATGACATTTAATGAAATTTATTTTGTAACCTAAAGATGTTCTTTAATTCAAGAATAGTATCATATATCGATGTTAAACATTTTTATATCCCCTTTCCTATTGCAAAATATCATACAATAACATAACATCTTACCTGACCTTCTTTTTACTTTTATCTGAGCACATTTTTACACAGGTACATTGAAGTAACAGTGCAGTATTGTAGTATTTTTTCCATGCCTACTCATTTGAATTGTGTGTTTCACATAGTAAGACGTGTTGTGTCCCTGCAGTTTGCCATAATGGATAACTGAAGAAACTATTTGTCTGAAAACATTTCTTGTTAAGGTTTGGATTTTGTGTGTCCTGTATGCAACATGAATGCCCTTTGCCACTCACATGCCTTTTCACTGCACTGCACTACTTGGGTTGTTTTTCAGTTATTATAAGCAATAGTTTATACTACAATCATGTGGTCCCTGTCACAAAATTTCAAAGTCTGTAGGATCAATGTTATGTGAAAAAAGTTCACATAACACTGTGTCGCACAAGAAGTTCAGGCATCAAACAGACCAATTTTTCCATAGCACGTGACATATGTGTCCTGCCCAGCCTTTGGTCTAACTGCACAGAATTTATGGCACAGTGTTTGAGCTCCACTACAATGTGTGCGCATTTCAGTCAGTCCGTTGTGTCACCCTGTACAACCGGCTCAAGCTGCATTTGTTCATTAATTATCAACAGGTCAAAGTCTTACGAAGGAGCATTATTGACATTTGTGTTATTTACCTTGTCTTGTCAAAATGCCAGTATTCAAGTGCCTTAACTGTTACAGCAAGAATTATGGCCAGTGAGCTGAATGTCTGAATGTCATGGCTAAAAGTTCAAAGTGCCAGACTCAATCAGCTGTACAGCAGTCAGTCCTCTCCTAATTAACTGATTCTTGGTCCATGTAGCCAGACAGATCATTTTATTAAGAACAGCTCAAAACTAAAATAACCGCATTGTCAAAGATGGTAACAATGGATCTGTCAAGATTCTGCTGAATATTAATTTGCTTGTGTGCTTTTGATAAAGCTGTATGTCCAAGTCCAAAGCCACTTCCTGAAGTAACAGACTGAACAGGCACTAGATTTGCTTCCTACACAGAATATCTACTGAGCTTTAAGTCATGTCATTATAGTAGAATACACTAAAAACACAGTCCTGATATAAGCAGAGCTCACATATCTGTAACTTCAAAGTGTGTGATTAACAACTTAACAGTGTAGAACACCTTAAGAAGAGTCAGCTCCAGTGAGCATCAGGTACCTGCTCTTGTAATAAAATGCCCTTTGTGTGAATATACTGCTGGCTGTTTTAACAGAGGGACATAGTGGAAGTTACTGAAGCTTAAATATCAGTTCAGTGGAAACTTTTGGTTTGGTTGGACAAATCTAAATGTGATTCCCAACAATTTAGGCTGAGATGATCAATCTATTGTCAATACAAGTGATCAAACTCACTCTTTCCATTTTAGTAGTACCGTTGGTCACTGAGGCTAGCTAGGCTGTCCTACTCCATTACAACATTTAAGTGTGTGTAACAGGTAAACACCGGATATGACCAATCATTTCAAATGAGCATGTTTTTTCCCTTCATGTTTCAATGAATTAGCATTAAGAAAGACCAGAGCTGCTAAAAGTGAGCACATGTCACTGACAAACTAGCAGTGATGATGAACACGGCTCTCCTCGCTGCCATCGAAGATAAACAGGCTCATTTGTGTGCAGTGAAAGCATGTAGAAACGGTGTGTTGGATTAAAGCGCGGACAGCCACAGTCATATTTGTCTGGATGAACGTTAACGTTTCATGTATGTGCAGGCCTCACAGCCACACACACCGTGCGCACACTGGACGTCACCTGAAAGAGGCCAACTGAAACACACAGCTTCATCAATAACCCATAAACGGGATACTCACAGTCCAAGTGTTTCTTTTTTGGCCCCATTATCTCATGCGTGGTCGCCTTGCACACCGTTTTGGAGATGGCCGAGCCGGTGACACTGTGCTGAGCGGCGGTTATCCGGTCTGTAATGCTCTGTCCAGACATGCTGACACTGCACGGAGGCACCGGTACAGAAACCTTTACAAATCCAGCGGAACTGGCCCCGGGTGGTGGACGGTGTCGGTCTCCAAAGGCTATGTGCCACCTGACAACACTGGAGACAGGACAGAGACACACACAGAGCAGATAATGAAACGACGGCAGCCGTTACATGTCGCTGTGAGGCTAGCTGCCGAGCCGAGCCGAGCCGAGGAGGACTCATTCAGTCGCACAAGTTTAGTTGAAGACACGGGCCAAAGCTGGAGCTAAAGCTTTCATATTTCATGAGTGAGATATACGAACCCAGTCTTTAAATCGATAGCTCGCGTCCACGGTCTCTTCTCCTCTTCCAGTACTAGTCTTTCTCACATACCGTCGCTACACAGGAAGAACAAACGGAGACGCTACTTCCGGACACAGTTTTCCACAATAAAAGCTTGATGGAGGGAAATCTGAGAAAAGCACGAAAGAAGAATGAACTATGAGCACGATTTCTAATATATTTTTCAGGTAAAGGAAGGTAAACGTCACATAGAAGACAGTGATAAAAATGAACACATACTAACATTTATAAGACGTTATGTTTATTGCATGCATACTTTCAAAAGCACACTCTTTGTTATGTTGTTGGACTGCTAAACATTGATTCCTCAGTAATGTTTTGTTACACGCGGAGGTATAGATTAGAAGTGCAAAGCTTAATTTGTGGTGCAGAGTAAGTGGTCTAATAGTGTTTGTCGCGCATCACTTTAAACAATAACGTGCGAGGGCTGAGTTTCACCTCTTATTCTGGAGTCCGTGCTGTGAGTTCCGGTGCTTTCGCAGTGAGCTGCCGTAGCTTGACGCGGCTGACTCTGGTTCCCACGCTGAACCCCGTCCAGTTTCTGACAGCACCTCCCCCTGCTGGCTTTAAATCATCGTTTAAATGGACTGAGGCTTTTGAAGGAAAATGGCGGGTCTACTTCCTGAGGAGCCCTGACCTCTCTTAAGTTTTGCACATGATACAGATGAGATGCCGGCTGTGAGCTCTCTTCGGGTCCACTTCCTTCCTGCTGGTCTGACATTCACACCTCTCACATGTGTGTCTGTAGCAAGGTATTGGATGGAGATTGATACTGGCTTCAGTGAAACTTGGTTGTTGATTAACTTTGGTCATTTAATTAGTGGCTATGACAAATCAAAGAACTGCTGAAAGTCACAGAATCATTCATCACGTGTGTGTGTGTGTGTGTGTGTGTGTGTGTGCGCTTTATCATGTCTTTAGTATTTCAGATCAGCTGTGTTCTTCCATTTATATAGCAGAATGGTCACCAGTTTGTGTGTGTTAGGATCTGCACACCCACCCCTCAAACATAGGGAAACGTTGATCCAGTGGGAACACTAATCCATCCTTTAAAGCTGTAACATTAGTTGCTTTCACGAATTGCCTATTTTTGGAGGGTTATCAGTCCTAACTCCCAATAGGATATTATGAGGGGAGGCAACCTTGCTATGAGGGCTGCATTTGGCTTGTTTTGCATGTCAAGTGCTACAGAGCTATTTTGGGATCCAGTGGAAAATATGAAAGGGAACAGATGTGCATTTATACTGTACAAATGATGGTTATAATGTTCCAAAGGGTGAAAGTAAAGAGGAAAACAGTAAACTTTTCAGCAGACCTTTGATTATCCAGAGACACACAGGATGTGTTGTGCTGCATTTCCCAATTTAGCCCTAAAAGCTGGAACCAGATTTGAAGCTGGTGGAGCTCGAGCATTGAATCACTTTTAGAACCGACTCAGCTTTTGTGCCTTCTTCCTTTTATGACTTCTCAGTAATACAGAAAACTTTCTCATTTGACTTCCTTACTTTGTTGCCTCCTCCGTGCTTAATCAAGATTTAGTTCTGTTATTTCCCACAGCACTTGAACATGCCCTCCTCTCCCCACAGTCACTCCATTTGATATAACTTTGAGGACATCTAGTGGTCAACGTTTGCTATTGCGTCACTGCATGTGCAGTATATAAAGACCTCTTCAAGTCACCTTAAAGCAATGGAAGACTCAGCTCACACTTTTTGATGCAGTTTATCATGTTCCACATTAGGATATACTGCTCTTACACTGCTACACATCAACACTCTGTGATGTTCAATACAACTCAGTGCTCTTCTCATTGCTCTGTTTGTATATCAACGATTCCTTTCTTCATCTCACCTCCTTGTGTCTTAATCCTCCCTTCCTGAGATGCGGCATGGAAGAGAAACACAGAGAAAGGAGCGCACGCAGTGGAATCCTTTTATCATGTGTATCTGGGTCACTATAAGCAGATGATTATTACAACAAAATATTCTTTTTCTTTCTGTTTATTTCTCATGCAGGTTACCATCTAACTGACATTTATTACACAGCTTTTCTTTTTCTAATAATACCCCCATCTTTTCCACTAACCAAGGACCTGCTCTTGAAGAGGGCAGCTTCAACCACAGGTGCATGTTCATTTTCTGTCTCCGTCAGTTGCAGCTGACTGTTTCTCATTGTTTGAGTCGACTACTTGAGGAACACCAAGTTTCACTGCTGCATCACATTGGCTTGTTTTTGGCTGTTTTTTGTTTTTGTGTTTCAGCATTTTCCTATATTTCACATTTATAAATGGGGTTTTCAGTAAATGGCCATTAAATAGACAAATGGGCCAGAGTTACATCACCTCATATCTAACCACCTGTCTGTCTGTCTGTCTGTCTGCCCGCCCTTTGATTATCTCAACAGTTCATCCAATCAACTTCACACTTGTTAGTTATATTGCTGAGGACCCAAGGAAGTGCAGTGTTGATTATGAAATTGTTTGGATTAGCAGATGCGTGTGTGTGTGTGTGTGTAATGAATTTCTTTCTGTATGATTGTTATATGTGGTCACAAAATGGTGAATCTACTGTAGAGAGAAGCTTTTGTCCTTTGATTCAGGGAGACTGACATTTACTGCTGAAACTTCGAAATTGTTGCAGCTCAGTTAAGAATTTCTCAACATGAAAATTGTAGCATCCATGTACACCAGTATGCCCAACAAAATAGACACAGGAATGCATTTTGACTGTGAATAAAACTTTTTTTATTTTTTAGTTTTTAAGGATTTCAAAGAGGCAACCTGCAGCTTGACCATTACTCCCAATATTTTTTTCACTTTTCCCAAAAACCTTCATGCAAAAACGTTTCAACTGGATGACAGTGTTCATTATCTGATGAATGAGATGGAATAATCACCTGCATGTACTTATGCATTACAAGTTATTTTCTAGACTAAAGTCATGCTGAAAAACAAATATTCTTTGAATCTTTTCAGAAAGATTTTTTTAATTGTTTGGGGATGATATCTTGGATTCTTGGCACTGATAATAAACTGCCCTGACATTTAACATTTAGCTCAGAGGAGGCACAGTCCAAGGCAAGATGGCTATCATTAGCAGGTCCTGGGGCAGAAGGTGAGTGGTGGGCTTGTGTTGGACCCCTGTTGGGCCCAGAGTGTTCATCAACTTTGTTTAGTTAAATGCTGATTAAATGCAGATTGATTTAAAGTCAGCTGAACTGTTACATATATTAAAAGAAGCTCTTGTGGACGGCCCTTTGCCAGCACCAGAAGCCTGATGGCTATTTTTGCTGCAGACAGTCAACCTGACCAGCATTAAAATATCAAGCATGAATGAGTTGACGAGTCTGTAGGACTCTACACCCAGAACAGCTAACTAATTATCTAATAACAGTGTGACACAAAGACACATGCAGTTTGTGGAATAATTCTATCAGAGCAATGAGTGCAGTGAACAGTGATCATATGACATTTAAGCCAATATGTTTCAGCTACTAACAAATACTAGACCTACACTAAAGACTTGCCAGTAGTCAGTCAGGTCACAAAAGCTAGAGAGAGTGTTCATACTGACTCCAGGCTAGTGAAAAACGTTACAATAAAAAAAAAAAAAAACCTAGGTATTTAGTTGCACAATACACACAATCATCTGGCTACTTTGTGCTATTTGCTGTACAGACACAGGCGACTAAACATTTTTATTACAGTTTTACTGAATGTGTGTACACACAAGAAAACAGAGTTATGGGGACAGGTGAATGACTGTTTGCTGTGATAAAACTTGTATCCTTTACATCAACAAACTGGGTTGGCCTACAAAATGGGTGGTTTGCATGAACAGGGTGGCCTGGGATGGAGTTATTGTTTCAGTTTCCCCCCTGAAAAGCAGATTTTGACACAATGCTACAAGATGAGCTTCTGGTACAGACATTGCTTTTAAGCACAGTCCATTTCATATTATATTTATATTTCTTTACATCCTTCTCCTTTTCTGTTTTTATTCTCATGCTTTGTTTAGCAGTGCAAGTTGTTAGAGATTTAACTGCACATTTTGGCTGTTATTTTTTTGCAACAAGCTTCCAAGCTTTAGCAATATGTTTGCCTAGCTTTGTGGAAGAGTCCACTCATGGGCCGAGTGCACACAGGTAAACAGGTATGTAGGTAGACAGGCTATACAGTCATTACATCCATCCATCTATTATCTATATCGCTTATTTTTCCAGCTGGCACGGGGTGAGAGGTGGGTACACCCTGGACTGGTCGCCAGTCAATCACAGGGCAACATAAAGAGACAGACAAACACTCACACTTACAGGCAAGGTAGAATGTCCAATTGGCCTGCATGTCTTTGGATTGTGGGAGAAAGCCAGAGCACCCAGAGAAAAGCCATGCAGGCACAGAGAGAACAAACACAGAGAAAGCAAACAGCACACAGAGGGGCCCAGCCCACAGACAGAACCCTCTTAGTGACAGTGTTAACCACTGCACAACCATGCCACCTTGTTTCATCCAGTCTAGTCTCATCTAATCAATAAAATGATTAAATGAGCTTATTACATACCTGTGACAGAGACTGGAGTTTCTTTTGTCGTCTTCTTCTTCCTTCTTTCTTCATTGAATTCATTGATGCTTTCAGGATGTACAGAGAATTGAAAAAAGGTGCTTCTAAAGTATATTGCCTACCACAGCTTTAATTCATAAGGCTGGGGCCCTGGAACAGTGGCTTGCTCTTTCCAGTTGGTAATCCAACAAATTTCTGAACACAATGGCAGATAAACTGTACAAATGCTGTTTTCTAACAGCAACGACGATGACAACAACGACAACAACAACAACAACACAAAGCTCTATCATTGGCCCCGCTCAGTGAACACATTGAGTGGCCAAATCATTCATCCTCTCAATCTACTGAACTGCCAACATGAGCATGAGCAGGGCAGTACTACTTGACCATTTTTTTTCAATTATGGACTGTTTATTGTAGGTTTTGTTCAGTCTCTGTTTTAATTCAGTGAGTCTCAGTCACCTAAAAATTGTGCCCCTCATTCAGCAATAAGCTGGAGGACAGCAGCCTGTTGTGCAGGCAGTGCTCAGGGTCTTGCCTCTCAGGCTGTATACAGGCTGCCCTACCTTAGTGGTGAAGGTTGTTGTGGCAGTATGCAGCCTGAAATGATTGGCTGCAGACTTTAATTTAATTTAGTTTACATTTTTGTTAAAAAAAATGATTAAATCTAGAATCAAATTTACAGTTAATATTATCAAAAAAGACAGTCAATCTAAAATGACTTCATATTAAAGATGCAAATACACAGTTATTAGGTATATCAATGGAGGAAACAAAATAAAAGTAGTTTTATGATACTAATGTTTACACTGTATTTCTACTTTATTATAATTATAATTATGTATTATGGATGTCATCATTTGTTATTTGCTCACACAATTTAAATATGTTTTTTTAACACACAGACACACACACATTCACACACTATTCTATGATTAGTATCCATTGATTGTCCACATATTGTAACAATACAACGCAAAACTGTAAGACTGTCAGAGAGCTGTCAGCCACTGAGGCTGATTGACTTCACTTCACTTGAATCGACTTGACGTGCTGTGTCACGACTGGCCTCTTCATCAGTCACTCATAAATCAGTGAATTATTTGTCCATTATTTGGAAATGTTTTATTTTTAAAATCACTGATGGCCCAGTTGTATTCTAATAATAGAATGATAACAGATAACAGAGTAAGGCGCAGTAACAAGTCCTCAAAAAAGTCAATTACAGCATTTAGTTCTGATACACACTTTAATCAGAGCCTTCAAGATCATTTATAATGTGATATAATATGATACAATGGGTACTAATAGAAGTAGTAGTATATAGTATGTAGTAGTATGTGATTTACTGTAGCCAAGTTTTTCCTTCCCTGTAACTGCTATATTGCTCAGGAAAAGAATGCATGCTCCTTTGAAAAATGTATTTGTCATGTATATAATGGCTATGTCAACAGGGAGGACAAGCTTACAGAGATACTCTCTGAGGGATACTGAAAATGATGCAAAGACTTGACTACTTGAGTGTGTGCCAAGTGATGATATTTTAGCCAACAAAAGCTGAGGGACTTGCCCTTTCATTTAGTCAAAGACACAAAATTATTTGTGTGTCACTCAAGCTGTTAAAGAGAGCTCAATGTGACGGCACCCAGTCTAGATTGATTTCACCCCGGATAAAGGATCCTCAGATCTTTTTCTGCTGAGAGAGATCATCACTAGTTTTATCATAGTTTGAACCAAATACCGGAGATTTGAAAAACAGGATGATGATTCATTGTTTTCTGTGATCGTATTCAAGGGGTGTATCGCCACCAAAATTGAGGTTAGTGATACATTTGACCTACTATTGCTATCACCTTTTATACAGAAACTTAATTGTCAAACACAAGGAACTTGAACTCTTCTGAACTGTATGTCACACCATGTATACAAGAGTTCCCATGTGCTGCAAAGGCAAGGGCTCTAATATACAGTGCATAAAGACACAGTGCAGATTCAAGTCGCTGTCTTAACTGACAAACCTACTGCAATGAGCTGTTGTAAGAGCAGGATGCAGTCAGGGATACATGAATCATTATGTTTTCATGTAACTCACAGTTGTGATTGTGACAGCTGTCTGCAGTAGTGGAGACTGGAGTGGCATTGAACTAAAAACAGTGATTTAATAGTAGTGGAAGCAGTATAAGCATATAGCATATCACCATAATTCAGTGTACATAGTGGATGTTAGTTTGGTTTTTATGTTATTAAAAGAGAAGCAAGCTCTGTTCTGGTATAATAATCCATTTTAGGTTGTTATTTTTTAAGGAATGTGTCCAACATGAGGTTTGCAATACAATCTGCTTTTTAAGCAAATTCCTAAGTACTTATAATGCTGTACTGTTTCTGTTACATTTCCATTAAAGTACTGAACAGAGTGAGAACATCAAACCCATGGCTCCTGTGAAATGCAAACCCTTTGAGAACAAGCTTTTAATACATTAACAAGGTCCAAAGGTTGTCAAAAGCAGACTGCAACCTTGAGAAGGACTGGTTTGCAGTAAAGATGATGGCATACAAGATAGTGTTGCCAGTGAAGAAATGGACATTAAAATGTTCAGTGGCTCAGAAAATAAATATAATTTATGTGTAAACCAAAGTGCCCCAATTTTGATCAATGTGGGTTACCATTATCAACCCCTTGGGTGACTTCATTTGAAACCATCAGCATCAACTATCTGAACTCTGAACCCATTAAGAGAAGCTTATTCAACAACATACTATGATCAGTAGTATCAAAGCTACAATGTTACTTTTTATCAAGAGAGTTTATAATGTCATTGTCAAGCCAGCAGTCACTTATACAGTACTATCAAGAACCATGAAGGACATTATTTTCTCCACAAAAGCGCAGTGTTGTCAGATGATGAGTGATTCTAATATAATAATATAATAATAATATAGACAGACTGTTGTTTATGTCTTAAGTATAACAGAACTACATGGGCTGTTTCTACATTGAGGAAAGAAAATTTGGAAAAAAGTCAAAATTGAATTACCCAGTTTTTTTATTATTGGTGACACCAGAACTTTGTTTACTTTTTAAATCGAACTTCATTAAATCAGAAAAACTGAGATACGTTTTCATATCTTGTATGGTAGTACTTGCCACGTTAAAGTTTCTTTTTGTAAATTATTTATGATAGTAATACCACAGTATTGTAACTATTATCTTTTCTATATTACATAAAGCTTCTCTGGTACAGTTGCAAGAGGAAAAACAGCATACACTTCTAGCTGGATAGCTGGTATTATTACAACAATATCCATTATGTTACCCAGGATCACAATCGTAACTTTAGGCCTATGTTTTAAAAATTAATGTCTAGTGAGGACTTACCAAGGACAGGACAACATAGTGAGTAAATAAAACAAAGGAAAAGGGAGACTTTGATTCATTAACTTTTGTAATAAAGTAAAGGAGTTCTGTGACTGCAGCTAACAGATATCACAGCTGGTCAAAAGAACATCATTTGCATGAGTCCCCACGAGGACAAGAGGAGCACCCTGATGAATATTAATGACTTATGTATTGTGACTCACAAGATTTACCCTCAGGTCTGAATGACAAGTCTCTCCGTATTGTGACATCTGTCACAGGTTTCACATTACCAGTCACCATAAACGTATGATTAGGAAAACATCGCTGGAGGAAAGCTTCCCTGCTACCCTGACAGGCAGGTGGAATTGAAACTAATTCATACGATTTTGTTGTCTACCAGTGACGGCAGTGTTATTTATGTTTATGTTTGTCACAATTTATATCATGTCTCAGAGAGGTGGACTGTCACATGCATGAAAATATTCATGATTACTGAGACTATTAGTATGGATTGGAAGCATGTTGTGACTGCACATTTTACATTCTATAATGTACCTTGAATGCACTAGCTTTTATTATAGGTCTCTGTGGCAAGACCACAGGAGGAATGACTTGAATTTGGGAACTGGGAAGCCAAAAAATAATTTGGTGAAAAAAGTGTTTTGGCTCAAGCCATGCTCAAATAAGAAAACATCTACACAGCAAGTCAATGACGTTTTGTGGGTTACCCATGACAGACAACTATCCTGGGATGGTCACATAAATCATATATATGGATAAATGGGAAGACAACCATCTATTACAATGCAAGAGCCCCACTTCACCACCTTCAACTAACACAGAATGAGGACAGTGGAATTCCCCATGTCTTAGTCTCTTAGATAAAACGATGTCTTCATGATGAGTATGGACAGGAGGGATGACTGCAGTTCAGAGTTCTGTCTACATACTGCGGTGTAAGTATTGTTTTAAACAGACTAAAAATGTGAACCTATCCTTTCATTGGTGAGCTTTAGAAGTGTTGGTGGGCAGATTTGGATGGAGCAAGCCTAGCTATGTCTCCCTGTTTTCTTTCTAGAAATAATCATTTTACAACAACAACCACACACAGTCCAACCACAACCACAGTAAAAAAAACAAAAAACAAAAAAAAAACAATAAACCACGTCATAATGACCAGAACATACTGTCCTTTCTGTGCACGTAGAATACAAGTAGAGTAGGTAAGAAGCAGAATAAAACTACACAAAAATATGTACCAAAAAAATGAAGTATCTTTGAGGTCATGGCTTTATAGCTTAATAATTCTGTCCAGCAGCTACTGTTGTAGCTGTACTTACAAGCCATTGTTAGGCAACCACACAGGAAGGAGTTCATTGAGGATTTAATATGACAAAAAAGCTCATGTATAATTTTACTCACATTTGTTGAATGTTTATAATAAATTGATATTTTTTTCTTACAAATAATTCATAGCTTTTTCTTTTTTGCTGCACTGACCATTATACAACTAAGATTACATAGTAAAATTAATGATAGCTGCCAGTTGCTTTGTTCAGACTAAGATAAAACCTCGACACTGATAAAACTAGCTATTAACTCAAGTTGTCAACAGGTTGTTCAGTAATCTTCGTACATTATTTTTGCCATATCATTTCCATGAATGCATTGATGTCCTATAGCATAACCAGCCATTTACACTCCACAAAAGCCAATGGTAAGCTATGCATTGACATGCTGCTCAAAGAGCACTCAGGACTGAGCCATAAGCAGACCTGCGTGCTGTGATTTGACAATGTCAATCTGTTTGTGCAAAGTGATGAAAAGTTCCAAAATGGTGTCGTTAGCCTCTGTGGTTGCCATGTTCTATGGATTAAGATGCTCTCCAACTGATAAGAGCGACTGAATCTGTCAGGCATATAGAGTTATAGAATGAGCTCTGGATAATTGAGGTGCTGGGGCACTCAAGATGGCTATCAGCCTGCAGTGAAGCAATGTATTATCTTCAGTTTTTGCCAATCTGATTACAATTTATCTGGATTTGCAAACCTCAGGAATAAGAGGTTGCCATTCCCCAACTCTCAGTGCTCAATTTCCCCGATACCTCTCCAAGTGAGTATCAGTGAGTATGCAGAGAGGACACTCAGCTGGATGTCTTGAGCTGCGGAGGGTCACTACTGTCACTTCGAGGAGATTCAGTGTTCACAAAGGAAGACCCAGTTGGACCGAGGAATGCAAATGTTGACTGAACACTCTCTGACAATGGATTTAACATGAAATCACGGTATCTGCTGAAGCTTTAAAGCGAAAACACCAAAGATGAAGGCCAAAGATACTCTTAATTAGGTAAGACAAACAAGGTAAGTACTGTACTGTAAAATGCAAAGTGCAATGCCAAATGCTCTTGTACAAATTGTTTTCAAGACAAAATGTCATCTACTGGGAAAGCTGCTGATGGCATGCAGACATACTGTTGACAGAGGTTTACTGAGGCTAATGTGAAATTTTCAGGTGATGACAGTCCTCTGTGGAGAGGAAAAATGCATGTGGATTTTCAAATGATCAAATGGCCACTTCTGTTTTCTGTTTAACATAAAGTGAGAAGTTCTCTTGAAAATGTCCTTTCCATCTCATATTCCATATTCACAGGATCCCTGTGTGTCCTCTGACTGGTTCACACTGTGGTGAGCCCATCACATATGCTGCTGTCCATATGGACGATGGGACAGTGAGGACCGCCTAATCCCTTGAAACTCCATGAACTTTGCTTTCTTTTTCTTTGCTCCGTTTATGTGGTGGGAGTCCTGTGACCAAGAATCAAAATTTGGGGATCAAGTAGGAGGCCGGCAGCAGCTCGCAGCCCCACCGAGCAGATTGCCTGCTGCAGTGCTGACTGAGGACTGGCGCACACAAAGCATGAAAAGTGTGGATTCCCGGGGCCAAAGGCCTGCGTGGTGGGCTCTGCACTCCCCGATCGGCCCGGGGAAAAAAGGAACGGCTCAGTCAGCAGGCCAGGGCCACTGGAGCGATGAAAAGATAATTCTCCCCCCCACCGCTGCTGGACCTCATGCGGCGTCAAACCATTTGTGAGCAGTGACACAGCCAGATTGGGCCGAAAGGATATGAGTGGGAAACTTCAAAACCTGCTCATGTTTCTGCGAACGTGAAAGGATTTGTATAACACATTCAGATTTGATGGACTTTCCCATGTTCACTCTGGACAGCCCTTTTTTTGTTGACATGTTCAAATAATGAATCTCTTATGTGTAGGATCCCTTTTTCCCCCCCTGCTCCTGAGTCCTGTTTCTAGTTGTCAGGTAGGGATGCTGTGCGGACCACTCCATCGTCTGTCCCAAGCTTATGGAGAACCGCTGACTTGCTGGCTTCCAGGAACCACGGTGAGTGGTTCTACTTCTCGTAGAGCATCGGTGTGCCTTTTTACCTCAAATTGTCAGAAACAATGCAGTCTGCTGTCAAAGCTAACTACAAACTTGGTGCAATTACTCCTTTAATTTAGCTGTTTCCTCAGGACTGAGACTCTGTATCTGTGACTGACACCGATTATGTGATAAGGGCTTTTCACAGGACAATGTGATGTACACACAGAGATAAGCCATTATTCTTCATAAAATGACTCTGGTTATCGGCACATTATCCTGCATGATTTCTTATAACTTTTATGCCAAAGCTGCAGGTGTTCAAAGAAAATTCAATGTGACATTTGTCTGCTTTGATTCTGTTAGTCAAGCATTTGAAAGAGGTTCCTCTGAAGTCAAAACTGTGAGATAACTGAAATCTTTTGGGAAAATCTTCCCCTCTGACGTTAACGCACTAGCAGAAGCAAAAATTATTAAATATATAATGGATTTCACTTTCTGTTTTCTCCACTTTTTAAGCTTATATTTTCTGAAATGACAGATAAAGTGTCTTGACTGGATTTCTCACATTAAATGCAAATTTTGCTCCTTTGCAGGTGCTGAAATGGAGCATATATTTTTGATTCTTTTACTGTTTAGTAAGGTCTTATCAGTTGGAGCTCAATTCAATGGGTACAACTGTGACGCCAACTTTCACAGCCGCTTTCCAGGTGAGGAATTCAAAGACACTGACACAGATTCACACTTTTTGTTTCAGAATTACTGGATGGAATATTTTCTTAAAGCAGTTCTACTCAAAGAAGCTAAATGTTCCAGAGACGAGATAATTCAATTTTTGTCCACACACCAGTTGCTAATTTGCAATTTGAACAAAATTTGTTTAAAATGGTTTTGGTCTGTACTCCAAGATCTCCATTTCACATTTCAATTAATTGAATCTACATAACAACATATCTTTTGACTCATTTTGATATCATATGCATTTTATATCTGTATGTGCCTTTATGTGTGTTTCTTGCAGCGGAGAGGGACATCAGTGTTTACTGTGGGGTACAGACCATCACCCTCAAGATCAACTTCTGTCCTGTCCTCTTTTCTGGCTACACCGACACTGACCTGGCACTCAATGGTCGCCATGGAGATGCTCACTGCCGGGGATTCATCAATAACAACACCTTCCCCACCGTTGTAATCTTTAGTATCAGCCTTGCAACGCTAGAGTCCTGTGGCAATTCCTTGGTGGTAAGAACAGGAATCTTATCATGTTAAAATACTGAATGTCATGATAATGTTACAATGGTACAAAATAAGTTTTTAATTTTACAGTGACAGTGTGTGCACTGTTGATAAAGGAGTTGGATTTGTTATGGAATTAATATTGTCATTAAGGTAATTAGGATCTATCAGAAATATTATAATTCCAGATTTGAGAAAAATTAACTTAATAAAAACTTTAAATAGCAGATAATGTAAGGTTTGTGCTGTGACTCAGAAATTAAGCATTTTCCCAAGAAATCGCAAAATAATGATGGTCTTAGATGACTTTATAATTATAGAACAAATATAAACTTAAGCTAAAAAACCTCCAGCATTTTGTAGAAAAAAGATGAGACATGTCTTTCATTTCAGCCAGCTGTCTTGTTCACAATATCCATGTTCTGATGTTGACAAAGTGTGTTTGTGCAGCATGGGAATGAAGTCCAGCTCTTGTTATCTTGGTGAGGGGGTTGATGTGGGATCCTAGAGGCCCTGTCAGGATGATGAGTGAAAAACAATTCTTAAAGCAGTTTACAGGGAGTTTAAAGTGAATTCTTGCTGAGCAAGCTGTCTCTGCCATGTTTTTGCTGCACTGAACTGGATGGAACAGGACATTTCCTGGAGGGTCTGTTCTCAGATAAGAAGAGATTGAGTCAGGGATTAGTGAGGTGCATTAATATGTTCAGTGGTATGGCTGATGGTATCAGCCACCATCCACTGTGCCCATAGTAAGATAATGATGGCCAGTTAGCCAGCCAGGAGGAGCGTTACCCACACTGTTGTTGTTCGCTGCAGGTCTCCACAGCTCAAGGACCAAACGCTTATGGGAACCTGTCATTGGTGCAGATTGGAAACATATCAGGGTATATCGACACGCCAGATCCCCCCACAATCATCAGCTACCTGCCAGGTCTGCTGTACAAGTTCAGCTGTAGTTACCCACTGGAATACCTGGTCAACAACACACAGCTGGCCTCGTAAGTCTCATTTAAATCATAACTTCCACTTTGCTTTGAAAGTGCTCTAGTGGGGTGCTTCAAAAGGCCAGCAAGCCAATTGTTGGTGCTATTAGCTTTAAAATTCCTGGTGGGCCTAGAAAAACTTGTGTAATACAGAGAATGGACAGACTACCATGACTAATATCACAATAAATTCAATGCTTTGTGAAAAAGTGTACCGTTTAGTTGCCTCTGTATCAGAGAGGTGCAGATTCATCTCAAGAGCCATTTCTGAGGCAGTCTCATTTGTGATAAAGTCAAATTTTAATCACTATGCCAACTGGGTAAATGAAAAGGAATAGAATTATAGCTAACAAAGTATAACACACAAGTAATGAATTTCTGTTATTTTGTCTCCCAGAAGGAACAGAATAATACATTCAGAGACAATACCACCAGTACAAAAAAAAGACTCTAATCAGCTTGTCTTTGACACAGGGTCAAAAAACATTCTCAGCTTCTTAGTATGGTTTTATATTTCTTTTATATTTCATCAGATTTGACTAATTTCCTAGTTATTGTGGCCATGTCCTGTATCTAAATGATACTTGATGTAGTGGAAAAAATCCCATATGATGTTTCAGTGCTGCTACTCAAAAGAGCAAATATTGATGTGAAAATACAGATTTTTGGTCGTAAGAGCATGTCTAGACTCTGTACAGCATGCAGATACAGATATACATCAGATATGATGTAAAGGCATTGTGCATGTTGACCATGTAGCTGAAAGTGAGACAAAACTTCAGGTATGTTTTTTTTTATTAATAATATTGTGAATATTAGGTAGTAACAAACAGCATCTCTACATCTGTATAAATCTATAGATTTATCTGACAAAAGATGCAAATGTTAGCATCAGGCAAATGTCATACTGAAAACTGGAATCAACTTTCAAAGTGGTTTTGGCAGCTTTGATCTTTTTTGTCTTTACTGAAGGTCAGCAGCTGCGATCTCAGTGAAGGACAGCAATGGTACTTTCATCAGCACATTGAATCTACTGCTTTACAATGTAAGTTCAAATAAGTTGAATCTAAACATCTGTCACTGCCCTGCACTTGGGTGATGAGGCTGCTGCAGAGGAGACAAAGTCACATAAGCTATATATATCTGTATTGAGTCAGAATGCATTAAGCATAAGAAGCTCTGCTGCTATGTTAAGTTAATCTGCACTTTTTACATCTGTAATTGCAACTGAAAGTGATGATACATGTACGAAACAGGGAAGATACCAAAGGCTCAGAAATCCTTTTATGCAGCTCAAGTAGGCAGCAAATTACCTTTAATCCCATAATTGGAGAAGATTATACTCAATTTACCCTCAATTAATTTCAAACCTTTTGAACCAAACATTTGTAAATGGGATTCTATGGAAACCAGATGATAGATATGTGAAGACTCATCAACTGCAGTGAAACTGAATTTAACACTCTCTACAAGATGAAAGGAAAGAGTCAGAAAATGTGACAAATGTGCTGATAATATTGTGGTTCATGCACAGGACTCATCGTACATTCAGCAGCTGTCCATCCCCATGGCAGGACTGACACTGAAGACGCGGGTGTTTGCAGCTGTAAAAGCTACTAACCTGGATAGGAGGTATTCCGTCAACATCATCCTGTCTGAATAAGTCACCATCAGACCATGCACACTTTATACAGCCCGCAGCCAACATCAGAGTTACCCTATCACTTTATCATTTGTCTTTTTCCAAGTTTATTATTTTGATCTTAGAAATCATGTGATTAGTACAACTACAATATAAGAAAGCCACACCCATACTCACAGTGTGGAACAATACACATAGCTTTAAAATGACACATCTGGCTGCAGCATAATGTGAAGAGCAACACCTCTGACCTATGTTTAAGTAATGTGGAAACAGAGCAGGGATTTCTGGCACAATTCCACCTACCTCCAAGGATCAGATCACAATTTAAGTAAAAGAAAGCAGTTCATTCTCAAGTTAATAAGCCTTTTAAGTCTTTTAAGGCTTCAGCTACAAATGACTATGAACTTTCAAGTCAGCATGATCTGCACTCATAACATAGGTATAAGCAAGTATCATAGGTAAAAACAAGTTGAGAGTTGAGAATGAGAAATAGATCATTAAGTTGCTGCAAAAAAACAACTCAATACTGATTATTGAAAATTGAATTAATGATTCCTGAATTCATGAAAAATGGTCTGGGCTAAGCCCCGGATGTCAAATGTTGGCAATGTCCCTGCCTGAGAATGACTTTTGTGCTTTACAGCCAGCTGCTCCTACAGAGGTTTTTAACTTTAGATTTTTAACTTTGAAATTGGACAATTTTTCTATTTCTCATCTGATGAATTCTGAGAGTCTCTTAAAATACTCATGAATGAAAAGGCATAAAAAATTACATGGCACAATACATTGCTGGCCCTCACGTTTGGGTACGTTGGGGATAGAATAGTCTAGGATTATTAGTCCAGTGTGAGGACCAGCAACGTCTGAGAGCTTCCATCACCTAAACATTGCTGACTGGTAGCTATCAAGCTATGGCCCTCTTTACTCCACATCTAGGCTTGAAATCACCATCTACTGTAATTAATTTGTGAAAGTTGTTGAAAATACACTCTGCTGAGTTTACCTGACTTCTCCAAAGACTTGATTATTTTCCTTAATGTTCTCTGACTGGAACAAATGTCTTTAAATTCTGTGATTCTTGAGGGATTTCATACACAGCAGGAACACTTTTCACATTTCTGGGAAGAAAAAACGTTTGTAAAAATGACGTTGACCTGCTTCAGTCATACTTTGTTCTGAACGTGACTCAGATTTGACAATGTGAAAACTGTCTTGTGGTCATTCGATCTTGCATGTGGGGCTGACGCTGGGTGGGGGAGGGACTTTGTCAGTAGGGAGGATGCAAACACAGGGATAACACATATTGTTATGTGAATTTGGCTCATTGTCTACGTTACCGGCTTATCCTTACCTTCCTTGTCAGTAATGTATTAATTTTCTAGTCTATGCCAGTGTGCAACCCTGTCCTACAAATTATGTGTAGATATTACTAATTTGCAACAACAAATCAATTTTTGAAGTATGTCAGTCAGATTAGGTTATCCATTAACATTATCAAGAAACATTATTAATTAACAAGCAGGATTTGCCAAGTTGAAAATGACGATACTGAATGTATGAGCAAAATGTTCTTCAACAGTATATTTTACTAGTTTTCCTACAGTATACACCTATAGCAACTAGTGATTCAACTTTGGCAAGGTCATGGAAAGATTGTGGTCTTAGTTAAAAATTACAACCAAATATATACAATTACTCTGACTGAAATAATAATTTCAAGTTCAAAATAACAAAAAAAAAAGTTCAATTTCTTGCAGTTTTTTTTTTTCAAAATTACTGCTCCTTTTCCCCTCACTGAAAAATCCAGAATTGATGAATATGCAAATATTTTTATATTAATATATCAGAAGATTAAATCTTCAGTACAGGTTTTTTCCACTCCACCACTCAGTTAAAGGCCATTCGCAGTGTATGTGCACCGCAGGCTTCAAGTGTCCCATCATACTTGTGGTGTTGCATACTTGGCCACATTTGGCTTCCAAACATTACAAAGATCCTGCTGGTATGTGCCACACTGGGATTCAAGGTGAGCACAGAAAAACTTTCCCCCTTCAACAGATTAATGCAAAATAAGCCTTCTAGTGTTAAACCCATACTGTACATCAGCCACTAACTTTCCAAACCTTAACTGAAGCGTTCCGTTGTCTTAATCTAACTTCAGAGTGTGAACCTCAGTCTTAGTGTCTAAATCCAGCGTTATGTACAACCACCATCCTCTCTGACCATCCCCCTCTCACACGTCATCACATAAAATCCAGAAAGCCATTACATTTATCTACAAACCACAGTAGGAAAACAAATGAGTTGTATCTAAATGTAATTTCTAGGAGACAGGGTTGTAATGTCACATGATGGTTCTATTTTCTGAAATAACAAAGATCATTTTGGTGGCAATCTTCTCATCCACCATGAGAGGTGAGCAATGTGTCACAAAGTGTCTGAATATATTTACATAACTCCATTTGCATTTAAGTCCCTAAACAGTTGATTTACCTTTAATGTGAAATAGATGGAACATTCTCATGGACTACTGTTACACCACGCCCTCTGGGAACCCTAATGATGACCTCCGCTATGACCTTTTCTTTAGGTAACTCACATTTAAAAACAGATCTATGATTTTCTTCAGTTCTTCTGTTTCTCTCACTATATCTATTAATACTTAATCACTTTCTCTCCTCGAGCCAGCTGTGAAAAAGACCCCCAGACCACCGTCTTTGAAAATGGGAAAAGTCAAATGGGCCGCTTTGCCTTTGAAGTATTCCGCTTTGTAAAGCACAAGAACCAGAAGATGTCCACCGTCTTCCTGCACTGTGTCACCAAGCTGTGTCGAGCAGATGACTGTCCGATGCTCATACCTGTAAGACTGATAAAAGACACTTTCACACATAACATGACAACACAACACACATTTTCTGTCAGTATCTTGCTTAAACCTAGCTACAGCTTTGTTTCATGAAGGAAGCATGTGACCAGTGCCTCCAAATTTCACCTGGATTCACCTGCTCAGCTATCAAACATTCACTCACAGATCATAATCTATGAAGGAAAGTAACACATTTTGAAAGCATATTTACTCTACTATAATTTGTAAGTACAATTTTGCAGCACTTTTACTTAAAGAACTGTCCAGAAGTTTGGATTACCTGTTTAATGTTTGACATCATTATTCCCATTTTCTCTTACTTTATTTTCCACTACATTTCAGAGGGAAACATGGCAATTTTCACTGCTTTACACTTATTTGATAGTTATCATTACTAATTTTTTACATTTTTAACAATTTACATTCAAAAAATGATCTTTGTGAATGTGATGTATTTCTATAAATGAAACTACACAAAAAGATATAACAATCAGAAAATTAGAAAATAACACTTCACTTTACTTTTCATACTTCTGTTAATTTTTATGCTCGTTCACTTAAGTCTGAATTTAAATGCAGGGTTTTTAGGATGTTGTGGGGGGTTTTATTGTTGTATTGGTGCTGTTACTTAATAAAGCAAAGGGTCTAATATTCTTTCGACCACTGATAACCACACAAAAACATGTACTATCTGATTGACTATCTCTTATAACCATGTAACATAACACACAGCACAAAGGTACAGTTTACAAAATGTAAAACAGCTAAAGACACACATATATGGGATATATTAACAATCCAGTGTATGCCTCCTGAATACTTTTCCATGAGAAAGTGGAACAGGCTGGTTTCTTCCTGCCACTGTATCTATCTGCTGTGTTTTCATAGATCTGTGGCAGCAGGAAAAAGAGAGATGTCTCAGAAGGGAAAGAATCAAACGCTGCATCTGGGAATGCTGTCCTGACTGCCGGGCCTATCATCACTCGGAGTGGTACAGTTTGATAACTTTTCCTCTTTCTGTTATTTATTTTCCTCAGCATCTTGTTTCTCCATCAACCAACGTAATCCAAACTGCACTCTTTCTGTCTGAGAACCCATTATCTCTTCCTGAAACATAATACTCAGAGTTCAGTGCCATAAGCTTTTTAATTTCTCAAACTGTACAATTCTTCTTCACTGTGATTTCCATAAGTTTCACAAACTGTTGAAATCTGCAAAGATTTCCAGATTGTGTATACCAACCTCTACTCGATTGTGTCAAATACAAGGTTTTACACTGGGATGTTGACTGATTACCTTTGGGTGACCTAGATAGTCTGCACCTGAAGGCATCCTGTTGACTGATGTACTGTACAAGGAATTTACACCTTATACTGTACTGTATACTGTACTGAATAAAATGTGTTGCTGTTACCCTGAATGATCTTTACTTTTTTTCCCACAGATGAAACACCAACCAACAACTCTCAACTGGGTAAGCCTTCACATTCTGTCCCTTGAGTGAAATGACACATTTAAATGTGGTATTCCCTTTAATGATATGAAGGAAATTGAAGGAAAATGTCTCTTATACTCCTCTTATCCTGTAATTGAGTGCCCTTTTCCCCTCAGTTTGCCTTTTTTTATTGCATTTTAATTAACCCCCCCCCCCTTCCAGAAACTATTGTATTCACATAGAGAGCAAGAGTCATTGATTGCAAATAAGTGTGGTACAGGCTACAAAGAGCAAGCCTTTTCACTTGAGAAAACATGTGTGTGTTGTTCCTGTGCTCCAAATGTAGCATGCCTTGTGGCTTTGATCGTTCTGTCCTAACTGACCCTGATGTCAGTGAAGAAACTGTTCTGATGATATTTCCTTTTTCCCCTCTTTTTTTGAACGTTGGTGGCTCGATTTGATTCCTGCTGTTTTGGCTGGCTGAATCATTTTCTGCTATCAGACACCACTGCAGCTGGGCTGGAAATGTCTTAGCGTGACATTAAAAGCTATGATGTTTTTTCTCTGGAACAAGAAAAACAAACCATTAAAGAGATTGGACGGAGAAATGCTCAGTGCATCACAAATAGCTGTTTCTATGTGAGAGATTTTTCATTCAAGGGGAATTTATGTATTGAAAGAGTGGTAGGAATGTGAACACATCTGATTGTTTCTTTGTTTTTCTGTTTTTGTGCTGCTCCAGCCCATCTGAAAGCTCCAGTGTTTCAGATGAACACAGTGACAAGTGCGCTCATCTCAGGTGTGATCATCCTGGGCGTCATGAGCATTTGCTTCTTCATCTTCTCCTTCACCCTTCTCAAAGGCAAGAGTGCTCCTGCTAGCCTGTCTGGAGTCCGCAACCCAGCCTTCAACTGAACCCGACTTACTGCAGACACTCCTCCACAAGTGGCAATGCTAAGGGGGCAAACACCAGATGTGACATGATGTTTGTGCATGTAGTGATTTTACAGGAGAATAAAAGCTAAATGTTGATTTAGAAAACCGTTAACATGTCTGTACAATGTGCATTAATGAAGTAGTAAAGTAAAACTTTTTATATTTTGTTCTGTACTTTGGTGTTTCAACCATGTGGCAGGCTAAGTCTCATCCTACATGTTATTGTCATGCAGCTTTAATCCACATAGCGGGGGCACTCGTTAATAAATTAAATACCTCAGCTACACAGTTTTCAATTGCAGGGTTTAAAGGTCAAGTACATGGCTTACAGTTCATTATATTATTACATAATCTATTGGTAAAACCCACACTTCCTGCTAAGGGGCCAAAATATATAACAACACTTCATTTAAAATGTAACTTGAAAAAATGAGGGAAAACTCATGCGTATAAAAATTTGAGTAAATAGCTGAGGTTAAGTGATTAGGTGAGGTAAAGGCTCAGGCTTGGATGTTCAACTGTTTTCTCAACATAAAATCTAACATTTGTAAGTGTATTGATATAATCAATGGAATACATCTTTAATTTATTAATATTGCTACATATGAGACAGGTTGTCTTATGATTAATCGATTGATAGTCTGTTCTACCTAAATAAAAAGATAACCCTCTCACTTTAAATTTTTATGCAGTGTGGCAGCAATAACATGTTTAAGTTTCATCCGTATATATACCCAATGTAATTGTGAATAACTTTTCCAGAATGTGTTCTTAAACTGCCATTGATGATCTATTTCTGAAATTTTGTACAATTGTGCATATTGCAAATATTGCACTTGGACTTGTGATTAAAGTTGCCCAGTGTCATTTCTAAAAATATGCACAGTATGAATTTCCTCATAAACTTGATTAAGAATTTTAGTCAATAACAACAGAGGGACACTAATGAATTCAGGGCTTCTTCAATTAAACAAAACAAAAAATGAAAAGAATTCTCAAAGTTCCAACCTCAAAGATTTTAATTTTTGAATGTCCATTAAATCTATTGTCTAATAAGTCTCACTGATCAAAGCCTTCAGCATTTGCAATATTAAGACCTGGTTTGTTGGTCTTGCCCTTGCTGGAAAAATCACAAGCGGTGCTCAGTAAGGCTTTCAACACAGTAGAGTCACTCTTCAACTCACCTGTATATGAAGCAGCATACTGTTTTGTTTCTAGTCTCTTATTACAGTTACTATGGCTGAACAAGCAAAGAAAAGACTGATGACTACAGACAATGAAACTGAAACTGAAGTGCGGTCTAAAAACACACCTACAGTTGCCAATCATCACCAAAGGTTCTGTGAAAGATAATGAAATGAAAATCTCTGAGGTTATAACTATAACCTATTTGAATCAATATAATCAATAAAATCATATGAAATCATATTATGTAATAACACACCATGTACATTTCTGCATTACTCACTGCTTTTACAGACTAAATCAAGCTCAAACTGTGAAAATGGAAAAGATGTTTGAAAAATGAGTGAGTTTTGTGAAAATTAAGCCTCAAAGGCTGCTATTAAGAAAGCAGCTGATTAAAGTTAAGCCCTACAGTACAGGTAAAATGCATCTGAAAGACTGTGATTGTTTAGTCACCTGCTGTGCTATTTGAAATGCAAGAGACAAATAGAACAATATAAGAATTATTCACTTGGTTATGTTGTTTGTAGAGTTTTGTAGATGTTACTTTTGGATTAAAGTTTAAAAATTGATCATACTGAAGAAACCATGTAATAACATTACCCAATATTTTACACAATGTGCAATGACGGCAGTCCCTATGGCCACAGTAGAGCAGTGCACTGTGTATTGTTTTAGTTAATCTGCTGGAAAGGTCACTAACATAAAGTTATGCATCAGAGAGCTACACCCACCCATTATCTTCAGCAAGAGATTTTGAGGGTCAAATCACTGAGTGTGTCTTCTCACGTTTTCCTTTATGTAAACAGAAGCATTCACGTGTCTGACATTTATTGGGATTAAGGTTCCAACACTTCAGTACACCCCAAGCAAAATACTCTTAAACTTAGTTTTAAAGTGATCCATGATGCACTTTTGAGCTTTTTTTATTCCAAAAGGGAATTTTTCTGATATACTTATCATAATATATTAAGCAATGAATACAGCTTGAACTGGGCCATAATAGTATATACAGACAGGAGATAAATGAAAGGAAAACCTGGATGCTTGTCTCCTACAGTGAGGGGATCTGATGGCTCTGTTATGCTGTGGCAGACATGTTTGCTGACATGGTTTGCGTCCAGTTGTCCCCTTTGAGAGAAGAGTCACTGAAAATCAATCCAGAGTGATCACCTTTATCCTCTCTAGTCCAGGAGTCCCCTTTTGAAGGTACTCATTTGACCATCTTCATAATGAAGGCCGAAAGAAGATTTTGGTTGTTAGGTTATTATGGCTCCAGATTCCAGATGAATCTTGGATTAAAAAGGTTACAACAAGCATCCATCGGGCTGTCTTGATACAGCTTAAAACACACAGTAAACCATTATCAATGTATTACATTATAAACATGCAGCCCTCCCTCCAGTCTTTCCCCCATTAACACACAGTAATGTCACGCCGCTGTCATTGTAACACTACAGGAGGAAAAAAAAGGATACCACCATAATTCTTGTGTACAAATGTTGCCAGTCTGCAGTAAAATCTGTTGTAAAACTCATCTGATGTTGGAAATGCTTAACAAGATTCTTGGTGCTCTGACTACAGATCATGCAGAGCTGAATGCATCAGCAAGATCACAAAATAGAGCATGATTACTTCTCCTGGCTTAGCTGATTGAAAACACACAGCTCTGTAAACACCTGCTATTCCAGCATTTTGCACTCTTGTGAGCCTTTGCTTTTCAAAGTAAGATGACAGTCAATGTGCTACCATATGAAAAAATATGTTCCTTCTATGTTAAAACAAAACTAGAGGGTCAAATTGATTTATATTTTCCATTTTGAGAATTACAATCACTGTAACACTAACCTCATTACTTCCACAGATACATGCACTACACCTCTCAGAACAGTGCCCTTGTTTAAAGTCCTGCTTTCACAGTATGAGTGGTAGCTAAGAATGGAAGAGATCCTCCATTTTGAAACAAACAGAGCTCTAGCTTTCACACAAGGCCACTCAGGTGTGCTGATGTCCAAACAGAAAAAAAGAGTACATAGCAGCTGTGTCACTACGGTGATATTAAGCACAAATTAGTCTTTTTTTCCATTCTTAGTTTTCATCAAGGATAAAAAATCTAACATAATGAGATAAACCCAGTACTTGTATGCTTGTGTGTTATTTTTCTTTCCAACTATTTAGTTAGATTTAAATGGCATAATGGGTGGGTTAAACACAGCATCCAAGGACAGTACCCACCATGTCCTGTGGGACATTGAACTATCCCACAGGATCACCTTTGAGTCTTGATAAAGGATATTGCCTTTATTGTTAAGACACAGACTCTCACCTAAAAAGGGCATCAAAGTATTGTATATTTTCCCCAGGGATTTTACACTTACTTCATGAAGTCTCATGTTAGCATTCTAAGAGAATCTATATGCAAAAGAAAAGAACTTAGGCTATTGTATCAGGTCCCTCATAAAGACTTTGGCTGTGTAGGGTTTCACTAATTACCCTTAAGGTATGCTCCATGGAACTCCCTTTACAAAAGAATTGTTCCTATACAGAAGAGTTGGACACACCAAACTACAGTGACCTTGTTTCTGTCCAATCCAAAGGAAGAGTCATAGCTATATAAGAATCTCCCACAAATACATTGCTCAAATCAGACAAGCTGAGAAAAGAGACGACAGCAGCTGAACAGTTAAGGTGGGTGTCAAGTAAGGTTACAATAATAAAATGTACAGAAACTTCTGCTACTTCACTACTTCATTGTCTTTTGGTTTAACAGATATGTCCATACCAGAGAAGGAAAAAATGAACCTTCTTCTGTGTCTCTTCTTGGCTTTCCTGGTGGCCAGAAGCAGTCAGTTACCATGCCAAAATGAACTTCGACGTCCAGGTATAGTAGTCCTACCTTGACTTTTCCTCATGTGTTTAAGTCACTTGTCAACTTTCTATGAAGGTCCTGAGAAGTCATTTATGCTATCATCCATGGCTTATGTCAAGCTTGTTATTTCATTTGGACTATAAGTGAATGCAATTCTGTCACACAGTTGTAAACAGCAAAGGGGGGAAATTGAGCAAACATATTTATTTTGCTCCTCTAGATATGAAATCAGTTGAATGGGAATGGGATTTCAAGCGACAACTGAAGAAAAGGCTTTCTGATGTGTCTTTCTCTCTCTTATAGAATACACCGACATTTCAGTTGAATGCGGCACATCCTCAATTAGCCTGGCTATCCTAATCTGCCCTGTCATCTACACTGGCTACAATGAGTCTCTGCTCATCCTCAATCACATGTTTGACAAGCCAGAGTGTAAAGGAATGTTGGATGAATCTGCCACTCCGCCTGTTGTCAGATTCACCTTTCCCATCAACATGCCAACGCTTGTGGCAGCACCTTCCTGGTTAGTAGGGACTGGAGGAGAAAATTACAGAGAATCCATGTTTTCTCAACACATCTTCTTTTTTTGTCTGTGCCTGACTTCACTGTCAATGTTGCCTCTAGACCACCAGTGCAGCTGGCACAGGGATCTTTGCTGACTTCTCCAACATCCAAATGGTCAATGTCAGTGGTGTGGTGCGCTCCCATGATCCAACCACAGGCATAGTCACCTACAACGCTGAGCTCAAATATTATTATTCCTGTGCTTACCCTCTGGAGTATCTCATCAACAACACCTAGGTGGAAGTGTAAGATCTCTGCTCATCCCTCCAATGACTTCTTTTTAGATCTTCTCTGTACATGTGGCATCTATTGCACATCTGTCCGGCTTTAGGCATAGTAAAAAGGAAAAAGTTACAAAATTCTTCAAAAAGCAATCCATCCTTTTATGTCTCATTATGGTAACCAAAACTACGGTAACCCAGTGGCACTTTATTTTGGCCTTGGGAGGCCTTAAAAGTAGCTTTTATACCTCTGTTGGTGGAAATAATCTCCTCATGTACAGTATCATATAGAATGCAGATAGACAGTTTGCCAGCCAGCTCCTCCCTCTTTTTGATGTCACCCTTTGTCTGATATAGATCAGCATCTTCCATTGCAGTGAGGGACAACAATGGAAGCTTCATCAGTACTTTGAGCATGGAGCTCTTCAGTGTAAGTTGAGACAGAGTTTATATGGATTTTATATGGTGAGGTGCTGGATTTTAGGTCAGTCTAACACTGCTCATATTTTGTCATTGTCATGTTCTGTTCACAGTAAGTTAGTGTTAGTGGTCATTCAACATTTGACCACAATGAAGTTGTATTAGTCGTTGCATGGCCACAAGCTCCGGTGTGTTACAGGCATAAAATAGTAAAAAGTATTTTATTGTGAATTTTATACAAAATGTACAAATGTCAGACATGTGTTCTATTCTTGCTCATTTATAGAATAAGATAGATTGAACTGTAAAATGTAGACAATAACCAGCATTTATAGATAAACTGAACATTTCTGTTGACAGGATGTCAACTACACCACCCCTCTGGTCATACCACAGCAGGGCTTGGAACTGAGGACTAATGTATATGTCCAGGTCCAAGCAGCCAACCTGACTGATCAGTAAGAGCATCCCTCGCTGACTCTGGTCTTGTGTACAAGAGATATTTTAAGACAAATTTTATTACATCCTTGAAGTTATCTTAGAGGTCTTCAGTCCAGAAACAACCTGAATGAATACACATTAAGTGGATGGTATTAAATGTCTCATCAGGAGGAAAAAAAGCCTTCCAGCAGCACTTCTGATGCCCATTGTTCTTCCTCTAACAGGTACCATGTCCTCATGGACCGATGCTATGCTTCCATTTCTCCTTATCCTACCAACTCCACTTTCTTCAACCTGTTTGTCCCGTAAGTCCTCGAACCTCATTCTGAAGACACAGCCAAAGTCCATGTTAGGCCAACACTCTTTTTTTTATATCATACAGCTGTTCTCAGGACCAGATGACCACCATGCATGAGAACGGGGACAGTCACCACGCCCGCTTCTCCTTCCCGGCCTTCAGGTTTGTAGAACAGCAGAACCAGACAGTGTCCACCTACTACTTACACTGTATCACCAGACTTTGTGAGATCAGCACCTGTAATAACTTTAAGGTCAGTAAATGATCAGCGATGAAAGATATTTTTATGCATCTGTCACCTTAATGCTGGGAATGCCTCATTTGTTTGTTTCATTTCATCTTCCTTCATCTTCAGCAATGTAACAACAGGAGGAAAAGGGATGTTCGTTCCACTGGTGTTTCAGAAGCTACCACCCTGTCCTCAGCGGTTCCCATTGTCACCAGAAATGAGAATTGTAAGTATGATTGTTAGATACACTAGACACTGATCACAAGGCATTAGCTAAATTAAATACAAATGAAAAGGAAAATAAAGAAATGCTTTGTTGAAATGTTGATATGATGTGATGTAACTTTTTGCAGAGTGATGTTCTGATAATATCTGAGTAATAGTTTACTAAGGGCTTTTTATGACTGCCTCACAATAAGCCATTAAATGCACAGTAATGGCACACAGAGATAATTCAGATCTCCTAATTCCGAGTGTAGTGTCATTCAGACCCATAAAAAAAGTATTTTACAAAAAGGGAATGCTGTTTAATATAATGTAGTATTTATACAGTTATTTCTGAACTTTGTAAATCAAGTAAAACACCTTTCTAAGTGAAAGGAAGCTGCATAGATGCTTTGACTTATTTATTGTAATTGTCATTGGGCTTCCAAAAAGAATTTATAGTATACCTTAACTCTTTCAACATGCATGCATGTAAGCTTAATTCAGACTCTTCTTTAACTAAGTCCAGTTTGAAAGAACACTTCTATAAATCATAAATCTTAATTGCTTTCCTCCTTTTATCTCTGTCTTTCAGCACTAACATCTAAGGAGGACGGTATGAAGTTGTTTAATTCCTTGTAATGTATTTCATATTAGTTCACCAAATCATTAAATATTTAAATGCAAAGAGGAATATGAATATTTCATTTACTCTGTCTAAGTCCAATCTCAATGACAGCAAGTCATCTCAATCAGTGAGTGATTAGCTTCTGCCCAACTGTACACTGATTATACTATGTGATTCGAGGTGTGATGAACATGTCTGTGTTCTGGTTGTGTTGTGATTAAATAGCTGTGTCCAGCGGTGACTCAGATTCCAGGATGGGTCTGGGTATAACTGTGGGCATCCTCACTCTGGCCATCATTGTGGTTCTAGCTGCAGCAGCGGTCCTCTACAGAAGGCTCAGACACTTTTAAAGGGGAACACATGTATGCACCACTCTGCACATGCTAAACTGTTGGCTGAACTGGCCTATGAAAACCTTTCCTAAAACTTTCTCATGTTGCATGTACCTAGAGTATGTGGTTTAGTGGTATTATAGTTGTAGTTGTACTAGAAAAGCACTGAATAGATTCATTTGAATCACACAGTGAAGAGCAAAAACATTTGCACAAAGATACCTTACCTGTTTTCAGAAGTGCTGCATAACATGACAAAGAGCTTAAGTGTTAAAAAGGGGGCTAATAGTTTGTTGTGAGGGTAACTGAATGGTCTAGAATATTTGATTATATTTTATCTGCAGGCAAATGTACTAGTAAAAATGTGAAGTAAATGCCATTCATATAATATTGCATTGAGTTTTTTGAAAGCCAAATTAATTAGTTGATTGAATGTTTTCAGGTCAGACATGTAACAAGCAAAGACTGACATTAAAGGCTGTGAAGTGTTTTGTGAGTCAAGCCACTGTTTAATTTCTAAAGTCTTTTCCTTTCCTTTTTGCATTATACAAATTCATTTTTTACATTTGAATATTAATAAAAAATTAACTGTCTGAACAATCATAATTACTTATACCTAACTCACCTAATTCCACTGACATTTTCACAGTGTACCTTTATATACACTCACAACCTACAATCTTGATCATGTTTAAAATGATGTCAAATACAAAGTAGCAGATAGAGTAGCAGAGACAGTAGCAGAGACAGCAAATGTGGGTGTACATAAAATGAAGTAATCATGCAGTGTATATGCAGTATAGAGTTAATCATGATGGACCTGTTTTGTCAGCCTCTCACAAAGTATATTTTGAATGTTATAGTTTTTGTCACATCGTGTGTCAGATACTGCCTGAGAATGTGTATGTTTTCTCCACTCAACTACATTTGTCCATGACCCTGTTAAATCCCCCAAAAATCTGTGTGCCTTAATAATCTTCTAGTCTAGATTGGGATTGTGTGTGGAAATGCACAATGATGCATGGTTTTGTGTGTTTGGATACTAATATTCAGAGCAGCCACAGGTAGAGGGAAAACATGACATGTACCTTTAGAAGCTGGATTCACTGCTGCTGTCAGACACCAAAATCTCCCATAGGGGTTCAGTTGTGTTGAGATGTGGTGACTGTGAAGGCCTTAGCATATGATTCACATGTTTTTCATCCTCATCAAACTATTCAGTGAGCCCTCAGGCTCTATAGATGGGGACACTGTCATCCTGGAAGACAGTAGCTGATATGCATCAGTCTTAACTACGTAGTTACTTTATATTCCTGCAGTTTGACTCTTGTTGCTGTATTTTGAAGCTGGATTGCTAACTTCAGCCAACCAGGTGTTTGTACTTGCACCGTTTGACACCGACTTTCATCTGCATGACAAGCTTTGTTTGACTCTGCCTGAAAATAATAGGATGGAATTTCCTTTTCAGTTCTGCTGAAAGCTGCACCATGGATTCAAAGGGAAAGTCTATCAGCAAGATGCTGTGTTACTGAGGGGGGGGAGAGAGGTAAGTTGGGGTGTTGCATGAGAAAGAATGACAAGAGAATCATTGAGTCTTTGAACCTGCCAGTGAGCAGAAGTGGGCAGCAGCGAAGCTTCAAAGTAGAATACACCTCTCTCTCTACCTGTGTCTGACACACACACACACACACACACACACACACACACACACACACTGGAACTAGTAAAAGCTGATACTTGGAATAGTCTAATTTTATTTTGTGTGCAAGTGTGCATGCGTCAACAAAACTTTTCCTTCTACAGTAATTCCTAAATAAACCAGTAGGAGGCACTTCAATCATTAACTTCTCACCCCTCTCCTCCTGAATAACTATGCCTCCTATACAGTATATCAGTTACACATAGACTTAATAATTAGCATACTCCCAATACACAGTGTGTGTTCTGAACGTGAGTAAGGGTTTTAATTACGGCTCTCTGCTGGGGGGTTAGATTTAAAATGAAAATCATTGCTCACCAATTTCATTAGTTTGTACTTTCAAGTCTAATCTGTGTATAGCAGAGACTCTCACAGTAGGGCTTTTAGCAACTTCTGCATGGTTCCTAACAAACAAAAAAATGTAAGATTTCAATATGACATAATAAAACCTAATCACAAATATACAATCTCACAATACTGTAATCCCAGGGTTTAATCTTAATTTAACAGGGAATTAACAGGGAGCTATTGAATTTCCACCCAAGTCTGTGACTTGATAACATTGGACAAAGCCTACTATACATCACAACACTCTGTACTGAAAAATAGGTAACTTATATGTGAATACCACACCTGCGTTGAACCATTTGGAAATGCAAAAGTCAGAACACATCACATTATGGAGTGGTTGATAGATAAATGAATCAACTTTCCCTATATGCATTATGCAGAAATGGCCTTATGGGCTATGTTACTGTGGCTGGATGGTGCACTTAGTGGTACATGGCCTTATGGGCTATGTACCTGCACCATCTTCCTGATCTCAGGCTCTCTTTCTCCATATAGTCTCTGTCCACATCATTTCTTTTCTCATCTGTCCACAGCTGACTGTGATTAAATGTGCCGTCATTATGGACATTAAAATGTCTAAATGTCTGTTTGAGTAGTGGGAGAGAGATACAAGTGAGGGAAAGATGGAGATAAGAAAGGTAAGGCACACCTTCTGTATATTATGTAATGTCACACCTGTCCACTAGATGTCCTCAATGAGTTTCTGTCTTCTTTTAACCACCATACTGTCCTTGTTATCAGTTGCCTCCATGCACCGCTGCCCCTCTTTATACATAATAAGCACTTTCCAGTAGGTTGATAACTGTGTCTGCTTCAGTTTTAGGGTGCTGGTATTGTTCTTGCTGGCTCACTGTCACACTGGCATGCCTTACTGGGACGGTTGAACAGAATGGAGCCATTGTTAATGATATTAGTAATATCTGGGCTTTTCCCTCTATGATGAGTGATAGTAATCACAGCCTCTGTGAATTTGGGGGACAAACCAGACTTTTCAGTGCTTGAGACACTGGTTTCACATGAGCTTGTTCAGCTGATGCAGTTCAGTTGCAGAACCTGTTCAGAACGGATCAGAAACAAAGCCAGAGGACAGTTGGATTATGACAGTTTATCCACTGGCACTGTTGCACTGTTCATACAGACAGGTGTATGGTGACACAACATATACTTAGAATCACCATTTCTTATGTTTTTATTTCCTGCTCTGGGGATTTACATTTACTACAACTATAAAAATATGAATTAACATACAATAAATATACTATTTTAAATGCGTAAATGTTGATTTACTCATTATTGAGACATTCAAGTTGGACAATCCAGGTATTTGAAGCATATTTGAACACTGATAATTAGGTTTGATAGTTTAGAGATGTGCACCTGCTCTGACAAAACCACTCAATAAAAAATGACTCAGCAAAAAAAGAAATGGTCAGATAACAATGGTGTAGTTTTATTGTACTTATCCAGCAATTGTTACAGTTACTACTAATCTGAAAATACAATAGCAAACAATTAATTACGAGATAACGAGATAAGTCTGGCAACATTATATATTTTTCTTATTGTCAACACAGCATTAAACCTCATTCTGCGGCCAAAAATACTCGTTAGTTATCACTAAAACTTATTACCAAACCTGAAGCTGACAATAGTCCTCAACAAATGCACTATATCCACCTGTTGGAGTAATGTTTGCTAAATACAACGGTGATCAGCTGATCAGCCTTTTTTAAATGAAACTATAAGTGCCTGTGAGCCCTTTTTAAAGTTTTACATCTTCAGTAGCAACCAGTAGGAACTTCAAGTAGAGAGCCATAGATTGGCCTTGTGAGTCAGAAAGTATTGTGAGCCTTCAGGCATGTACAGTACATTTCAAGTGTGTGGGCACGGAGTATCGAAGCCAACTGTAGGCACATGATTTTTCTATGTAGCAGCATGTCAATTTGACAAATATATGACAACGTAACAAAAAATGCAATAGAACTGTCAAATTTAAGTGAGGTGAGCTGTTCTCACGTCACAGCCTCTGCTTAGTCTCATCATTAGTGGGTGCAGGAATGCCAGTTTCCATGCACTGTATAAACTGTAACAAGGTTCATTTATTGTCACTGAGTGTAAATTAGACTCTCGCAGTGAATAGAAAGATGTAGCTCCTCTATGCTGTACATTTGTATATTCAAATAGTACAAACTAAATAGAATAAAACAGAACAATATATACTGTTACAATTATCAATGTCCTGGGCCACACACATCCCATGCCAGTTTGTAATGTTTCCAGTTAGGATGCTTTCTATTGCTCCTCTGTAAAGGTTAACAAGAACTTGGCATGGGATCTTTGTCATGGGGCCTATGATTTAGAAGGAATTCACATTCTTGATTCTCCAAATGTTCAACCTGATAGCTCTGAATGCAGTTAACCAAAGCTGTGTCAAACTGCTGTTGTCAGCCTGCAGATTTCACACACATGTTTGCACATTTAATCAATGTTCCACTTGTGTGTGGATAACTTCAGTGACACCATACCTTTTCCTTTCAAAGACCATTTTCTAACTCAACACTGCTGAAGTGTCCTTGAGCAAGCACTGAATGGACACCAGCTCAGTGACTGCAGTTCTTAAGCTGATCTCTGGTTCTCTGTGGAAATATGCAAGTGCAGCAATCAATGCAGTATTACATTATTTCCAAATTGTGGCAAAGTGGAATAGAATGTAGAAAATTAATTCTATTACACATCAATACAATTCAATTCAAATCTACCTCTGATGCACAAGTCTTACCCCATCAGTTCATGAAAGGTGCAATGAACTCATAATACATTTATTCAGAGTGAGCTTTACCACCAAATGAATGGATGAATAAACGTATAACCTATAAGATAAGATACAGCACAGCATTTTGTCAAGTAAATATGTGCAATAGATTTTGATTTCATTTTTGAACATCTGTGTTATTCTGCATCAATTCTTCGGGCCAGTTCATCTGGTTTTTATCTCAACAGGACCTATCCTGGCTAAATAAAGGTTACAAAAAAAAAAAAAAAAAAACAGGGGTCACAAGAGGGCCACAATGTGTGTTTCCTTGTAGTATTCAGTGGATACTTTTATTATTTGTTATTTGTCTATTTTATTAATCCACACACCTTCATTTTTATCAACAGTCCAGAACTTGTTACTTTCAGTGGGACATGTAATATTATGTCCACAACAGAACAGAATAAAGATTGTTACCTTGTATGTTTATTAGTGTACACCTTATACCAGGTAGGGTTACAGAAAGTACAACTTTATGACCTCCACAGCTCAGCATATATGAAATCTATTTTATATATCATTACTAGCCTATTAGGAGCCTTTGTTTAATTGTTTTACCCCTAAAATGACAGCTGTTTCAGTTAGAAGTGTATCATGGCTCACTGATACCAAAACACCTTCGTAGGCCACTGACTATGATCATCTTCATGACCACACCTTAAACAGCCTCAGGTTAGTCACGCAGTGACGCGGAGCATGTCGGTAGTCTGCTGTCGTGAATATGAGATTTGTATAAAAAGCCTCTGTGGCAGGTTCCTCTACAGGTTTCGAAAATGAATGTGAGGGGGATTCTTTTTAATCACAGGTCATTGTTCGGTTATTTCTGCTTCAAGGTGAGGCGACACGGCGGGAAAATGATGCCTTCGGGTACGCCTCGTAAACTGTTCAGTGAGCTTTCAGAAGCTGCGACAACCCGCTTGGCTGCGAGTACATGAGCTGCGTTTAAGTGTTTAATACATGTCAGAAAACGAAAGCGTCAAATTTGCGAACTTTGTGCTACCTGGAGTCCTGCTGTTACATGACGGGAAATACACACTAGGTCTGTGTGATGTTCTGATACCGGCCACTGCTTTTCCACATAAACAAGCCCGAGTGTTGTATTAAACACTATACATTAATTGTAATTATAAAAACAAACCGGTGCAAATCTGTTGAGCTTGAGTTGTTCTAGCTTAAAGTTGAATAGAAGTAATGTATCACCTCAGTCAACCACCAGTCAAGCCTCCAATTTATTCCCAGGGTGGTGTTGAGATTCTGTTAGTTTAATGCCTGTTGTAGGTTAAACGTGAGGTTACAGTCTCCTGTATAGTATGTTGTTATTTTATGAATGCATCAGAGCTTCCGCAGCAGTAATATAACTCTACCAACAACTTAGGCTTTGTTTGTTCTGGGCGTTCCATATTTCCCACAGCACATAAAGCGGCACATTTGAGCGAAAACCCCGAAAAACTTCCGCATCCTCCTCTTACGTGTTCGCTGGCTCACTTCCCCGTGCAATAACCTGCGCTCTCTCTCTCTCCTCTCACACACACACACACACACACAGACTGTGGCGTCTCCCGGACTTTCCACACCCCCTCCGCGCGCAGTGACACAGCCGGGCCGTACCTATATAGCTCCGACATTCTGGCAGCGCTCATTTCTCGAAGCTGCCCAGAGGACTCTCTCTAAGAAGGATGGATGCGCCCGCTGCACTGTTGCTGACTCTCTGTGTGTCCGGGACGCTGCTCCAAGGTACGCCACGTCGGTAGCGGGCAAGGAAGAGCCGTTAGAGGAAGTTAGAGACAGTGTGTGCTCTTTACACGCGCAGCCCGTGTGATGTAGCCACTGAAACTTAGTGCTTAGTCGGCATGTGAAATAGCTGCCGGGTGAGGAGACTTCCACCTGAAGTTGCCGCATTTCGTGTGTGTGTGAGAGAGAGAGAGAGAGAGAGACTCTGAAGTGTCACTATGACGTCGGTCAGTGTGACACTGGAAACTCCGACAGTGGTTTCGAACAGGCTCCTCTCTAACAATGCAGTCTTACGAGATTTGAATCCAAATCAGAGTGTGTAAGTCTCTCTCACTGACTCTAATGTTAAAGTGTGTACGGGCTGGATTCATCAGCCCCTCTGTGGGATGAGATGCTGCTGGGGTGGATCTGGATTTGAACCCTGAGGTGGAAATGTGGAGGCTGCTCTCAGATCATTTGTTTGTCATGAAGGATGTGGTTGTTTAGATTCAGTTGTAATCAAAGCTTCTGTTTGTGTGTTTTAAGCGTGGCCCTGCGAGTGTGTTTATTATTGGGTGTGTTTGAATGGGCCAGCAATAAGCCAGGAATGACGCTGTCATACACATTTAATGAGGCTCACAGTCAGAGGATCTCACAGTACAAGGTCTAGCTGCCATAGACCGTATTTGAAAAGAACCGTGGCGCTCTTTCTTCTTGTGTGGAATAATGAAACATCTAATTAGTGGAGTCAGTTTATAAAGCAACTGAACATTCATCATGCTGAAGGGTACAACCTGGAAAATTTGAAAAGCCCTGTGGGTCTTACAAAGCCCTGCTTTGGGAATCAGCGGTTTAACTCTGTGAGACATCTGAGGCTTTTCTTTCAGATCTGGGCTTTGAAAGAGTTCAAACAGCTACTAAACTATCACAGCATTGGTAGCACTGACTTTGTCTCGCGTCACTTAGCCCACACTGGATAAATCAGAATACATAGTTTTTTCTCCCAGCTCTTATCTCTGAGCCCTGATCTCTGTTAGAGCAGCTGGAGGTGGGCTGTCTGTCTGTCTGCTGGCTGATGGGTGTGTATGTGTGGTTTGGGTGGGGGGTGGTTTGTAGTTGACACTCAACACAGCCAGAGGCACCATCACCATCACTTGATGCTATCTGCTCTGTCTCTGGGTCAGTGGTTACACAGGAGGGGGGAATGTTTTTTTTTTTGGGTTCCATTTCATTAATGATGAAATCCATATTTATCTTCCACATAATGACAGATAGCAGCAGTAGATAGCAGCCAAAGTCAGTTTCCAGCTTGATCTGTAGCATCAAAGGAGAATGCTTTCAAAGCGACTTTCAGACTTAGAAGTTTGAAGCCGCAGGAGGATTTTAAGGGTGACTTTAGAATTGTAAGCTGACAGCACAGTGGGGGAAATGATATGAGGGGATACAGCAAAGTGTGGGCTGTTGAAAAAATGTATAGGTGAACAATAAATACTGAACAAGTCATCATTAGTAGCAGAAAATGACATTTTAGGAGAAAGCTTCTCTCATTAGCGGTGTAATAGCAGGTGTATTAAGAGCACCTTCACATAATACAGAAAGTTTACCTGTTGTGTTAGCAAGCATTTAGGGAGAAGGTGACTTGCTTCAGCTTGAAAACACAACATTCAAAGTTGGCCCCTCCTCCTGGCTCAGAGCTTCTGGTGCTCCCAGGTCCTTATGATCTGGTTTTCCCACACCTTGCACCCTGTGCTGTTATTGGCTGGGGGCTACACACCACTGCCTGAAGGCTGATGAAGTGTCCAGAACACAGCAAAACAAGAAAAGGCAGTTGGAGGGCGGGGTCTCAGACACCAGTACATACTCTTGAGAGTTATTCTACCCAGTGTACCTTTAAACATGGACATAGGGCTATTACAGTGTAGAGGCTAATCTCACACATAGTGACCAGTTCATATGTCAAATCATGATGACAAGGAGGCTCTAATATCGAGACTGCCATTAGCACTCAATGTAAAAATACAGCCCCCTCTTTCATTTGAATGGGTGCACTCCACTGTCACAGTGGGGGGAGGGGCATCATAGAGGGCTTCAGCACTAAAACACAAGGTCATTTTGAAAAAGCCCAAACAAAACAAAATGCACTCTCACTCTGATTTAGCAGGGCACTATAGTGGTTGATCACATCCAAGCAAGCACACATTCTGTGTTGACTTTTAACCTTGTGACGGACTGTTTCATCGAAATATCAGCCGCCAAGAAGTGGTTTGTTTTTTGGTGCTGTTACTCAAACTGGACTTCCTGAATCATAGGAATCATGTCTCAGTGGTGCCTGAAGCACAACTAACACATCCCCTTTCTTTTTTTGGTCTGAATACCCAGTAAGAAAATCAGTACTCTATAATAGAGATCTAAAGTCCTGTCCCATTTTAAAGACGGTATTTGTTCAGCCATAACCTCAGCCAGACGTCTTGAGTCTGCTTCTTTCATTTTCCTGTCTTAAAAGCTGGAAAATAATTGTGTGGTTTTGCCATTCATCTTGGCTAAAACTGCAGATTGTATGATTTAATTGGCCAATACAGCATTAAAAAATCCTCTAAACCAAAAGTGAAGTGAAAGCTTGTAAGGGGAACCTGACCTAGAGGTGAGATATGACTTATGGCCCTTTCCACTAGCACCTACTCGACTCGACTTGGCTTGACTCGACTTGGTTTTTAGGCTTTTCCATTACGTGGAATTCTAGTACCTACTCGGCGGGGGTTCTAAGCGAGCTGAGTCGAGCCAAAAATGTGACGTCAGCAGACGGCAGGCCACTGATTGGCCAGGGCCTGGACGTCACTAGATGAAAGTCAGGAGAGCGACTCATCATCATCATAAGAGTAAAAAAAAAAACAAAATAACAGCAAACACGATACGATCAGAGATGGCTGCACAGAAATCAACCCCGCGTGGAGCAACGACGAGGTGCAGACATTTCTTTGTCTGGTGGCCTCCATAGTTGTTTCGTGTTTGTGTCGCATAACAAATGACGTCGCTGGAGTTTCGGCCGCGTTGCACTATGACAACCCCACCCACACTGAGGTGGTACTCTATTGTAATGGAAAACGACAGAAACTGAGTCGAGTCGAGTTAGAGCCGAGTTGAGTAGTGCTAGAACTGCGTAATGGAAAAGCGCCATTAGAGTGGCACTCTTTCCTGTTTTTGTGTGACCTGAGGCATATAAATTAATTGTAACTTCTAAAGAAGTTTGAAGTTTGTCTCTCCATCCTATTTCAATAGCATTATTGAAATTTCCTGTTTTTCATTTGAATTGGAGCAACTTTGTCAGAGCCTCCATTATTATTAGACTACAGTACCTGGTGTGGAGCTTTGTTCCTTTTTGAGCATGTGTGGCGGCAGTAGCTCAGTCTGTGGTGAACTTGGCTTGGGAACCAGAGGGTTGCCGGTTCAAGTCCCCCACAGACCAGTCTTACATGGAGGTGGACTGGCAGGTAGCTGGAGAGGTGCCAGTTCACCTCCTGAGCACTGCCGAGGTGCCCTTGAGCAAGGCACCGAACCCCAAAAAACTTGCTCGGGGCGCGCTTACGGTGCAGCCCCCTGCAGCCCCCTCACTCTGGCATCTCTCCGCCAGCTTGCATGTGCATGTGTGTGTATTCCTTATGTATATGTAAAAATGTGTGTTAACAAAAAACAGAGTGAAAAATGTTAATTTCCCCATGTGGGATAAATAAAGGATTCTTCTTCTTCTTCTTCTTCTATTAGTTCCAGTAGTTATTTTTCACACATGCTTTGAAATGGACCCAAGTACCCAGTGCTTTACGTTGGTACACCAAACTGTCCTCTTGAAAAAGCAAAGGAAGCTGACACTACTGATAAAAGGTACAGCCAGGCCAGATAATGGGTGTGGTATGCAGTTGCATTTTAAGTTGCTTTTTCTTGGGGGACAGAACGGTTTGAAACACTATCTCCATCTGCCTCAACATGTTAAACGCCTCTTCTTTTTCTGGAGGGAAAATACCTTGGTGGGGGTCGGGGGTGGGGAGGTAGGGGTGGGTTGGGGGTGGATATGTGAGGATGGAGGGGGAGCGGCCACCTTCAGCTACTTTCATCCAACAACCCTAGTAGCTGATTTCTGAAAGGTCACAGTCTGTTTGAAGCCACACCTAAATCTTTGAGTCAGATGGCTGTAGTTTGATCTGTTATTCAGAGAGCCCCCCCATACACCCCCTGCCACTGTTCAGACATGTCACATAAACATCCCATAGCTTGCTATTGTCATGTGAAAGGGGTGAAAGGTTTTTGAGGTTCCTCTATGGGTAAACAGAATTCCACCTCCCATGAGCTGTGTTCGAAACGGTGAACGACACAGTGGCCTGGCTAAATGTTCTGAAGAGCTTACTTTGGGGAGAAGCAGGGGTTTTACCACTAGCAGCAATGACATCTTAAAAATCTGAGACAGATAGGGATATGACGATGAGAGAGATTAGCATAAATGTTCAAATAAATGTTGAGGGTAAATGTGGTCATGGCATTAAGTCTACAATAGGAGTAATCCATTAGTGAGTCAGAGCTACAGTCTTCATTCCCAGAGGGCCTGATTTCCTTACTTGAGCTGGATTAACGCTTCAGTCAGTGGGTTTGTCAGAATGTACACAATGTACTTGTTTCCCTATCATTCGCACGTGAATGCAAACATACTGTAGAATACATAAACTGACTCTGAGGACACACATGGTGGCTGAGATCCACATATCTTTAATTTGTCCTTTCAGTGCTGCCAGAATCATCAGAGAACAAGATGCTTTTCATCAGCACTTCATCAGGTTCACAGTGTGGAAGTGGACCATGATGTTACCTGTCGCCACAGTTTAATGTAACATGTATAATGTAACAGTATAGTTCATGTTGATCAGATCATGCTTTGTATTTAGCCACTAATAATTTATGTTTGCAAGATTTGGCACAGTGCACCTTCAGCAGAGAAACACTGTTAAACTGCTGCACAGAGCAAAAGGAGAGTAATGAAAGACAGAAAAGAGAATAAGGCCACCTTAAAAATATATGGTTTGCTCTGTGGGGATTAGCCCTCCCTGTCCCGTTTGTCAAGGTGAGAAATGTGTCTAATTTTGGGGCCTCACGTTGGACTAGTTGTGTGTTGGCAGTACAGGGGGCTTTCCCACTATAGTCTTCAACTCCCCCCCAAAAAGCACCTTATTCACCAGAAATGAGCAGCAACAGTAGCTGAAAGAAGAAAAAAAGTGATACTAAATGAGATCATGGGTAAACCCATGCCCTCACACACACACACACCTACCCACACACACAACCTCTCACATGAGGCAGAGTGACTCAGTATGACTCTAATCATGCTTTTGTTTTCTGATTATTGAGTCAGTGGTTGTTAAAACAGGAAGATAAAACAGCAGAACAGGAGTCTCAGTGTGTTCTGAGTTTAATCTGGGGATGTCTTCCCATGTGTACCACTAATGTCCCTCATAGAATTATGAGACAGATATTCTGTTCCTGAGGACAGGATGAGGCTTATTTTCTTCTGCCACACTCAACAAGACCAGTAAAAATAACCTGGGTGCTGAGGATTTATTAGATTATCTATTAAGGGATGTCATTAGACAGTAATAAAGAGTGACAGGGAAGCTTGGTGGCTGGGGAGGGGGAGTCCACAGCTTCCATTTAAAACAAAATCAAAAATACTGGAAAGTCACAAGCTGATGATGTTGGCAGGGGAAGTTTGTAGCAGAGCATATAGCCATCAGAAAACTTTTACAGTAACGCAGTGTAACAGCGTGAAGAAGCATGTTATTTTTTATCATTCTGCAACAGTTTTGTGCCTTGCTGATGGTCATCTCCTGAGGTATCCTCCTGGCTGCAGCTGCTAATAGAGTCATTTCAGCTGTAACAGAGATGGGACCATATAGTAGAGTTGGCTAAATAACCTCATTTCTTAATCTTCCTGACCCACACTCCCTCCTGTATGTATATGAAAATTAAAATGAAGGTTTTATCATCCAGATTCTTCTATTGTTCTTGGTGGTCAACGAAAATATTATGAATATGGTGTTTCTAAGAGATTTCTTTTTATTTTTGCTGATGCTGTGTGTGACATTAGGGTCCTGAAAGGATGGTTACTTTTGGAATGATCATGCTGTGCAAAGAAACACTATTATTTATGTAGATAAGAGGTTATTCCTACCCAGAAGCCCTAGCAGCGCAGCAAAGAGAGGGCCACTGAGAAACTCTGTTAGATAAGCTTTAAATAAAAGATAGAATAAATGTATTTGCAATGTGCTTCTTACTTTGTAGTGGCTGAATACATTAGCCAACTAGCAGAAGAAAGGGGTGGAACATTGACGTGTTTGGTGGGCCACCCTAGAGGACAGACACACATCAGTCTGATGAATTTGGGCTTATACTCTGTACTGACAATGAACTTTGAACTGTGATACTGAGGATTGAAACAGCCTGTGACTTACATACAGGTCTCCATCATTTTGCAGAGATATTTGTAAGACTCAGCACCCTTCTTTATTCCAGTCTGACTGCGTTGTCTTGTAGAAGACTTACTGTTCTTGAACTGAATGGTCAAAAACTCAAAACACAAAAAAATCAATAGCCATAAAAGAAGTCTTAAGTGGGCTGGGACTCCTATAAGCAGTGGCCATTATTAGCTGGACGCAGCTCAGAGTGGCCCCTAAAAGAAACCAGAGGGGAGAAAAGGCTCTAGTTAAAGAGGGTTGGTGGAAAACCATTCAGCAGCATTGCTCTCACTGGAGGTTTCATATGCCTTGGACTACAGCTGGTTATCGAACCCGTCTTCCCACCTCAGGGGAAAATTCGAGTCGGAAGCAGCAAACAAAATGGGGACATTGCACAGAATAATGCTGAATTCACGCTCTTGATTTGTGAGTTCATGAAAAGATGCAGCTCTCAGGATTAGCATTGATCTCTAAGGCATCCAGTGAATCTACTAAATACGCATCCTGGATGTATTCATGGGGATACATTAGTGTGTCCCAAGTTGTTTATCTAATGAACATAGACAGATGGAACATAAGTCCATCAAAGAAGAGAGCACTGCTGGAGAACTCCAGTCTATGAAATCCAGACTCAACAGCACAATAGTGATCATACATACGGTCCAATAGAGCAGCATCAAAATACTTGATATAAGCTGGACCCAGTTGTCAAAAGTTCATTGTGCATTCTCTCAGATGACTATAAATTGCCAAGCAGACTGTACCAGGGTTGCTGTAAGCAAAACACACACGCTCTCATATTTATGAACATGAGTATGGCTGATACTTGAGACATAAGCATGTTGTTGTTGTTTGACCTGAATTCCTGAGAGGTTCAGGTCAGCTAGGTTCTGTTCAGCCAGAAATTGAGCTATGCAAGTTACTACAATAAAGCAGCTGAAAACTGACTGCATAGAGTACATATTTTATCAGCCTGAATTTGAAACCTGAACAACTGTGGTATTTAAAGAAAGGCAGCGGGATGGCCACTCCTTTCATGATAATTAGATTTCTCAGTGAGTCGCCTGCTCTGACTTCCCCCAGCTTTTATTTCACAATATTTCATTTCTGCACAAGCAGGTTGTCATTTCGTAGTCAAGTCTTGATCATCTTAAACGCAGCTGGATTTGACAGAGAAGCTATTCTGGCAGAGAGCACAGCGATGTGTTTGGTACTAATGCTGTACAGGCAGGGAGATGTGGAGTGCATGCTGTAACTTCTGCCTTGCTGACAAAGAGTGGTGGCTGACAACACGAGGCTCTAAAGCAGACAGGAAAGTGGGTCATGTTGACATTGTTTTCCTCCTTTAATTGGTGCGTCCCAGCACACATCTCATGTTTTCCCCTGAATGTTGCTAATGCTTGATGAAAGCTCTACAGTTGTAGATCACCATGTTTGTGTTAAAGTACTTCCAGCTAAATTGTCTGCCACCTACCATGTCTCCAGCACTTTTGCTTTTGGCTACTTTTTAAGCATCAAAAAATAGTGCTGTTGCTCTTTTGTAAATTAACAGCCAAGATGGTTTTGCCTCTGCAGACTGTGGCTGTTTTTTTTTATAGGTTGCTGTGTGAGTGCAAATGTGAAAGACAAATCTTAGTAATCTAATCTTAGAATGTAGAACTTGTGGTGGTTGTTAACCACAACACAAATGATAATCACACCTTGACTCATGGGGCAGTTGTGTCTCATCATTTCACATACATCTGTAACCACAATATTTAGTAGTTTGGGACAGATGTCAGTCAGATGAGAATTTAAAGTAGAACTGAAAGTCCTGACCTTGGGCTGCAATGGGAGGAAAGCCTAGCTTCATCTGCCTTTAATTGGATTTCTGCTTTATTGTGGTCCTTTATATCAGTGAAAACCTGCCCAAATAAAGTGTCAGATGCCACAGGTGTCTGAAGATCTGGCTTGATTAAGGCCACTTTGAAAAGAAAAGGCATCACTATTAAAGCTTTTGTTGGTTTTTCTTCCTCCTTTTTCAAATTGCTCTGCTGTGAGCGTGGACAAATTGTGAGCCTCAAGCTGTAACATCCTATCTGAGTTGGGGATATTGAACATGAAAGGTTAGTCACCCAGCAGGCAAAAACTGTCCTTTCTAGTTTTTCAAATATTTACCCACCCCCATGATTTTTTTTAAAACAAAACACAAAGCAATGTCGAAATTAGATTTTATATAGTCATCATATCACAAGCTCACAAAATGTTAAAAAATGTTGTACAGTAATTCATGAGGCATGTTGTAGTCTATAACACAAGCTGTGTTAATGTTTATACAATTCTTCCTTCACGTTCCCGCAAAGCATTGTGGATATATTCTGCTGTTATCCCTCCTGCATGCTGTTTCTGTTGGTAATCTTAAACGTGATGCAGCCTGAAGCCCTGGCTTCTGGTTTTAAAGCTGACAGCTACCTCTGTGCTTGTGAAGCCGCTGGTGGTATAAAATTATGCTTCACATATGACATTAGTTGTGGATGTCTGGCACTGTGGAGCTGCTCAGGTTTCAGTGCTGTGAGGCAGGAATGCAGCCTGCTCTTATCCTCATGTTCACCCAATCAGCAGGAGTTTCAAATTAATACATCTTAAGGGGATTACAACTGACATTCAGCTTTGAAGTCTGCCATTACTATGCTGTGGAACATTAAGATCTGTGTTTAATAAGCATTAAGTACTTAAAGAGAAAGGGGTTTTCCCTCCTGTCTGGGATGATACATGGATGTGTAGCCCCATAGAGAACAAAGTAGAGGCAATGAAAAAGGTATGTAATATTTTAATATAAAACGCCTGAATGTTACAATTACGACACTTCTATAGTGTGACATTTTCAGGACAGCAAAGTTCAAGGACTCAAAAATGGTTTATGGTATATGGTTTATTTGCTCATATAGGTTTGAATTAATAATAACACTTTAAAACTTTAAATTAGGCTGTATTTCTTTAATCTTAATGATCTTGCATCTAATTGGAATAATAAATGTGAAATGGAGTGCTGTTCTCTTGTAAGAAAGAACTCACGCTCACTTTGGAATGTTTCATTTTCTTCTTTTCTTTAACTTTGTGCAACCACCAGCACTTCAAACTGGAACACCGAGCTCAAGGAGAAAATTACAGGTCTTAAGATCTTAATCTCGAGTACACATCAACATTAGGATGCTAAGAGATCCATGGTACAATTGATTTTCAATCAAAACGGTATACCCACTGCACTGCTGGGCTTTGTAAAAAATGAGGCTGAAGGAAGTGGGAATGGCTCCCCTTCACACCCCACCATCAAAAATGAGTTTGGCATTCTAAACCATTTCTCTGCTGGGGCTACACAGTTTGTTTAGAAAGTCTGTGTAGTAATTGAGAGATTATTCCTCTGAATGGTGCTAAGACCCCCTGTAAACCCGAGCATTACGCTCATCTTAAAGTTGTGTTGACTGCCATGGGCTTGTCTCAGTGAATCTGTTTCGCTAGCTGTGGGTTTGTTCTTTTCTCTGGCTTCAGGACTGCACTGGAAACACGTAGCTGCTGCCAGATGAGAGCATAGATCTCATACTAGTGTTGCAGCCTTTCCTTAACATTTAAGTCCCTCTTTACTCTTTGTCAATAATTTCATTTATTTTAGAGATTTCTTTTTAGTAAGCACCCACTGAGTTTCTTAAGGTGGTATCAAGGTTGTTCAATTTCAGAACCATGTAACTAAGACAAGACAGAGCATGACCATTTTTTTATAGTAGTTCCTTGCTGCCCTTTCAGAATGTGTCTTTCATTCTGTCATTCATTAGCATTCAGCCAGAGATGACCAATGCTGGAAAACAGCACTTCACCCTGTTATCTAAATGCTAACAACATCAGAGGTTGTCTTATCAATCCAGCGACTGAGGCGACAGAGAGAGATTTCTATAACACAATTGCATTTCTTGGCATGGCTACTTCTTAGTTTTCCTGTTGCATCTGAGTGTACACATAACATTGTCTACGTCTTATGTCAGAGTCTGTAAAGGTCACCCACCTATGGACCAAAAACATAACAAACATTTTTAGTGCTAAAACAGAAGCATGAAGCCTGTCAGAGTATGTTCTGGAAACATTTGCAACAACAAAGCAGCGGACTGTGGAGACTGGATGGTGCTTCAGGATTGCTTGTCATTTAGAGTTTTAAAGAATTAGCTCCTAAACTGCAACTTTACTTAACATCCAGCTCCCTTTCCTCATCATACTTCTGTCATACATAACCAGATTGTGCACTGTAAAGTGAGCTAACTGACAAATAGCTCAAAGGCACAGCTTGTAGCTTGCAGATTGTTTTCACTCCTGCATTACAGTAATTTCAAACATTCAATGTCCATCCATCCATCCATCCATTTTCATCCGCTTGGTCCGGGACCGGGTCGCGGAGGCAGCAGTCTGAGCAGAGATGCCCAGACCTTCCCTCACCCCAGACACTTCCTCCAGCTCTTCCGGGGGGATCCCGAGGCGTTCCCAGGCCAGCCGAGAGACATAGTCTCTCCAGCGTGTCCTGGGTCTTCCCCGAGGCCTCCTCCCGGTGGGACACGCCTGGAACACCTCCCTAGGGAGGCGTCCAGGGGGCATCCGAAATAGATGCCCAAGCCACCTCAGCTGACTCCTCTCGATGCGAAGGAGCAGCGGCTCTACTCCGAGCTCCTCCCGAATGACCGAGCTTCTCACCCTATCTCTAAGGGAGCGCCCAGCCACCCTGCGGGAGGAAACTCATTTCGGCCGCTTGTATCCGCTGATCTTGTCCTTTCGGTCATTACCCAAAGTTCATGACCATAGGTGAGGGTGGGAAGCGTAGATTGACCGGTAAATCGAGAGCTTCGCCTTTCGACTCAGCTCCTTCTTCACCACGACGGTCCGGTACACCGACCGCATAACTGCGGACGCTGCACCAATCCGCCTGTCAATCTCACGCTCCATCTTTCCCTCACTCGTGAACAAGACCCCGAGATACTTGAACTCCTCCACTTGAGGCAGGACCTCTCCACCTCACCCGGAGAGGGCACACCACCCTTTTCCGGTCGAGTACCATGGCCTCGGATTTGGAGGTGCTGATTCTCATCCCAGCCGCTTCACACTCGGCTGCAAACCGCTCCAGCACATGCTGAAGGTCCTGGCTTGAAGAAGCCAACAGGACAACATCATCTGCAAAAAGCAGAGATGAAATCCTGTGGTTCCCAAACCTGACTCCCTCCGGCCCCTGGCTACGCCTAGAAATCCTGTCCATAAAGATTATGAACAGGACCGGTGACAAAGGGCAGCCCTGCCGGAGTCCAACATGTACTGGGAACAGGTCTGACTTACTGCCGGCAATGCGAACCAAGCTCCTCCTGCTCCGGTCGTACAGAGACCGAACAGCCCTTAGCAAAGGCCCCCGGACCCCATACTCGCGGAGCACTCCCCACAGAATACCACGAGGGACACGGTCGGTTGAATGCCTTCTCCAGATCCACAAAGCACATGTGGACTGGTTGGGCAAACTCCCATAAACCCTCTAGCACCCTGCGGAGGGTATAGAGCTGGTCCACTGTTCCACGACCAGGACGAAAACCGCATTGTTCCTCCTGAATCCGAGGGTCGACTATCGGCCGAATTCTCCTCTCCAGTACCCTGGCGTAGACCTTCCCGGGGAGGCTGAGAAGTGTGATCCCTCTGTAGTTGGAACACACTCTCCGGTCCCCCCTTTTTAAAAAGAGGGACCACCACCCCAGTTTGCCACTCCAGAGGTACTGTCCCCAACCTCCATGCAATGTTGCAGAGGCGTGTCAGCCAAGACAGCCCCACAACATCCAGAGATTTGAGGTACTCAGGGCGGATCTCATCCACCCCCAGGCGCCTTGCCACCGAGGAGCTTGCGAACTACCTCAGTGACTTCGGCTTGGGTGATGGACGAGTCCACCTCAGAGTCCCCATCCTCTGCTTCCTCATTGGAAGGCAAGTCGGTGGGATTGAGGAGATCCTCGAAGTATTTCTTCCACCGTCCGACAATGTCCCTCAGTTGAGGTCAACAGCTCCCCACCCGCACTGTAAACAGTGTTGGCAGAGTACTGCTTCCCCCTTCTGAGGCGCCGGACGGTTTGTTTGCCAGAATCTCTTCGAGGCCGACCGACCGATAGTCCTCCTCCATGGCCTCACCGAACTCCTCCCAGACCCGAGTTTTTGCCTCCAGGACCGTCCTGGGCTGCGGCTTGCTTGGCCTGCCGGTACCTGTCAACTCTGCGTCAGGAGTCCCACAGGCCAACATGGTGGTCCGATAGGACTCCTTCTTCAGTCTGACAGCATCCCTTACTTCCGGTGTCCACCACCGGGTTCGGGGATTGCCACCACGACAGGCACCAGAGACCTTGCGTCCACAACTTCGAACTGCCGCGTCGACAATGGAGGCAGAGAACATGGTCCACTCGGACTCAATGTCTCCAGCCTCCCTCGGAATCTGTGAGAAGCTCTTCCGGAGGTGGGAGTTGAATGACCTCCCTGACAGAGGGCTCGGCCAGACGTTCCCAACAGACCCTCACAATACGTTTGGGTCTGCCAGGTCTGTCCAACTTCCTCCTCTGCCAGCGGATCCAACTCACCACCAGGTGGTGATCGGTTGACAAGCTCAGCCCCTCTCTTTACCCGAGTGTCCAAGACATACGGCCGGAGATCAGATGAAACGACAACAAAGTCGATCATCGACCTCCGGCCTAGGGTGTCCTGGTGCCACGTGCACCTGATGGACACCCTTATGCTCGAACATGGTGTTCGTTATGGACAAACCGTGACTAGCACAGAAGTCCAATAACAGAACACCGCTTCGGGTTCAGATCGGGGAGGCCGTTCCTCCCGATCACGCCCCTCCAGGTATCACTGTTGTTGCCCACGTGAGCGTTGAAGTCCCCCAGTAGAACAATGGAGTCCCCAGCCGGAGCACTATCAAGTAACCCCTCCCAGGGACTCCAAGAAGGCCGGGTACTCTGTACTGCTGTTCTGTTGCCCGTAGGCACAAACAATAACAGCAAGAGACCTATCCCCAACCCGAAGGCGCAGGGAAGCGACCCTCTCGTTCACCGGGGTGAACTCCAACACGCGTGGCGGCTGAGCTGGGGAGCTATGAGCAAGCCCACACCAGCTCGCCGCCGCTCACCCTGGGCAACTCCAGAGTAGTGGAGGGTCCAGCCCCTCTCAAGGAGCTGGGTTCCAGAGCCCAAACTATGCGTGGAGGTGAGCCCAACTATCTCTAGCCGGTACCTCTCAACCTCCCGCACGAGCTCAGGCTCCTTCCCCCCCAGTGAGGTGACATTCCATGTCCCTATTGCCAGAGTTTTGTTCCAGGGATTGGGTCGTCGAGGCTCCCTGCCACGACTGCTACCCAAACCACATTGCACCGGCCCCTCATGGACCTTCCCTGCGGGTGGTGAGCCTACTGGAAGGCGGGCCCACGTCGCCATTTCGGGCTGAGCCCGGCCGGGTCCCGTGTGGGCCACCAGGCGCTCGCCTGCGAGCCCCAACCCCAGGCCTGGCTCCAGGGTGGGGCCCCGGTAACGCCAATCCGGGCGACGTAACGGTCCTTGATATTCTTCTTTTCATGATGGGCTTCTGAACCGCTCTTAGTCTGGCCCGTCACCTAGGACCTGTTTGCCATGGGAGACCCTACCAGGGGCGTAATGCCCCCGACAACATAGCTCCTAGGATCATTCGGGCACACAAACCCCTCCACCACAGTAAGGTGGCGGTTCAAGGAGGGGATTCAATGTCCAGTACATGATAATTTAATCCCTTGTTGCTGAGGCAGGGAGTCACTGGTGCAACTGTGAATGCAACTCTCACACGATCCAAGCTGCTGGACTGCTGATCCAAACAGCATATTGCCCCTTAAACACAAAATCTAAAAAGACTTAAAGAATTATTATTAATAACAATTATGATAAAAAACACTCTATTATTGTAGTGATGACAATAATAATACACTTTTATGGATGTGTTACTGTTTTAGTGTTATTGTTAGTGTCATTATTATTTCTATGATTGATATGATAATACTACAAGAGTTTTTATTATTGATATTACTATTATTATAATCCAACATACATCCACAGCTTCCACAATGCTTAGAAGAAATCTATTGTATTATTTGTATTTACTCAACTTAAATATTATATAAGCTTCCATTTCTGTATTTGATTTTATTCACATCTAAGATCTTAGGCCTTAAGATATAGGGTTGGCACATGAATCGGTACTAAAGCTGAGTCTTAATGTTGTATTTTACTGTTACAAGCTAGAGTAAGGCAATCCAGGAGCAGACCTGTTGTACCCTTATGTTCTCTGTTGAGGCCAGGGGTATTAACTCTCACTTTGGGATTGGAGGGGAACCACTGGAAGCTCTGCCTCGTAGCCTTATTGAGGAAATACCAGGGTGATCTCCTATAGACTAGTCAGATATAACAGCCACCACCACCAAGCTGTCTCCCAGGAGGAGTCTCAGTGCTACTTCATCCTGGACCATCTCTTTGAAACAGCACTCTTGTAGCAGAGCAGCTTTTGAGTCTCTCTGACATTTCTATTTTTTACTATGTACCTTTTAACTCTATTGCTCAAAGGTTTTTCCAAGAGTGTTTACCACTGATAAGAATGAAGGGTGGGATTTCTGTTTCAAGGGATACTTTTGGGAGAATCTGTATCCCTCTCCACCTGTAGAGTGAGACAAAGAAGTAACACAGTCACAAAGCTGGCTAATACTGAAGATGAAGGAACAGTTTGGCCATCCAAGTATAAGATAAGGCTTTGAGAAAATGGCATCTCTTTCCTCTTTTTTGTGGCAACCCACACAGCTCGAGTGTAGAGGTGCAGGGCTGGTGAGACACTCTTGTTTCACTTGTCAACATGGTCTTGGCTGCATCTATTTATAATGGGGACTGTTGAATCCAGAGAGTCAACATATGCCTACATGTGTGTTCATTTTCATTATCAAGGCTTAAATGATGATATGCTTTCAGTAGAGATGCTTTGGTGCTTTCAAGAAGTCTGATGTTGCCCTGATAGGCTTGTTGACTGTGCTCACTGAATTCAGTTAATTATGTGAAAAATGAAGAAATAGATATCTCAGGGAGGTAAATCATCTCTGTCTCATTTGAATATGTATTTGCTCCAAATTTATGTAACATAGATTTAGGCTGTACTGAATCTGGCAACCTCTATTACCTGGAGTACTGGTCATATCGAGTAGAACAGTCTGTTCTTTTTTATTTTTTTGGTTCAAGTCAAAACTTGCAGAGTTCTAAGGGGAGTGATCATAGAAAGAAAATTGTTGTTGAGTGCTGAAGGGCAAAATTCCAACTTGTCTTTGGAAGACTGAACAGAGTCTTAATGGGAGTAGACCAGACCTCCAGTTTCTCAATTCAAATATGAGCTTTTACTGTAAAAGGGAACTCTCAAAAACAAGTGAAGACTCCAACCCATGGCTAGAGTGGGCTATGGATTATGTGAGCACAATGCACAAACCCTTGTCAATATAAATGAAAAGACATAGCAAACATTAATATATATTATATGGTAAAACTCTTGACTGAAAGACAGTAAATTGAATATATTCATCGTAGAGATGTGATGTTACATTAATGTAACATTAGTGGTATTCATGGAAAAGTTTTAGTTCTTTCTTTACGTGACTTTTCTACACTTTTCCCTAAAGAGACAGACACAGTGAAAACATAGACAGGCCACATATCCCCAAACCTCCTGAAGAGTGCATCCCAAATCACCATATGCAATTTATGATCACACCATGTGTCCTTTCATACAGCATATCGGACCAGCAGTTGTTGTACATGAGCAATAAATGTTGCCCATGTGCCCATATTGAGGAGGGGGGTTTTCATTTTCTTTGAAAGTCAGATGCATTCACATCTGGATATGAGTATTTATCCATTTTTAAAAGTTTTGAAACCTCTACTTGAAGCATTTGAAATAGATGCATTTTGATAGCATTATATGCTTCAGGAATAGGTATGCAGATCTGCTAGACACCCAGATTTGTTTTTGTTTGTTACGACAATCAATGATAAAGACTTTCTTACTGCATGTGATTTGAAAGTGGTAATACATACATATTTTTGATGGAAGAAAGGAGGGTTTTTGTCTGTTTTAATTAGTAACCTAAAAGTTTTATGAAATTGTTGAAATTTGAGGTATTGTGTGAGGTGGACCAGCTACATATAGCAGCAAATTATCTGCATATAACAAAGTTTTAATAGATGACATGTCCCTTATATTCAGTATCCTACTCCAATTGAGAAGCTTCTGACAAAAAACATATATATTTAGAATCATGTATGGGTAATGCACTTGGACCAAATCTAATGCCTTTTCAGCATGTAGTGACATCCTGTGCTTGATTCAACTGACTGAAAGCAGTATGTTCAAAAGTCGCCTGACACCGGAGAAAGATTGCTCTCCAAGATGAAGCCTGCTTGATCTCAGTATAGGACAGGTGATATTATTCCCTTGTTTTAATGTTGAATTTTGCAGATTATTTGGTAGTCACAGCACAGCCAACTAATGGGACTTTGACACAGATTTGACACGCAGCAAAGGTCCCCAGCTGGAATCAGACCGAGGATGTTTTATGATCTGCATCTTAAACACTAGATCACCAGGACAGCCTTTCCTTCCCTTTTTATACACTGATTGTTGTGTGATGGAGGAATATCAAATACCTGCTTTGGTATATTATTTGACCTTGTGAAATCTTTGATCATTGTTCATGTTAACTTGATTTTAATAGAGCTAAAATATTTCCATATTTAACTCTTCCTTTGATGTATCTACTCTCAAAGAGAGCTGTCAGTAAATGTGATTCTAATAGTCTTGCTGCTCTTTGTGCTGTAGCAATTTATTCATTCTCACCATGTCGTGCTTTGAAGAATGCCATCCCTGTTGTTTCTTATCAAAGGTTCAGAATAGACTTAACATTAAAGAGGTACTGACCACTTAAGGACGTACTTTTAGCTGAGGGTTAAAGGTTAACATGGAAATTTTGAATACGTCAGTGTGTAATGCACAGCACAGTATTTAAGGGTGGTATGAAACCTCAGGAGTTGTGTCTTGTTATTATAAGGAAATGGCCTTTTCATGTCATGTCATTTTCATTTCCTTAGTCATCAAGTAAACTATACTCATTGCTGTATTTAAAAACTTAAATCTTTTGTGACTTTGCCATTGGTGTTATGATTTTAAATGATAATAAATTGATACAGATGCAGTTGTCAGTTGAGACTATTGTCTTATTTGTACTAGATTGATCATTGTAAAAAAAAAAAAAAACAACAGCAAAAAAAAAACAACAAATAATTGTTTCAAATTCAAATCTGCCTGATCAATCTGTTGTTAGTAGCTGACACCAAGTCCTGTAATCACCCTCTGCTTGTCAAATCATTCCACAGGATTTTAATAATTTCCTCTTAGCTTGCCTTTGGCTTTGTATAAACTGGTGCAATCACCTTAAGGATATGTCTTTTTCAGCAGTGCATATTATTGTCAGCACAACTATTGACATCCTGCTGTTTCAGCCTTCTCTCACACTGACAAACCTGAAAAACATGAACTGCTACATTTCTGCTATAAGTCACAGTAATTGTAGTCTCCAGGTGGCCAGGAGCAAAACACCTGGAAAACTCAAGCCAAAACAATGTTGCATAATTTTTTAATGGCAGGGTTGGAAAACCGTATAAATGACACACAAACTGACTCTTTAACAGTATTTATCTAGGAGCATTATCACTCTGTTCTATAGTGCTTTATTATTGTGCTGATGTCTGTTTTGCCCATGTACATTTTAACTTGTTAAATTAAAATAAGGTCTCTAAAAGAAAAAAGAAAACAAGTTATGTGTTATAGTTCTCTGAAAAGAAAAAAACATACTAGCACATGTTTTTTTAGTTTTCCAGTCCATAATAGGTGAGCCAAAACTCAATCAAGCCTTGACTTGCTTTTGAGATGTCCCCTCTTAAATGTAAGCATCCCATAATGCACTTATACACTTTTGAGTCTTTTTAGAAAATCTTTTCCATGGTGTTCAACAGATAACACCTTAATCCTTCTGATATCTACATAGTTCCTAGATAAGTCTGAGATATGCCTATTTCCATGGGTTAATGCTATTCCTAGGCTGGATTTGTAGTTTCTAGATAACCATCCACAGACCTTGTCATGATAAAGCACCCATTCACAGCTCTGTTTAGTGTCTCTTTCCCCCATATCAACCAAGCTCAGAGAGCCTGAGCATTTAGCTGCTGATGCAGGCTTTTTTAACCATTTGCTGGAAAGCATCACTTAATGAGTCACATCCATTAATATCCACTCTGATAAACATGGAGAGCTGCCACAAGTGGACTCTCTGTGTTTCTGCTAATGGAGTTCTGCTGAGAAGGCAATTGTGCAATTCACTTTCCTCAACTGGCAGGGCTTTTGCATAAACACTAACAGGCATAACGACAGGGCATCTGCTGAAGGTCAAAATTTCTCTCAGTCTCTCAGACTCTCCTGTGCTCAGAAAACAAATACTGGCAGTGCCCATTGTTTTTTTTTGTGGAAAATTAGGAGTTTAGTAAGTAATGAAAGGCACTCAGATTTAGTTTTTTAACAACAGGGTCTTATGTTTGTGTCCATCTCCACTGATGAGCATAATGTTGCTCTCCAGACATGCTGGTGCCTCTGCAGTCTGCTGAAGCAGCAGAGGGGATTCTTCTATGTAGAATGAATTAGCCTCAGTTCTCATGGAACTGAGACAAGGGTACTTGCCTTTCCATCTCCACCTCCTACTACAGGGCACCACATACAGAGACACACAGAGGCCAGGCTGCAGCTGATCAGGAAGTGCATGAGCCACTGACGTGCACATTTCATGTGATTTAAGAACTGTGAACTGAGAGAACTGATGTCACAACCAACAGACTCACTTCCTTATTGAGTCTGTCAGAAAAAAAGCCATCTGTGTTGGACAATGGCTGAATAAGCTGCAGAATAAAAAACAACTTTTTTAAAAATAATTTTCCCAAGGTGAGTCCTACACAAAAGGCAACCTGTTCTTCTTCCCTGAAGGAAGCCATATATAACAGCAAACATCTAAAAATCAGATTAAATTGTTATAATGTTATAATTTCATAAACATTATAAAATGTTTTTTGTAAAATGTTTTTGTACAAAATGTTTTATATGAAAGATTTCAGGCAATACATTTAATAATTAATATTTTCCTTTTGGGTCTTAGGCCTGGGGCTGGAAGTTAAAAGTTATCTTTTGAGGGAAGGGAAGACACAGAGAATCAAGCATCTGTTACCCCTCTGGGAATCAACAATGTATTATCTTATTACAAATCTGTTGCCTTTTAGTTCTTTTTAAACCCCCAAATATTCTCAAATGTTTTTAATGCCCAGATGCTTAAATCGTTTGAAATTTGATTTTTTTTATCACATTTTCTTTTTGTTCTGGCTTCACTTAAACCTGTGGGCGTCCCTTAATAAATCTTCCTTTCTCTCTGTCATGGTTGAAATATAAATAGCCGACCCCCTCAGACCTCAGAGTGGTCTGCATTCCTCAACAAATGCTTGTGAGCAATAAGAAGAGATGAGCATGAGAGGGCAGTAAGTAGCCCCCCCACAAACAGAGGCACTTCAGAGGCAGAGTCAGAGTTTGTTTGACCTCCATGCCCCGTGCTATCCATTTGGACTCATGGCTGCAGGGAGACACACAGAGAGAAAAAGGGCTGTTTTGCTCCTGGCCACCTGTTCAACATTTTATCTTCCACCAGATAGTGTGTGTGTGTGTGTGTGTGTACACAGTCTACATCTGCATAGCCAGCGTTCAGCCTTTACCAACACTGTTTTAGCTCAGACAGAATGCTAAAGGGCTGTTTTCCCTCTCTTAAACATTGTTTCTTTCTTCAGGCTATGAGAACCTAGAAGGAACAGAGGGAGAGAAAATAGTGCCACAAGGAAAAGTCAATTTTCCTCACTGAAGTCAAATTAAAATTACTAGTGTCAGTATTTACTTGGACGAAAGTTAAAGTACCTAAGTCAATATGTGCAGAGTGAAAAGTACAAAGAAAACGTCATTTTTCACATAAAATTGAAAAACAAGTCAAAGCAAAAAGCATTTTATTATGTGATACAACAGTCTATCGTGGATGGAGCCATATTCTCTAAACACATTTTATGAACGTTTTTTATGAGATATCTTCCAAAATACTTCTGGTACAGTGTTAAAGGGCAGGAAAGGTGTGCAAATATTTCATGATGAAGCCATGCTTTTCTCAATTGACCTTTGAAGTATGACATATACAAAATACATTTGATGGCTTACAAAGAGGTTGTATTGTCCATGTAAAATCTGGCTTTTCACATATAAGTGAACCTGGAAAATGAGGTTTTAGTTATAGAACTGTAACAGAATGCCAAGCATATCTCTACTGATCAATATCTTCAGTTAGATTCAAATACGAAGATAACTGATGATCTCAAAATTTCTTTTCAAAACAATCTTTCCCTGACCAAGGTAACCCATGTCCTATTTAATCTGAGAATGCCACTAGTTTTTTTGGCAGTGGCAGGTGTGGTGAGAATGAAGAGAATCTGGTCTCAGATAATAGTAGCGGACGGTGGAATGAAAATACTCCAAACATTCGTGGCCTCCAGTCCTGTTGTTGTCCCATTACTTACAGCCCTGGCATGTTGGGCCATGATGATTTGTAGCAGTGGAATACTTATTTATTTTGGTCTCCTAAATTGCCTGAAGTCAAGTCAAGTCAAGGCCACGTTCCCCCTGGCATTCCTGTTTTTGTCTGTGGCACTTAGGAGATCTTACACCGACCTCTGCTTTTACATGTGAGAAACAAAACAGAGGGTTGTGTACCACTTTTTTCTCAAGCATAGATAGATAGATGATGGCTTGTCGTATTATTATAATTTATTATATATATTATAGTTCAGGCTTAATTATGGTTCTGACGTATTGACAACTTGTTAAGACTGATTCTTTAAATATAAATTTAACTCCACAACTGTGGTACATGAGGGACATGAATTTAAAGGACTTTAAGATAGGAGAGCTCCTGTATCCCATACCACACACCATAACAGAAGAATGACTGAAATGTGTGTACACATATTCATGTCCTGATTCATGTGACAAGATAACATTTAACTAGGCAGGCCCCAGGGAAGTTACCATAGTATTCAGCTGTATGTGTCAGTGCTGAGGTCTACTTTTCAGTACGGAAGGTCAAAACAAACATAAAGAGTGCTGCCTTATCTCTCCCTTCTCACTATCTTGTCTGACTGTCCAGCTGCCTCTAAACCTCATACTGAAGAAAAGCCTTATTGTTTTGTGCAGGACGTTTGATTTTGATGAATGGGATTCGGGACAAGGCAGGTACTGAAGTGTGTGTGTGTGTGTGTTAGTTCATGCCAAAGAAGGGGATTATGAACTGTCAATCAATTTGCTCCAAACTGTAAAGATTTCAAGCAGCAAGGCTGGGGATTATGGCTGGATCAAAGCACTTACTCAGGCTTTAAAACTTGGTTAGAAACGGACAGGACAGACGAAAGAGGAGGGTGGACCGAAGTAGGAGGGGGGGTAAAGGCAGCCGGGTAATAATAGGGCTGTGCTGTAACACCTGCAGTGTTGGGAGAATGTTTCACAGTAGCTGCAGGCAATGAGCTACTCCGAAACAAGTTAATGCCCAGTCAGAGTCCAGGTGAAGTGCTCACATCTGTTAACAAACCAAGTCTGTGTGTGAATGGATGGTAGAGCTGTTCGCAAAATATTTCTTTTTGCTGCTTTGTGGCCACATACTTCTTATTTTGTGTGCATCTGAAGCTAAGACTTATGAAAATATTTGTCCTTTTTGGTGCATTAACTGTGGATCCTAATGGCCATTTGATAGGCATCCATCTGGCAACGTACGAACCATAATTGTAAACTGATGTTTGCTCACCCTCTTTTTCTCTGGTTCCTGGGTATGATAAAGTGGAATCTGATGCATTGTCAACTTCGGATGAGTTTGTATTGTTCATTGTCCAGGCTTTTCTGAAGAAGTGGTGCTTACAGGGCTTTATCAGATATCATTACCACACTATGAAGACACTGAAGTTATGATCATCCTCACAATCACAGCCTCAGGTAACAGCCAGAGTAAGGTAAGGGTCGTAAGTTAGTCAGTTACCTCTGGTTATCCATGGTACAACTGTAATATGACCCTGGAGTAGTTGTAATTCTCGGATGTTTTCCTTATTAGTGGATTGTAACAAAGACACATCTGTGCTTCTAATAGGCTCATAATCAACATGTAATACATTGTAGTGCACTTCAAATCAGTCATGATTAATAGTGCAGGACATGAGTCATCACTTACCTGTGGAGAGTAGCCACGACATCATGTTGAGGTTGACCTGCAGGCAGCTGTTTGATGTCCAACCCTGTGCTCATAATTGCAGACTGTGTAGATGAAATGTTTTCTGATTACATTAAATCATGCCCTCAAATCTATGCTTAAATCTATGCTATCAGCTTAAATTGAAGAAGCCATCTGATTCTCTACAGATAAGTCCTTGTCAAAAAAAAGAATTTGTTAATCCAGTTGTGGCAGCAAAGTCTCAAAAAAGTCACACACAAATGAAGAAAGGTTCATACATGACAAGCAGTTAATAAATATATAGTAATATATTTGTGAATTTCTACAGCATTTGTTTTAAACAGGAAATATTTGAGTGTATCAGAAGTACATGTTAACTTTCTTTTTAACAGGTGGATTTTACCTTTATAATCTTTACATATGCAATGATCAATTTTGTCATTTCTGTATAAATCATATAATACATTTATCCTGTGTCTGCCTTTATTAATACTGAGAACCATCTGATTCCATAATAGACTAAAAATTGCTAATTAGTCCAGTCTATATTAATCCACTAAATCAGGCAGAGACGCTTGCTGTAGTCAGTGATATGCACCAACAGTTTATCATCATGATAGTCTCAGCGAGAGATGAATGGAGAGAGCAATAGAAAGGGAGGAAGCCATTCATGACCGGTGAAAGCCAGTGATCTCTCCCTCCCTAGAGACTTGCCATTACAGCACACCCTTCATCCCCTGGATGTTGTCCTCCCACCACCAATCCTCCAAGGCCCTGCTCTGCTGTATAGTGGCTCACACTCCAAGCCTTTTTGCAGAGCACACAGATAAGTGGTGTGCTCATAGCGCGCAGCTCAGGTGATCTGACACCATGGTCTCTGCTTATAAAGATGTTTGGCTTCCTGTTTTCTCCCTTATAATCTTCAACAGCAGGGGGATTTGAATGAGCCTGTGAGGGAAAATAATGGGAAGGCTGAAGTAAAGCTGTACAATGGTACAATGTCAATCTCTTTTTGGTGAAACATCTCTGATATTTATGGTAGTCTTTGTTCGATCCGTGGCTAATTTAAATTTGATGCTTATTCATTTTATCATTTCATGTGAGCAAAGAAACAGGACACTCCCACTTTCTACTCTAAACAGTTGTTATAGCCAACATTTATGCTATTTTCCTGTTTTTTCTATAATGCACACGGTCCAGTATGGTGAAACTGCATTATGCAGATATAACAGTGTCTGAATCAGGAAAGGTGCTCTGAGGACAGTCAACAATTTTCTTCTGTTTAATTTCACAGATAAAAGTACAAATTGATAAATATGTAATTTGATCAGTCTGGTGCATGTTTGATATATTCATGCATAATTTGCTACAATGAACACAAAATGAATCCTGATGGGGATGGCATAAATTAATAAGTCCACCTTGTATAGTGTGTTATTTAGTGAAACACAGAGCTAAATATTTCGTAAGGCAAACAGATCAAAAGGGAGATATGTGTATATTCATAGCCCTCACATCCATGCATGCCAACAACAAATCATTTTGCAGCTGAACTTATTTCAGGAATAAATGACTGTTCTTGCAAGGTGCATGTGCACAATTACTCTCTCAGGAACATAAATACCTCTGTGAAATGCCACAAAATACTAATCTAGAGTAAATGTGCCCTTTCAACATCTTTTATATATAGTGCATTTCCTGTAAGGCCCATTTTCAACAAAACTTTCAGCTGTTATAAAACTACCTACAGCATGATGCTTTTTATTCTCCGAAAATGGAATGTGTCCATGTATATGTCAGTAAGGTTTAAACATCTTAATAACACTAGCAGCGTTGCTAGGAAGCTTTAGGGGCCTGTGTAACAGAATTAACATGGGGGACAGGAGGTCAGTGCTGTAAAAACTGCCTCTGTAAACCCATGACAGCATTTTAAGGAGGTATATGACATTGTTTGCAAAACTTTATATACATGTGTGCATGAGAAAGGCAGAGCAGGCAGGAATGCAGTAAATGTCTGCCTATATAAAGCCTGTTGGTCTCAGGGCATGTTGGTCTTCAGAGGTAGTAATTTAAACTCTGCCAGAGCCAGAGGAACCTACTGGGACTGTTGTGATCTCCACACGCCAAGTCACTGGCCTTGTCCTTCGTCTTCAAATCCAACTGGCAATGAGAAGTCATGCTGATTGATTTTTTTGCATACTGCATGTCACAAAGCCTGTGCTGTCTAGCCAAAAGGAATCTTGTGTTTTTGTGGTGGCAGCACTCAGACAGATTTGAATAATTCAAAGGTTAACAAAGTTCATTTAGGACTGACTTTGCTCCCTTTTGTTCAGCTGATAAGTGTACTCAGGTTTTCATTATACTTTATATTCCCCTGTCAACACTATATCAAAGAGGATCAGTTCACCTTAATTTTTCCTTTAGCATGCCTCAGTGTGCAGTGATGGTGTTTAAAAGCTGTCAGTTTTTTCCGGAGAGACGTGCCTAAACCAAAAGGCAGTTTTTATGTTATATAGCCTGTGTCGGAATGCAGTCATCTCAGTGTGTGTGTAATAGAGAAAAAGATGTGGGACAAGTAAGGGCAGAGGACAGATGGAAGAGTATAGAGGAGCATGTTTGGCCTCTAGACAGACCTAACTGAGCCTAGCCTACAGGCAGCTATTTGAATACAGCATCTGCCACACCCTGCTAATTTTAAAACATGATTTTATTAGAAGTGTCAGATTAAAAGTCACACTCCCACATCGTTTTTATACCTCTGTTGTTCACAGGCAGGGAAACAGAAAGGTGCTAATATCATGTGGGACCTGGTCTTCACAAATATCAAACAAATCTAATTCTGGTTGCAGGACTTGTGATTCTCCATACTTTTTCATCAGTTGTAGAGGATGTTATATGTTTTATAGCATTCAAAAACATCTGAGCCTCCCTCATTTGCGTCCAAGCCGCCTGCACGCATTTTTGTACTTAAACGAAAGCTGTGATTAGCTTGACTGGGTTTTGAAGCTCTGTGTGTGGTTACTGGGACAGTGGTTTTACAGCTCCCACTCAGAAAGTCCACCAGAGAAGTTATTCCTCTGTTATTTTGTTATATGTTATTATTTTTTTCAAACCAAAAGTATGTGAGTCATTTAAATTTGAATCCGAAATACAAAGGATGTGACGTCTGTCACATCTGTAACGTCCCCTTGACTGTCCATGAACATATATTTTTCTTTTTCTGAGAGAACCAAAATGAGCACAGCCTAATGGTAACAACTGTGAAGTATGCAAATCATTATGGGTGCTGTTGGATAGCCCTTTTGGTATACCATGTAAGGCTTTATAACAAATTCTGGTTGGTAATGTGAGACTGTGTAGTATACATTGATACTTAGGTCCAGACAGACAGATGGTGCTGCTGGTAGATATTGACAAACGGATTGATGGACTGTACTTATATCAATGTGCCTCTTGATTGCCGTTTATGCTGGCGACAAATTATCTGTTAAGTGCCAGCAACCCAATCCGTTACTGACACTGACCCTAACAGCTTGGCTGCAGGTCTCTAGAGGTATACTTTTACACTGGGGTGAAGGCCTCGCAGGTGGTACGGGACTGTCAGCTCAAGTGCTCACAATCCAGATTGAATAATACAATGTGTGTGTAAAACCTTCTGTTCTTTCAAGCTGTTAAAGTCAGATGTTTTTTGTAATCATGGTGATAGCCAAGATTTAAGAGGTTTTCATTGCATATGGTGGCTGTTTGACCTTGGTAATAATAATTCATGTCAACCTCTCTTGCAGAGCATTTTATCAATATGGAGGAGTGAGGTTGTATTTAAATGATTAAACGTAAATCAAAGTGTGCTATAAGGAGGGCTTATTTTTGAGGAGGGAAAGGTATCAACTCAGAGTAGCCTCACATTACAAGCTTATATTAAAATGTAATGCTGGAGCTAATTGCCATCTGTTCACTTACACTTCCTGGTCCCGGCACACTGTCTTGTTTTCAGTTACATCTTTCAAAATAAGATCAAAGCCATCATTTATATTTTTAATGAGGAGGGCTGCATGACTGTATCAGGCTGTACCTTTTTCCCTGGCAGATGTTGTGCTGTGGTCTCATGCCATACATGATGCTGGGATAAATTGTGTCCATATCCTAACATGCAGCAAAGGTTTAATGCTTTAAAATGGTTTTGCCCTGGTGCTAATGATCCTGCTTTGGCTTGACTGAGGAGAAGCCTCTCTTTGAGCTATGTCTATTTGGGCCTTATAGATTTAAAGCATTGAACAATAAGACCAGCTACAGTTGAGATGAACAGATAGTGATTTAAGGCAGTCAGTCTCCCTGTTTATATGGTCATATATTTGAAACACACTGATGCTATCGGCCCCAAAATCAGTGAGGAGATTCAGTAGAGATCTTGGTTCTTGGAAACAACTAACAAATACCTTGAAATAGTTAATGTAAAATCAGCATTGCCATGGGGATTGGTTCAACCTGTGAGATATTAGCTATTGCGTATGAAACAGGGTGTACAGTAGATTCTTATCAGTATTATGGACAGTCAAACTTCTCCATGTGAGTCCATGTGGGATAATCACATTCATGCCATGAAACCAGGCTTTTAATGCCATACATGTCAATCAGAACATGTCATGTAAGTGACCCAGGTGACGTCAACTAGCAGAAATTCAATTTTTAAGATACTTCAGTGTTCCTGAGATAACAGCAGGTTAATATCACTGTGACCAGTCAGATGACAGATGTCTCTGGCTTTTTGCCATGCATGTCACCTTATGATATTTACATTCTTCACACCAACAGTAAACATGTCATTCTGGTTGTTTTTAGACCAAGAGAGTGCTGACTTTCAGTTTTACTTTTCTTTTCTTTTTTTTTTACTTTTCTTTTCACTTTCCTTTCCTGCTCTTGATAACTTGGTTTCACATTTTAGGTATTTCTCTCTGACATTTAATAGTTATAACTGAATAAGCAGCAATCAAACTTGAAGTTGAACAATAAATACTCCTCATTTTAGAGTTTAATATCAAATCAAACAATTCATCAGGATTGTATGGGTGTGGTTAGATTAGATTTGACTAACAACACAAGTGGCGTCCTGTTGATATTCAAATGTCGCTGAACAATACTAGATTACTGGACGGGCCCTTGAGAGATGCTTGACGCAGCCATTTTATGTTGTTGTGTTTCTTGCTCTATGTAACAGCAGTGACTTTACTCAGGACACATGTTTACCCTTGGTGGGGAGGCGGTCTGCGGTACATATCTAGCAACAGACATTGTGTGGGTGAAGTATAAACATCCCTCCTCACTGGCGTGCGCTGCACACACACAGTCAACAGACAGCAGGATCACCACTTTCCCCTCAATCAAGCTGCCATTTTTAGCCAGCCTACAGTCTGACTTTGTGTCTGCCTTTGATCACTGCCATGGCAGAAACCCTTTGGATGACTCACACAGATAGGCAGCCATACACAGGAAAAGCAATTTTTTGGAGGCTCACTCACACACTCATTGCTTGATGGGTCACACGAGGTGGAATGATGTGTGATAAGTAACTCACCAGTTTAGTTCAGTTTTTTCCTCTGAACTACATTCTATTTGTGGTCGTGGCTGCTGAATTGATGACTTGTACCGGTTAGTTAGCAACCACATTTGTGTGGTGTGTAGCCAAACAGCTAAGCAATGACCAGAAACTCACTGTAAAGCTCAGTAAAGCTGAGCAGAGCTGCAGATGGAGGTGATAATTCTCAGTTTGCTCATCACAACTAGGAACATCTTTCACAATGTTGTTTTCACATTCATATAATTTGATATAAGTATGAACTTTTTACATGAAATTGTCTCAGATCACAAGTTTTACATCACTGTGCTTCATTTAGAATTCATAAAGATATTTCAAATTAAACTGAGATAGAAACTGCTGTCTAACAGACCATTGCTAATTTATCTCTCTGCTGAGAGTGTATCTAGGCTTCATATGCTGGAAAAGGAAAACTATGTAGTCTGCCTATGTTAGGATGATGTTCTCAATCACCTCTCATTATGTGCTGCTCCTGCAGAGAAAATGCTGCTGTATTTTGCACTGTGGCAGATATTTTTTACTCTTCTTCCCTTGGGCATATAGGGCCACTGTAATTTTACACCATCCAGCACAAACACAGCATTCATATAAATTGGATGTCTCAGAGAAGGGAACTGTCTACCCATCAAAGTGATCACACCAATGTTAAGCTTTTCCCATTATGCTCCAGAGAAGAGACAAGTGGACATGTTGTTATGCAAATGCATGTTAATCAACTCCTCGCCTGAATGAGCGCTTATCCTCTAACATTTGAGATATCAGAACAACAGCAGACATGCAAATGTTTCTTCTGCTGTCTGCAAGCTTGATAGAAGAGGAGCACAATAATCATGGTGGCATTTTGTACATGAATGCTCAGACAACATGAGGATGGGTTGATAAATGAGGTTGCCTGTGTAAATGTAATGTGTGGACAGACAAGTGTGTGTATAAACACACATACCTAAACACACACACACCTTTGAATGCAAAGACACACGCATTCTCAGGTCACATATATCCATACCACAAGGCAACATAAAGAACATATGAACGCAGATATCTGCTATCTGTTTTCTCAGGTCTGTGCTGTAAGTTTTGTAACTGATGTGTTCTAGAATGAGTGCTGCTGCTGTCTTGGCCAGGACATTGATGTACCCTAAAAGAACTGATCTGCATCACACATGAAGAAGTGAATGACTTTATCCCATAATAGTGACACTCCACACCTGCAGTGTTTGCCAGTGACATTGAAGGTGAAGAGGGCTGGATTGGGCAGTTTGTTGTCACTATATGCACCATACTCACTAAGTTGAAGTGTTTAGTTATTTTTTTATTTCTCATGAGCGGGGTGTTTTGGGGGAAGAAGTGCAATCACAGTTTCAGTTTCAGTTAAACGCTGTGCTTGACACGGGGAATCACATTTCACTGTGACAGCTGCAAGCTAGCAGGGCTGCGATATCTGCCGGTTCATGTACACCGATCTTCTGGATAACAGTATGACTTGCCAGAAAAGGATGACTGAGATGAATTATTGCATGATGAAGTCTGTAGTAGGAAATTTAATTATTGGTTCCAGTTAAATCGAACCAGAACTAAGACTGTACACTGAGAGCAATGGTATGATGATTTAGTTCATAGGTGAATATGCAGTGATTGAATTTTGATTTGAATTTTATTAGGAAGGTCTTGTTCAGACCAGCTCAGATGAGTGGTTAATTCACTGCTTAGCATGCTTAACATAACCAAAACCCACAGAATTAAAAACACTCAAAAACAACTGACACTGAATCATTCTAAACTTTTTCCTGTCATTTAAAATCCACAGTTTCTTTTCTTTCTGTAGCTGGATGACACAGAGGAGACAGAAGTGGAAAGAAATTCCAGTTGGACCACCTTGCAGTGTCAGTGCAGTGCTTTTGCACTGATGAAGGCTGAATGGGGAGACCCCAGAAAGGCCTATTGTCAGCTCCCCTGGAACACATTGTTCAGCTGCTGGATAATCGTGAGATAAGAGCAATTGTATTAGAGCCACCAGGGTAAACAAAACCGTGCCTTCAGGACAAAGAGAGTTGCAGGTTTTTTGTTTGAGAAGGGTGTTTACCAACTAGAAAAGAAAGGGGGCTGTTAAAAATCCTTACTAGCTTTGCAACCAGCCTAAGAGGAAACTTTGCCAAGTAGACCAGAAGTTATCAGACACACCAGAAAGAGAGCAACCACTGGAACACTTTTAGCAGTAAAGTGAACTAAAGACAGCCACACTCCTACTGTCTCTAATAACACTAAGATATAAAAGAGGGAGAGAGGTGGAATCATGTTTCTATGAAAGAGCGGGTGTCCATGCACCCACAGCCTCCACAGGTGCGACGTGCCAAGCTAATGTGCTATGACTTCCTTCCCACCTGTGTGAACAATGCTCTCCTGGCACCCTCACAAATATTGCTCTTGCGTTGATCCAACACGGCAGACACTGGATGACTGTATGGGTTGTTCCTGGAGGAGTCACGTAGACAAACGCACTGTGTACTCATAATCTCTCATTGATGTTTGAGGATAAAAGTAATAAAAATGACCCAAGGCCCAGAAAAGGGATTAACACACAGTAGGAAACACAATAAAGAATTGATTTAGTTAATTAAGTAATAAGTAAATTTAATGCAAAAAAATGCTCAGAATTAAATTGAAGTTTGGTAACAAGAAATCTGCTATTGTGGTCCTGCAACAAACCATATTGGTATGTGTTTCTAATGAGAACATGTGAAAGACAGCATAATGACATTAGGTTAATATGAGCTTGGCAGGACGGCCTGGCTGTTGCTTTGGATTCTTAGGTTTTAGTTGTCTCTGTTTGTCCACCATGCAGACCTGACAAGCAGCATTGTCGCAGAAACACCTTAAATTTAATATTATAAGTGGGTCTATCCAGACCCTACTGGCTGTTTTGTGTGGACACTGTTAATTGTGTGATACAATAATCTCTATTCATAGTATCTCAGTTACATTTAATGATTTTTTTTTACCTTCTGGGATCCAATGGCTGTAACTCCCTTATAATGGCTAATGCTACCAACCATATTTACTACTTATTTGGTGATGAAGTTGCACACTGGCTTCCAGTACACACTTTGTTTTCATTTGTTTTTGACTATTTTAATGCCACTTCTCTTTCTATTTTATGCAGGTAACCTTTGTGTAAATGTGTAATCCAGTGACAAGAAACTGGGCAGAGAAAGAAACTAAGTTGTATCATACCTCTAAAGTTAGAGTTATCTTTTCGCTACCACCTAGTTCTTGGCACTCTGAAGTTTTCAGGCACACAGATTTTCATAATTGGCCACCCAGCTCAAATTCACTGACAGTTTGTTTACTTCTGCATATCTCTTGTTATGTGCTCAAAGATGATAAATTTAGCTGACTCTTTGAGCTGAATTCCCATGTGACTTGTGCCCTGCATTACCAGAGAAAACACAGTGCTTTTTATGTAGCCCTCTTTATTAAACCATAGCTAGTGGTGCTCATTGCATACAGGGACGCTTTAATTTGAAAGCAGCTGTTTCTCCGAAAAAAAAATTAAATCAAATGAAACTTTGTGACAGTGGAAGTTTTTTTTTGTTGCTATCGCTGGCTGTTCTGTGCTTGTGAAACAGAAGCAGGAGTCAGAACTGACATGACTTTTTGTATCATGGAAGGGAGGAATATAGTTCAGTAGTTAGTTTAACAGCTAGGAGGGTATGGAAGGCCATCTGCTCAATTTCACAAAAAGTGTATTTTTGCATTAACACATATCTTTGTTTCATTATCTTTGCCTTTTTTCACTCTAGGGGCCAAACTCCATTTACCACATAAATTGTCCCTAAGGAAAAGAAAAGAGTGTAGCATGGTCTGATGTGTTGGTCTTGTTGTGTTATTAAAGCCTTAACACAATCAATAATGTGACAATAAAGTTATTGAAGAACATTTAATGAGCTGGCATGTCCTCTCCTAAACACTGATTAGATCAATTAGGAAATTATCCCTTTTTATAGAATCTTACTTAAGCATTATGTTTTTAATATGTTTTTAATTTATGGTCTGTTTTAATATTTTACTTTATTACTGATGTTTTGATGGAATAGAAACAGAGTTGCAGTCTATAATTTAAGATTTGATCATAGGAAAAGTCAGCTCAGAGCTGAGGAAGTATGAGGCTCAGTTAGTAGCTGTACTTGGGCCTTTTCTGGCCTCATCACTCTGGAATGATCAGAATCTGAACAACTTCTTGTTCTGCCTGTTTAGCTAAAAGCTCAAAGAGAAAGAGTTGGAGCGTGAAGACCTTAGTGTCCCTCCACTTTGCTCTGACCTCCATCCATCCATCTTCCCTCCACATCTTTTCTTCCATCTCCCATGTTGCACATGACTGGGCTGTGCTGCCATAGCAACTACTCCACCCCAGTGCTCCCAGGCACTGAGCTTGACCTGCTGAGCCTGACCTCTTGCACTTCTGCCATCAAACTTAATGGGAGGCAGGTTTGAAATTCAGTGTCACAGCATTTGGACTGACAACATGGCGTGGACTAGGTGTATTCACACCCATCCATACATTTATACTGCTGCCCAGTCTAATCTCCTTCAGGGAGTCTGCAAACTCATGGGATCAGAAGGACATGAGCCATATGTTGCCCTGTGACTGTAACACAACTCTACTCTACAACATCAGTGGTTTGATGTGCTAAAGTGCACCATGACAGTACAGTACTGGAGGTAGTAAAGAGCACACATTGCTCCTTCACCTGCCCAGACTGAATCAAGTAGTCAACATTGTTGCACTCTTCAGTGGGTCTTGCGATGGTCCAGTTTATTTTCCATAACAGTAACAGTCTGTTGCCTTTTGTATTACAGTGTGCGGTACAGAAACCGTGACTGCTTTGTATGGAGAGACCATTGTCATACCATGCAACAGTGGAGCTCCAGTACCAAAGGATCTGATGTTCATCAAGTGGAAATACGTAAGTAGATACTGACTCTTTATACTATCTAAGTGTTTTAGGTCTATTGAATACACATGTTCAATGTCATGGAAGATGAGGAAGAATGATTTGGTTTACAACATACAGTGTATACAGTACTGTAATATATAATAGTGCAAAAGGTCAAGTAGCAGTATATAAGTGATATGCAGATTGTGTGACTACGTGTTGTGACATCAGTTTTTACACATATTTTTCCTTTATGATATTTTTGGACAAATCTTTTCGTATGGGAGCATTAATATGATCATTTTGGGTCTTTTGGTCAGAAAAAATAAGACATTTGGAGACATCTCCTTGGACATCACCATTTGTGATTGTCATTTTTTGACGATTGTCTTGACATTGTACGTATCAAATAATTAATCAATTAATGAAAAAATAATCTGCAGATGAATTAAATATCATTATCTGCTACCCTAAAGGTATAATCTTCATTATAGGTGTTTAAAAACTGTTGTGATGTAGTCTATAATCAGTCTTTTCAGTTTAGACAACTTTGAGGTATTATCTGTTTTCAGTCCAAAATGTAGAAATTAAATACAAAATCTGCAGTGAATGAAAGCGCAGAAGTGTGCCTTTGATTCCTCAGTTGCTTCATACTTTCCTGTGAAGTTCCTGCAGGTGTTGAAGAAGTACTAGAGACCCTCATGTAACTTCAGTGAGAAACATCAGGAGATGACTAGCAAATAATTTGATTGTTATATTGAGTACATCTCTGTTTAAGTAAAGCATAAGTATTTTTTTTACAAATCACCAGATCTTTCTGTCTTTTTTGTGTTTTGTTTAGGAAAAAGACGATGGGACTCCGGGTGATTTGTTGATCAAACAGGCCCGCAACGACCAGGCTACAGTTCAGGCCACAGACAGTTATGCCCAGCGAGTCAGCATTGATGACAACTTCAGCCTGCTCATCACTCAGGCCTCACTCAAAGACCAAAAGACCTTCACCTGCATGGTGGTGTCAGACACCAACCTCATGGAGTTCCCAGTCTCTGTGGTTGTTTACAGTAAGCTATTGAGCTTTGACATTAAATCTGTGTTTATTGTTACAATGTAGGATGGCTGTACAGGCTGGTCAAGCAGTACAGATAAACATAAGCAATGGCTACGAAACGTCGTTTTAAAACTAGAAAGTATAGAAAGTACTTGTCTAATATAATATTATCTTATTCTGCTGATGTTCTCACAGTGACACTGCTGTTTGTCACACAGAACCGCAGATGTACCTGAATATGTATTAACTAATATTAGCTAATATTGTCATATAGATATATATATCATATATATTGTCATAATATGTGACAAGCTATTATTCTAAACAGAAAGTCATTAGCACTGACTAATTAATCAAAACCAATTAAGTCAAGCTTATTCAGAGATACATGGCTAATATTTGGATTCAGTTTTGCCAACAAATGGCCTGCTTTTGATTACATGAATACTACAAACTACACCATAGATTTATACATTTGTGTTCTCCTCTGCTTTAGGAAATACAGCTCTGAATCTAAATATCATTGCACAAAACTGCTCATGTATCACCTGCTAATGCAAACCCATGAAAGCATGAAATAGGACATGAGGAGACAAGCTCAGTTGGCCTTCGAGAGGGTATTAAGCTGTAGTTAACAGGGGGCAAGTTTTCATTCACATGAACTGGGCTGTCTGTTTGCTGAGTTGTCAAGTTTATAAATTATTGACAAAATGAGGGAATGATAAAGAACTTTGAAAAAGTAAGTCACGCTTTGGGACTGACAACCCAAATCTCTCTGCTGTGTTTGCAGAAAAACCCTCGTCAGTTGTCATCATGGACAAGTCTGAAGTATTGCAGAAGGACAAACCAGTAACGGTAAGGTTCACTTCTGCTCTTCCATTTTAATGTTCTGTGCAGTGGAAGTGTCAGCCTGGCCCATCTCACCACATGAATTCATCACACGTAAATGTGTGTGTAGGCTGCAGTAATTTTTTCATGACCTGCGGGGCCTGTAGTGTTATGTACTACAAAAGCAGTAAATGTGACTGATTCCTCTCAAGCTACAAGTCTGTGTTTAGGAGGAGGGAATTTGACTGAAGACAAGAAATTTGACTGTGTAACACCAACTTAAATATGAAAACAAAGTTGTTTCTCAGACTAGCTTTATTTATTTCATCATGTTACTGAACAGACTTTCCCCAACATCAGGCTCTTTCTGACACCATTTTTATCGTGATATATCAGTGTTACTCCAGGTTCTAAAGAATAGCACCAGACGCAGTTCATAGGAAGTTTGTGATTTATTTTCAGTGAAAGATTGAACTGATTATCAAAATGTCTGGTATAGTTGTTACTAAAATGCTTTTAACAGGGAGCACTGGCTTGAAAAGCCACATCATACGTCAGAATGGGACATTCATAGGTTAACACCCATTCCTGCAAGATTTTCTCTTGCTGTCTATTTTTCATTCACTGACATACACGCTCTCACATTCACTACCAGATGAGAAATTTGGAAAAAAAGAAAACTTCTCAAAACCTGTTGGCAGCATATTCACAGCAGTATGAATCTCTTTCTAGTACTCCTTCTAGCAAGCACTGCATATTTCTGCTACCACATGCAACATATAAACATTTATTATGGATCAAGTGAGTACTACACCCTTTACTGGTATTTCCACCTAAAAATTCAGGTGCTATTAAACGACTTTGAAAAGTTAAGGAGGGGTGAGGAACAGGAGGAGAGTGGTGGGTGCAGAAGAGAGGGATTTCCATTTTGATCATTTGCAAGATGTATGATGACTGATTTATACTCAAGCTGAATTCCAAAATAAAGTGATGGAGAATACAACAAGCTTCAACTGTCTCAGCCTGGAATAGCACAAACATTTTCATTCGCTTGCAAAAGCCTGTGTGTAGTTTTTCATTAAAAAATGAAGTGAGCTATGCTGCTGAATACAAGCCTTAATATGAGGTGCTTCATAAATGAAATAGTACATACTGTACTGTACCAATTGTTGTTCTTGAAAATCAGTATCAGGCGTGTAGTACCTGCCAGTTTCTTAAGGAAAGAGTAAGCTAAGTTATGTGTACAAGTAAAAGTACAGTAAACTCACAAGTCATATTAGCTTTACTAGAATAACATACGAGAGCTGAAGTGTTTAGTCAGTTCATCAGTCACATCATCAACAGAAAGGTAATATTTAATTAATCTTTAATTACATGTTTGATGATCAGTTAACCGTTTGGGTCATTTTCAGGTAAAACTACTGCTCATGTACTGCTTCTGAAATGCAAAGGTTCACATATCACTCCAAATTGCATACATGAATACATATGGTTGTGCACATCCTGCTGTCCTTAGACCTTTGAATCAGGTGAGGAAATACCTCAAAATAATTGTAAGTGAAAAAAAAATCATGATCAGGAAGAGGAGGACAGACGTGGGATCCCTCTCTCAGGACAGACAGACATGATGATAGATGTTGTGTGTACAAAAAATCACAGTATATACAATCACAATGACAAAAATGTGGATTGTAAAACAAGAATATAGATCCAGGATTATGTCAAGCAGCTTCAGGTGTCACCCGTTTAGTACGATCAGAGCCACAGCTCCTCTTCAACATGAAGACCTGGAAAGAGGCAAGGCCACACAAAACAGAAAAGAAAAGTCAAGCTACAGCATTCACACAGATAGGAGATACAAAGAAACACAGAGAGACATGATAACATGCAAACAAGGAAGAGAGGGAGAGAAGAGGAGACAGTGAATCTCCTGCGGGACCATGATCCAGATCAACGTCTGGATGTGGCATCGACAGTCTGGAGAGAGAGAGAGAAGACTGAGTGAAAAGGAGGAGAAGGCTGTGGAGAGAGAGGGAGAGGCAGGAGAGAGAGAGATAGAGGGAGAAAGACATACACAGCTTGGTGGCTTGTGGGAGACAAAAACAACAGAGGGTTGGAGAAATCAGATAGTTCACAGTGTGTTTGTGTCTTCTTATGTGATTTTTGGTGGCTTTCCACTCAGTGTCTTGTCTATATCAGACATTCATTAGTACTTGGGCCAAACTAATTGACTAAAGGTGACATAACAACAACACATCTATGAATAATGTTGTTTTTTTACACTTTTTACACAGATTTACTTCAGTTCTTGTGGTAGTTTACACTAGGTTAATCCAAAAGGAGTGTGACATCTATAAAGGCGACAGGCAGATCATGTAATAACTCATTATAGTGTTGTAATGAGTAACAAGAAGTCCCAGAAGGTTACGATAATCAGTGCGTTCTGACATGATTGCTCTTTCACAGTCAAGCCTTGCAAATGTTAAAAATCTGTAAGCAATAGTATGAAGTAAATTGAGCATTATTAAACTCCAACATACACTACGCCCATCCAGATATTTGTTTAGCTAGAGGGGAGAAGGGATGGTGTAGATGGAGGTTTTATTTGGAAAAAGTTAGGGTTGTTATCTGGTTGGTCTGAGATCTGAGAGAAGAGCTAGACATTGTACTTAGATAGTAAGTAGTCTGTGCTTTGAGCTGATGATAAGTCATTTAAATAGAGCTCTTCTACTCCACCTACAGTATGATAAAAGGTCTTTGTATTACTGTAGACTACTGGATGGTGGATGGGTTTCAAGCAGTATTTTTTATGTGACTTTGTAGTTTCCACCCTTGTCCATTAGATCGGACCATACCTTGGATAAAATGGGTGTTTTTCATAAGAAAAGACATCAGCCCAACTGACACTGTGGAATTTAAGCCATTGCAAACAGTGAATGAGAGGAAACTAAAGAGGGCCACTTCTCTGGCCAACAACAAAAAGCACAATGCATGCTAATACATTTGCACACATGCTTTCATGCACGTTTCTCTTTTAAAGGTGCAATACGCTTCCTTTCCTGCTTCACATCACATCATGATGATGATATACCTACAGGGATTTCACAGAGTTGTTGATCATTGCTGACAGCTCAACAATCACTTTCTGCCCTGTTCTCTGCTTTGGAACAAGAACGCTTCACTGTGCACTGCATTTCAATTCACTCAAATCATTCTCCAATTCATGGACAACAGTGTTATCAGTGAGGGACCAGCGTTAAAAAACAAAAAATAGATAAAATATTTGCTATTAAGCTGGAAAGCCATATAAATCCAATGCCAAAGCAGTATTATTATTTTGATATTCAGTGTGGTGATGGATTACCTGATTACAAAACATTTCTTTCACTTTTCACAATTATCTTTCACTTTTTGCTCTTGTGAGAATGCTAACATTGATAATTTTGACCTGAAATCAGCTGACTGTAAGGATGTTACCTCTACCAGTCAGTATGTTTGTCTGAGGTGATGTACCATACACACCAATAAACAATTTAGTAAATATATTTTTCACAGTACAGTGTTAGGATTACACCATGTGTTAACATCATTTCCAAGCATAGACTGTGGGAATTGTACCATTTGTGTGACATGAATGCTACTGACAGCAGTCCAGGTCTGATGTTTACACAGTACAGATAAGAACATGTTCCACCATTTATCATTCAGCCACCACGGTTGGAGTTCTGCAGTCTCACTGCATTGATATACCTATGGAACTAATTTGTAGATCTGATTCTCCCTGGTTTAGACCAGTGGTATTACAGTGATATTTATTGCTTTTCTCTCGCCTTTTTTTCTTCACCATCGTCAGAGCAGCATTTTTAAGATAAACAGAATCATTTGTTCCGATGAAAAGTGATACCTTTAACTTGGTTATTTGCTCCTTCTGGTTCTGGACTTTGGGGTTACTGAAGGTACTGTACTTAGTGACCAACAACAGAAGATTTTGTGCTGGGCTGCTCCCAGTGTGAATGTGTATAACTATTTATTTGAATATTGGACTGGTCAAGTGACTTGTTAAAAGACCTTCTGTATCTACAGCATCACTTTACCAATCCATTCTTAATACATTTCATTTCATGCCAGACTTACCTAAAGGAAGACCCAGGAATCATGATGATTGAGTTACCGTAGTTATTCTATTGCATTAACACATGCATGAGATACTGTTAACATTCTTGATAGTTTATAAAGTACTGCATGAACTAATGCATGCAAAAGCACAAATTCATGATAATATAAGGTATTTCCCAATGTTGTACTGTAAAAAATAAGACAAACTGTATCCATGAAAAGCAGAAATAACAGCATGATGTCTTGGTTAATGGAGAGAAGAAGAGTCCCCCTCCAGTCAAAAAGAGTTTTGCTTATTGATCTTTCACGTGGATGTTTGGGCTTCATTGTGCAGAACTATGAATGTGCAGCTAGACACGAAAGGGCTTGTAAGGATTGGCCAAGTGGTGGAGAGAGAGCAGAGGCTGAAGTAATCTGCACCCAGTATACGTACAAAAATGACCAAAAAAATCAAATCAATCAAATCAAAAGAACACGATGAAACTGTACTGTACTACTGTATGCCAATTGTATTTCTTAAAGACATATTTGTGGTGGAGGAGCAGACCACAGTACAGGATATGAAACCAGGCAGATTGGGAAAAGGAATGTTCTTATGACTCATTCCTTATCAGGTTTATACACAGCCTACCTCTTCTACCCCTGCTGACCTTCAATCCTCACAATGTAACAAGACAGGGAGGCAGCACTGAACACAACAATTAGTCCACTCCTGAATGAGATAGTTGTCTTTCTGGCCTGCTGCCCACATTCCCCTGTTAATGTTGAGAAGAAAACATTACATTATACAACTTTGAAAAAGAGACCTTTGACATCACTGAAATGGGTTTTACAGTGAAGCTACTAATAAATATTAAACTTCATTGCTTTCACTGTGGATACTGATTAAAGTAAATACATTTATTCATCTAGTTCTCCCACCTCTGCTTCTTAGCATTTTGAATTAGATGAATAAAGTTAATTAAAACAGTCTTGTGAGTGTGTAGGTTTTGGTTAATTGCTTTTTGTTTGATTTTTTTTTTGTTCCCTTCTCTGTTTTATTTAGCTGGGAACATGTGTTGCGACAGATGCAAACCCTGCAGCAGTGATCTCATGGAAAAAGAATGGAAAGCCCCTGGTAGCCGATGGGAAAGGTAACATGTTGCATGTTTGCTGACACGCCCAGAAACTATTCAAAAGTCACACCACACAGGATGCTGTCATATGGAAATCCTTTTAGAGCCAAGCAAGTGCTATTGTACAGTGACAGAAGTGAAAATGAAACCTGTCAAAACAATAGACAATAGAAATATAATAATAATAATAGAAATACATCATTCACTGTTGTTTATTTGTCACCATTTGAACTGGACCAACACAGGGGTCAGACAGTAACAGGTGAAGAGTGGTTTGATACAGTAAACCCAACACAGCTTGTTTGGTAGCTGAACCAACAAAAACTATTGGCAGCACTGTTGAACCTACAGCTGTGTTCCTGTCTGTGTGGTTATCATTTTCCTGTCCGTTTGTTTCTCTGCAGCTGTTGTGGTCACCCCCAGCATAAAACTGGATCCAGCCACAGGCCTATCCACCACCTCCTCCACCCTCCAGTATGTAGCCACCAAGGAGGACATTGGTGCGGTCTTTGCCTGCATGTCCACTCATGAGCTGACTGCTCAGGAGACTGACCTGGAGCCCTTCCCCATACACTGTGAGTAGAACACAGCGCCACCACGAGGCTAAATGTCAGTATTACACCTTCTAAGTATTGAGGTGTTTGCTAAGTTTGCTTGTTTGGTTGGTGATTTAATGATTTGGCGTTGTGGAGTATTTATTAAGGATCTGCAGTTCTCTTTTAGGTGCTAATTAGTTAGTTTGCTAATTTTCTTTTGTCCTCATGTAATAAAGTACTGCACCAAGGTTTTGTGCATTTAAAATAGAAGAAAAGCAGCACTTCTGAAATTGGCATGTTTGATTTCATGCAATATGTATTTTAGGTGTCCTAGTTTAGAGGTGCAAAATATGGAAGGAGAGAGTAAAGGTATACCCACTTTGGTTTATCACAGCTGACTGACCATAAACACAGAAGAAGCTGTCTCAAATTCAACATCTGAGAAAAGCAATGTAAAATTTCTTCAAACAGTATTTCATGCTCAGCAAAACACTTCCTTTCTTAATATATCTCTGTTTAATATATATCTGTTTAAGCTACAGAGAGCCTACCAGGGTGCACACCACCCCGCAATAAAAGGTTTAAATTAAAGGTTACATTTTTATGGAAATGTAATTTATTTTGAAATGTGTTTATTTTCATAAAGAAAGATAGATCAGTGAATGAGCCTTTCCATTAGTTGAACTGACTTAACTCGATGAAATCCTCTTAATACACGACACAGTAGCAGCTCCCCTTGTTCAGATGTGGAAACTGATGACTTTCAATTTAAACTTGTGGCGTAGAGGGAAGCCAATCAGGACCAAGTCTAGTGGTGGGATGTTTAATGCAGTTAGTGTGAAACTGCCTTGGAACTGTAGGAACTTTTGAATACTTTTATTTTATTTGTTTAATATGTGATCAAATATGTGAATAATGAAAGTGGAATTTAAGCTCTGAAATAGGGGCCAGTCTTCTCAGGCACCTTCAGTGTAGCCACAGAGTTGTCTTAATTAACAGTAAAACTTGATGTTGGTAATGACAATATATAATATATACAGTACACTCTGACTTACACAGCAAGAACAACAGGACCTGTACATGACCTGATGTTGTACATGTAGTACAATATACTGAATGTAAAAAGAAATGTATATGAATGAAATAGCTGTGTGGTGTCATATTGCATGGAATTAGGTTTTGTTTCTTGTGTAGAGATCTGCCTTATCAGGAGCTGAATTTGCCCTATACTTTGTAGGTTATGCATCAAAGAAGAATAAAAGCATGTATAGGATCTGGCCATAACTCCTTTGGAAGAAAGGTGCCATTCTATTCACCACATGTGATGTGTTTGCAGCCTGTACTGGCTTTAGGTAGTTGTTTTTGTGTAGAACTGAACAATTTGTCGTGGGAGGTGGTTTATCACAAGGCTCTGGAAACTGCACACAATGGTGATGCAGTGAACAATGTCCTTACTGAGCTTTCTGCTGCAATTGACTAAAGGATTTTTCAGGATTTGAGGGTTTGGGGAAATTTCAACAAGGGATTACACTCAGCGCACTCTTTGTGTTCCTGATCACATCCCTGAACTTTGAAGTGCAGATGCAGTGGCAGGCCTGGATCAATAAATGAAAGCAGGGAAGTTCAGAGGCCTCAGCAGTTGCAAGTTTATGGGGAAATTTCCCATTTTTAAACTAATGAGGCAACGTTTTACCAGTCTATTTTTGTGTAAGGTGGGTGGGTGATCTGGTGGTCTGGCTGATCAAAGACTCAGAGGGTCACCTATTGAAATGTGTTGGAAGATTCTTCTGTGAAAGTGATTTATTTGTCAATGGATGTATAATGTCTGTAAAGATTTGACAAACATGCTTTCTGTTTTGTCTTTGTTGCCCTCTGAACCTCACAGATCCGTCGGAGAAGGTTAGCTTACAGGTTATGTCCAAGGGGCCAATTGTAGAAGGTGAAAATGTAACATTGAAGTGTCATGCTGATGGCAACCCTCCACCCAGTTCCTTCTTCTTTCACATCAAGGTCAGTCAAAGCCCAAATTTCAACATTAAGCAGCACACTGCTGTCTGGAATAATTGCTGATTATTGAGTGCCTTCACCATTCAGACTGTGGCAGCCACCCATTAACATTCAACACAAATTTGAATTTCCTTTTTTAATATTGACTCAGAAGTGAAAAAGGTGCTTTTTACAAGGCAAACTAGAATTTAGTCATGATGGTTGAACTTCAAGTGTTCTTGCTGCTTTGTCTTTGCTTTGGATTTTTAAAAGCCCTATATGTCTCATCAATCTGACTTTAGGTATAAGTATTCAGTTTTCAAATAATTAAGTGGACCCCTACATTGCATTCCTCTTTTATGAAACTAATGCTGTCTTCATCCTTCCTTCTTTCTCCCTTTCTTTCTCATTTCCTGATATAACAAAATGACAGAAGCTAATTGCCCTGTCCTTTCTCCCTCTCGCCTCTTCACTCTCCACCAGGGCCAGAAAATACCGGTGGTAAACTCAGACACCTACACTTTGACTGCCATCAGCAGAGAAGCTACGGGCAAATTCAAATGCTCCCTGGCTGACAATGAGGAAATGGAAGCCTCCCAAAACATCATTGTTAACTGTGAGTATTCATGACATGTGCTGAGCCTTAGCATAATGTACCACGACAAGCAAAGATGGCACTACTGTAGCACAGACAAAAACCTCTAACTGTTCTCACTTTGCCTTTGACCTCAAAATAATAAACAACTGCACTCCCCCTCGCTCAATCTAACATAAGAAGGCACTTTTATTCATCACATATAAAGTCATGGGAGCAGAGTAATGGTAATCAAATTCTAACTTGAGAGTCCAGCCTTGCAGGGACGCAAGAGCGCAGAGTACCAAGCAGGGAGGAGGAGAACCAATTAGAAATTTCTGACATGGAGTGAGCAAAAGTGACAAAGTGTTTGGGTGGGTGAGGAGCTCAGGCAACTGATAAGCTGTTTTTTCCTCCTACCATCCACCAGCACTCCCTCAAGTAATTACTCCCCTCTTCCCAGGTGTTTGTTTCTGAGCCTTCAGTTTAAATTGGCCCTATCATTATAATAAAAAATAAGTGACACATTTCCCCTCCTCTAAGTCCCATTTTGCAGCTTCACTGCATTTCACACATCTTAAACAAAGGAGTGTTTTTTTCAGCTCCCAACTTTTAAATTGAGTTTGTGACTGAGGAAAGAAAAACAGTTGCTCTCTAAATTGGAAACTGGTTAAGATATTTTTGCAACTGTGTGTTTGTGTGTGTCTCGAAGGAACGTGTCCTCATCGAAAAAGAAAGTTGGCTGGTAGTATCTTAAATGTCTATTGAAGTTATATATTTAAATACACCTAGGCTAAAGACATTCACACTCACCTTTTCACAACTCAGATATATTTATGTCACCATACATTTCTTGTGTTAAGTCAGTAAGCCATCTGCTTTATTTCCATTAGGGTTAGGGTTATAGCAAGAAAAAAGTGGATTTCAGCTTCCATTTACTCGAACAGATTTTCAGAAGGTCAAAAGTTTGAATACCTCAGTTAGTATTAGGTGACGCCTTTTCAGTTCTGTCCACAAATTCTTGATGGGATTCAGGTCAGCGCTTTGTGATGACCACTCCACTTTTACTTTGTGAGCCATTTCGTCTCACAGTATGCTGAGGATCATTGTCCTCCTGGAAGACCCAGTTACAACTGTGCTTTAGATTTCTAGCTGATCTGCTAGTCTGTCTGTAGCTCTCAGTTTCAAGCCCATTGGATCTTACTGAGGATGTAAATCTTAAAAACAGCTCACCATTATGTGTTATGTTCCTTAAAACAGCTGTACACTGCAAATTTATGAAATTTAACCAAGAGAAAAGGCAATTTTCAGAAGTGGCTTAATCCACATTTGGTGCTGTGTTGTGTTCATGGTTCTAAAAGAACATGAGCTCACAGTGCAGTGGTCTGCTCATTTATGTGTTTTTAATAGTTTAACAATAGAGCATCAGGCATTGGATACACACACAATAGTTGTCAGCAGAATCAATGCATTATTGGTTTGAGTTTGTACATAGACTTTGTTGACAAAAGAAAAATATATAACCTCCCCAGCTGTAGCTGCAAAATGTCGTCCTATAAGCCTTTATTCACAGATGAATACAAACACATGTAGTAGGTGTCACCCTCATGCTTAAAATCTTGATTAGAAGACTATTTTCTAAATCGTGTACTCAAACAAAGTCAATGGACAATTAACCTATATTACATAAGCAAATACTAAATAAGTGATGTCACACTATTTAATTTGTTAATCAGTGGTTTGTTTGTTTGCCGAAGTGTTTAAAATAAATCATTTGGCTTCTTATGAAGTAAACATAAAGGCTAAATGATGTTTTAAAGTGAACCTTGTAACAATAGTGTTGAATGAATCCCCCTCAAGGTTACTACATCACAGCAGCTTTTGTGTCCCGTTAATAGGCAGCCTACCTTCAGCCAACATATGATTCAACAGAACTGTTCTTTTCTCTCTCCTTCTTTGTCTTATTTACTTAGATCTGGACCTGAGTCTGAGTCCCACTGGGAAGGTTGTGAAGACAAAAGGGGACACAATGTCTGTGAAGATGGAGAAGAGCGCTTCGGGTGAAGCTCAAGTGTCATGGACAAAGGTAATGTTCCCGGGTTAGATCACTGATCACAGAGAAGTCACTTCAAAATACAGAAGGAGATGAAAGCGTTTGCAAGGACAGGAAGATTTGTCTAAGAGCCTGTTTACATTTTCTTTACAGAAGTCATGGCAGATTTAGTGTTCTTAAAGGGAGACTTTGATTTAAGTAAAAGTGCTAGTAAGCCATATTCAGCCAGTCATGTCAAGTATAAAACATAGGGAAGTAAGATCAAGATAATCATCCACCCACTCATTATACATCACTGTTATTATGCACTGGTTATTAAGTTTATTTTTTCCAAAAACTCACTAATAAATATATTGTTGTATTATTTTACTGTTTAATTTTTCTGAAATTCATACACACAATTCAACTGTATTTATTATGAGGCACCTAAGAATTTTTGTTACTATACCTTGTACTGTGTATTATTGTATATGTGACAATAGAACTTGATTTGAAAAAGGAGCCAATGATGAAATAATGAAGATTAGATAACAGTCTTCATCACATTGATACAGGGGTTTCAGTAGTCTCACATCTGTATTTCCACATTGAGTTCCAAATTAAACAGTCCTGTGAGACTGAACAGGTGAGGTACAGAAAGTAGATGGATAAATGAAACTGCCTTCATTTATTTATGGGATTGATATGGATATGTGGATATGTGAAAATTACATACATGTTGCATTTAAGTAAGAGTTGCTTTAGAAAGCACAGTCTGACATTGTGACTCTGGTTTTTTAGAATGGAAAGGCAGTGAAGCAGCCGGAGTTTAGCAACTTGACCTATGCTGATGCAGGAGTCTATGAATGTGAGGCTTCTGTGACCGGCCTCACGCGAAGTCAGAGCTTTCAACTGGTTGTGGAAGGTGAGTGTGTTTATTTCATGGTCAACTCCTCTGTTGGCTAAAATGACACTTATCTTTTATAACTGAAGCATACTCAGTAGTTGAAATCCTTAAGGGCACCCTTGCTGGATTCAATGTGTTTTTCCAGTGTACATCACATGAAATGTTTGCGGGTGAAAATGAACTAAACTATGTCAATAAAAACATAATGTGTTTTCATCAGGAAAGCCTGTGATCACCAGCCTAACCAAGCACCGTGCTGACGATGGAAAACACAAAGTACTGACGTGTGAGGCTGAGGGAGTACCAGAACCCATCTTTCAGTGGAGCGTCAATAACACAAATGTAAGTGTGAAGCATGAATGAATGTCTGTGTCCACTATCAAGAGTGGAAAAATAGAAGCAGTAAAAGTAACAAGATTAAGCATGATAACAACAAACGACGCAGTGTTATTTAAAATTTGAACTTAAATTAAAGAGAGCTCCTACTGAGATTTTGTACTGTGGCTTCATTTTGACAGCTGTCTGTACAGTGTTATTGTATTGAGACTGTATGCATGTATGTATGTGACACTTGAGTGTGGATGATTTTTGATCTTAAAGCCTTAATTGTCCTGTTAAGGCAAACATTTGATATATTGTGGCAACAGCCTCATAATACACAGCAGGAATACACAATTTGTATATGCATATAAAAACCATATATTTCCAAATGGTGAGCTTTTCATTTTCAGCTGTGTGACAATGCATTAATTAAGTTTGTTTTTAAATGTTTTTTACAAAAAAAAAGATTGAATATTCTAAACCCATAAAAACACACTTACTCCTTGGAGATATGGCTTTAGGGATACCAAAACACTTATTAATAATTGGTACAAAAGATAAAGCACCTCAGGGCAACACCAGGGAAAAATAGCCAATTAATTAATTCAATCTTTGATTTACTTTAGTCTTGATTTGTGTACTGAGATCATAAAACTATGTACACACAAAGCACATAATCAGGTTTTATAAATTAAAGGTTTAACTTCGAAATACACACAATTTACTAACTAAACTAAACGCAACTATTGAACATAATGAATATATTTGAAAGAACATAAATGAATATATTTAATAAATGAAACGAATGAGGATTATCATATACAAGATCATGCAGTGAATGGTTATTTTGGCAAGATGTAATAATCTGTGGAAAGACAGGAGAACCTTAAGTCTGTGTGTGTGTGTGTGTGTGTGTGTGTGTGTGTGTGTGTGTGTGTGTGTGTATACACATGTACATATATTTATATGAGCAAAGCAAATGAAATGATCCATGTAAAATGACTCCAGGTCCTCCAGGGTTCATTGTATCTCTGCTAAAGAAATGCAAAAGAGGAGGGGACAGGCACACACAGGCACTCTGTATGTGCGTAGATTTTCTCTTACAACCTGTGATAAATTTACTTACTCTGTAAATGTATGTTCACATTTCCCATTACATTAGCTATTAACAAAGACCAGGTATCCCATCTTTATCTACAATGGATTATCTGATTTCTGTTCCTTTAACTTCAGTTTCTGTGGTTCCTGCATTAAAGTCAGCATGTTAAATCAAAACATCCAACGTTTATATATTGTTCATTAAACATAGCACACTAATTAATCTACATTTGAATTCTGCATTGTCAACTCTCTCTTTGCTCTCTTTGCTCTTTGTTTCCTGAGTTCATGTGCTGTGTATCACTTAATTTTCCATTAGTTTAACCCCCCTGGCAGAGCCTGTTTTTTGACCCAGATGTTATCTGAACAGCAAAATGAGGAAAGGTTCACTCCTGTCTCACTGAAAGATGTAAAACTGTTTATTATCATTCAACATTTTTAAAGATGGTGCAGTGTCAATGAATGAATGTTTTAAAAAGCCTCTGGCACTGATTTCATGTGTAATGCAAACAGTGTTACACATTAAAGGGAAGGCAATTAAAGAAAGAATACATTGAAACATGCTCCTTTAAACCTCTTTTCGTAATTATCCAAACAAATCCCTACGACCACCTTCCCACGCTGTGTAGGTGAAGTTCAGCCTGATTACAGAATGTGGTTCTCTCTCATAAATAATGTACTTACCAAGATATTCTGTGAACTACTCCAGGTCTTATCATGAGCAGGTAATGCTCTGACTACAAGGCAACATTTATCTGCTGGATTCAGCTTTGTTGTCAAGGACAAGGATGTTAGGTATTTACTTCTGCATTCAGAATGAGTTTGCAGTTTGGCATTTACTGTCAGACTCCTCCGGTGTATCGAGAACAGCTCCCCTGTCTGATGTCGACATTTCCAGTATTTTTCTCCCATTATGTGTCTTCTCACCAGCCCATCATTCCCCACCTGTCAAGCAATATATTAAATATCTTCTAGAATGTAGAAGTCGATAATGTGTGTGCAACTGACGAGGCTTCCATCTGTGTGAGATTCTTCTCCACAAATATTTTTAAAGCCCCTAATTCCTGCAAGTGTTTTTTTTCTTGCTGTGCTTCCAGGAGGAGAGTTCCTATACCAACGGCAAGGCCGTCCATAAAATCACTCTGACCCCCAAGATGAACCTGACTGTCACCTGCAATGTCAGCAACAAGCTGGGAGAAGATGTCAAGACCATCAACGTTTCCTCCGGTAAGTTAATGATTGTCTACAGCATGGTTCGATTGGCATCTTTGGTGAGGCGGGTGCTATAATGCTTGGTGAAGGTGGTGGTGAGCTAAAGCCAGAGCTTCGCACACACAGATCTTGTATTTCCACTTGCCTCGGTGTGGTTCTGCCTTTTGTGTTTGACACTGGATGTAGTCATGGATGTAGCCGTTTTTGTGCAGGCCTTTTAATGTTCCTCAAAACACAGTCACAGAAATGTGCTGCACAGTGACCGCTTCTTTTAGCCAGTAATCTTGTTGACCATCTACACATTAGCCTGTAGGAGTTTTTAGGAAACAAACAGGTTGTTAGTGATTTGACGATTGTGTTACAGCCAGTGCGACAGAGATCTTGCCAGGAGCTTTGCTGGAGCCTCATTTTAATGACTGCTTATTGTAACACTGTAGTTCTTTTTCTACAGCATAATAATTTACATGAAAGAGAACAATGTCTAAACAAAGTATTCCTGCATTCTTTCCAGCTTTACACCCAGAGGAAAGTTTTTACTGCAGATATTTTAAGATTTGTTACACTGTTTTTCTTTACTTCTCTGTGGCATACATTGGCATAACAGCAATTATACTACACCATTATAGTGTCTATTGGATTAGGTGAAGTGTGGTGCCTTTCTTCCATTTTCTACAATACATTTACTGTAAACCAGTTCAATCTCAATCAAACAGTTGCAGATCCTGTGTATGTGGAACTACTGTTTGCAGTACAGATGCACCAGTTATACAGAATCCTTACTCTATGCTGACTATGAATACTATATATACTGTAGAGTTACAAAAAAACCCCAAAGAAAAAGGAGTGTTTAAGGCTAACATGGAACGCTACGATAGGATCCTTTCATTTCATACACGCTGTGCCATTGCTGTTCCTCCTCATTCTCTGTCTCAAATAATCCTCCTGTCTTTTGTCTCGCCTCCCTCAGTATCTCATGGGTTTGGCTGGGTTTCTTGTTTGTTGGGTGCTAAACCTGTCTCGCCTTTCTTTTCCTTCTCTCACTTTTGATCAGTGCACAATACTGTTGGGCTTTGGGGATTTTAGACAGACAGCATATGCATGTTTTGTTAGGCTTTTATTTCTATTTTATTATGAGTTCTAATTTATTTATGTTTAATTTCAGTTTTTAAGGAGAAAAGGGAGGAAAAAGGTAAGGTGTTTTTTTTCTTTGCCCTTATGTTTTACTTTCTAGACTTTTTGTTTAGGAAATTCTGTTGAAGATATCTTCAGAAAAGTCAAACTAATCAAGGTAAAACCTGTTATCATGGCAAATGTAACAAAACTGTTATGTTGTTGGATTCTCTGATTATGCACCCAATAAACACCCATCAGCCACTCCTCATGTATAAACTGGCCCATATTCATCTGTGTGTCTGAACGTACACCCTCATCTCAGCCTGTCCATCTGTATTACTCTTCCTCAGACTGCCTAACTCATGCGGAGGAGCTCTGAGAGGCATCAGAAACATTACCAAAGGTTCCTGAGGATTATTAAAGGACTGGGCATAGTTTTGTTAAAACCATAAACACAGTTATCAGACCTGTTCAAGCGTCATTGTTTCCATCAGCTGGATTTGATTTGTAGCACAAAATAATAGAGAACATACACCTGCTGTCCTTGTAAAGTCACCAACAATGTTGCAGCACAGTTGCGATTAACCTGGTGAGAAAATGGAAAGTGACGGTGAGGCAGAGTGAAACATTGAGTGGACTGGTGTGAGATACTCTGACATGAATGTATTTTTGTCTCCCTAACACACTGATACACCTCTCCTGTTCTATTAAAAGAACACACCAGCCACCATCTCCTCTGCCAAAGTATCCAGCATTTCATCATACACTGCTGATGTTTCTCAGAATATTAACAAATCTCAGTGTGACTTCATGTTGCTCTAGTCATAATGAGAACAAGCCACAAAACTCACAACATGAGACGAAGCAATAAAGTGCCATTTGATTGAAGTGTCAGCCGATGAAACTTTATTTTTGAATATAAATGAGCGGCGAGTTTGAAAAGGGGGAGTTTAGCCCCAGCTGAAATGTTAGTATGGAGCATCACGGTGAATAATCTACCGAGGACATATGTTATGATTCTGGTCTCTGTGTTCTTGTCACAGCTTTCAAGCAAACTACTTTGGATGCTCTGTTGGAAAGATTCTGTGTGAGTTTAGTGTGTGTTAGTCGTATAGCTGAAGCAGAGTGCTGCTGTCTGTTTTCAGGCTCTCAGGAGGATTCAGAGGACCAGGCAAAGCTCATTGTGGGTGTCGTGGTGGGGCTCCTGATAGCTGCTGCAGTGGTAGCACTCATCTACTGGCTCTACATGAAGAATTCAAGGTACAGAAACACACACTTGAGCTGGAGCACAATGATAGGCACATTTGCATTTTACATTTAAACATGACGTCCCTCCCCAAGGCCTGGTAGCACTGCACTTGGTAGCTGACACTGCATTCCAAACAGAGAAACCTCTATTTGTACTGCTGAGAGTGAATTTGGAATAATAATCAGAGAGAGGGTGGTCAGGGGTTACAGCCACAGTCTCTGTTCAATAGACTGAACAAACACTCCTGTCTGCCCAAAAATCACTGCATATGTTAGACGTGATAAGCAGCTGACGATGTGCTATCATGTGGGAGGTTTTCAGAGCACGTAGCAGAGGGAGATGCAGCAGAAGCAAGTGTGAGTCCAAAGGAGAAAGTAAGAATGTGGTGTTGGTATATCAATGAGATGAGTTTGCACCCTGCCGTGCCATCTGGAGCAGGGTGAGAAGGTTATTCTGAAACAGAGGTGAAATACGCTTTTTGCAATTTTGTATTCACCACAGACAAGGAAGTTGGAAAACCGGAGAGAAGGAAGTGGGAACATCTGAGGAGAGCAAAAAACTAGAGGAGAACAATCACACTGTATAAAGGCACTCCATAGAATGAGGTAAGAACTGTCACTGTTAAGTTCTTATACGCACACAGACAGGAGTCTGATCAAGTTCAAAGTTCAAGTGCAAATTTGAAATAGTTTAACTGCCCTTATAAATGTCAAGTATAATTCCAGTCTATCACAACTTCTATCTTATTTTTGTAAGTCATTTCTATTAGTACTAGCAAATAAGTTGCTGAGATCTAATAGCGTGACATTGTTAAAAAGAAGTCAGATGGGGCAAGACATATGATTGGTCAGATGATCAGACAGATTAAAAAAGAAACTTAAATGATTAAACTGCTACACACACTATGTCCAGTTTCTTTGTTTTAGAGGTTTTAAGAGGTTAAACAATAATTCATAAGAAAATGTCTAAAAGTAAACCATTTCCTGTTGTATGTGTACTCGAGTAAGATTAGGTCAATGTGATTCTGTCAGTTGCTATATGATATGTGCACTGTGTTGACAATGTGTGCCAAAAACAGAAACTGTGTTTCTGACAAGGGTTAGGCTATGTTTGGATTCATGACAAAAATGGACACCCACACACCTACACTAAAGACTCAATCACTGCAGAAGTGGATACACACACACACACAAGTTTCCATAAATGGACAAATGTGTGCCTCAACTACCTCTAACTACCTCTGTCAGTTTCACCAGTCTGAAGACTTGTCAGTGGACAGACTTTGGACGAATGTTTGTACAAAAGCACTGTGAATTTTGTCTCCCATCACAAACATTGAAAAAGTTCACAGTGAAGGAATCTTTAAAGGCCGGCCAGCATGCACCGGATGAATTGTTCACAGCAAGTAAAACCTGTTCAGATTACTGCAACAGGACTTATAAAGTGATTCACACTGAAGGATCAAATGAAAAAATCATGAATATATCGTACAATCAGTGACACTGGATGACAACCTAAATTGCTGTTTTATCATTAGATTTCCTCCCTCAGTTTATTTTTCCATCTCTACTTTATCATTAGGCCTTTTACATGATGCTCATCATGACGCTCTACACACCATGTCTAAGCTGATCAGAAGTCTGTTGGGTTGATCTGTTGTAGCCCTGCTGATGGTGCGGGTCTGAAGATGGCAATGTCAGTTGTGTTACAGCTTGTCTGTACTTCAGTTTATGGCCAAATATCTGCAGAACTAATGACATTCCCATCAGCCTCAGCTGTGTTTAGTGCTAATAAGTCAGTTTAAATGTTAACATCCTATGACTAACATACTACCGACTACTGTCACTAAGATGGGAACACAAACATGCCAGGTGGACATCAGCATGTTAGCATTGTCATTGGGAGTGTGATAGCCTGTTACCAGCTACAAGTAGTGTGCTGTTTGTACGTGCTTTTGTGTGTACACATAGTTTGATTACAGTATCTGATCCTGATAGTGACTTCACTGTGTTCCCAGATCTCAGCAGCTACTTTGGTAGTTACTTTGTGGTCATACATGATAAGACAGATGGCTGCGACTAGGGAAAAAGATCTAGGTTGTAATAAACTGGAATTATCCCTTAAGATCAATGTGGATTGATTCATTGATTGACTGATGTTCATCTTTAAGTGTTTAAAATCGTCCAAGACTGAAATAATTAATATTGTTAATGACACTATATTTCTCTCTGTTTTTCTGAGGAAGAAGCAGCCTTGCAACATTAAAAATGGACTCCCAGTCAGTTGCTGGCTTCACATAAGCAGCAACAGTCCACCAAGTCCTGCCCACAGCCTGCTGTCCCACCTCACTGTTTGAAGTCTGCACTGAGGCTGCCTCGTATTACTGTCATTTTGTCTTTTGTGTTCCTGATGAATGCTCCCTGTTATGTTTAAGTGATCCTGTGAGGCTGTGTGGTGAGGTTTTTTTTTTTTCTTGTAGTTTTTTTCTTCAGAATTTTTTTGTTTGTTTCTTCTTCTTCTTAAACTTCTTCAAAGAATGTAAATTCCTTGTACACTTTTAAGGCCTGTATAACAAATCATAATTATGTGTGTGCCCTGGCTGAGCATGCTGATGTTTATTTTTATTTATGTGCGCTGTGTGTATACCCCTACTGAAACTGAAACTTTTCAGATTATAACCTCAACAGAACTGAACTCCTTGACCTACGTTCTCTGGTTTTCAAACACTGGCAAATGGATTGTCTGAATATCTATTTAATGGATGCCTGTGACAGTGAGGAGACTAGTTATAATTTTGATATTGAATAAGGAACTGGATGTACTGTGAATAATTTCTATACATGCAGTTTATTGTAACTTTGACCCCAAAAAAAACAGACGTGCTGTGTTTTTATTTGCATTTGTGTAGATGTAATTTGGACATCAGCAAATTGAGCACTATGACACAATCAACCACTAATTAGTTTTGTAAATTATTTGTTTGTTAGTCTCAAGAGGGAAATTAAATTCCTTATGTTACAAATAACTTTATTTGAACAGGAAAGAGGTGATCTGAAAAGTGCAACTTGTACGAAAAGCAAAAGTGTGTTCTGCCATGGAGTTATTTTTTTGAAGTTCACGCTAAATTTATTTGGTCACCTGTGATTTAGTTTAATACACTACATTGTCTTCATGTCTGCTTTGTTCCTGTACCGGCCTCTCTGGTTGAAACTATTATTTTATAGTAGATTTAATAATTGTTCTGTACCATGTTTTCATTCTGGAAGAGCTTAACTAATGTCAGGTCTGAATTCAGTCTTTTGTCTTTTTGATGTATTTATATTCTGTGTGCAACCTACCTGGATGAAGATGCTGCAGTATGCAAGATAATTCTTTCTAAGCCTACGCAGAAGGCATCAGTGTTGAAAAGGTACTGTAAGGTAGGAGACATGATAGTGAATAAGGCTCTACACTATTTGTGCTCATTCTCTGCTGTGTAATTATTATTATTATGTTATTTTCAGCTCAGTGGTGTGAAGGATAATCCAAACTGAAGACAGTTGTTGAAATTGGCAGATTATATGAGGAGCATGGAGGTGATGGCTTTCTGGGTTCACATAATCTTGCTAGGGTTCATCCCACAATGCAACACCTCAGTGACCCACCAAACAGCCAAAGAGTGTTGATAAAGCAGTGAAGAAAGAAATCATAAACCTTTAACATTTATAGTTCAGTTAATAGTTTTGTTGGTGTATTTGTTAAACTTGCTGCGTATATTTACATATTTATGACTCATGTCGTTTGTAATAAGTGTGAGTCCTCTGAAGTCAATTGGAGTATTTTAAGTTGACTTTCAAGAGTTCGGGTGTAGATAATGTTGTTTGACCATAAAATACAATGTTCCAGGACTCACGCAGCAGCTGATGTTGTGATGGTCTTTTGGATGCCAGTTCTCCAAACTGTAGCGAAGAGATGACATTCCAGTCTCTTATGCTCTTACTTTTTTTAAACCATGTGTAGGAGTTCTCAATGTAGAGCACAATTATAAGAGTATAATCATATTTTTGGAGGGTTGCAAAACTACGACATGACAGCAGTAGTTCAATATTTTAAAGCACCTCGTCCTTTATTTTCTCATGCCTTTTGTTCCTTTTCAAATAATCAGGTCAGCAGTGAAACCAAAGAGGGTAAGACGAGAAGGCCATAGTAGTGTTGTAAATACAGATTTTTGTTTTTGTACTGTTGTTGACAATAAAGTGTACATTTTGAAAAAAAAAAGCTTTTGTGCAGTGTATGTGTTTGATCTCTGTGTGATGACTTTGTGCCACTGCAGCCACCAGCCCTGGGAGATGTGAGGCCGTAGGAGGACAACTGAGATTTGTGTAGGAGGGGATGAGCTTCATCAAAGTTGTTTTAGCTTCCTGCTGGTTCAGAGATACACTGATTTCTTAAAGTCTTGTGCTTTGCATCTAAGACACTGTATATAAATAAACCCAGCACCCAACACCCCCACTGTTGGTTTTGGCATTTCAAGGCCAACATACTGTGCAAGGTATTTGCATTAGCTGATGCTGTGTTGTGGAACAAATCATTCATCTGATGCCATGTACAAACACAGTAGGCCAGAGCGTGTTAGTGTGGTGAGCTCCAGTCCATTTTAGCGGTTGAGGTATGTGAGCTGTGTTGAGAGAGCCAAGGAAAGGCCTTAAGAGATTATGTTTCCAGGAAATTCAGCTCATCTTATTGGAGATGTTTGGAGGTGTCATGTCTTATTTTTGTTTTGTTTTAACTAGCATCATCACTCCAAAAATAAAACATCAAGTCTGCCACCAAACTAAAGAAACACTATGGGAAACCCCATAAAGCTTAAATTTTTTCTAAATAGTGACTCAGGTCATGTTCAGAGTATGCAGTATATCAACATGTAAAGTGTGTTTAACTGTCCCACATTGCAATGTATACTGTAGCAGAGAGGGAGGTGTCAGTCATACACTGCAACATGACCTAAACTCCTGAGGTAGCTGATCCTAAATACAGCCAATGCATTCACCACGCTTTGATAAGGTTATTTAAAGGTTAGAGTATGAACCCACAGTATTTGCTAGCAGGAAACTTCCACTGGTTTGGCTCTGAAAATCATTACAGACACACACCACAGTTCTTGTTAAAAGATCACCGTGTTCCTTACCATCAGTCCACAGTGATTAGACAGTTCGAGCGGAGCACCAAAAGCCTTTCTGTTGTCTGTGCGGTTACTGAATCTCTTAATGGCTGAGACATGAAATAGAACAAAGGAATCGTGAATTTTTATTTACTTATCCATGAAAAGAACATAAGAAGAAAAAAGTATTAATAATGTATAAATTAATTGCACATTAATTTATGGTTTACATTTAATCAACACTTTTTTTTGTCACCAGAGCACATTAATACGAAAATTGAATTAGAAAATAAAAACTGCCCTTTGCAACCTAAGGCCACTTACCCCCCCTCTCCAGGGAGTTCAATGGAATGGACATTGTGAGCTCAGAGTCGTTCAAGTTTGAGAAAATAAAAATGAAAATGCGAAAATGAAGCCTCAAGTTAAAGGGGAATGCCACTGATTTCCCTTTTCTCTGTTCTACTACTCTCTCTGTGATGTGTGGATGCTTGGCCTGCTGGGAATGAACCAGACAACTCTTAACTCATCGTCTCATCTACGACATTAACTGTGCTCTTATCTGTGATTATAAGAGGAGCGCAGTCATAGATTTCTTTCCGAGGATTATATAACATTTTCTGGTTCAGTACAAAAAGCACATCATTTGAATGTTGAATGTAAATAATCTTGGCAAATCATAAATTCCTGTCTCTTATTGTCAGGGGCGCACATAAAGCTGCTTAGCTGATGACTAACGTTTACCTAAGTGCTTAACCATATCTTCATATACATGGTCTTGTTGTGCTGCATGGGGTAATGATGTTGTGTGAATCTGTCTGCACTGTGGATGATAACAGAGATTAGAGACTTAGTTCTCAGACTTCCTCCTTGCACACATATCGCTCGTTATCACTACGTCTATGGACTAGGACCTATTATTAACATATGTACATTTTAAACTACAGTGGTGTTCCCCTTTAAAGTGCAGCGCAAAAAAGAAAGGAAGAGATGGAGGTGTTGTGTGGTGGATACATCCTGTTTATGGAAAGATGTGGGTGGGGTTTATTCGATGTCTGTTATCTGTCACACTGACCAGATGATTAAAATAAATCAAGGAGCCATACTCACTGTGTTCACATGCACAAAACAACTGTTTGCTAACCTGCTCACAATGTTTAACCTGGTTTTGCATATAAATGTCCAATCAGGATAAATATAACCTCATAAGATCATATTCGAATTAGGACAAAGTGTTAAATGCCTGGCTTACTGCAACACACAAACACACAAGTGACGAAGGTTCTTTCTTTCACGTTTGGTTTCACACTCACATTATGAATACATGTAGATGTAAAAGAAAAACAGTGATGACTGGGAATCATCATTTCTTCCTGTTGTATTATCAGGATACATCAAATGAACCTTTGCATTTCTATTTTTGCAGCTATCTGTTATCTCATCTATGTCTTGTCATCCCTGTTTGTTGAAGAAGACACACCTACAGACCCAGATGCTGCATCAACCGTTAATATAATAAAAGTTATTACAGTCCTGTTACACAGAAGTTAGGATGACAGTTAGAAGCACATCATATAGACACATCCTATTGTACTGTCAGGAAGAGAAGACCCACTCTACTGATCTAAGCTCTCCATCTCTGTTAGCCAAATGTTTCACAGAACATTAATTGTGGTACACAAACATTGCTTTCATTACATAATCTAGCTGTAACATCTTAGGAAGTTGTGACTTTTCAGAGCAGTAAAGGAAATTCTATTCTGACAGACTCAAAAGGTAATCAAAGTCATCCCATTTCAGACTCTCTTTATAGGGCACTCATTGAAATACTTGTAAATTCAAAATTTCAACTCTAGACCATCATAGGTGGATATTACAAGACTTTGTTCCTTATTTTACTTTTTCAGAATTTTTTTGTTTTATGGTCAATGAAGTGACCATATATGGTTCCTTGCCCTTCTATGGTAAAAAGAAAATCCTCAAAACACCTATCTCTTGATTTAGCACAATGATTCTACTGTATAATGTAGGAATTTCATCAACTTACCATCGTATAATATTATAAATAGTATTATATAATACCTCCATAGTTTTGGCCATCATTTCTATCACTAAGAACAACATAGTACTCTCCAAGTTGCTGAGGTCTGGAAACCAAGTAACATCACTAAAAAGCAGCCAGAGGGGGCAAGAAACACAAGCATTCATATTATGAGACAGACTTTAAACACCCCCCCCCAGGTTAGACAAATGAGAAAGAGAAAGCAAAACATGTTCGCCCTCCTAACAAAGTGGTTTAGATGATCCGGTTTGTTTACAACTTCTTTGAATGAGTTTGTTGAAGTGATGTCCCACATTCAGATAAAATGACTTTGGTGAGAACAAATGATATTTTATATATATGTGTTGGGAAAGTACACCCCACACCGAGGGGGGTGGGTTCACTTCATCTGTGCTGGACAGTGAAGGTGGACATGACTCGTCCCATAGTTTGAAAGCTCTTCACTATTGTGTTTGTCTCATCTTTGTTCAGATCAAGTGACTCTCACTACAAATCAGATTGAGAGAGATTCCTCAAACAGGGGAATGTGGACATTTTCACCATATGACGGCTGTGTAACTGAGGTGGAGACAGGCGACTGCTCGTCTGACCGCTTGTCTGTGAGCTTTAACAGATGATGTCTGGCTCGCTCATCTACACAGGTTTGTGCCTGTCATTTAAATGTTTGAAATGCACGCACAATCATCTGGCTTTTAATGTGGAGCTCACTCAAGCAGAACAAATACATTCATAAGGTTTCTGTCTTCAGATAAAGAAAGTAATTAAAAAAAAAAGGCCCCAGCTGATTAATCCGCTGATCTAAGAACAGAAACAAAGAGCGAGACTAACTGTCCAACACTCTTCCTGCTTCACTCCTCCTGTCCAAATAAGATATCAGGTCTAACAAGAGAGCTTCTCTGGAGCTGTCATACTTTTTTTTTTTTTCCAAAGTCTGTGGGAAACAAGTGAATCGAATCAATAAGGCACCCTCTGGCTCTATATAACTGCTCCTAACTAAGACCTACAAGTCAGCCAGACTGTGGGCAAACAGAGGAGTATTCTCTAATGGGCAACATGTGCGAGAAAGACGAGGAGGAAGTGAGTGAACTAAAAGCCATAAAGAGAGAGAGTGAGAAAAGGAGTTAGTGGAAGGGAAACGGTGGAGTCTGTCTCCCCTACTGGCTGTAAGTTAAAATGACCCTGAACTGAGCTGGAAATGTCTTGTTCTCTTGAAAGGAACTTCAAATTGAAATCTGAAGGGTGGCAGGATGTGAAAGGAACAGTAGCAGCAGTAGCAGGATCAGGGTTTTAAAAGAGGCATACAGTCCAAGCCCCAAGATAATGAGGAGCATTTGAAAACCATAGGCCAGCACCGGCAAAGCTCACTGTAAACGACAAGCCTGCTTCTTTTTTTTTTTTTCACAGGTATAAATCATTCACAGATGGTCTTTTCTCCCTTTTTTAATCTCTGTGTTCTGCTTTGATTTGGTTTTAGCCACTTTGTTTTGAGTCGTCATCTCTGTTCTGCAACAAAAGGCAAGTCTCCCATGAAATATCTGTGCTGATCCCTGTTGAACAGTGTGAGGCAAAGCAGACTGAAGAAGCCCTTTTAACTCAGTCCATTCATAGACACAGCTTCACTGTGGTTTCTCCATCTCTAGGACTAGAGGTTCAGTCTTGGGGCCACTAAGGCAAACTCTCGCAGAATGTTTCGGGCCACGTCCACTTTGTACTGGGCGATCACCAGTGCCCGCTTCACGTCCTCGAAGGAGTAACCCTCCCCCATCAACTTGGCAATCTTGGCATCCACGTTCTCTGACTCCAGGCTGTGGGGTTTTCCAGGCTGAATGTCTGGGGGGATCTTCCTGGGCAGTGGCTTAGGTGGCCTGGCGGGGGCCTGCACACAGTCCATCGATACTTGGAAAGAAAGAAAGAAAGAAAGAAAGAGAGAAACCATGTAAGTGGAAAATTGCCCCTGGTATGCAGGCAGAAACTTGAGAGTGTTATGGTTGGTCAAACATAGGTTTGTAGTCTAAACTGACAGAACTACAGCTTTCCCCTCTATTCATTTAATATTAAGTGATAACTGTCTTTCGTAATTGGAAAGCAGATGTTGAGGTATTCTCTACATGTATGTCTCTGATGTCCTGCTCCTTTGTGGAATGCCAGATAAACATGATCTGTCTGCTTTAAGAAAACAGGGAATATTTTTGGAAATGAAAACTACTGAAACCAAACACAATGCTACAAATGCATCTAAGCTGATGAAGATGTCAAAGTTTCAGAAAAACATCAAAAACATTGAGTTCTAAGATCATCACTGAAAGAAGCTCTCATGTTGTTCATAAGAAGACTCCCCATGAGTGCATACGTGAATCTTTCAACAGAAGGTTTTGTGCAATGCCAAGATAAGACTTGCTCATCTGATCACTGTCACTGCATCCCCAGACAGATGAATAGCTCCTGTGCAGTGGTGCTACATTAGACAGTGGTCATCCATCATACTGCCGGCTATTTAGCTTCACTTGAATTAACTAGCCAACACTAATTCCATCCATCTGATGGTAGACTGATAAACTTCCAACAGAATTTGAAATGCTTTTCTTTCAATCCTGTTTGTGTCAAGGGTAGACATTCAAGATTATTTTAGCAGAGGTCAGTAACATTTATATATAAATATATATTTGCTTTCCTCATGGAGACACATAAAAACAAAAAGAGCTTGTCAATCGAAGTTCAACTTCGAAGAGATATGGGACGATGAGACTGCGAGAAAGAGAAAGAGAAAGAGAGAGGGTGGGGAAGATGAGAGAGGAAGAGCAGATAGTGTCCACTGTGTCCTGAACAGGAGAAGTATTGTACTGTTCAAGGAGACTAACTCTACCTTTGGCAGGTAAATGGTCGTACTCCAGGCAGCCTCTGGAGCCTTTAACATTTTCTATCTGTCGTCTGACTGGAGGCAGGGGAGCAGCACTGTTCAGCATGTCAAACACTGTGTCTAGACCACAAAGGATGCGGAAGATTCACACAAGGAAGCATAGTAAATACTTAATCCACAGAGAGAGAAAAACTCATTAGATGAGCATGACACCAATTTACATGATGCACTACATTTCTATCTTTCACTTTATAATTTTGATTTGAACAAAATATTATGAGGTTGCCAGCTCACCGGGGGTTAACAGCAAGTGCTCCTGTCCAGAGGAGGGCCTGTGTGGTCGAGCAATGGCAGAGGAGTTGCAGGAAGAGGACGGTGAAGAGGAGGAGAGGTCGATGAAGCTGTGTCGTGCCGGCGGAGGGGGGGGGGGAGGCTGCGATGGAGGGCGGCTGTTGAAGGGGTCTTCTAATACTGAAACACAAGAGAATCCACAGACAAGACTGAGCTCTCTGCTCTTTTCTGATTCACAATTAATACTTAATCCATGAGGAGGTGGCTGACGCTGCTATAAAGTCTGAACCAAGTGCAGTCCTGGCAATGGGATTACATGCTGAAGAGTAGCTGGCATGCTGCCCTTTAAAAAAAAGCTAAGAGAGGATATTTTGTGAGGGGACTTGAGGAGGATGAGGAGCAGTAGGAGGACTGCAACAGGAGGTACAAAAAGGCTGACTTACTATTATGAGCACATAATGAGTGATCAGGCAACTAGGCAAACTAGATGCTGTAGAACAGTGTACATTCATTTCTTTGTGCAGTCTCCTATACATGTTGCTACTGGGGTGATGATCTGACAGTCTGTACAACAAATGCAGAATATAGTTTCAAACAAATAAAGATGATGTTATTTTGGGGTCTTATTTTCTTCTGATGATCTGGCTGTAATGTATCACACTGACCTCATGAAATAAAATCACGTGTCAATAAAGAAAAGAGACAGATTGGATTTTTAGATGTTTAGAGTGAGATGTGTTCCTGTTTAGGTGGGCTACCTTGGGGGGGCAGCAGAATGTCATAGTCGGAGGGTGTCTTGTTGGTGCTGAAGGGGCAGAGAGAAGTATGTGCCGACCCTGCGACCAACCCCCTGGCTGACTCGGATTGTCCACCTGAGGAACACAAAGAGAGTTCAACATGATGCAGCCTCTCCAACAAAGCACAGCATATTTCATTTTAACTATGCTTTTGCAAAGAAAGACTTGTGCTAATATCAACAGATGGAATTTTATAAGGTTAAACATCCTTAAATAAGTTGGAATAAGATAGATAACTCTATTGATAACAATCATTTTCATCTACAAGAAAAGCTAAATATTTATACTGGACTCAGAAAAAGACACTTTATCTATCTAGCTTCTTTTTATTTTAAGATACACTATTAAATTTTAAGACTCAATAGTGGATTAAACGAAGTGTCCAGATGTGTTTATACAGTTCTACAGATCGCACTACATCAGATGAAGATGTCAGTGATCTTATGGTAATGGGGTAAAGGTAATATATTTAGAACTTGCGATCATCACTTGTGATCAAATCATCTCTGCTGGTTTTAGGACTCACCGGGCTCATGTCGAGGAGCCTTCTCCTCCATGGATGGCTCTGGAGAGCCATTCTCCAAGTCTCTGAATGAGAGAAGAAATCTTTTTGATTCACAGTAGTCTAAACTCTAATGCCACCATCACTGCGGTATCACTATAGGGATTTTACATAAAGAGAAGGCTTGTACCTGCTGGGCACAGAGATGCACATGGGAGCCTGACTGAGGCAGACGTTGGATGAAGGGATCTGATAGCTGTCCTCCACCTTCTCCATCACTCCCCGTTGTCGTTCTACCACTGGACTGCTGAAAGGGTTGGAAGGTCTGTAAGGATGACCGTGATTTGTCAATCCAACCTTTACATCAGTGTCAGTGAAGTTATTACATTCAAACTGCAGTCACTGATATCTGAACAGTCCCATTACAGGGAGGACAGAAGTCCTGGAGAGCTGTAAGAACAGGCCAAGGTTACAGCAAGATCGGTTCTTCAACATTTCTTCTGGTACATTTAAACAATGTTTCATCACATAAAAAACAATCAGGTGACATTTATAATAACAGAATTATATATGACATTGTCAAAACAAAAGAAATATGCAATACATACCAAAGACACAGAATAAAAGTGCTTATGACACAATCGCTCAGAGTTGCTGGTTGTCAAAGTAACACAACATGCTCTCTGACGTTTGACATTTCTAGAAATGAAAATAACTCATGAGTTCTGATACATCTCAACTCTCAACAGTCTAGGAAGACCAAATTTAAGCTGATCAAAAGAACGCAAATCAGACTTTACACCGTCATCCATCACTACATGAAAAAGATGAATCATCTGTCAGTAGAGTCACAATGACAGGCTGCACTCATTCTCCATCAAGACACTTTTTGTTTCAATATCTGTTTTGTACACCAAAAATGTTAATTCTACCTTGGCAGAAAACAGAAGAAACACGTTGAGCATATTAGCTTTGTAAATTTTATTCATTGTTTATTCTTTTTAAAAATGTGTCTGTCAAGCAGCACAGCAGCACGTCCAAAAACTGCTGTGTTCCTCTTTGCTGAGTAATTAAAAGTTCACTGACACCATTTTTTAGACTGATGATTAGCTAAAAAAACAGTTTGGTCCAAATATTGAGGGAAAGGGACTGTGAACTAAAAAGTGGATGTTGTAATATCCTTCCAAGTTTCTGGGAGAATGTGAATGTGAAAAGCAGCTGAGCAACACCTCACCTCTCTCATAAGCAAAACAGTAAGCCATGAATTATAGCCGATCAGCAGCAGTGGTTGTACTACATGTATGAAGTAACTGTGATTAATAATACAGATTATCAATAATGATCATGGCCTCTGTCTTTTTATAATTCAGCCTTTAGGTCAAATTCATGACGACTTCTGTGAACTGTAATGTGCAAATATGCTTTGTTTACCCACTGTGTTACAGTACCTTGTCAATGTGCTACAAATTGATAAAGTACACTAACTGTTGTGTTGTCGGTAGGTAATGATTAAACATGGCATGCTTTGGCCAATCACCCACATGTAATCTCTATGCAGCTGTCCAATCTCTAGCATTACTGTCCAGCCTTATGTACTATTACATATTAAACATGAACAACAGCTGCAGCAGTGAACAGCGTGTGTGAGTTAGTGATCCTCTGTACACAACTTAGCTTGCAGACTCCATGTGAGCAAGTCAACTGAAGTAAGAAAAGTATGTGTACATCACTCTAACAACCTCACAATATTTTACAGCACTAAATTGTTCTCAGTTGAACCAGAGCTTCCCCTTTTGGCTCAAGCTTCATCAGAAGTGACAGCTCCATCTCCTGCCTCCACTACAGCCTGATACATAGAAATACTTAATCTAATTCTGACTGCAGCTAAAAGGCTATTAGACGTTCAGCCATCATTCTTCAAAGCAGTTTCTAACCAGGACCTGTCCCTAAGGCTACTAGACCTCACTGGCAGAAGGTCCCAGTGAAAAGAAAGGAGGAGGCTTGGGAGACAGAACCTTAGACTAACAGGAAATTTCTAAAAGGAACAGCATTATGGAAAAACACTGCTTGACTGTAGCTTCACAGTGTTACACTAAATCTCACCAGGTTACTGTTAGTATGAGATAACACTGATCATGCACTGAAGCCCATTTTAGCAATTCAGAACCACAGATTTTTTGTTCTGTTCTCATTTTTGCCAACACAGTTAGAAGTCAAATAATCTGCACAGTCTAATATGAGAAATTAGATATAGCTGAGCCTCAGAAAGATTTGGCATGCATGTTTCATTAATGAAACAGGCTTTTGTTCAGCCTTTAAATATCTACTGAAGGTTTACACAAACTTTCATTTTGATGTACTGTATTTGAATACAGCCTTGTCAGAGGATAATAAAAAAGTGAACTCGCTTAGAGTTATGTACCACTGCATGGACGCACATTAACATACAGGTGCTGTACAGAGACAACATTACATCACTGCCCAAAGCTTTTCAGGATATGTCCAGGGAAATAAAACCTCATTCATACATATTTCTGGATAAATTGTTCCACTATGCATGTATGACACTCACCTGTGGCTACTGCCAAGTGTGGACTGCGTTGGCGAGTGCCGCGAGGGAAGGACGTCGTACTCATCACTGACTTGGACACCATTAGGCAAAGGCTGTAAGGAACCAGACAAGAGAATTAAGGAGGAGAATTATGAAAAAAGCAAAGAAAAAACTAAAAACGTCAGGGTCATCTGAATTTGATGAAGCACAATAAACGTAAATACAGTACACTTTGCCTCACATATCTTATTTTCCTCTCTGAATCTGGTGCAGGAGGAACTCAAACCGGATACTTTTCAACCAAAGGATGCTTTATCTAACCATCAGCCTACGGCGTTCTGAGCAGGATGAACACTTTTTAAAATCTGCTATCCATCATCAAAAAAACACAGTGTAGTTTACACTGTGTCACCCAAGAGCAGTGCTACTGGTACTATTAATCCAATGTAAAAAATACTGCTTATTCACAGGGAAGATCTGCCTGATTAGCCAGCATGTAACAAACACTGAGGAGATTAAAGGTCAGCTCATACACATATTTGCTGTCTAATAAAGTGTTTAAAGAGACACTACTACAAGTACTACTAATAATAATAATTATACTTTTATCAGCAAAGCCATATTACTGCACAATTTTGAAAACCCTGGGCCATATTTAATCTTCAGCTACACTAGCTGAGAAACATATTACTAATGCAAAGCACACCTGTCTTTAAATAAAAGTTGCTCCACAGGAAATACAAAAAGTTTGCGAATAACTTGCTGAATAGTACCAAAAGTGACAATACTCTCCACAGGTGACACGGGGCATCTTCAGATCAGAGTGACTTTGGAGGGAAAACTAGTGATTAGCTGTGTGTGTGTGTGTGTGTGCTTTGCACAGGCTTTAAATAAATGACAACATGGAAAGAGTGTACAAATTATGCAGCAGCAGCATTCTGCTTGTAATTGTCAGTTCAAAAACTGAATTTCAGTTCAATCATGATTTAATTTAATTCACCATCATATGTACCTGCTGTCCAACACAATTCAAGTATGTATCCACTCATTAGAAGGATGACAAAACAACTACAGAGTCTCAGAAAAGGCTTTTCTCCTAACCTGACTCTTTGAATATAATTTCCCTTGTGAATATCTAAAACAATAAACATATGTGAATCATTAAACTTTGCACCTCTCTCTCTGCTCATAAACAAAGCACTGGGCAGATCTCACTCTCTCAATGATGTGAGCTAAAGCAACACACATCAGCAGGTGACACATGGCTGTACCTGGACGGCTCACTGCAGCTTTATGTCTTTATGGGCTATAGCTCATTAGAATACACATTTTACTATTGGCCTACACAGGCACATGTGAAATAGTGCTTAACAATTTTGGTCATAGTCTACAGTTCCAAAGTGTAATATTTCAGAGTCTATGAACTATGAGAACAATCTGTTAGGATAATGAATTCAAATTCTATGCACAACACATTACAGTAACACATGCATCTTTGAATAATTAATTTCATAATTGGAAACTCACATGATGGCATACGCAACAATAGCTGAACTCAGTAGGAGGTGCTGTATTTCCCACATCCAACACTGCAACTATCAGCGTTAATGTATGTTATTAGAGGCTTTTGGGAATCTAAATTTGTCTGAGTGACCTTTCTAAAATAAACTGCTTTTTATTTAGTATGCTAGTAAGGTGTGGAGATGCAGTTCTGTTTGTCCCACGACTTTCCTTTCCATGGGGTACCTGGTCAATAATATTATCATCACATACACCAAACAGCCTGGCTGTGTTGTTGAAAAAGGGGAAAATCTGCATATGAGCAAACATGGGTAGGGCTGACCGTGAAGGGCACGTTACCCTTATCTAATGTGTTTTTTGTGTTCAAGTCCTGAGACAATGACAGTAGTGGCCCCTAACTGCATCATATGTGAAAGAAACACAACGAGAGGCACATCTAAAACTCATACTGTATACTTAGCCTATATAAGATATAGTTAGGATAAAAAAAATCTACATAATGAACCTTAATATAAGAAGAGGAAATAACACAATGCATGTGTTGATGCATGTTAATCTAACTGTGACTTCTGAGTTAAACTAAATATCAAAATGTTTTTTGCAAGGCCGCAAAGTTTGGGTTTTCTGGCCTGTTTACAAGGCTGCTTCAACACCACCTACAACTTCTTTGACTTTTTTCTAGCTGTGAGAAGCTCTTGCATTTCTCTGTGCAGTGCATTGTGGGAGAAAAGTGTGTATCAAAAGCACACCCAAAAATGGAGGTTCTTTATTATATGTAGTGAATTTCCCGGAAAGTTAATTTTAGTTCCTTTTCCAGGGTTGACAGCACTATGCACTTAAAACCAGTTTAGATTTAGTATGTAGTATAGATTATAAAACATATAGTAAGTGTGTAGAACCACGCTAGCAGCTAGAATGACTGTAATGTCCATAGTTAGTTACCAAATAATTAAATGGATAAACCAAAAGCAGTGGACAAATTTTAAGCTGCTTGTGGAACAAGGCGAAAAGCCAAAAGATCACTCAGTTCTCAAAGACCTTGAGTGATTGCACATGGTACTTACATGGTAATCATTGCAATAACTGGAGTAATGTTTACCATTCATCATCTTAGTTTAGCATGTTAACAGAAAGTACAGCTGTGGCAAATGAGAATGTCGTTACTTAAAAGTAATATACAACTAAAGTAATGCACAACATAACATTTTGACATGATGACAGTGCTAGATGAAACTTAAGAGCATTGCCAAAGACAAATAGGCTTTATCATACTTATCTCAAGTTATCACCTTAAATTTTCAATCTGACATCAAAGTCCTACCTTGGAGCTCTCCGAGTTTCCTGCTCCATCAATTCTGTGATGTGACCTCCCAAATCCCGCAGATGGACAGCTGAGCGGTCTTCCATTTATGTGAGAGGGGCCAGTAGGTCCCAGCTGGAGCAGGTGTTCAGATCCAGTCCTATGGGAATCTGCAAAATAACTGTCTTTGGGACACCGTGCCTCAGGGGGCATCTGGGACTCTGACAGTGCACCAGTAGATGATGAGATGGCAGAGCACAAAGAAGTGGAACTCGGGAGCCAAGAGTGCCGTGAGTCTGGAGGGATGGGAGGAGGACGCTCCGGTGGAGGCGGTGGAGGTGGGTCCCTCTGGGGAGGAGGTGGGGCAGGGAGAGGCTTGTCCTGCTTCCTGGACATGCCTGGTGAGGACTAGAGAGGTGAAAGGACAGAAAAATGACAATCTAAACATTTCATGACTAAGGTTTAAATAACACCATATACATGTTCTTATTGTTGTTTGTGTGGACTAGCGAGCACTTTGTGATAGCTACATATGGGAATGAAGAATAAAGAATTTTCATGCAAAGACACCTCAGTTTTTGGCATTCATTATGGTTAAAGGTCTTTGTGGCACGCTAGAACTGCCAAATAAAAATGTGTGTGGGTGATATAAAACCTTGTGCATTGACTTTGACTGATTCTGGAATAAAAAATTCAAACAATCTTGAATGAATGTCGGTCCAATTTCTGTCAGCATACATATTTTAAAACCAAAAGACCTGCTGCCACTTGGGGCTACCAAAGTTATTTGTGAGCCTGTGCAGGTTCTTTTGTTTTGTTTAATTGTAAGTTGTGTACTTATCACTGTTTTGTTGCTATCACTTGTTTGACTTTAATGTTTATGTAGAGAAAACTATAGGTGGCCTGTTTTTCTTTATATGTGAGAAATGCTCTGACTAACTTTTGGGGAGCCAGTGGGACTGGCAGATGGTGAGCGGATGGCACCCTTCTGGATGAGGTCGAGTCGTGGGGGCACAGGGGGAAGGCCGAGGTGCTGGATGCAGTGGCTGGAGTCTCCGCCTTGGGTTTTTCTGTGTTGACTGACAGGTGAAGAGTTGGGAGACACCATCGGCGAGTTCTGGCGCTCGGCACAGTGCTGAGAGAAAAGTAAATAAGTTCTTAAAAGGCTGTTTATTCATTTATGACCATCTAACCATAAAAAATAAAAGCAATTCTATGGTCTTAAAATGCTGCTTAAATTTAAGAGTGCTCCGCAGGTGTTTTAAGTTGGTTCAGAGCAGGTCTAGATGACTTCAGAAGAGACACATAGATGAGAGTACACCAACTGATTGTGCAAACTATAATTGGTCAATAAATGATTGATATTTCTGGGAGCAATATGTAGTTAATTAGTAGCTAATTAGTTGCATTTGATTGTTATAGATGGCTGTACTTCTTTTCACATTAATCAGGTATTCAAACAACAAGAATAAAGATGGCACTGATTTTGTTTGGAATCACTGTTCAAGCATCTTCATTATCTGCAGTTGTCTTTGTGGTTCTAAATTCTCCTTGTGACATATTTTCTCTGGTGAGGTGAAGCAGAAGAAGGGTATATCCTTGGCTATTCCCGATTTGAGCAGGAATCAAGTGATCACCGGAGAGTTGCTCTTAAAGGTTTATTCTTTAGTTTGCCCCTTTACTCCTCCATACCTACCTATATGTAGGAATAAGTCATTTGTTTCTTATTCACTCAGTAAATCACTTTTTGATTCTCAAGTCCTTAGAGCATTATAAAGTGTAATAACTCTTATAAATTTAAATATGGCCCTGGACATTTCCCAGTATAACAAACAACTAAAGAAAAGGCAAATCAGATTTCTCTAAGCTCATTCACCTAACAATAGGTCATCTACCAGTTAGTACATTAAGTCTTTACCTTCCTGATGTTGGCCAGTCCATTCATGACCAGGCAGTCCTCTCGGTCTTCCTCATCATCCAACTCCAGCATAGGGCAGCTGTGTTGGTCCAAGAAGAAGCACTTGGTGCCCTCATTTCGTGGGTCAAAGGGATCCACAATTATAGGCTCTGTGCCTTTGATCTCACAACGACAGAATGGACAACCCTGTCCATCTGATTCCTGGAACACATAAGAGAAACAGAATATTTCATGTGACTGTGAAATTTGTAAAGCACAGACATTTTTTTCATCTAATGATCTCATGAGCATGACTTTACTGCTGTTGTGTTTTAGGAACATGAGGAATCACTTGAAGAACAGGAAGGCTTTTGCGGCACAAAGCTGGGATACACATGGTTAAAGTTATGTGCCTCCTCACTACTACCCAATGTCTTTCTCTCTTTTCCCCCCAGTTCATGAAAGGACCCTGGCAAAGTCAACTGAACACATGCTTGTGTACATCCTCTCCAGGGAAAACTATTTAGCAACTTTACAACATTCATTGGCCACATGTACATATTCCACATGGAAGTCCCTGTCAAGGAGGGGTCATAAATAGGAGAATAAAAGGTTTTGGTTTTCAGTGCATCTCTGTCGATTGACTCAGGGTTACAATCAAAGGCAGTCAGTATTTACAGAGAACAAAGCTGCATTTGTGGCGGCCATATGGTTGGGGACTTGGCAGAGGACGCACCAAAGGCTTGTTTGAAATTTAATCCTAATTTAAGTGGGTGGTTAAAAAGAGGGGAGTCCAGACGGCAAAGAGATGGAATGATGGTCATACACAGAGAAGAAACCATAATGTTCAGTAACAGACACGACTGAAGTGACAAATTAAAACAAACTGATCCTGAACCTCTGTCATGGTGAAGGGGATAAAAACTGTAGCTTTGCTTCTGGTCTGAAATATTAGCACTTCAAAAACAGGGTGTTGATATATGCTTCCTTCCCACATGGATTTAGTGATTTGTGGAGTAGTCTGGTTAAAACTGATGGGTTCTTTAGATGTCTGTTCTACTGTTTCAACAGCATTTAAATGACTATTTCAATGTGAAGCCTAAGAGGTTAAAATACAGACAATTAATAGAACAGGTTCATATGATGAATGTGTTTGTCCATTTGACAAAAGGTAAGCCTGTTGTGAGATTTACTTCATGTAATGCAATGTCATGCTGAGCAGGTAGTGTACAGAGGGTTTATGAGATGATATTCAATCATCAATAGCTGTTAGTAACAGTGCTGATGAGAGTGAATGAAAACTGAAAAGCTGTCGGTTGAAGAACAAAAACAATCAACTAAAAGATGCTAAAATGCTCGTTAGAGCTGAGGGGACCTGCAGAAACGGATGATTATTTTCTGTGGGTTTTCATATTACACTGTAGCAGCCATCTAAAATTGTTTTATTGATCCATCACGAGGAGCAGCGATTATGAAAGCTTAAATGGTTTACTGATGTCAGACTGCAGTACTGTGACCATTTTTTTTCAAGTTAGCCCATTACCATTGCACATTTTAACTGACTCAATGCACCTAAAAGTAGCTGTTCTTATCATATTTGATGTTAATGAGGAGTGGTCCTTGCACAGAGAGCACGTTTTTACTTAAGCATTCCCTATGATCACATCTGAATCAGCTTTATTGGGTACAGATGCTGGAGGTGATTTTTCCCAGCTTCACCTGCTGCCTCCTGTCTGTCAGGAAGTCTGTGGGCCAGCACAGTGAGCTGGGAGAGTCTGGAGTGAAGGATGTCTGAGATGATGGCATTGTTTGTTGAGCTGAAGTCCATAAACAGCATACTAACATATGTCCCTGGAGAGTTGAGGTGTTGCAGGATGTAGCATGTTGGCTGCATCATCTACTGACCTTTCTGACTGTAGGCTAACTGCCAGTGGCTATGATGTCCTTCAGGCAGGTCAACACCTGAAGGAACAGTCTTTCAAAGGATTTCATGATGTCAGGGCTGTTGTCATTTAGTCCTGTGGTGGAGGGTTTTTGGGGGAGCAGAATGATGGTGGAGAGTCTGAAGCATGATGGGACTTAACATAGCTCCAGAGATGTCATCTGTCTGAATCGGAGTGAAAGAGGGGTATGAATGCAGGTTAATCAAACCTGCAGTAAAACACAGGTGGTCGGCCAGTTGATGGCTCTCCACATCAACTGGCGTGTGGGGGAATGGCCTCCTTTAGTTGGTGATATCAACACTAACATCTAGTGCTTGCCTGAAAACCCTTTCTTTCCCCTAGCTTTTCAGTGAAGCTGATCTTGGCTACACTGATCTCCTTTATCAGTGTGTTTCAGACCTGGCTGTACAGGATTTTGTCCCCAAATTCTTCATGCCTCCCCTTGGTTTGATGAAGCTGCCTGAGTTTTGCAGTAAATCAGAGTTCATTGTTATTGTATGTGCAGAGGGTTTTAGTCGGCACACTCATGTCCTCACAGAAACTGCTATTAGTCACGGTGTCATTGAGATCATCCATGTCTGTAGTTGCAGCCTCAAAAACACTCAAATCAGTGCAGTCAAAGCAGGTCTAACCCCAGCTTTGCCTTGTTGGTCTATGTCCTCACAGTCTTCACTATGGACTTAGCAGATATTAGTTTCTGTCTGTAAGTCAGCAGAAGATGAACCAGACAGTGATAAGAGAGTCCCGTGGCTGCACAAAGGACAGAACGTAATACAAAACCTTAATGACTTTTGAAACCTCAGTCTGGTAAAAACAATATGCAGAAAAGCCCCTGTGAGTCCTCACTGCATTTATTTGGGATTAAACTAATAGCAAGAGCAAGGCAACCCTCTCATGTGCCCCCGTACTCTACAGAAATCACTCATTTAAGAGAACAGGATGTGGAATTACATAGATTGTCAGCAACTTGTAAGTGAGAAGTGTATGTCTGTTCCACCCCCCAGCTGACTAATATACAGAGTGAGAGGAACCACCACTGAGTCAATGACCGAAACGGACAGGTTCTGGGTTACTCACTGTCACAGGGTAGGAGGGTTCCCTCTCTTTCTCTGACTCACTGTTCCACTAATATGAAGGAAAATACTTCATTACTGAAGCACACATATATATGAATACTCATGAACATCACTGAATCACTGACTGTGGTTGAGGAGGAGGCGGGGTTGTGTAGAGTTGTCATAACAGGAAATATGACAAACAAACACTGTTAATGTGGGTTCCATCAGATCCTACAGTTTACAGTGCACAGGACTGAGCTCTGGAAAGTCTTGCCTCATTTGCTACACCTACAGCCACATTCAGAGTAAGGCCACCCAAGAAAAAGCTTTCCAGCTTTATAGCCATGCAATTGAGCCTCTTGAGAAGAGAGCAGCAAACCAAACACTAGAGTGTGTTCCAAAAAGCATCTCAAACACTTACATCCGGGTTCACCAAGGTCTTTGTGCCAAAACCATTGAACTTACATTGGGTCAACTATAAATCAACCTTTAAGAAATGCTCTGCAGCACCTGTAAGATGTCATTATTCATTTATTTGCCAGATGACCATTTCCTTTTTAGCAAAAAGTTTACAAAAATACCACTGAGGATGATTGACTTTAACAGTAAAGACAGATTGGCTGCATCATGCATCAATAGAAGCTACTGGGAAGACTTGCTTATCATATATTTATATTTCCATCGAAAGACACTTTCATCTCAACATCACTTTGGTAAGCAAAACATAAAGAGCAATGAAACGGAAAAGGTTCATGATAAATGGAAAAACTTACAGTGCTGACTGACTTAAAAATAAAGTGCACTCAACTTCATGTATAAAACCTGCACTCATTGTCCTCTGAATGAATCATCTTCCATGTCCTCCCTCGCACAAGCTCTACTGCCAAACATCTAAAGTAGATGTTTAAGAAGCAGTGTTGAGATACATTTTGTTTCAGTGAAAATATCATCAACTATAATACCACAAATATAAATAATGCAAGATTTGCTGTTGGTCTGTACTTTCTCCACTCTTTATGAACACCAAATGACTCCAGTGACAGGTATCACCTGCAGGAAGATGAACAATTCCTTATTCAACAACAAGATGTCAGTAAATGAGTCTTCATATATGTGCTGTCTACGGCAACTGACCAAAGTCACATGTACCCCTCTGTTCAAAGTTTTCATTTTGAATAAACTGTCTTTGTGCAGTATGGTTCATTACGATACCTGCCAGGCCGTAAGACAGGAAGTGCACATTAGGTGACCGCAGGGTTCAATCTTGACGTCTTTGTCGTTCTCAGCACAGATCTTACAAAGCTGGAAGGTGGAGCCCATTTCACAGTACAGCTCATATTGCTCCTGTTAGGCAGAGCAAACTCCTGTTAGTCATCAAGTCATGCATGTATCAAGCTATACATGAGAGAAGGCACAAAAATATGAAGAAATACACATACAGTATATAAGCCCCCCACCATAGCTCTAATTTAAAATTAAATTAATGTTAATACATTTCTTTTCTGGGACTTCCCATCACCAATGCAGAGCTAATTTGTGACTCTGAATTGTCATGTTCAATGTTGTTGTCAAAAGGGGTGAATAGTGTATTTTTCATTATGGTAAAATCTTTGTAATTTATAATTAATAAAATAATATCGCAAACAATGTATAAGTTGCCCATGTGTGAAATCCCCTAATATTCACTGACTTCCCCTGTTTGGGATACGCTTCTTAAACTATAATCATATCAGAATTCACAGCTACACAACACCAGGATATAATTTTTTCTTCATATATTATCAAGCTGAACTTTCCTTGAGGCAGACATCATCAATACGATTTCTCTCCACCACTCAGGCATCCATTCACAATAAACACCACAACTGATTAGATGAACACACCACCTGCTCCTAATGATAACCAATGATCATTTTCAAACTAGAAAAATGTGGTGGCAGTTAAGGGGGAAAAAAAATTCTCACTTCATACCAAACTCAGTCTCTGATATAAATCTAAGACAGGAAAAAAGTCACGCAATTGCATGGTGAAGCTTCATTTCACAACACGTCATGTCATTTTTTTCAAACCCCCCTGCAGTTCACCAAGTGTCATTAGAAAAACTGAGTTTACATGATGTATGCTGTCAATGTGAGGCTAAGAAATTCAGTGGGACCGATGAACATTGCTCTGCTAATCCACATGTTTTCAGACATATACACAAATCCACCTGTGTCACTTTGATGTGATCGTGAGGCGTTGGCTCACATAAACCAGTGAGGTCAGGATTATAACTGCGACCATCAGGGAACAAGTAGCTGTGAATGAGAAAAAAAGAGTTACAAACACACAGCAAAATGTTTGTTAAAAAAAATGTTCATCTTAAGTCACATTTTTTGTCAAGTATGCAAGAAGTATGATTGACAAGAAGTAATTAGTTAGGAACAGATGTTTACTGAAGTCTTTAATTAAGTCTTAAAAACACATGAATTAGTAATGCTTTCTGCATGGAATAAAAAGCTAATTATAGACATCTGCGAGTACTGCAAAGCTGAGCAGAAACTCAATTTTGCAAGTAAGTTCAACATTCATCAGAGTGGATATAACCACAAAGATTGACATTTGAAAGAGTATAACTGATGAGGATTTAACCTCCCCCACAGTTGCCAGGGTCTCCCTGCTTGATCAAAAACTGAGGCGCAAACAGGATGTATCTGGTGGATCGGATGTGACTGACTGAGACACCATTGATCATTTCTTACACTCATATAAAGCACGTACACAGCGGAGAGTTTAGCGCAACTGATCAATATACAAACAGAGAGTAAGCTAGAGAGGGAGAGAATATGTGTGAGTGTGACAGGTCACGTACAAGCCTTCCCTGTAGCCATCGATGAGGGCCTGGAACAGCGGTTTGTTGTGGGGGATGGTCTGCAGTATGTTGCCATCATTGGTCACATAGCCGATGGCCCACTGGCCCAGCCGTGTACAACTCAGTCTGAAGATGTAACTGTCAGAGAGAAAGAGAAAGAAGACAGAAGTGCATTGTACACACACAGACGATATGTGTAACAAGCTGAAAATAATGATATAGTAATAGTTATGACTAGATTGTTGTAATACTTTTTACTTTTAAGAACTATTACTATTTACTTTTACTAATAAAAAAAAAAAAATTTAAATAAATGTAAAAACCCCAACATCCTTATTTAACTTAAAGTCATAAATAAGCTACTTGCGTATCACTTTTAGCTTCACTTTTATATATATAGTCTTAACCTTTTAATTTAATTCATTTTTTAATTAAAGTTTAATTTATTAAAGTTTAATTATTATGCATGTACTGTGTATTTTTATATAAATTCTCACTTTTTTATCTTGCATTTTTGCTGTTACACTTTCCTACATGTTAACTTTGTTGTATGCATTTTGTTGTAATATACACTGGTCTGTAATGTAATGTACCATGTATATAAAATGACCTTGCTTCATCTAATCTAGTTTACAATCTAACCCCAAAATAATTCTTTACACAAACACACATAGCTCAACAGAACATACACAACAATAACAAAAAACAAGATATAAGTCATGTAAAAAAAACTACTTTAAAAAAAAACAGGTATTTTATCACACATGACTACACGTTGTTATATCATTCAAGATTTCTGCTGTTCAAATTAAGGATTATAATTAAACTGTGATTAAAAACTAACAAAATTGATTTTGTGTTTACATTTAATAGATAACACTGCAACACATTTTATAGCATTGAACAGCTTATTTTCTATGTGATTTTGCATAGATTTACCATGAGATTGTGATAATTATTCCAGCCATCCCTAAACAGAAGTGAAGAAGAAGTGAAGTGAATTTTTTATGTGCAGTGAGGAATTACATATTTATCTACATTATAGCGAGTTTCCCCTATGCAGTCTCCTATTACCAATAACATAAAAAGGTCATACTAGTTTAAAATAGTGAATTATCTATCTATATTCAGTCTAGGAGCTGCTTTTAGTTTCAGTTATCATTTATTTCACTTTTCAAGTAACACTTAGGGCCGCACTGATCCTTCTTTAACTTAAGATAATGTATGCTAAATATCTAAGCAATCTTCACAAAAACCTGGTGCTGCTGAAATATTCCAGATTCCAGATGAAGAATACACAAGAGACGAGAGACCTTTGGTGGTTTAAGAAGAAAAAGATGAATCCATCCTTCTTTAGGACAAATGAAGCCCCAGAACCCTCCTTGGAAGAACTTGATGGTGATTATAGTGTGCAAACATGAACTAAACCTCATTCTTCTGATAGGCTTTGAACAAGTATTTTTTTCCTTCCTATTTGTCTTGCTTTAGGACGGATGTTTTCTTTAATCCTATTTGGTACTTACTAGGGTCATTTCATCTTTCTATATAACTGAAATTAATGCCAATAGCGTTTTCAAATTTCCTCAACAATTGTGCAGACCTGTGTAACCACTGAAGGGTAAAACAGATGAGATGATTACAACTCACACAGCATCGAGAACAAATGGTAAAATATGAACATTCTGCTTTTGTCTTCCCATAAAACTAAACTGCATCAAACAATGGTGCTTCAGCACAGAGGGGATTTTCTTGTGAATACAGTTCCACAGCTGAATACAAAGGAAACAGCTCAGCATAAGGTGGAACTCTCTCAGTGTGAAAAAAGAGAAAGAAAAAGAGAAAGAGGAGGTATTATAAATGCAGCCCAGCATGAGTACCGGGCTTAGAGCGAGCCTTGACCACAGTGTGATCTCACCTCCACCAACAACAAAGGCACAAAGATAAATCAACTGGGGCTTTGACTGAAAAGAGATGTGGGAAGACAATTTTAGACTGTATTGCTAATTCTGATAAACAGTGTTTCATCTATCAGTAGAGCTTTGCTGAGGACAGTAAGTATGCTGGTCTGTGTACATGAATAAAATCAGACATGCACTCACATATGCATTAAAGTAATCATCACTTTCAGTGTGATAACGCTGTATGTTCTTATTGCTTAATTGAGATGTTAATAATTAAAAAGTGATATATTTTCACCAATCTGTAATCCATGTGTGTGGGCATGAGTGAGTGTAAATGTTAACATGTAGCGGCTCATTTGAAATGACTGCCCTCCCCCACACAGCTGTGTGTTGGTTCATAACAATGGTATTTGCATGATTCATTTGGTGATCTGTACCTTGCACATTTGCATACCCAGACACAGGCTGGTCCCTTCCACACTCACTTACACACACTCACTTACACACACACACACACATCTGCTGTCATGTCATTATCTGCTCTGCTCTACCATGGCACCACACAATGCCAGCTAATCACAGGGCACGAATGGCTCAGCTCAAGGCTATATGAACTGCTTGCAATAAATTAGCACTGTTGTTAAAGGTATTTTCTCAAAAGACTTTCGCCAACCCACCAGGTTCATGCCACGTGGAGGACAAAATTGGCACAACACCAAACAAACAAACCAAACACAGCTTGTCAACATTCATTTTGCAAACCAGTGTGTAGGCTACTGCTATAAACACACAAACACACATATGCAAACAACTTGTCTTTTTATAGCAAATGGTGTTCATTATTTTCAGTGATCACACAGTGATACAAATGAGTTTAGACTTTCCCACCTGAAAGAGGCACATGTTGTTTGCAGCCTCCATCTACCTGCAAGCTTTTAGTTACAATGCAATATCAGTTTGTGCTATGAACACACAACCTATATTATCAAATGTTTTGGTTGAAGGTTGGTAAACTTTATTCTGAAATATTAATGTTTCACTTACATGGCATCTGCCTCTCTTTTTGAAGGTCTGACGGGCTCATGTTTCTAATTTTTTTACTGCAACATTTCATTCATTGAAGCTGACTCTTACTGTGTTGAAGGGTCATATACATCCTGCTGTTATCATAAGCTTTGAAACAAAGATATGACATGTTTTATGAATATATACGACAGTAATAAGGAGCTTTAGTAAGGTTGTTCAGACTGAAGCTCAGTGGTGTGACAGGAAAGCATGACCTGTTTATGACACATATAATCCCAAATAGAAATTCATAAGCATCTCTTATTTTGACTGATATCCGTTGCCTTTGAGCCTGAGCTCTAAGGCTGTTTACTGTGCTACCAGTGTTGTAAATACTCATGGAATGTGCAGGTAGAAGAGATGAATGGTTCTATCCGTAAAGTGGGATCCTGAAGGAGCATGTTGTCTTTCAGACCTGGCTGTGCACACAGATAACAGGGAGGCTTCAGGTGACTGGCAGGAGGGGTTCAAATAAGTCAAGGGTAAAGAAATCCCCACTTTTTGGGCTCATCAAAAAAAAACAGCAGACAGTTAATTTAGTCCAGTCTTCACATGAATTTAAAGGCTCTGAAAATGTAAAACTCGATCAGATAAATGTGTGTGCACACACCCACATATGAGACTGTGTGCAGGTCGCTGCACGGAAGCAATTGTTCAGACTGAAAAGAGCCTTAAAACAACACAAAGGGCTGGTTGGTGAAGGTGTGCTGCTTCAAGTACTGGAGAGACTTGAAACATGATCCAGAGTGTCCAGTTTGAGTAACTGATCAATAAGTTTGAAAGCTTATCAGACTCCAAACAGTGCACAAAGTTTTATAATACTAGGAGACAGGATTTTAAAACTCTGGAAGGTTATTATAATCCCAATTTGTTGAGCTGTTGAGGTAAACAGAAGAAATACAGTATTCATGTTGCAAAATAATATACCAGGAATGTGCACTTAAACATGTTTACCTGTTGGACAACACTGCATTGTGCACTTCTTTATTTTATCTAGTTACTTTAGACACATTCTATTTGTATTTTCTTATTTTTACTTTTTAGACATTTATTTTTTATTATTATTATTATTATTATTATTATTATAAATAAACTAATAAATTATGATGCATTATTTTGGATTAACATGCCAGCAGTAAGTAGCTAAATTAGCTTCACTCTTACCATGCTCACACATTATTGCATCATTATGATCCAGTGACATTACATCTATACTATTCTGAAACAGTCCAACATGCATAATGATCACTTCCAATTTTGGTACTTTAAGTATATTTTGATGTAAATACTGAACTTAATAAGATTTTGAATTAAATTCTTTCATTTGTATCAGACTAGTAATTTAAGCTGAGTAAAGGCAGAGAAGGAAAAAAAAGCTAGAACAAAACCTAATGTTGCTTGTTACTCTCTTTTAGTCATTTAGACTCTCTTTTAGTTAGGTTATGTATTGTTACAGAGAAAAAGCCAAGATCTGAAACCAAGTTAGGTACTTTACATACAAACACCATACCTGCCAGGCTTGTTGATGTACTTGTGCAGCCGGGCCTTGACTTCATCATAGGTAAGGAAGGCCATGTAGCCGGGGTGTGTCACTGCCAGGAAATTCCAGTTCCTCAGAATTGACCCCCATGGCTGAAAAAGACCAACAATGTTGTTTTGATTCATCATATTATTATATATTTTGTCATATTTTCAGCATAGAGTTATGTTGAGTCAGTGCTTCTGTCTGTTTTGCTAAAGTCAAATTAGCAAACAGACTGAATGATACAGAACGCAGAGGCTTCTGATATCTGTCCAGCTCGATGAGGAAGCGTTTGGGATGCAGCTTCTATGGGACAGTTACACAGATGCTTGATGTGGAAGAGAACTGGCTAACTTTGCTGCTAAAGGGTGAAGTCTCTTTACTTGACCACTCAGAAGGACTTAAGGCTTAATAAATGATGCGCTATAAAATAGCTCTTTATGTAACATTACATACAAATATAGAGGACCTTGACATCTGACTGCAACAGTGTCAAGAAAAAACAAAACTTTGGCATTTGTGTCTTTTAATGACTGGTCTTCAGAGTTGTGGGTGTTTTTTTCCTGCACAAAAACACTAATTCTAAAAAAAATTCTTTGGAAATTCTGCACAAATATTTTCTCAAAAAAGAACATTAGTACGATACACAGTTTACATCAGAATAAGAATAAGAGCAGAGAGGTGTGGGCTGTTGCCTCTGAAGGGCTTAAACGGGTCTGCCAGTCAGTGTAACAACACTCGCCTCCATCCTGCCAGTAAGCTAGAGCTCAGCAGGGACAATGGTCTGCTGCCCTCACTCTGTAGCTGGTTTGGCAAAACAAAAAATACTAGATACTGGAATTTCTTGCCTTTGGCCCCAAATGGCAGTGGAGTGAGCCCTAACCACTCTGTGAGTTTGTTGATTTGAGCTATAAACTGGATAGTGGTCTGGCCCAAAGAAGCAAGGAAAAAAACCCACTAACTACTGAGTGGGATACAGACTGGAAAGCAAGTAAAACATCATGCTCTCACTCTGCTTTTTGTGCTCACATCAAACGTTTGCTTTGCAGAGCTTTAATCATTTAGTAAATTCTCATGAGAGCAGCAGCAGTGAAATACGCTGGATGTAGTTGACACATTATGCACTCAGGGTGAAAAAAGGATTATATAGCTGGTGTATCATCCTACCACAACATTTTAACCACATTTGTCCCTGAGAGATTGCAGTGTATCATCACTGTGACTTGTCACCAAGTTTGGCACATTTTCCTCCTTTTTTTCACCCAGTCATTCTCACCTTCCTGTGGGCCCTGTGATCCCTCCCCTGACTCCCACCAGGATTCCCAACCAGTGACTCAAACAGACCAGGGGCCTGAGACTTAACACAGGGGTTAGCCTCAACTGACACACAGATTACAACAGCATGGAAGTGACTATTTGCTTTAGTAGACCATTTTGCACTATTAAACACACACACGCACCACTTCATAAAAAGTACAATGTTTTAGAGGTTTGTTTTTTCTTGTGTTGATAACCTGATAAAAACAATACAGAGATAACATATATTATAACACCAATAATTCTTTAAGTATTCACAGTCTCATTTTCATGTTCAGAGCAAAGCAGAAAGGTTCTGCCAAAGTAAAACATCACTTAAGGCCTCACCGCCTACACAGCATCTTGAAGCAACATGGGCCAGTAATCTTGTCAAGAGGAGGAATCTAAAGCCACACGCATTCACCTCAAACAAGCACAAGTATTTTCTTCATTCATTTCTTCTTTCTATTTTGCTCCTATGCTGTTAAAGTTCTCTATCAACCCCTAAATAAGGATTTGATTTTTATGTGTTGCTGTGTCACAGATCTGGTACAATTCAAACATGATTTAATCTCTTTTGAAGACCCTATGACATGCTTCATTCCTACTTTTACAGATAAATTCAAGTTAGCAGTTTAGTTAAAAAAAATAAACCTCTTGTATCTGAATACAATTCAGTCACTGGTTTTAAGCCAGGCTTTGTTTGACCAACCTGAAAGAGGCGTGTGAAAATGTCGAACTCAAACACAGAAATGTAGTCGTTGCAGGTGAGGTCGATGGTAGATTTGAGAGCCATGGCCTCCAGGCCTGAGCTGATGGGATGTACTTCGTGAAGGCACTGTCGGAAGATTTTCCATGGCACTATCGTCCTGGAAGAGAACAAGTCCAATTGTAAAAGTCCAGGTATAGCAACTTGCAAGACAAAAAGGTATTTTATCACACAACCTTCATTGAAATAAATGTACATTTAACAGATGCGATGAAAGACAAAAAATACTATGCAAATTCACAACTGAAGTGTGAAGATTCCAAGATAAGGTTGAAAAATTGCGGCATGTGAAGGCAGCTGTTATGGTTTTAGATTAGGTGAAACAATAAAGTTTCCCCATGGATTACAGGGCATATGAAAGTGATACTGATGCCTGGTGTTACAAACTAAGGAGGAGTGAAGTATCTCACCAATGACCTAAATTTGATTTTTGATTAGATATGGCCATGGGAAAAAGGGTATCTGAGTGTGATTTAATTTCTGCCAAATGTCAAATCACCAGATGTACGTGGTTACTAATCAGCCACCTCAGTGGCTCAAACACAAGAACTGATCACACTACTTTATCATACTTCCTGACATGGTTGAAAGCTACAAAACACAAAACCAAAATGCACTGTTACTAGGCAGCAACACAGCAATTCATTAAAATTGAAAAATCCTACAGTATACAGTTTATACTGTAGCACTGAACATATAAGGTCTTCTTGGACTTAACATGTTTTTGTACATAAGCGAGTAATGACAGTCATCTGCAACATCTTTTACCCAACTGTTAAACCTAAACACCTACACAGCATCTATAGTTGTTGTTTATTTTGATGATTTGATGGTTTCGAGATACTGTACCATATCAAGGTGGAGATAAGCACAAATAGAGACAAAAACACTGGCACCAAATACTTGTGAGTGAAAGTATCAAGACTGAAAAGTGTCACATTACAAGTGAGCAAAACACATATATAAGATTGAATGTATGACATAATAAATGAAATGCACATTGACATGTCAATCTCTCTGATGTGAGCTCTCTAACTCTGTTTATCGTACTGACATGAAGACAAATGTGTATTTGCACTGAAGGTGAAACCATGAAACTCCACAAGACCCACCAAAATGAGGAGTGGCAGCTCCATTATGAGGACATTTCCAGAGGCCCAAAGAAGTGTCTGTGAATATTTCCTCCTTCCTAGTTCCACCCTGTGTTTGAAGACCAGGCATTTTCATTTTGCCTCTCACCCACAAGCACTCAAGTGTGGAGATGTGTCTTAGCTGAAAGCCCTTCTGCGATACTTCTAATGTTCTTCCAAGTTTTGAATACAAACCGTAGCTGAACACATAAACACCTCTCCTTTACAAACCACTTGAGGTGTAACGATACGTGTATTTTCCCCCGAACACTCTGAAACAGGATGTTCAATTCGGTATGCGACTCCCTTGGTTCGGTATGCCCTGTGACCCCAACAATTACTGTCAAAATAGTCAAAAAACACAGTAGTGCTACACACTTGGCAGGGCACTAGTTGTCTATCTGCTGTAGCATGCTAGCTAGCTTAACCAAGTTAGTTCAGTTTGATGGATAACTATTAGTATCAAACTGCATGCCGGCATAGTTGAACTGAAGGCGGGTCTGTCTGTGGAAACACTTCAAACATGTCAGTTATGGTGGCATCACCTGAAACAGACTGGAGGGCAAGTCTGTCTCTCCATAGCCCATCTCTGACAAGTTGGACCACATCTAAGTAATAACTAATGCTATAGGCTATAGGCTGCATGTCATTGTGAATATGGAACTATACTCGGCTGTACAGAATACAAAATTTAAACATATGGTCAAAGTGCTGCAACAATGTGTCTAAGTTTCAGTCAGTCTGCTGTGCTGCCCTGTATAAACGAGCACAAGCTGCACTTATTAACAGGCATGTATTATTTGTTATTATTTCATTTTTTTTATTGGAAATATGCCAGCATTTGTGCATCTTAACTGTTGCAAACTATTATTTTCAATTATTTTTTGTTTGTTTTTCCTGTTGTACAGAAAACAAACTGTGACCCAAAAGTAATCACTGAATGTTTTGTCAGGTATATTTTAATATATTAATCAGTGAATATATTTTTCACTGATCAGATATTTTCTGAGTTTGATTCTATTTTATATTAGAAACATTCTTATGTGAATCCTTGTGTTATGATTACCCCTTGCTTCCTTTTATATCTATTCATGTTCTAAAAATAACATGTTACATACATTTCTTGTCCTTTATTTTTTAAAAAAGCATGTCAGTTCCCCCTAACTAGACAAGAAATAGAGTCACAACTTAAGAAACACATTCAAAATCTCTACATGGTTGAACGAAAAAATCTGGAAATATTCTCAGGGCAGCTAGAAGTTTTGTTAGCTCTATGATTTAAATATGAAAATAAGACATGAGGGGCAAAAGCTGGGGATTGTGTTAAGACAGCATTAAATACTGTTGTTAAAGAGAAGGCTTGTTGTTTCATGAACAAAATGTCTTGAATATGTTTCTTGATAAGTAAATGTAAAATGATGCTCAGCTCTATGTGCAATACTATGAACAGTGATGTTTGACCTGTATCATATTAAAACAAACAATACTGTAAAAGATAGCAGACAGCTAGAGTTCAGAAAATCAAAAAGTATGGTACAAAAACAATCTAAAATCACAGCAACTCCAACAACTCCTGAACTACTAACTGGTACAGCAGTACAGTACTTTTTTATACTAGCACACAGCACACAGAGTTTGAGGGAAGGAAAATGAGCACAGAGGGAAGGAGAAAGAGGGGAAAAGAGACACCACAAGGACAGTGAGACAGTAGAGAATTCAGCACACTTGAATGCTTCATGACCTCAGAGTGGAGCAAAATCCCTTTTGATAATAATCAGGCCTGTAAAAAAAGCAAGCCAGTGCTGATGGAAACAACTCTCTGACTCAACGCATGGATGACCACAATTTTAATATTTACTTGCCTGTATACATTAGCTCCATATAGCCACTGCTGGGTCTGACACCAACTTGCTCTAATGCACAGACATGTAGAATTATATGATTAATTATGTTACTGTATTTAGTACAGCTATGCAAAATGTATTTCAAAAAGCACCTGGTTATCCCTTACATATAATTTACAGACCGTTATGTAACACATACAGATATTTAACACAGAGTTCATTGATCTGACAGAGATCATGTGACATAGGTAATGAAGTGAGCTCATTTACTGAAGCTGACTATGTTGAATCTGGGACAACTGTGATTGTATGATTTAGTACAACTTTGACTGGGTGGTCATTTATATGAAGGGAAACTCCTTTCATGGAGGTCCTCTAAGTTCTTGGTGGGTACAGGTCTCCTCTCACAGGATTAATGACAAGCAAGCATGTTTCCTCTTGACCACAGGAAGCTGTGGTTTGTATCAATCGATAATATATCAGTCTTCAGAGTGGCTGCAAACACAGTGGAGCATGAGTAGAGCTGCTTCAAATGCAGCAAGGAACCCACTGGTTCGGGTGGGAAGTGTGCCTCAATTTACTCTTTTGCAAGTGATTTAACAAAATACAACCATGAGTGCACTTTGGCCAGTGGAATATAATCTTTTTCTTGGAATCTTCACACTTCAGCTGTGACAAAATCTGTAATGATAATTAACAAGCCTCAAAGGGCCACAAATCTATGAATCATAAACACATTAATTGGTACAAAGAGATGAAGTACCGTGATTGCCCTCAACTTTGGCTATCAAAAAAGTATTTGTACTAAATAATAAGAATTTATGCAAAATAATAGAATATTAGTTGCAATAAATTCACCTCGGGGCACCATTTTTGAAAAAAGGAAAATGCTAGCCAATGTATTAATTCAAGGTCTCAGTCTATTGGTTGTTATGGAGTTCTACACTCAGAAACAGTAACCAGATTGATTCATATACACAAACCACTTAATGAGGTTATTAATAAATAAATATGTGATGGAAGGGTTAGGAAAAGGAGTGTCATTTCTGATGTGGGTCAGCTTTCTGGCATTCTTCTTCACTAGGAGGCCCACCCACTTGTAGGCAAGAAGAATGTCTAAAAACAGAGTAGAATTGCCCACCGAAGAGAAGTGACAAGAGAGTGAGCTTTGGGCTTCCTTTTGTTTCCTAGTCTTCTATAAAGGTGCCAGTAGTGTCTGCTGTTAATAGTGCAAAATCGTTTACCACTCACATAATCTATCCCATCTTACCTCCTCTGTTTGTTTTTGACATATTCTTAAAACAGAAACCTGGTGCCCATATGAACACTTACACAGGCTTTTTCTTGCTGTTAGCATTATTTCTGTTCATACTGGACATTTAGAGACCTCTTCCTAATGTTTTCAATGGAAATTATGATGAACTTTGTCCCTATGAGACTTCAGCACTCCGAGTTAGCCAAATCAAGTGGGTATCTTCCAAAGTATAGTTTGTTTTAGTCTTGCGTTCTCTCTATATGCAGGGCAGTGGGGCAGATGTAGGTTCCTTGTCTGTGATTGGATATTCTTGCTCTCAGGATAAATGTGATTAATCTGTGACATGTGATCACTTGAGATTTGCACTTAGAGGTTCCTCCTGCACTTTTACTAATTAGTAATGTCTTATTCTTCATGTTCAGCGAAAAACTTTTTTTTACTCCTAAGTTGGCAAGTTGGCTCTTAACAACATTTGGAAGAAGTGACTGATTTAAAATAGCCAACAGCAGTATGTTTGAAAAGTAACAAACAACTGGGGATTGGTTAAGTGGTGGAGGGAAAATACACAGGTCGCTGAATAATTTTCACCCACTGTAACACACTGATCCTATCAGATACATTCAAAAACAGTAATGCAACAGGAAAGGGTCTCTAAAAAAGCCCAGTCACTGGCAAAGCACACAGGAAGTGATGAATTGAAACCTACTGAGACCTGTCAGGCAGTCTATCAGAACCACAAAAAAATGGCATTGTCAAAATGTGAAGCTATCAAATGTATCCGTATACCCAAACTACTGTTTTTGGATCTATAAAGCTTAGAAAACAGTGACAACGTACAGACACACATATTTAAAGTAGACTGAGGAAATGGGAGAGTGTGCTCATAATCAAATCCAGGATTCATGACCTTGTCTTAGCCGTGCATGCTCGTGAGCTAGTATAGTGTGTGCGTGTGTGTGTGTGAGCAGTGCTTAGTGTGAAATACTGTCTGTATACTATTGTACCATCTTGGAGTTGCTCCAACATCTGACCATGTCTCCTGCATGTCATTATACTGAGCAGCATATGCATGTTTGAACCATCAAGAAAGTGATGGTATCTGGGAGATTAAAAGGAAACATCCAGACACACTGACATCACAAAGATCTTGACAGTTTTACTTATCACAGGATGAGATTTTGGCCTATCAAAATGGAGAGTATCAACTCAAACCACAAAAGTTTGCAAGACAATAAGATGACATGAAGCTTACTTTTCTCCAAAAAATTTCCTCCAGAAGTCAGCAGCATCAGCTTTGGTAATCCTGAAAGTGTCCCCCTGGAACTGTCCTCCAGGGAAGATGGCTTTGATTTCAGCCAGCATGTGGCTGAAGATCAGAGACAGCTTGGTCAGGTTCCTCCTGCAGATCAAAGGCCAGAAGAGAGTGGAGACAGTTGGTATGCCATAGTAGCAGATGACAGATTCTTAATGGAAATGATTTGGCCTTCAGAATTCTGGTCATATTTGGCACTGGTACTGGTAAATTCAAGATTTAATATCTTTTATTGTCATAGGCACAACAATTACAGGAAAAACACATTGGCAATGAAATTCTTAAAAATACATGGAAACAGATCTCTGATTGCCATCTAAAAAAACTGTATACATGATACAACATGTCTCAAAAGTCTATAAATCACACACACAAAAAATGAAATAGAAGAAGTTATTTGTAGGGTATGTGAGCAATATCACACATCATATTCCATCTGTCAAATAATAAATAAAACTGAACATGAAAAACTGTTTGTCTGTGTTATATTACTCAAAAAGTGTTGTAAATGACACATGGTGTGAGGAATGTCATACCTATCACATTCAGAGGTGTTTATGTGATCAATTCGAAACCAAAGCCAAATTTGTACATTTTTCAGCCTGAAAAGTTGCTTCTGCAACTTTTGCCACTTGGTTCAAAATATCACTGACTGTACACATGTTGTACTGTCATTTTTGATTCTGTCAGAATGCTAGATAATGTAGAGGAAGACATGCTCTCTTTCTTCCTGTGTACAATAGCAATCCGGTCTTCTCGTTTTATTAGTTCTTCATGTGTTTCTTAGCACCTCTGACTCTTTGTTGCTGGTGTATTTCCCCTTGGGGATCAATAAAGTTTTACTTAGGTAAGTCTAACTTACCTATTCCTTTTCATGTAAAAGTAAGTGTTATTAGTGTTAGCAACTTTTGGAGATAAAGGACAGAACTATACACGCTCTCTAACACTGGCTGAACAGAAAAAAGATACAGGTGAAAACAATGACAGTTAATTTTCTGGATTCAGCCGGAGTGGCATTATCTATAAAGGAAATACAGCTATTAACATTTCACTTGTAATTGAGATGTTCCATTCCATCTATACAAGGTGCATAACAGAAATAGACTGCAGAAAAAGAAATAAGTAAAAACCTAAATATTCAGGACATTGTAGTTAAATCTTTTTCACAGAAGTCAGACTTTGATTTAGTATTAGGGAGTGAATTGTGACATTTGTGCTGAAATGGCTGAGATACGCATAGAGGAGTTTAAGCTTATAGTCCAGCAGCAACATATAAGCAATATTCCTAAATCCTGAACGAAATAGGGAAAGACACTTGAGAAGAGCTATTTTTTGGATTATTCTTTGTGAAGTGTTGGTGATTCCAGTCGCCCTCTCCTCTGGGATGGGGATTTACTTCCAGCTTCCTGCAAGATTAAACTGTACGCTTGTAAACACTCCACGGTAACACAAGGCAAAAACACAGGGTGACATTGCCTAAGGTGTGAGTGTGTGGGACAAAGACAGCACACTGGCTGTGGGGTGCAGATAACAAGCTCTGTGTGTGGGTGTGTGCGTGTTCTACCTTGAGCACGTCACCCAAACTTTTAATTCTTCTTTCAAACCTGCACAAAGCAGGCTAAGCTTTGTTTATCACACCTCTATGATTCACTGCTATCATGAAGCAAACATCCCATTGAGTTACTAATTCTAAGTACGTCTGTGTTTGAGGTGACAAGGGTGTGTGTTTTGTCATTTCTTCCAATATTAATTCAAATTTAACATAAACTTCCCCTCAGTGGCACAGCCTCAAACTATGATAAAGAGAAAACATTTACTTTTATTGACAGAAGAAACACATGATCAACTTAGGTGGATCTTGAGTATTACGATGTAATACAACTTCTTTGGCCTCATTTTCACACTACAGTTTCTCTTAACATACTCTCAATCTTAGCCTAAGATCTCATGTAGTGCACAAAATGTATCATATCGCTATGTTTATCATTACATTATCACACCATTGCACATATTTATCCCTCAATATTAATCTTTGTCACATTTTGAAATGAAATAACAATTTCTCAAAAACATTTCTCACATTTAAAACATTTCTCTCTCTCTCATCATCACCATTAAACACACATAACACAACATTAAATTTAAGATGACAATGTGGGGAAATCGCTGCAGTTGAGGGCACAAAATAAGCTAACAACAGATGAAGTTATGTGATGACTGATTGTAGTATGTGAGGGAGGTAGTTGTGGGGTTAGCTAGATATCGGCTGATTGTGTGATTGGTTAGTGCACTGTGTTGTTGTCCAGGATGTGGATAGCGTTACTGTTGTGTTGTTTCCTGGCTTCACTTTTTGTGTACATTGTAACAAAGCTTGCTTGCTGGATTTGTCTAGTCTATAATAAAATAGTATTTAGGAGTGAAGATGAGCACTCTTCCATGTCGTAAACATGTTGATGGGCTGGAATCAGCTGCTTAGTGGTCAAACACTGGGGCAATATTAATAACCTTGTTATATCATTAACATTTTAAATGTTCCCTTTTACCTCTAAGTTAGTGTTGCTAACAGTAAAACTATCTTTGTTGAGATGTTGAAAGCTAGAAATCAATAATAACTTCAAATTAGAACTGGGTAGCTCATGGTAGTTACCTAGTTAATTAACTTCTCAGTGTTTCTTTACACCCTGCACTGGCTACTGGTAGCTGTTTGAATTGTTTGGATTTAAGTCACTAGTACCTGCCTAACATGCTTTTCAAAACATGATCAAAGCTTCCACTACACTCTCCTACTGCTAAATGGTTTGCTAGTTCCTGACTGTGATGGGGGCCCAGCGACTGCTCAACAAATCACATCTTTTTGCTGTAATGGCTCCACGATCAGCAAGCACCCCATTGACATCAGGACAGCAGAAACTCTGCGCATCTTCCATCAAAGACTGAGAAAAAAAATAAAATGAATAAAAACACCTGCTCTTATTTGTTTCCAAATGTAGCAGATGGGGCATTAGGAAGAAGTTCATCTTATTGATATAGTTGATGAACCTGTATGATTCTTGCATTTTTGGGCTGTATCCACATGGCTGAATGCACTTACTGTATTGTATTGTATGCTTTAGATAAAGTGTCAGCTACATACATGTAATGTAATGTAACATCACTACTTCATGAATGGCCTCTCTGCATAAAGAGAGCAGAGGTGTGATTTCTGTCATGTTTAAACATACATACATAGTTAAAATCTGGTAGACAGTTGCTAACCCTAAATTTAACAAAAAACAGAATTCATGGAAGATGAGCTGAAGAAAAAATGTCAAAGCTTTTATTCTGTTTGGTTCTTGTCGACGTATCCCATGTGCAGATCTAAGCCAACTATGAACAGATCTTACTTAAAAATACTGTGTTTGTACTGAAGCCTGAAATCTCTTATTCATCTGTACCACAGAGCTCCACTGTCTAAAAACTATTACAAACTAATATCAATATCAATGAGCCACACAGTTACACTGGGTGAAATATTCTTTCAGTACCATCATGTTGCTAAAAACTATGGGTGACTGAGGAAACTACTGAGCCTTTTTTCAAATAAAACTATATATTTGTGAGCTGCTCGTGAAGATTTACATCTTGGGTTGGCACTTACAGGCTTGGTGAGAGTCACAGGCAGGGTAAAGAAGTTACCCTGCCTGTGATATTATATAGCCTAATATTATATAGCCTAGTGTACTTTAAGCCATTTAAACACCATCACATCACAGCATGTACAAACCCATCGCCAGTTACTTTTGCACATTTGTGCAAATGCTGCCAGTAATGATGGCTGCTGTAAATTTATTGCCATGACCACATAAAATGTGTTCTACTCCTTCTGGTTTGAGAACACTGATTCATCATGATAATTTATTTTAAAAAGGTTAATTATCAGTGACTTTGCGGAAAGATCTTATCTTCAGCGGGACCAGTATGTTTCCTGTGTCTCAGGTTAAAAGAGCACCTGATACCAATTCCTTGCTCCATGTGCAGTGTCTTAGAAAGCATACATGCAAAGAAGAAAATTAAAACAATAAGCAATTACAAGTCGCGTAAATAAGCCAGTTTAAATACAGTTAATCACAATTAGGAGAGCTGATCAATCTAATACTGGACCATTCATTCCCAAGTATGATCAAAAGCACTGCTGTATGTCTGTCTGAGCCACTGAGACAGATATGAAGCACCTACATCAAGTAATTTTATCATTTAAAAAAGTCCTAAAACTGTTAAAAATAACACTTTGCATGGTTTTATGGTTTAGTCACTTGATTAAAGCCTGGACACAACCACAAGACAAGTTGTTTTTTTGTCATGAGGGCTGCTGTGACTCATTTTTTCTGAACAGTCAGTCACCGATCCTTCCTCCTACACATATAAACTTTAGTGTCATTCGCCTGATATTAAATATTCAATTAATATTTGTAATTAAAACTTTAGGAAATTCTTTCAAAGAAACAAAAATGTAAAGACACAAGATCATGAGGATTACAATAAGATGAGGAATGATTTATAACTGCTAATATTCGAGAAAAGTGGACTGTTCTTTCTATTCCAGCAACATGCCGACCATACAGCATACAGGAAATCAGAATGTAATTTTGTCTTCAGGATACATTGGATTGCTGACTTAAGCGAAGGTACTAAATTGAAGTACTTTGTACAGTAATGTTTTACATATCTAGATGATAGTTAAAAAGTGGGCAGGCAAAATTTTTATTATGATTGCATTGTATTATTTTACTAAAAGAAAGTAAATTAGTATTTAAAGATAGAACACAGCATATGTTATGTCATAAATAATTTGACCCAAACAGCACTGAGATTGAATTAGTCTGCTGTCCTTAACCACACATGCACAGCTTTGCATGTGGTAGACAAAACATAGCACTAATATGACTTAATTGGTGAGTGTTTCTACAAGAAGCATAAGCTATCTAGAAAATACTTTGACTCCAATTCCTTCAATAGCAAACACCAGATACACCCTCTGCATACTATGGAAATATTATTTATTACTATGGATTCAACTGTCAAATAATCCAGAGTTTTCCATGTCTTGCACTTGCAAGGTCGTATTTAGAATAAAGGAAAAAGAGGAGAACAGTTTAAAGTGGGAAAAGTGAGAATCATTGTTCTGTCCCTTGGTGGTAGCATACTCTACAGTTTGCATGTGTGTGTGTGTGTGTGTGTGTTGGCGCTGACAAAGCCAAGCCCGTCTCAGTAATTTCATGCACATGCTTTCATGCTCTCCAGTCACCATTAGGCCTCTAATCAAGCAAAGACCAGCCAAAAAACTCTCCATTGGGATGCAGAGGGAAAAGGCTGCAGATGCTTACATAATGGTTGTGATTTGAACTCAATTTCCAGCCTTGTTGTGGAGGAGGGCTCCGCTCTGAAACACCCCCAAACAAACAGCAAAGCAGGATGCATTCTGGGCTGTGTGATGTATTTGTAGTCATTTATAGTATCAGTATTTCTCTTGGCTTACTGCATCATGAGACTGCACTGCTCACAGTCGAGGAAACAAATATATTTTTCTAACTCTCATTGGATGCAAATTGCAGGGAAGACTGTATGTTTAAGTGCTTTGAAATAATAATCTACATGGTTTGGTTTATTAGTGTGGCTCATATGTCCTTGTCGTGCCCTGTGCCATTAGACTGGTTGTGTAATGTGCCTCATTTGACAAGCACCCCAGGAAAGCCAGCCCATTCATTAGGGCTAATGTACTGTAATGTGTGGGATAGGGTGGCCAGAAACTGTTGGCTCACTAACACATAGTCACATAGCTGTTCCTTCAGTGGCTCTGTTATGTGCATTTAGACTTAACTTAACTAAAGAAGTGTGTTTCAGCCTCCTTAAAATCAAATCTTACAGCCAGACATTTATACAATAATGACACAAATTTGCTGACACTTGTATTTATGGTGTCACACCGTTGTTGTGGTCACACCTGCACAAGTGCAGCTCAACCGCCAATTTTTTGTCGCACTGGTTTCCTGTCACCTGAATGATATCATTCTCTGTCACAAGCTGTAGTTTGTCTAGTTCACCGTGAAATGTACATTTCCATCTAAAAGATCAGAGAAGTCCAAATAATATCTGACACTCTATGATATATCATAGAAAACAACAAGATTATTTACATTACAATACATAAAATATATCATTTTTGACCCTCTGAAGTTCCCCTGTAATCATAATTTGGTCCTTGTGTATAAAGTAGAGATTTACGCAGTTCTAGACTTAATCATATACTGCAACATTTGAGATGATAACATGTGAGACCAAATGAGGGAGGGAGTCTTTCTGGGAGAGGTGGATTAAAACCATATACCTGCTAATCCCAGGGGTTAGGATTAGTCTGGGATTGGAGATAGCCATGACTATGAGGTATGGAGGTTATAGGTCAAAGCTGGTGGATGAAGGCAAGATAGCAGGGGGTAAAGGGGCCTTTAGTACAAATAAAAGCTATATGTTTTGAACCAACAGGGCCAGGAGGGCCCAGCCTTGTTCTTGGTGTGTCTGTAGCGGACAGCAGACATGGTGGGAGCAGAGTGGCCATGAGGGACTTTTAATGGCTTCACAAAGGGACTATCAGGCAGATGAGATGTCTATCAGATCTCCTACGCTGCTGCTGCCGCCTCCCTAAATAAGCCAAAGAGTAGGATGGAGGCTGCAGGAACAAACAGCTACAATGAGAGTGAAGATAAGACAATGGGGTGAGGAAGAGAGTTGGAAGAAGGTTGCGTGAAAACACAATGCAGGTCAAAGCAGAAAGATGAAGGAAAAAAGGGAGGAGAAGAGCCTGTCAGTGGAGTTACTGATTTAATTGTTTCTTAGGACTGTTATTAGCATCAATTATTCAGGCAAATGATTTGCCACAGAAATGACCTACAGAACACATCCATTACAGCAGAGAGACAGTCAGAAGAGAGAAAATGAGATCTTGATTTGCCACAGAAATGACCTACAGAACACATCCATTACAGCAGAGAGACAGTCAGAAGAGAGAAAATGAGATCTTAAAAGAAATTCATTTGAAACAAAGAGGAAAAACAGCTGAGCCCATCAATCAAGAGTAATAAAAAGCAAGAAAGGTGAAGAAATGGGAAACATACAAAACTATAAGAGTTTGTGTTCATGAAGATTTTCTTTCTTAGCCAGTTCATCCTGACTTAGAGGGTCTAAAAGATGAATGACGACCTCTCCTCCCTCTCATGCAGAGACATAGAGGAGGGAATAGACGGTTACAGTTAGACTCTCAGCATTAGCCAGCATTTTCATACCGTCCGGAAGAAGCCACTGTGAGCTGTCATGTCATCTTAGCCTTTAAAACTTAATATGCCGGGTTTTAAGTTACTTAAAGTTGTGTACAAAACATTTCCTCTGATTAAAAGCTGATCACTGTTTCTATTCATTCAATTTGGATGTAGAGTGTATATTAGGATGCTGTCTTTTTATTGTTGACGTTCTAAAGAGTTTACAATCTATTTATCCATTTTCCAATCTGCTTATGCAGGATGTGGAGTCTATGCCAACTTGCATAGGACAAGAAGCCAGGTACACTCTGAACAGGTTACCTTAAACTAGACAGACAAATTATTAAGCCCGATATATTGGCTGATATTTTTATTTCTCTGTCTCTCTTGGTCCCTACACGTCTCTTTCCTGGGGTGTCCCTCAGGGTTCTGTCTTGGGTCCACTATCACTTGCAGTATATATGCGTTTCTTAGATCATATTATTAGCAAATTTAAAGGTATCTCTTATCACTGTTTCACTTACCATATCTAGCTGTATGTCTTTGTAAACCTGATAGGACAAACTGACTGTTTTGCACAATTGTCTGACTACCATTTAGAACTGTACAGCTAACACTTGTTTTTTTACGGTTGAAATTTCTGTGTTATTTTGTACACCATTCAACACATCAGATCATTAACCTGTACAGGTTTCTTCCATTTAAGAAACAAACTCAGGTCTGTTCAATTGCAACTTGAGTTAGATTCACACTTTTATATCATCCCAGTTAGACTACTGTTATTCCTGTTTCATCAGCCTCAGCAAGTTCTCTCTGGATCATCTACAAATGGTCTAGAACGCTGGTACAAGCCTGTTGACCAGACCCAGCAAAATGACAACACTCGCATTGGCCTTTTTAAGTTCCGGATTCATTTTATAGTTCTTGTTTGTATATATAGAGCCATGCATGGTCAGACGCCTAACCATCTCTGCTCTGCTCCATCTTCACCTCAGTTGTAGGTCATTAAGGTTGTCTAACCAGGGCTTACTGGTTGCCCCCCATGCTCTACTAAAAACAAAAGCTGATTGTGTCTTTGAAGTGGTGGCTCCGACAATGTCAAATGGCCTTAAGGCACACTATCTGCGGTCTCTGTTGACATCTTTAAAAAAACAGCTGAGGACTTATTTATTCAAACTTCATGCTGTCTAGTGTGTGTTTATTTGTGTGTAGTATATTTGCTTACATACATATCTACACTGCTCAAAAAAATAAAGGGAACACTTAAACAACACAATGTAACTCCAAGTCAATCACACTTCTGTGAAATCAAACTGTCCACTTAGGAAGCAACACTGATTGACAATCAATTTCACATGCTGTTGTGCAAATGGAATAGACAACAGGTGGAAATTATAGGCAATTAGAATTAGCAAGACACCCCCAATAAAAGGAGTGGTTCTGCAGGTGGTGACCACAGACCACTTCTCAGTTCCTATGCTTTCTGGCTGATGTTTTGGTTCACTTTTAAATGCTGGCGGTACTTTCACTGTAGTGGTAGCATGAGACGGAGTCTACAACCCACACAAGTGGCTCAGGTAGTGCAGCTCATCCAGGATGGCACATCAATGCGAGCTGTGGCAAGAAGGTTTGCTGTGTCTGTCAGCGTAGTGTCCAGAGCATGGAGGCGCTACCAGGAGACAGGAGACAGGCCAGTACATCAGGAGACGTGGAGGAGGCCGTAGGATGGGCAACAACCCAGCAGCAGGACGCACGCTACCTCCGCCTTTGTGCAAGCAAGGAGGAACAGGAGGAGGAGCACTGCCAGAGCCCTGCAAAATGACCTCCAGCAGGCCACAAATGTGCATGTGTCTGCTCAAACGGTCAGAAACAAACTCCATGAGGGTGGTATGAGGGCCCGACGTCCACAGGTGTGTGGGTTGGTGTGCTTACAGCCCAACACCGTGCAGGACGTTTGGTATTTGCCAGAGAGAACATCAAGAGTGGCAAATTCCTCACTGGCTGCCCTGTGCTCTTCACAGATGAAAGCAGGTTCACACTGAGCACATGTGACAGATGTGACAGAGTCTGGAGACGCCGTGGAGAACGTTCTGCTGCCTGCAACATCCTCCAGCATGACCGGTTTGGCAGTGGGTCAGTAATGGTGTGGGGTGGCATTTCTTTGGGGGGCCGCACAGCCCTCCATGTGCTCGCCAGAGGTAGCCTGACTGCCATTAGGTACCAAGATGAGATCCTCAGACCCCTTGTGAGACCATATGCTGGTGCGGTTGGCCCTGGGTTCCTCCTAATGCAAGACAATGCTAGACCTCATGTGGCTGGAGTGTGTCAGCAGTTCCTGCAAGACGAAGGCATTGATGCTATGGACTGGCCCGCCCGTTCCCCAGACCTGAATCCAATTGAGCACATCTGGGACATCATGTCTCTCTCCATCCACCAACGCCACCACGTTGCACCACAGACTGTCCAGGAGTTGGCGGATGCTTTAGTCCAGGTCTGGGAGGAGATCCCTCAGGAGACCATCCGCCACCTCATCAGGCAGCATGCCCAGGCGTTGTAGGGAGGTCATACAGGCACGTGGAGGCCACACACACTACTGAGCCTCATTTTGACTTGTTTTAAGGACATTACATCAAAGTTGGATCAGCCTGTAGTGTGTTTTTCCACTTTAATTTTGAGTGTGACTCCAAATCCAGACCTCCATGGGTTAATAAATTTGATTTCCATTGATAATTTTTGTGTGATTTTGTTGTCAGCACATTCAACTATGTAAAGAACCAAGTATTTAATAAGAATATTTCATTTCATTCAGATCTAGGATGTGTTATTTTAGTGTTCCTCTTTATTTTTTTGAGCAGTGTACATATATATCATATCTCTACATTTGTGAGCTCATTAGTAACAAGAAATTACAGTAAAGAAAATGCCAAACTAGATTTGAGGTCATTCAGAAACAATATGCCTTTAACATAGTTTGTCCTCCGGAGAGCACACAAAAGAAGACTTTACAACTTTAAAACATTTAACAGAGCGTGTTTCTCAGTCATAAATCTTTAAAAAACACAAATATAAGAATATCCTGTCTCCTGTTCATGTTGTCTGTTTATGCTAAAAATAATTACTGGCTGACTGATACTGTCATCGCTTTTGTTTTCTAAATTGAATACATCCAAATACAACCTGTCAGGCCATACACCTGGACTACATACGTTTGAACAGTGGGAGGAAACCGTCTGTAGGCTCTGCAGAGAATGTACAAACTCCACTCAGAAAGGTCACAGGCAGCCAGATTAAAATCTTAAATGATCTGCAACCATTTATCAGTCTAACTCTATTATGTACTGTGTGTGTGTGTGCGTGTAAGTGAGAGGTGATTAAGGTTGTATTTGTAATCCTTTGTTAGGTCACTGTTTAAGTAAATGTCACTGGTTTGTGAAGAATTTGATTTTAGGTTGATCAAGTCATGGAATACTCCTCATTCCATGCAATGTGTGTCAGCAGATTGAGACAAAACCTTAGTCAGAGCGCAGTGAGTAAGCCTAGCAACTGCCATTACCACACACACACACCTCCCCTGCGCTTGGAGCCTCTTGGTTCCTGACTGAAGCGCTCTGGTTTCCTCCTCCAGAGCTCCACTTCCTCCCCAGATGGTTCTACTTTCTGTAAGCTTACTCATCTCAGCAAGGCTCAGGCCTTTAAAGCCTTCCATGGGAACATGTGACATCATCACTTCAAAGCCTGACCGCTTGCTGTGACGTACCGACATGTGAGGACGTGTACACCATTCTACAGAACTGATACCAAAGTACAATCCACATTAAAGAGCATACACAGTGCTTGTAGAGATCAAACAACTGCTCAGTTTGTCTACAAAGTACAGAATAAATATGTGACTACTAAAAACAACTACAATGAAACAAGGACTTGAGAAAGATATTTTCATTCATGCAGGGAGTATTAAATGAAAGAAAACTTTTCACAAGATTAGCAATGCTGAAAAGTGATCTTGGTATAAGACACAAATGTAGCAAGATTATTTACCAGGAAACACTTCCTGTCCTTTCAGCTCAGTAACTGAACCACATCACTGGCATCCATCTGGTAACAGGAGGAAAAGACTTAAAACATTTATAACACAAACAAAATATGAATGATTTTGTCTGCACCCCTGAATTCATTTTAAATAATTAATTTAGGGGTTAATCCTATAATTATTAGGTGTTCATTTCCTGCCCTCAAAAGCACATTGGTTTTCTGAGGAATAATTTTAAACAAATGACTAAACCACTTTCCTGTCTGCACCCACTCAACTTCTGATCAGGAAGATTTAAAGGCTGCCTCAATTTAAAATAATTCCCCTCCAAACTGAAAAATTATAAACACACAAAACTCAATACTTACATTGAGCAGTATTGTAAGCATTTGAAAAAGATTATATTCACTCTAGTCTTGTTCTGTTTCTCACTAATTTCAATAATAATAATAATAATAATAATAATAATAATAATAAAAATAATATTCAATAAGATTCATGTAGTCATTGAGGCCTTTTCTTCATGTATTCTTCAAACCAAAAATACTGCTGTTAGTCAGGATTGAGGAGGGAGGGAACTCAGATTGTCTTTTATTCACAACACTCTGCTTCCTGGCAAAAGAAGTGCACTTTTAATCCAGCTGATTTAGAGACAATCTCTTTAGGAAACAGCTAAAGTCATGCTTGTCAGGCCAGCTATAATATGCTCCGCTGTGCAAATCACTTCAGATGTGCACTCTGTGGCTCTATCATGAAAGAGAGAGATGGCAGTGTGGCCACACATGCTAAAAACTTATGCAGTCACACTGCTGTTAATAACCAAAGGTTGACACTTATCCATATATACAGCCTATATACTGTATGCACAAATCCACTTAATTATCTTCACAGCCTGCAATAGCCTCAAATAAAATATCACAACGTGGAGACCCATTAAAGGCATTGTTTGTCACAGTGCAACATTTGACTCTATGCACAGGTGGCAGGCACACTACCAAATAAGCGTTTCAGTGGTTAGGCTTTAATTATATAATGATTGTACTTTAAGATATTTCACTGACTGAAAGTTTGTTTCCATGGGGTAATCCTGAAAAAAAGACAAGTTCATCCAACCTTAAGTAAAGGCAGGGGGATTTCTTGAGCAGAAGCAGAGATCTTATTTATGTCTTACAGCTAAGCCTCAGCAAATGACATCTCATGCAGTGAATTGATCCTTTGCAGCAGTGAGTTATGAGAGCCACAGCTCTCGTGTTTGTCAATGTCACTTTATGCTAGGGTTGCAAATCTCTCTCCTGAGAAGAGTTATCATCTCAGAAAAGATTAATTTGGCTGAGTAAAAAATTAAATCAGCTGTTTTTAACAATAACTGCCAACATGCATGACAGACTGACCACAGTGTACTGTATACCGAGTGGGGAAGTGACAAGTTTTCCCACGCTCAACCAAAAGTCATCTTGTACACTGATCCACACTTACTATTGCAGAGAGCAGAAGTTAAGTCACTGCCAAGGTATTATAGTGCCAATGGTTTGTTCTAGAAAAGACTTAATTAATTAAAAAAAAAAATCAAGGAAACCAATTTGCCTAATTTAATAAAAGAGCCTGCAGACTCACATGGAGAGCTCTTATGCATTTTGATTCACAAGAGGCTACAAAGACAAATCGTTTTTCAGGCTTAAGTGGCAAATACACCTTTAGGGTCAAAGACAATTAAACATTTAAAGTAAGCATTGTTCCTGTGCAATCATTAACTCATTTACATGAACAGCTGTTTGCAATTTTCTTCCATCCTTTAATTCCCCAATTAATATTCCTGTAACATCCATGTCTTGCTCAGCATGTGAAAAAAAAAAAAAGATGTAGGGGGACTGGGGGATCAGGTGGTCAGATATGGGTACTGGGACAATGAAAAGAGGGTAACGGCTGGGGGGTAGGGTGTGACATATGAACATCAGATGGCTGAAGACAGGGTGTAGTCCAGAAGAAAGGTTTGGGAGTGATCACAGCAGTTAATCAAGCATATGAAACACACAAGTGTTAGACAGGCTGCCACAGACACAACAGACCACATATGGGTACCCATGTCCCTGGAGACAGATGTGATACCAGATGTGAGATCACTTAGCTATTTCCTCAAAGAGAATTTGTTCCTTTCATGCATCTCAGAGGATATTGTGTATTGTGTAAAACATTATTTATACAGAGTTACAGAGTTACTGATAAAAAGGTTGATGTTTACCATTACACAGAGGTAGCAGTTAAATTCAGTACAATGTGTCTTCAACCTATACATTATATATTCTTTATAAATTTGTGTCTATTTACACGGCTTACACACCCCGTTTTCTTTAATAATTTAGTAAGTGTCACTGTGGTCTGACATTAACCATCATGGAAGGATTACTGAACAGGCCAGAGATTAGACCACCATGACACGCAGCAGAGAGTCACTGTTATACTGCCGGTATTACATGGTTGAACTGAGTGAGAACAGCACTCTTCTTCTGTTTTTCTTGTAGCTTTGACAACATTATTTTGTTTTTTTCAGGTTTACTGCTGCTATGTCAAGTGAATTATCTTTTGACCTGGCTGACATCTAACAATTGCCAGCATGCATATTTAAATAAGTAAAATTAAACAATGGTAACAGAATATTTCTATGTAAAATATTTTTTATAAAGAAGCATCAAGAAAGAAAAATATCCTTTGTTTAAAAACCACAACTTTTCACATTTTAGTATTTGTACAATAATTTACTTAACAAAGAACACCACCCCTGGAGCTGGTCAGGTTTCAGGGGTTTTACACTTCCAGAGGGAGGAAGCGTACAGAGGAGTGACTTTGGAAATGAGACCTCTGGTAGAAGGACAACCTTCCTGTTCACTAGGACACCACGCTGCCTCCAAAATTAGCCACACCACAGCCTTGAATAGGAGTGGTATGATGTCTGCAAGCATGTGTCAAAGCAGTAGAGACGATGAGAGAAGCCGCTAAAAGACTTCCCGTCTCCTTTAGTAGACAACGCTTGTAGTGTCAAGCAACACCTACCCACAATGTAACAGCTCACCCTAATGTAATAAAAGTCAATACAATAAAGTCAATAACAATAGCCAATAATGAAATTAATTCCTGGAACAGTCATACCTATCGGCTTTGTACTGTTGTAATGCAATAATGTGTCTTTGTAATGCAACACTGTCTGGATACACAACTGTCTTTTTAGCTTTTTTAATAAAAATAGGGTGTTAGTGAAATCAAAGGCAATATTCAGTAATATTTGTAAAAAGTGGTCACCAGTGACACTGCTGATCTCTTTTCTGGTTTTCGACTTCATTAAAAAAGGAACAGGCAGGGTAACAAGCTTTTTCCTATTGATGCTTTAACAACTGACCTTCTCTCACAGTTTGTCAAAAATAATTCAGGTCAGCTGAGGTATCTTGCATAGCTCTTAACAACAAATGACATATGAGGTATGAAAGATACTGTATTAAATGTACGTGAAAAAAAAGAGACGTGACATATGCCTACACGTAATGCTGCCTGTTCAAACTGGTCTAAAATGTGAAAGGCAGAGGTTAGTGTTTCTTTGGGAGATGAAGTGAGCTGTAGTTTGGGATAAATCATTAAATATCATGTAACTACCAAACAAAAACCAAAGCTATTCACTGAATAACTGATCAAGTGCTCAAACCTTGATACTCAGTTATGAAAAATTCTTAACATTTATGTTATTTCCTCTTTTACTGTAAGTAGAAGCAATGTGTAGTGTTTTCTGTAAAGACTGTTAATGATTTTGTTTTCAACATGGTAGATTACGCAAACGCAAGCAGTCTGTCAGGAACTTGGGGCAAGGAGACAATTAATGATGTAGGCAACAACATGGACCTCAAGTTTGTCAAAGGCAAAGAATTAAGAGATGAATTCACACAGATAGATCACAAACTGTGCTGGGTGAATATTTCAGAGCTCAACCAGAGAGGAAATTTACTAACAGGATGTAAAGTGCATGGGGATTTTCCCTCTGCTCTGCACATGACAATAAGAGAGCTCCTGACAAGCAGTGGAGTCTTTGACACTCTTAATTACCTATTTTTTGGCTCAAACTCTTTGATAGATGAGGAAATAAGGAACAAAATCTGCTTTCTTGTGTTTTTTTTTGTTCTCTGGAGGCAATATCAAAAAGAGAGAGACACTGGTTGATAGTGAGGCCATGCACTTTGTTTGCTGTTTGTTTGAGAGATATGGGTTTTTGCAGAGTACTTTACCAGCATCCAGTACAGTTTTACTATGTAGCAGTTCCCATTCATCCTGTCTCATTGTCCTTACACCCCATGCTCCTGTACTAGGTAATACTAGGTAATCATAATGAATTTAGGTCATTGTTAAAGAGGAAATTGTGTAAGCTCAAAGCAAATGTTATTGTGGAAATCCAAAATAAATGGTTAAAAAAATATATTCATATTTTGGCTGACTCAATAGTAGCAAACTTCCTGTCAGCAATGTTAACAACTTGACTATCTCAGCAGTACAGCAATGTGACATTTGTGCATGAATGCATTTTCTAATGCACACTGAGATAAACATAAATGCAGCATATAGCAGCATTAGCTGCTACACACAGATAAGTAAAACAGCCGAAACATTTATTTTCTGCTGAATATGCCCCTACTTTCTCTTCTCCTTCCAACTCTCCCCTCTTTCACTTCTTTCACATCTTCACCTCCCACACTCTGCAATCTGAGTCAGTCTCTCTATAACCTGAGTCAGTCAGGCTCTTGTCTAACACATCACGATCACAGTGAGCTGATGTAAGTACAGATGACATACCAGACGGTTACAGGCCTTGATATGTTGCAGCTTGCAAATTGGACCATGAGGACAGAACTGCTAGGTGTTGTTCAGTAGCCCAAGTGAAATGGGCAAATCTCTCACTTAGGATCAACATCATCATCACTGTCCTCACAGTAGCACTGCTGTAATATTTTGTGACATGGCTAAGGTCAAACACTGCACATTGTTGAGTCAAGATCATTTGGAAATAAACTGTCTTGTCATATCTGAAATGACAGATAGTTGACTTTTAAGATTAGTGACCTGAAACTTAATTAAAGACATAATGTGCTATAGAAAGGATTTTTTGTTGTTTGATGTAAATCTTTACTTTTTGGTATCACTACATAATTTAAGTTGTGAAATTCAAAGTGACAGAAATAGGTAAGTTGTGGATCTAAATTATGCTGTGGGAGGTTGTTTCACACTGTCTGTGATACACAAGTTCAAAGCTGAGCTGCAGACAAAATGTAGTTTTGTTTAGCTGTCATAAAATGTATCATTGACAAAAACAGATTTTCCATCAGCAACAGATCAAAATAAAAATGCTGATGAAAACCCTGGAATACTATGATAGTTCTGCCTCTGTGACCATGGCTGTCAGAGAGGAATAAAATGAGTGCAGTGATGCCACACACAACTCACGTCCTGTCTCTTGTATTATTCTATTCTAAAGGGGCAATGACGGATGAATAGAGGGCATCCTGCAGTACCTACTGAATTCTTAGCCCACAGAAATCTGTACACAGAGTGTGAACAGAGCGTACCCATAGAACTGCTGTCACCAAGACGATTCAATGCTTAAATCATCAACCAAACTGTGATATATTAAACTACTGTCAGATTGTCCATTGAACTCCCTTTGGCTCATTGGGCCCGGAGGCATCACAGGAATACCAAAAAGTTGTTTTCCAGTGAAAGGCAAAGCATAGATCAGTACATTTACCCTCTGTAAGCCATGAGCTCACCCTCCTCTGTCATCTTACAAGTTCCTTAAAAGTGAAAAAAGTTCAGCAAACAAATAAATAAGAATGTTTCTTACCTCTCCTGTGACTGGTCCTCATACATCCTCTCTCTTCCCTCTTTGAAGAGCCGGATGGCTCGTTTGGATTTCTTCATAAGGCTATCGATGTAGATTTTAAAGTACTCATTCTCACTGAGCTGTACGAGTCTCTGGTTCTCTTCATATTTGCCCAGTATAAGCCGCAGGTGCTGGTAGGCATCAGGTAAGATATCCAGGATGTATGGTGGACTGTTTTTCAGCTGAAGTCTGGGATTTTGGCAGAGGCGGACCTGTGGCAAAGAGATCAATGAATGTTTGCTTGATGCTCCAACATTTAGCTGTGTTCACAATATGACAATGTGAGCCCCCATTTGACACAATAACTATAGGATTGGATGTAAATTTCAAATCCTTTAGCCTGATTTGTGGCCTTTTGAAGCTCTAACTCTGCTCAAAGGTAAACCCTAAGGTGTCTGTGAGATGTAAAGAGTATTATGCAAATTACTTCATTACTTACACACATCTCCACCTGTGTATTAACATTGTTCAGCTAACTCATTATAAATTGTTGCCATCTGGTTTAATTAGGTTCAACCAATCAGTATTAATTCAATACATATGGTAAAGGATCTCATGTGCACCCAATTAACATCAACTCCAGCTCTCCATGTGCATCTACATCCATGACGTTTCCCTCTACCATCTGGCAGACCTTTATTTATTCACCACAAACTTACAACTTTATCCATGAATTTCCAGGTTTTCTCAACAGTCCGCCGGTCAGCAGCCGCTTGTTTCGGTGGACCCACTGCATCATGGATGGCATCAATGATGCCCAAAATCCGACCTTTACTACGGTTTGGTCCACGTCCACCGGGGTTTCGGCCACTGAGAGCAGTTGCCATTGCCTATACACTGAGACAAAAAAAACACCAAAAAAAGTCAGTCTGTTTTAGCTCATTTCTATTGTCAGCTGTTTGGCTTTTTACAGAGAACATTAGGCTGAGCTGGATCTGTTTGGTTTGCTAACAAAAGTATGCTCCTAGGAACTGTTACAGCAGCACCAATACTGATGATATTACCACGGCTTCTCCCATAAGTACTATTCACCAGATACCTGAATGGTCTCTTTGTCTTTGAACGATGTCAAACAGGCCTGTTTGTGAAAAGGTTCATGGACCACCAGAGGTCTTTAAAGGTGTTAAAGGCTCCTCAGTTCAATGCAGAGTACCTATTTTGTTTTTCGTTATATATTCTTATTCTCCTTAACCTACACAAAGCTGATGAAAGCCTACACAATCATCAGAACTAGTTTCGAAAGCTTGTGGTAATGAGCGGGCTTCATTGTTCTGGCCGTGTGTCTGGTTGCTCCTTGACATGACAGTTTAACCACTGCTTTAATGCAAGCTATTGTCTCCCCTCAGGAGTGTTATTGTCCACTAATGATCATGTCATTTTCACAAATTAATAATTCACGACTAACTGCTGAATGAGAGCAGAGTACACTGAACAGGCAGAAGACTCAGCCTTTTTAGTTGTGTGGTTTGATGAAGGATTAGTTTGAAGTTCTCACTGCTATGTGGACTTGGTGCTATTGTTAGTGTTTAGGAGAGGATCCCATGTTAGAAGTACCATCCTGTACCATCTGTCCCCTAACCCAGGTGGTTTCCTGTGGGTCCTCTGACCGAGCTGTCCGGACAACTCTCACAGTCTCACTGTGGCTTTTTAACAGGAACTCACATGTGTCGACCATTACGGGAGAGACACAAAGTCCCAACTTACCAAAGTACCGGAGAAGGTCTGCGGGGATCCCTGCTAAACTCCGTCCACATCCAGCGAACAAAAACCAAGGGTCCTGGTGTCCAGAAAAGAAGAGAGACAGGGGGACTCTCAGTGTTTAATCCTGTTATTTCACTCCTGCCTGTCCATATTTCGGAGCAGGGTGCTGGAAGCAGAGCCCCAGCTGCTGGCGGAGGACTTGGATTACCCGGAGCTGGGAGGTCTGTACAGTATGTTTTCTACAGCGACTCTAGCACTGAAAAGCTAGCTGTGGTAAAAACCTACATCCTGTTGTGCATTTCAAAGTAAAGCGCCTACTGACGCACAAAATCATTCCACTGAATCAGCATTTTGCACTTATGCCCTCAGTTTTTATTGAACTTTGTGCTTTAATTCAGTGTTTTAAGTGATTCATGTTGTTCAAATCCCCAATATGTGTCCGTCCTACCCGAAAGAGGTCGGTTGTCCTCCTTTACCTTGAAGAAAGCCTGGTGACTTCCTGTAAAGGGTGTGTGTGTTCCGGCTGCTTGATGCAGCTGCTCCAGCAGTAGGTGGGTCAGTCGGAGTATGAAGCAATATTTTCCAGGAACCGACCAACGCAATGACAGAGGCGACCAGACACCCATTGGTGCTCCCAGAAGATGTCACTGCTGTCAAGTTTGAAAGACTGAGGAGGAAGAGCGACCTCCGGTCTCAACTATCAAGATAAAATGCTTTCCACACTTCGATGACCCCAGGAAGCAAAGTTCACCGACGGAGTGAGAACATCACAGTCTGTGGACCGACATGTGAGCTTATTATACTGCGTTTCTTGAGGGAATTGTAATTATCATTATTTTACTGACAACAATAGTGATTACTTTAATACGTGTACACGATGTATGCACATTTACTGTTTACATACACAAAATGTGCCATTGAAATGTGTTGCTCCGCGTTTTTCTCTACGATTTGTTGGCTGGACTTGACTTTAATGTCAAACTGCACTTTATGCTGCTCACCAACGCCTCACAGTTCATGCTTTTATTTTGGAGGTAAAAGCTAGTCGGTGTTGGAGTGTGTGTGTTGATGCAAAGAGGACAGCAGGGCCGCTCCCAAACACACACACACACACACACTGACAACACACAGACACTGATGGACCGGAAATGACACAAGAAACAGTGTTGTTAAATATATAGGAAAGTATGTTTATTACATTGGGTAATACTCTGGAGTGAGCAGCAGGAAAAGTAACTGCTGAGTTTTAAAGACAGACACTGAGTTTTAAACACACACACACACAAATAAATAAATAGATCAAAATATGGACGTTTCTCCATTTTTCTGACAGAGTCATGTCAGTAGTTATGTGATCAAACATGGATGTTTCATATGTAGTTTCGGTCTTGGCTTTACTTATGTCTTTTATTTATAAATTTTGATACGGAATTCATCACATACCAAATCCTTTTTACACATTTTAAAGACCTCCTGCTGTAACTATACATAGTCTATACGATGGGACATGAATAGATCATTCAACACTGAGTTGGTCAGTCAGTAATCTTCCAAAGCCTCAGGACACTGCTGTGAAAGAAGCTCTAATACTGAGGTGTACTAATAATATGTTAGGAGAACAATAATACTGGATGGTTTTTGCATTTGTCAGGGGGCCTGCATGGCTTCACACATCTGAAGTAACAAGCAGGAAGCATACTGTGAAAAAAAGACTGCATTGATCTGTTTGTGTATTTTACAGTAATATAGCTGTGGTTGGGAAAATACATATACATGCTGTTAATTTAATGTAAGAGATATTATAATTATAATTCAGGATTATTTTATTTTCTATATTGTCTTGTGTATTTTATCTTATAAAAATAACAGTAACAGGTCTTAGGTTACTATTAGCTAAATATACTTAGAGTATCAAAAGTAAAAGTATAAGTTAGTTAATTCCCTGTGAGTGATACACTGTCATTTGTATTATTAAATTATGATCCATTAGTCCTTTCATGTTTTAATCAGCTTTTTAGTAGAGCACAGTTTGAGTCACTGTGTCTGGTTGAACTTAACTAAACCTGAATGAGTCTTGGTGACCTCTTGGTATAGGAATGTCCTGCTAAATGGAATCACAAGATGTCACTGTTTTCATTTCACCGCCTTTCAAGAACAGACACAGAAGTCAGCAACAGAGATGTCACTCCCGCATGTGGACTGTGTTTTTTGACACATTATGGTTTCAGAGTCACAGAACAGAATTATGAAACTTGACACAATAAAAAGGCTATAGGGTCAAAGGGTAAAAAAAAAGTTTTTAAAACACGCACTGTTAAATGGCTGATTTTTCATTTTGTGGTAAAGGTGGTGAAGGTGAGCTGATGTTACTAAAATTAACTTTGCAACAAAATAAGCTTCTGACCATTCATTGCTGTTGATATGATACATTTAATGTTATTCAATGACATATGGTGAAATCATTTTGTATGTATAATTCTTCTTACTGTCTAAAAACATAGACCAAACTTGTCATTGTATGGTAAAGGTAGTGATGCTTAGATAATAAATGTATCTTTTAAATGAAATATAATTTTTATATTTTTTCATTATTATTATCAATTCATTATTGAAAATATATCAGTTTTTTTTCTGTGTATGAATGCAAACTCACAATGTCAAAATACACACAAAAATGTTGTTAGCATTGCCCTTAAAAAATACAAGATACAAAGAAAAAATGTTTCATTGTATTAAAGGGTTAGTGTGTAAGTAGTTGCAGATGGTTGAGGTTCCGCTAATTTAAACTAATCTAGATGTTGGGTTGGGTAGTTTAATCAACAGAACATCATATTCTGTAAAGTCATCATATGTTTCTTTTCTTTTTTATTAATTTTATTTTCGTGTTAGGGTGTAAATTCACAGTATATGATTAGGATAAGGGGGTAGCCCTAAGCCTAAACATTTTTCCTGACCCTAACTCTTTAACCGATTACTTTAACCCATTATATAGTATAGCCTTAAATTAACCTGTAATTAACCCTGTAAAATATAAAGCCTGAATTAAATAATATATATATATATATATATATATATATATATGTGTGTGTGTGTATATATATATATATATATATATATATATATATATATATATATATCTCCACATACAGCACCAACAGAGTGAATTTCACACATTTTACACATCCCTCATTTCAGGATCTTCATGCACTTCATGTACTGTATACACTTGTTTTGGTAATTCAGATAATATAATAAGATAATATGAGCCAGATATTTGATGGAATATCTTTCAATAATTTTCTATCATATATACAAATCCTATGCTACACAGTTTTACTGTTTATGCCAGGGGGAAAGTATCACAATATTACAAACTGCTGCTGGCACATATTTGTGTGTATTTGTGTGTATGTATACAGTATTACGTACATAATACATGTTTGAGTACGGGAGCCATTGCCTGTTCATATGTGATTATTCAATGCTTACGCATATCAGGAGAGCTAAGGGAAACCCTGGGTACCGAGCCAAACATGGACCCCACCCTTATCAGCAGATACCAGATCCACCAGAGGAAGAGGTTTCACCACCCAAGCATCACCTACCATCCAATCATACACACACAGTTACTGGGTGTTACATCTATCCAACAACTAGATGTGGTGGTCAACAAATGTATGGTGGGGAGGAGATATAGCCTTTTTTAAAGATAATAGTTCCGGCCTGCCTCAGCACCCTCCAAAATGACTTGCTAAATGTGCCTTGCCTTCAAGGATTTTGAGCCTAACATGATTTACTTTGTGTTTTGTACACAATTCAAGACAACACGAAGCTAAGGTAAGAGAAAAAATTAGATAAATAATATAAATCAGCAGTGGTTCAATATATTTATCCACTTAAATATTTGACAATATTACAAATATTATGCAATATTTAAAAAAGTGTAAATTACGATTTACAATTTAGATTTAACTTTTTTTTTTTGTTTCTTTGTTTAATTTTCATTCTTATGCAGGCTTATGGTTTCATGAGAAACAGCAGTTTTGAAAATGGTAACATGAGTGAATCAAGAGACGATGGTAAGATTACTTTATTCCTGAATATCTACTGTACATTTTAATATTACTGTACATTTTTTGCACAAAGTGCAATTTTTCCTGTTTGATGAATCAGCTGTTGCATGTTGTAAGATTAGTTTTTATTAAGTTTTTATCTTTTTGTATGTATAATTAGGTAAAAATAAAAAAACAGAAAGAACTTAAACATTGCTGGTAACTGTGCAGTCTGACAAATATTAAATAACTGCTAAAGAAGGACACACATTTCCGCTTGTTAAATTATCTAATGAGAAGAAGTGTTATCAGATCCCAACAAGAGAAATAACTACCAAATTAACTTTTAGTGGAAAACTTCCTGGAGGAATTCAGGGAGCAGATCATTGCTGGGGTGAGATCACCCAGAGCCATCATAGAGGCCTGGATCTCACAGCAGCCGACGGCCATCACCGAACTTCTGACACCACAGGAACAAATGAGGACATTGTTTCACATTGTGGAACATGGCACATCACAATCCAGAGTTGGCTTCTACGAGATACTTTCACAGCAGGACCCTGAGCTCATAGCTGATTTAGGTAAGAAAAACAAACTTGTCTTCAAAATTAAGGTGAAATTAAATGTGTAATCTACTGTAACATATAAAAATAGTGACTAACTCAAACCTTTATGTCAATGCACCATGTAAAAGCTTTGTGTATTGAATGTACAGAGTTTCCAAAATATTAATTGCCTACATTTTCAGCAAACTCAAACAATACATGTGAAATGCCCATGCTGCAAAGAATCTACATCTACAAAATGTTTACTTGTGTTTTTCAGTTGTTTCCCTACAGTGTCCTTTTATGGCAACTAAATCATGATTAAAGTATTAATGTGTAAGGTTTAAGGTTAAACAACTTAAAGCACTTTGTTGACGTCAAAACCACTTAGAAAGTAACCAAATTCGTTTTGTATGCAGTCAGGTTCACATTTTCATTTTATGCTACTTTGTTCCTCTACTTACCTTGCATGTCAGAGGGAAACAGTACATTTTGATTTTTTAATTTTTTTGTAGAAGATTTTAAAACTGCTTGAATGTTGAAGTCTACAAGAAGAATGGGTGAAGAGCTGGCATCTGGATAGTGTGAGAGTGTGCTTAAACTCCTCAAGGAACTGTCTGAGGGGGGCTGCTGGATGATAAATGACATGTCTTTGTATTTTTATCCTTTAAGTTAAATCTTGTCTTTACTTTGTGAAAAAGAGGTCAAATGTGTTCCTTCTGCTGTTGTATTTGTGTTCTTTCTGGTGTCACTAAAGATAAAACACATGCTAGAAATGTGTATTTTCAAATGGTGCTTTATTTGTTCAACCATCTTATCCATCAAAAATGTTTCTGGCCTGGTTCAAAACTCTATAAGATTGACAAGTGATAGTCTGTCCATTTGTTTCACCAACAGAGCAAAGACAACAGAGCAACAGGATGACCCAAAGAGAAAAGAACACCAAGCAATTAGAGGACAAACCAGCAAATGCTGGCATAAAAATGGAGTATGTTAAAAGACACAAACAATTGACATGTCAAATAATGAAGGACATTGAACAATTTTGGGAAGAGACACAAAGACAGAGAGATACAATCGACTACCTGAAGACAAAGACAGAGCAGCAGCAGGAAAACATTGATAGGCTGACAGCTGAAAAACATGAGCAGAACTTAACAATAAAAAGACTGAGACTACAGATAGAAAATGTAATCGAGAATCTGGAGGAGAGTAAAAATGAAGTCACTCAAGAGAAAAAACAACTCCTGGAAATACAGGCCAAAATATGCCAAGAGAATGACACTTTGGCAAGACAACGTCACAAGATTATCAATGAGAGACGCAAATTGGAAATGATTGAATATTCTAAGATGAAACCACAAGAAAGCAAAGAAAACACAGAACCCGAGGAACAGATGAAACGAGAGCAGAAGATAATGGAGAGACAGATGGCTGACAATCTGCTGAGTCTGATTAACAAAAATAATAAAATAATATTTGAAGCAAGGCAGGCAAAAGAACAAATGGAGAAATACATGTCAGACATAAAGCAAGAGTTAAATAGAAATAAAAAGGATATTTCACAACATAGATATCAAGTTGAGCACATCAAATATTATGTCAATGTAAAAATGAACAAGATGAAGCAAAGGTGGACAATATTTCAAAAAGATGTTCAAATGCAGAAAGCCACAGTCCAAGGGATGGAAAGCAGAGAAAGACAGAAAGCAGGGCAAAACAAATTTGACAGTGTGAAAATTAAACTCAGCAGAATCCAGGAAGAGATGGAGAATCTATGGGCTGTGCTAACAGACAGTGAACAACAACTGGAAGTGAGAGAGAAGCAGGAGCTAAAGAAAGAGAGCAGTCCAACGGAAAACACAATACCTAACTATCAAAAGCAGAGACAAGACACAGATGTAAGCATGAAGATAACACAACAGGAAACAGAGATGAAGGATGACATGCAAAGGCAAAAGCAAGACATAGAGAAGAAGTTGGCACAGGTCCAGTCTGAAAGAGATGAGATAGAAAGACTCAAAACTAAAATGCAGAGAGAGAGAGAAAACATTGAGAGAGATAGGCAGTTAGCCAAGGCAGAAATGGATGCAATGAAGTGTATGAGGGAGAATACTGAGAGGCAAAATCAAGAGCTGGACGACAAGTTACACAGGATAAAGAAAGAAATAAGAGAAATGGAGGTGATGGAAAGTGAGATGGAAATAAAGAAAAAGGACCTGGTGAAAATGATTCGAATATACAGGAGAAAAAGGGAAGAAACAATCAGGAAGGAAGAGACTGAACATACTAGAGAAGACACAGAGGAAAGAAAATTTAAGACTGAGGGTCAGAGGTCAGAGCAGGTGCTGGAAATGAATATGAAGGAACAATCTGATGAGCAGATAAAACTTCAAGAAAATCAGTTTGCAGGCAACAACTTGGAATCAGATAGCTTGACCAAAGTGAATACCGACATGCAGAGAGTGATTCTTGAAGTAGAAGAGATCAAAAAGATGCTGCAGAGGGTATAGAGAAGATACAGAGAAAATCAGGAGGGACTTTACAGAAGAAAAGAGCCAAATCAAATGGATGAATTTTCAAGTGAAAAAAAAGAGACGGGAGCTTGACCAACGGCTGGAGAAGACCATGAAGGAAAGGGATGAGTTAGAAATTGTGAAGATGAAGATACAACTACAAAGGGAGGAGATTAACACCCTCCAGGAGATAATCCAAAGAAAGATGGAGGAGAACAAGGAAAAGGTAAAAACATTCATACATACTTTTTTCTTATCTTCTTTTTAATCTTAGGCCAGCAATAAGCTTCTAGAGCAGACATTTTAGCACACCATAACAGCAAAGCACAGTTTTTTAATAAAATAAATAGACAGGAGGTTAAAAGGTTAAAATCCCCCTCTGAAAAAGGCAGGGTTACGGGTTTGCTAATAGTGGTTTACTGTAATTTTAACACTAAACATTACACTACATTAAATATAATATTTAAAAATATATTATATTTTTTCTTTTCTGTAGATAAATAGATATTTGTAACTGACCGCCTTTTGCTACCAGTCATTGTCAATACTGATGAATTCTGGCTTCAGAGAGTCAAACAGCTGAAGACAGGGACAGTTCTGTAATATACTAAAAAGGTAAAAATACATAAGCTTATCAACATGGGTAGAAAATCCAAACAGAAGTAAATCTGAGCCAACAGGTAAACGGGGACGAGGCAGAAAAGGGTAAGACAAGCGGACAGGTAGAGGCAAACCACACATTTAGGTAAGCATTAGGAACAGGGGAATTAGACGTAATAATAAGACACATTTTCTCAGTGCAAGCTATTAGTATTTAGCAGTCTGGAATGACCTGGAATGTCTGAGTTCCTGGAGTGTATAATAAAATGTGAGTGTCTTTTTCACTCACATAGTCACACACATACTCAAACAAGCACTTGAATATAACCAAAGATAACATTGTAACATTAAATGAACGACACAGTGGTGACAAGGGAAGCTCTGTTGTTCATCTAACTTAATCACTTGAGAAACAATAAGAAATACAATTCTTTCTGTTTTTGTGAAGGATAAGCTGACTTCCATGCAAGCTGAGGTCAGCAAATTGATATTGGCAGAATCTGCTATCAAAAAGACTTTTCCAGTGAAGACATCTAAATCACAGAAAGAAACACATGGAGACTCACCTCAAGATGAAACATTTGGAATTCTAACAGACAAAGAAGGAGCAACAGATGAAATGACAAAAGAAACCATGTCTTTGCAACAATCTATAACATTGGAAGACAAACATCAAGGTGAAGAAATAGAGGAACAGAAGCATATCCATTCAGTGCACAAACAGAGACAAGAGGTTAATTTGTTTGCAGCAGACTTAACAAAAGAGCAGAATGTGTTATTACAGATGCAGACAGAAATTCGTGAACAAACAGTCATGGATGATGATCACACAGAATCAGTAATGAATGTAAGGGAAAAAGGAGAAGTGGAAAAGCAGATATCCAAGCTCAAGGAGAAAGAGGAGAAAATAAGGGGGCAAATACAGGATGCTTTAGAGAACATGGAGGAACAAAGTCAAGAGATTAAAAGGCTCATTTTGGAAATAAATGACCTGCAGAGCCACCAACCAGGGAGTGAACCTGGGTTACAAATTACAGCCATGGAAACTGGAAGTGTGGAGGAAGGAGTGACTGGAAAGCTTAAAGAAACAGAACATGATGATATTTTGAGGGCCAGTGTTTTCAAACATGAAAATATTAAATATGACCAGCAAGTGCAAAAAGAGGAGAATGGCAACAAGGTGACTGAAGAGTCTGACTTGGTACGAATGGATGCTGAGGGGCAAAAACATGAGTCAAGAAAGGCTGTACATAATGAGGAGATAGACGGAGGTTCTTATAAAAAGGACATGGGAGGTGCTAATATACAAAGACTTAAGGCAGAAATTTATCGAACACAAGAAATCATAAGATTAGTGAAACTAGAAGTTGATCAAACTGAAGAAAATTACCCTGACAAAGATCATAAAGATGAAGACAGTGAAATTGATGGATTGTTACAAGACATGAAGCAATTTCAAGAACTTTTGAAAATGGTAAAAAGTGCAATGCGGCAAAGTAAAATGTGTCTGAAAGAAGAAATGAGCAACATGAAATCGATGGAAATTGCTGCAAAGAAACAGAAAAGAGAATTGGACCAGAGATTAGAGAAAACTTTGATTGAAAGAGACCAATTAGATATAATGAAAATAAAAATACAAAGGCAAACTCAAGTGATTGAGCAAAAGATGGAGAAAATGGCAAAAGTTAAGAGCAGGATAGAGAAAATGGCAGCTAACACCAGAAAGAAAAGTGAAAACATAGAGATTAATATGAAGATTGAAGTAAAACTGAGACAGTTAGAAGACTTGAACTATAAAATTCAGGCTACAAAACAAGAACTGGAAAACAACTATCTTCTAATTTCCAAGAGAAGAGCTGACCTTGACAAATTCAAGACTGAAATCAGGAAGAAAAAGGATAGAGAATATGCCTCCGAAACTACTGAGAAAGAGAAGGGAGACATAAAGAAATGTGTCAGAGCCAAAAAAGATACAGAAAAGCACATAATGGCAAAGAACAAAATGGGTAAAAAAATGGAAGAAATGGAAAATAAAATTTTCAGGCTCAGATGCCAAAACAAGAATCTGGAGGCAGGAAATAAACTGATGATGGACAGTCTGGATCAGAAAAACAGTGAAATTGAGCAAATGAAGAACTCAATAAGGGAGCAAGTGAAACAAAAGGCTGAGAGAGAGGATATTGAAACTCTGAAACAAAAGATTGAATCAGAGAAGGAGACTGTGAGAATAGCAAAACAACAAGCTGAGGCAAAAATACATGAGATGAACTGTTTAAGACAGAGTATTGAAAGACAGAAACAGGAGCTTGATAACAAAGCGCAAATGATGAAAAGAGAAATAAGAGAAATGGAACTGCTGAAATCAGAGCTGGAAATAAAGAAAAAAGAAAATGGGAAGATATTTAGAAAAAGCATGAGAAAAAAGGTGGAGAGTGAAATAATTTTGAATGAACTACAAAGAGAAAAGGAATTACTGAGGAGAGAGACCAAAAAGAGAGGAAGAGAATTAGACCAAAGACTGGAAAAAACCAGGAGAGAGAGGGATGGTCTAGAAATGTTGAAAATAAAACAACAACAGCAGGAGGAAGAGCTTGCTGGTAAGAAACAGAGCAAAGACAATACTACGCTTGTCAAAATAAATGGAGAACATGGACAACAAGGTCATGAAAGGCAAGAGGTCAAAAGCATCAAGGAGAAAGCTCAAATGGTGCATCAAAGCGTGAAAGTGACAGAGTGCATCAATGAGATTCAAAACATGAGGCAAAAAGTTTTTGAACATTTGGAAATAATTGATAGGGAAATGGAAAATCTCAAAAATATAAATATTCATTTATGGAAGCAAAGAGATGACCTCAAAGCCTTAAAAGCTGAGAACAAGACTGTAAGAGACAACATGAGCAGAATTAAATCTCAGATAAAGATGGGCTTTGAAAAAAATACTATAGAGGCAAAAGTAGAGATGGTTGAATTAGTCCACATGAGGGAAGATGTTCAAAACCAAAACCAGACACTGGAAGTCCAGCTAGAGAAAATTAAAAGAGAAAGAAGAAAGATGGAAGTGTTGAAGTATGAGCTGGAAATCAAAAGAAGAGAAAATCAACGGATGATCCGAAAGGGCATTCGAAATGAGCGGAAAGTTAGAAAAATGTGGGCTGAGATTGAAGAAGAAAAAGATGCTCTAAAGAGTGATACTCAGAAGAGGAAGAAAGAGGTTGACCGGCGACTCGAGAGGATCAGCAGAGACAGGGATGAACTACAGATAATGAAACTCAAGCTGAAAAGGGAAAAGGATGAGTGCAAAGATGAAACAGAAGAGCTGAGCATGAAAACCGTCACAAAAGTTGAAAGTGAAATTGAGATACAAACTGACTTATTGGAACAAGTGAAACAAGACATACAAGAGGAAAAAGAGAAGATGGAAATCACAAAGACTGAGTTCCAAAAGAAGAAAGAAAACCTTCAGAGTCTCTTTGATGAGATAAACAAGGAGAGAACCAACATTAAAGATCTGAGCCTTCAGGTTGAGACAGAAAGAGACAAACTTCAGAACGTGATGAACAGCGTTGCTTTGAAACAAGAAGAACAAGAACGAAAGGAAGACGACATCAGAAGACAAACACAAGAACTAGACAACAGTAAGCGCAGTGTGCTGGCAGAAAGGCACGAATTGGAACTTTTGAGGAAGAATCTCAATGTGAAGAAAGAAGAACTTGAAGTCGCCACGTCAAGGTTCAGTGGAGAGAGAGAACAAATGAGTAAAATGAAGATTGCCAATGACAAAGAGAGAGAAATGCTTTTGAATGAAAAGCACAGAATTGAGGGAGAAAGGTCCGAGCTGAAGATGAGAGAAGATCAACTGATGAATAACAATGAAATCAATACAAACTCTGAGAACACGTCTTCAACAGCTGCATGAGAAAATGAGTAAAGGCATGAAAAAACAACATGGACACTTTACAACAAAAGAATGATGAGGTGTTAAAGCTGTCCACTGTATTAGAACAAAAGCTTGCAGAACTTGATAAACAGAAAGAGAACGTGGCTTGTTACACTGAGCAGTTAGAGAAAGAAAAGGAAGGTCTGAGAAGTGTGCTGTCAGATATGGTCATCCAAAGAGAAAACACAGAAAATCAATGGAAGCAAAAGTTTGAGATGGTAAAACAAGATCTTGACAAACTGAAGGCAGAACTGAAACAAGACAGGGAGAATCTAGATAGATTGAATGAGATGATGAAGAAAGAGAAAGTGGACGTGGAAATGATGAGGTTGGACCTCCAGAAACAAACTGACTTATTGGAACAAGTGAAACAAAACATACAAGAGGAAAAAGAGAAGATGGAAATCACAAAGACTGAGTTCCAAAAGAAGAAAGAAAACCTTCAGAGTCTCTTTGATGAGATAAACAAGGAGAGAAGCAACATTAAAGATCTGAGCCTTCAGGTTGAGACAGAAAGAGACAAACTTCAGAACGTGATGAACAGCGTTGCTTTGAAACAAGAAGAACAAGAACGAAAGGAAGACGACATCAGAAGACAAACACAAGAACTAGACAACAGTAAGCGCAGTGTGCTGGCAGAAAGGCACGAATTGGAACTTTTGAGGAAGAATCTCAATGTGAAGAAAGAAGAACTTGAAGTCGCCACGTCAAGCTTCAGTGGAGAGAGAGAACAAATGAGTAAAATGAAGATTGCCTAATGACAAAGAGAGAGAAATGCTTTTGAGTGAAAAGCACAGAATTGAGGGAGAAAGGTCCGAGCTGAAGATGAGAGAAGATCAACTGATGAATAACAATGAAATCAATACAAACTCTGAGAACACGTCTTCAACAGCTGCATGAGAAAATGAGTAAAGGCATGAAAAAACAACATGGACACTTTACAACAAAAGAATGATGAGGTGTTAAAGCTGTCCACTGTATTAGAACAAAGAGCTTGCAGAACTTGATAAACAGAAAGAGAACGTGGCTTGTTACACTGAGCAGTTAGAGAAAGAAAAGGAAGATCTGAGAAGTGTGCTGTCAGATATGGTCATCCAAAGAGAAAACACAGAAAATCAATGGAAGCAAAAGTTTGAGATGGAAAAACAAGATCTTGACAAACTGAAGGCAGAACTGAAACAAGACAGGGAGAATCTAGATAGATTGAATGAGATGATGAAGAAAGAGAAAGTGGACATGGAAATGATGAGGTTGGACCTCCAGAAACAAACTGACTTATTGGAACAAGTGAAACAAGACGTACAAGAGGAAAAAGAGAAGATGGAAATCACAAAGACTGAGTTCCAAAAGAAGAAAGAAAACCTTCAGAGTCTCTTTGATGAGATAAACAAGGAGAGAAGCAACATTAAAGATCTGAGCCTTCAGGTTGAGACAGAAAGAGACAAACTTCAGAACGTGATGAACAGCGTTGCTTTGAAACAAGAAGAACAAGAACGAAAGGAAGACGACATCAGAAGACAAACACAAGAACTAGACAACAGTAAGCGCAGTGTGCTGGCAGAAAGGCACGAATTGGAACTTTTGAGGAAGAATCTCAATTGTGAAGAAAGAAGAACTTGAAGTCGCCACGTCAAGCTTCAGTGGAGAGAGAGAACAAATGAGTAAAATGAAGATTGCCAATGACAAAGAGAGAGAAATGCTTTTGAATGAAAAGCACAGAATTGAGGGAGAAAGGTCCGAGCTGAAGATGAGAGAAGATCAACTGATGAATACAATGAAATCAATACAAACTCTGAGAACACGACTTCAACAGCTGCATGAGAAAATGAGTAAAGGCATGAAAAAAAACATGGACACTTTACAACAAAAGAATGATGAGGTGTTAAAGCTGTCCACTGTATTAGAACAAAAGCTTGCAGAACTTGATAAACAGAAAGAGAACGTGGCTTGTTACACTGAGCAGTTAGAGAAAGAAAAGGAAGGTCTGAGAAGTGTGCTGTCAGATATGGTCATCCAAAGAGAAAACACAGAAAATCAATGGAAGCAAAAGTTTGAGATGGAAAAACAAGATCTTGACAAACTGAAGGCAGAACTGAAACAAGACAGGGAGAATCTAGATAGATTGAATGAGATGATGAAGAAAGAGAAAGTGGACGTGGAAATGATGAGGTTGGACCTCCAGAAACAAACTGACTTATTGGAACAAGTGAAACAAGACATACAAGAGGAAAAAGAGAAGATGGAAATCACAAAGACTGAGTTCCAAAAGAAGAAAGAAAACCTTCAGAGTCTCTTTGATGAGATAAACAAGGAGAGAACCAACATTAAAGATCTGAGCCTTCAGGTTGAGACAGAAAGAGACAAACTTCAGAACGTGATGAACAGCGTTGCTTTGAAACAAGAAGAACAAGAACGAAAGGAAGACGACATCAGAAGACAAACACAAGAACTAGACAACAGTAAGCGCAGTGTGCTGGCAGAAAGGCACGAATTGGAACTTTTGAGGAAGAATCTCAATGTGAAGAAAGAAGAACTTGAAGTCGCCACGTCAAGGTTCAGTGGAGAGAGAGAACAAATGAGTAAAATGAAGATTGCCAATGACAAAGAGAGAGAAATGCTTTTGAATGAAAAGCACAGAATTGAGGGAGAAAGGTCCGAGCTGAAGATGAGAGAAGATCAACTGATGAATACAATGAAATCAATACAAACTCTGAGAACACGTCTTCAACAGCTGCATGAGAAAATGAGTAAAGGCATGAAAAAACAACATGGACACTTTACAACAAAAGAATGATGAGGTGTTAAAGCTGTCCACTGTATTAGAACAAAAGCTTGCAGAACTTGATAAACAGAAAGAGAACGTGGCTTGTTACACTGAGCAGTTAGAGAAAGAAAAGGAAGGTCTGAGAAGTGTGCTGTCAGATATGGTCATCCAAAGAGAAAACACAGAAAATCAATGGAAGCAAAAGTTTGAGATGGTAAAACAAGATCTTGACAAACTGAAGGCAGAACTGAAACAAGACAGGGAGAATCTAGATAGATTGAATGAGATGATGAAGAAAGAGAAAGTGGACGTGGAAATGATGAGGTTGGACCTCCAGAAACAAACTGACTTATTGGAACAAGTGAAACAAAACATACAAGAGGAAAAAGAGAAGATGGAAATCACAAAGACTGAGTTCCAAAAGAAGAAAGAAAACCTTCAGAGTCTCTTTGATGAGATAAACAAGGAGAGAAGCAACATTAAAGATCTGAGCCTTCAGGTTGAGACAGAAAGAGACAAACTTCAGAACGTGATGAACAGCGTTGCTTTGAAACAAGAAGAACAAGAACGAAAGGAAGACGACATCAGAAGACAAACACAAGAACTAGACAACAGTAAGCGCAGTGTGCTGGCAGAAAGGCACGAATTGGAACTTTTGAGGAAGAATCTCAATGTGAAGAAAGAAGAACTTGAAGTCGCCACGTCAAGCTTCAGTGGAGAGAGAGAACAAATGAGTAAAATGAAGATTGCCTAATGACAAAGAGAGAGAAATGCTTTTGAGTGAAAAGCACAGAATTGAGGGAGAAAGGTCCGAGCTGAAGATGAGAGAAGATCAACTGATGAATACAATGAAATCAATACAAACTCTGAGAACACGTCTTCAACAGCTGCATGAGAAAATGAGTAAAGGCATGAAAAAACAACATGGACACTTTACAACAAAAGAATGATGAGGTGTTAAAGCTGTCCACTGTATTAGAACAAAAGCTTGCAGAACTTGATAAACAGAAAGAGAACGTGGCTTGTTACACTGAGCAGTTAGAGAAAGAAAAGGAAGATCTGAGAAGTGTGCTGTCAGATATGGTCATCCAAAGAGAAAACACAGAAAATCAATGGAAGCAAAAGTTTGAGATGGAAAAACAAGATCTTGACAAACTGAAGGCAGAACTGAAACAAGACAGGGAGAATCTAGATAGATTGAATGAGATGATGAAGAAAGAGAAAGTGGACATGGAAATGATGAGGTTGGACCTCCAGAAACAAACTGACTTATTGGAACAAGTGAAACAAGACATACAAGAGGAAAAAGAGAAGATGGAAATCACAAAGACTGAGTTCCAAAAGAAGAAAGAAAACCTTCAGAGTCTCTTTGATGAGATAAACAAGGAGAGAAGCAACATTAAAGATCTGAGCCTTCAGGTTGAGACAGAAAGAGACAAACTTCAGAACGTGATGAACAGCGTTGCTTTGAAACAAGAAGAACAAGAACGAAAGGAAGACGACATCAGAAGACAAACACAAGAACTAGACAACAGTAAGCGCAGTGTGCTGGCAGAAAGGCACGAATTGGAACTTTTGAGGAAGAATCTCAATTGTGAAGAAAGAAGAACTTGAAGTCGCCACGTCAAGCTTCAGTGGAGAGAGAGAACAAATGAGTAAAATGAAGATTGCCAATGACAAAGAGAGAGAAATGCTTTTGAATGAAAAGCACAGAATTGAGGGAGAAAGGTCCGAGCTGAAGATGAGAGAAGATCAACTGATGAATAACAATGAAATCAATACAAACTCTGAGAACACGACTTCAACAGCTGCATGAGAAAATGAGTAAAGGCATGAAAAAAAACATGGACACTTTACAACAAAAGAATGATGAGGTGTTAAAGCTGTCCACTGTATTAGAACAAAAGCTTGCAGAACTTGATAAACAGAAAGAGAACGTGGCTTGTTACACTGAGCAGTTAGAGAAAGAAAAGGAAGGTCTGAGAAGTGTGCTGTCAGATATGGTCATCCAAAGAGAAAACACAGAAAATCAATGGAAGCAAAAGTTTGAGATGGAAAAACAAGATCTTGACAAACTGAAGGCAGAACTGAAACAAGACAGGGAGAATCTAGATAGATTGAATGAGATGATGAAGAAAGAGAAAGTGGACGTGGAAATGATGAGGTTGGACCTCCAGAAACAAACTGACTTATTGGAACAAGTGAAACAAGACATACAAGAGGAAAAAGAGAAGATGGAAATCACAAAGACTGAGTTCCAAAAGAAGAAAGAAAACCTTCAGAGTCTCTTTGATGAGATAAACAAGGAGAGAAGCAACATTAAAGATCTGAGCCTTCAGGTTGAGACAGAAAGAGACAAACTTCAGAACGTGATGAACAGCGTTGCTTTGAAACAAGAAGAACAAGAACGAAAGGAAGACGACATCAGAAGACAAACACAAGAACTAGACAACAGTAAGCGCAGTGTGCTGGCAGAAAGGCACGAATTGGAACTTTTGAGGAAGAATCTCAATGTGAAGAAAGAAGAACTTGAAGTCGCCACGTCAAGGTTCAGTGGAGAGAGAGAACAAATGAGTAAAATGAAGATTGCTAATGACAAAGAGAGAGAAATGCTTTTGAATGAAAAGCACAGAATTGAGGGAGAAAGGTCCGAGCTGAAGATGAGAGAAGATCAACTGATGAATACAATGAAATCAATACAAACTCTGAGAACACGACTTCAACAGCTGCATGAGAAAATGAGTAAAGGCATGAAAAAACAACATGGACACTTTACAACAAAAGAATGATGAGGTGTTAAAGCTGTCCACTGTATTAGAACAAAAGCTTGCAGAACTTGATAAACAGAAAGAGAACGTGGCTTGTTACACTGAGCAGTTAGAGAAAGAAAAGGAAGGTCTGAGAAGTGTGCTGTCAGATATGGTCATCCAAAGAGAAAACACAGAAAATCAATGGAAGCAAAAGTTTGAGATGGAAAAACAAGATCTTGACAAACTGAAGGCAGAACTGAAACAAGACAGGGAGAATCTAGATAGATTGAATGAGATGATGAAGAAAGAGAAAGTGGACGTGGAAATGATGAGGTTGGACCTCCAGAAACAAACTGACTTATTGGAACAAGTGAAACAAGACATACAAGAGGAAAAAGAGAAGATGGAAATCACAAAGACTGAGTTCCAAAAGAAGAAAGAAAACCTTCAGAGTCTCTTTGATGAGATAAACAAGGAGAGAAGCAACATTAAAGATCTGAGCCTTCAGGTTGAGACAGAAAGAGACAAACTTCAGAACGTGATGAACAGCGTTGCTTTGAAACAAGAAGAACAAGAACGAAAGGAAGACGACATCAGAAGACAAACACAAGAACTAGACAACAGTAAGCGCAGTGTGCTGGCAGAAAGGCACGAATTGGAACTTTTGAGGAAGAATCTCAATGTGAAGAAAGAAGAACTTGAAGTCGCCACGTCAAGGTTCAGTGGAGAGAGAGAACAAATGAGTAAAATGAAGATTGCCAATGACAAAGAGAGAGAAATGCTTTTGAATGAAAAGCACAGAATTGAGGGAGAAAGGTCCGAGCTGAAGATGAGAGAAGATCAACTGATGAATACAATGAAATCAATACAAACTCTGAGAACACGACTTCAACAGCTGCATGAGAAAATGAGTAAAGGCATGAAAAACAACATGGACACTTTACAACAAAAGAATGATGAGGTGTTAAAGCTGTCCACTGTATTAGAACAAAAGCTTGCAGAACTTGATAAACAGAAAGAGTATGTGGCTTGTTACACTGAGCAGTTAGAGAAAGAAAAGGAAGGTCTGAGAAGTGTGCTGTCAGATATGGTCATCCAAAGAGAAAACACAGAAAATCAATGGAAGCAAAAGTTTGAGATGGAAAAACAAGATCTTGACAAACTGAAGGCAGAACTGAAACAAGACAGGGAGAATCTAGATAGATTGAATGAGATGATGAAGAAAGAGAAAGTGGACGTGGAAATGATGAGGTTGGACCTCCAGAAACAAACTGACTTATTGGAACAAGTGAAACAAGACGTACAAGAGGAAAAAGAGAAGATGGAAATCACAAAGACTGAGTTCCAAAAGAAGAAAGAAAACCTTCAGAGTCTCTTTGATGAGATAAACAAGGAGAGAAGCAACATTAAAGATCTGAGCCTTCAGGTTGAGACAGAAAGAGACAAACTTCAGAACGTGATGAACAGCGTTGCTTTGAAACAAGAAGAACAAGAACGAAAGGAAGACGACATCAGAAGACAAACACAAGAACTAGACAACAGTAAGCGCAGTGTGCTGGCAGAAAGGCACGAATTGGAACTTTTGAGGAAGAATCTCAATGTGAAGAAAGAAGAACTTGAAGTCGCCACGTCAAGGCTTCAGTGGAGAGAGAGAACAAATGAGTAAAATGAAGATTGCCAATGACAAAGAGAGAGAAATGCTTTTGAATGAAAAGCACAGAATTGAGGGAGAAAGGTCCGAGCTGAAGATGAGAGAAGATCAACTGATGAATACAATGAAATCAATACAAACTCTGAGAACACGACTTCAACAGCTGCATGAGAAAATGAGTAAAGGCATGAAAAACAACATGGACACTTTACAACAAAAGAATGATGAGGTGTTAAAGCTGTCCACTGTATTAGAACAAAAGCTTGCAGAACTTGATAAACAGAAAGAGAACGTGGCTTGTTACACTGAGCAGTTAGAGAAAGAAAAGGAAGGTCTGAGAAGTGTGCTGTCAGATATGGTCATCCAAAGAGAAAACACAGAAAATCAATGGAAGCAAAAGTTTGAGATGGAAAAACAAGATCTTGACAAACTGAAGGCAGAACTGAAACAAGACAGGGAGAATCTAGATAGATTGAATGAGATGATGAAGAAAGAGAAAGTGGACGTGGAAATGATGAGGTTGGACCTCCAGAAACAAACTGACTTATTGGAACAAGTGAAACAAGACATACAAGAGGAAAAAGAGAAGATGGAAATCACAAAGACTGAGTTCCAAAAGAAGAAAGAAAACCTTCAGAGTCTCTTTGATGAGATAAACAAGGAGAGAAGCAACATTAAAGATCTGAGCCTTCAGGTTGAGACAGAAAGAGACAAACTTCAGAACGTGATGAACAGCGTTGCTTTGAAACAAGAAGAACAAGAACGAAAGGAAGACGACATCAGAAGACAAACACAAGAACTAGACAACAGTAAGCACAGTGTGCTGGCAGAAAGGCACGAATTGGAACTTTTGAGGAAGAATCTCAATGTGAAGAAAGAAGAACTTGAAGTCGCCACGTCAAGGTTCAGTGGAGAGAGAGAACAAATGAGTAAAATGAAGATTGCCAATGACAAAGAGAGAGAAATGCTTTTGAATGAAAAGCACAGAATTGAGGGAGAAAGGTCCGAGCTGAAGATGAGAGAAGATCAACTGATGAATACAATGAAATCAATACAAACTCTGAGAACACGTCTTCAACAGCTGCATGAGAAAATGAGTAAAGGCATGAAAAAACAACATGGACACTTTACAACAAAAGAATGATGAGGTGTTAAAGCTGTCCACTGTATTAGAACAAAAGCTTGCAGAACTTGATAAACAGAAAGAGAACGTGGCTTGTTACACTGAGCAGTTAGAGAAAGAAAAGGAAGGTCTGAGAAGTGTGCTGTCAGATATGGTCATCCAAAGAGAAAACACAGAAAATCAATGGAAGCAAAAGTTTGAGATGGTAAAACAAGATCTTGACAAACTGAAGGCAGAACTGAAACAAGACAGGGAGAATCTAGATAGATTGAATGAGATGATGAAGAAAGAGAAAGTGGACGTGGAAATGATGAGGTTGGACCTCCAGAAACAAACTGACTTATTGGAACAAGTGAAACAAAACATACAAGAGGAAAAAGAGAAGATGGAAATCACAAAGACTGAGTTCCAAAAGAAGAAAGAAAACCTTCAGAGTCTCTTTGATGAGATAAACAAGGAGAGAAGCAACATTAAAGATCTGAGCCTTCAGGTTGAGACAGAAAGAGACAAACTTCAGAACGTGATGAACAGCGTTGCTTTGAAACAAGAAGAACAAGAACGAAAGGAAGACGACATCAGAAGACAAACACAAGAACTAGACAACAGTAAGCGCAGTGTGCTGGCAGAAAGGCACGAATTGGAACTTTTGAGGAAGAATCTCAATGTGAAGAAAGAAGAACTTGAAGTCGCCACGTCAAGGCTTCAGTGGAGAGAGAGAACAAATGAGTAAAATGAAGATTGCCAATGACAAAGAGAGAGAAATGCTTTTGAGTGAAAAGCACAGAATTGAGGGAGAAAGGTCCGAGCTGAAGATGAGAGAAGATCAACTGATGAATACAATGAAATCAATACAAACTCTGAGAACACGTCTTCAACAGCTGCATGAGAAAATGAGTAAAGGCATGAAAAACAACATGGACACTTTACAACAAAAGAATGATGAGGTGTTAAAGCTGTCCACTGTATTAGAACAAAAGCTTGCAGAACTTGATAAACAGAAAGAGAACGTGGCTTGTTACACTGAGCAGTTAGAGAAAGAAAAGGAAGATCTGAGAAGTGTGCTGTCAGATATGGTCATCCAAAGAGAAAACACAGAAAATCAATGGAAGCAAAAGTTTGAGATGGAAAAACAAGATCTTGACAAACTGAAGGCAGAACTGAAACAAGACAGGGAGAATCTAGATAGATTGAATGAGATGATGAAGAAAGAGAAAGTGGACATGGAAATGATGAGGTTGGACCTCCAGAAACAAACTGACTTATTGGAACAAGTGAAACAAGACGTACAAGAGGAAAAAGAGAAGATGGAAATCACAAAGACTGAGTTCCAAAAGAAGAAAGAAAACCTTCAGAGTCTCTTTGATGAGATAAACAAGGAGAGAAGCAACATTAAAGATCTGAGCCTTCAGGTTGAGACAGAAAGAGACAAACTTCAGAACGTGATGAACAGCGTTGCTTTGAAACAAGAAGAACAAGAACGAAAGGAAGACGACATCAGAAGACAAACACAAGAACTAGACAACAGTAAGCGCAGTGTGCTGGCAGAAAGGCACGAATTGGAACTTTTGAGGAAGAATCTCAATGTGAAGAAAGAAGAACTTGAAGTCGCCACGTCAAGCTTCAGTGGAGAGAGAGAACAAATGAGTAAAATGAAGATTGCCTAATGACAAAGAGAGAGAAATGCTTTTGAATGAAAAGCACAGAATTGAGGGAGAAAGGTCCGAGCTGAAGATGAGAGAAGATCAACTGATGAATACAATGAAATCAATACAAACTCTGAGAACACGACTTCAACAGCTGCATGAGAAAATGAGTAAAGGCATGAAAAAACAACATGGACACTTTACAACAAAAGAATGATGAGGTGTTAAAGCTGTCCACTGTATTAGAACAAAAGCTTGCAGAACTTGATAAACAGAAAGAGAACGTGGCTTGTTACACTGAGCAGTTAGAGAAAGAAAAGGAAGGTCTGAGAAGTGTGCTGTCAGATATGGTCATCCAAAGAGAAAACACAGAAAATCAATGGAAGCAAAAGTTTGAGATGGAAAAACAAGATCTTGACAAACTGAAGGCAGAACTGAAACAAGACAGGGAGAATCTAGATAGATTGAATGAGATGATGAAGAAAGAGAAAGTGGACATGGAAATGATGAGGTTGGACCTCCAGAAACAAACTGACTTATTGGAACAAGTGAAACAAGACATACAAGAGGAAAAAGAGAAGATGGAAATCACAAAGACTGAGTTCCAAAAGAAGAAAGAAAACCTTCAGAGTCTCTTTGATGAGATAAACAAGGAGAGAAGCAACATTAAAGATCTGAGCCTTCAGGTTGAGACAGAAAGAGACAAACTTCAGAACGTGATGAACAGCGTTGCTTTGAAACAAGAAGAACAAGAACGAAAGGAAGACGACATCAGAAGACAAACACAAGAACTAGACAACAGTAAGCGCAGTGTGCTGGCAGAAAGGCACGAATTGGAACTTTTGAGGAAGAATCTCAATGTGAAGAAAGAAGAACTTGAAGTCGCCACGTCAAGGTTCAGTGGAGAGAGAGAACAAATGAGTAAAATGAAGATTGCCTAATGACAAAGAGAGAGAAATGCTTTTGAATGAAAAGCACAGAATTGAGGGAGAAAGGTCCGAGCTGAAGATGAGAGAAGATCAACTGATGAATAACAATGAAATCAATACAAACTCTGAGAACACGACTTCAACAGCTGCATGAGAAAATGAGTAAAGGCATGAAAAAACAACATGGACACTTTACAACAAAAGAATGATGAGGTGTTAAAGCTGTCCACTGTATTAGAACAAAAGCTTGCAGAACTTGATAAACAGAAAGAGAACGTGGCTTGTTACACTGAGCAGTTAGAGAAAGAAAAGGAAGATCTGAGAAGTGTGCTGTCAGATATGGTCATCCAAAGAGAAAACACAGAAAATCAATGGAAGCAAAAGTTTGAGATGGAAAAACAAGATCTTGACAAACTGAAGGCAGAACTGAAACAAGACAGGGAGAATCTAGATAGATTGAATGAGATGATGAAGAAAGAGAAAGTGGACGTGGAAATGATGAGGTTGGACCTCCAGAAACAAACTGACTTATTGGAACAAGTGAAACAAGACATACAAGAGGAAAAAGAGAAGATGGAAATCACAAAGACTGAGTTCCAAAAGAAGAAAGAAAACCTTCAGAGTCTCTTTGATGAGATAAACAAGGAGAGAAGCAACATTAAAGATCTGAGCCTTCAGGTTGAGACAGAAAGAGACAAACTTCAGAACGTGATGAACAGCGTTGCTTTGAAACAAGAAGAACAAGAACGAAAGGAAGACGACATCAGAAGACAAACACAAGAACTAGACAACAGTAAGCGCAGTGTGCTGGCAGAAAGGCACGAATTGGAACTTTTGAGGAAGAATCTCAATGTGAAGAAAGAAGAACTTGAAGTCGCCACGTCAAGGTTCAGTGGAGAGAGAGAACAAATGAGTAAAATGAAGATTGCCAATGACAAAGAGAGAGAAATGCTTTTGAATGAAAAGCACAGAATTGAGGGAGAAAGGTCCGAGCTGAAGATGAGAGAAGATCAACTGATGAATAACAATGAAATCAATACAAACTCTGAGAACACGAGCCTTCTTCAACAGCTGCATGAGAAAATGAGTAAAGGCATGAAAAAACAACATGGACACTTTACAACAAAAGAATGATGAGGTGTTAAAGCTGTCCACTGTATTAGAACAAAAGCTTGCAGAACTTGATAAACAGAAAGAGTATGTGGCTTGTTACACTGAGCAGTTAGAGAAAGAAAAGGAAGGTCTGAGAAGTGTGCTGTCAGATATGGTCATCCAAAGAGAAAACACAGAAAATCAATGGAAGCAAAAGTTTGAGATGGAAAAACAAGATCTTGACAAACTGAAGGCAGAACTGAAACAAGACAGGGAGAATCTAGATAGATTGAATGAGATGATGAAGAAAGAGAAAGTGGACGTGGAAATGATGAGGTTGGACCTCCAGAAACAAACTGACTTATTGGAACAAGTGAAACAAGACATACAAGAGGAAAAAGAGAAGATGGAAATCACAAAGACTGAGTTCCAAAAGAAGAAAGAAAACCTTCAGAGTCTCTTTGATGAGATAAACAAGGAGAGAAGCAACATTAAAGATCTGAGCCTTCAGGTTGAGACAGAAAGAGACAAACTTCAGAACGTGATGAACAGCGTTGCTTTGAAACAAGAAGAACAAGAACGAAAGGAAGACGACATCAGAAGACAAACACAAGAACTAGACAACAGTAAGCACAGTGTGCTGGCAGAAAGGCACGAATTGGAACTTTTGAGGAAGAATCTCAATGTGAAGAAAGAAGAACTTGAAGTCGCCACGTCAAGCTTCAGTGGAGAGAGAGAACAAATGAGTAAAATGAAGATTGCTAATGACAAAGAGAGAGAAATGCTTTTGAATGAAAAGCACAGAATTGAGGGAGAAAGGTCCGAGCTGAAGATGAGAGAAGATCAACTGATGAATACAATGAAATCAATACAAACTCTGAGAACACGACTTCAACAGCTGCATGAGAAAATGAGTAAAGGCATGAAAAACAACATGGACACTTTACAACAAAAGAATGATGAGGTGTTAAAGCTGTCCACTGTATTAGAACAAAAGCTTGCAGAACTTGATAAACAGAAAGAGAACGTGGCTTGTTACACTGAGCAGTTAGAGAAAGAAAAGGAAGGTCTGAGAAGTGTGCTGTCAGATATGGTCATCCAAAGAGAAAACACAGAAAATCAATGGAAGCAAAAGTTTGAGATGGAAAAACAAGATCTTGACAAACTGAAGGCAGAACTGAAACAAGACAGGGAGAATCTAGATAGATTGAATGAGATGATGAAGAAAGAGAAAGTGGACGTGGAAATGATGAGGTTGGACCTCCAGAAACAAACTGACTTATTGGAACAAGTGAAACAAGACATACAAGAGGAAAAAGAGAAGATGGAAATCACAAAGACTGAGTTCCAAAAGAAGAAAGAAAACCTTCAGAGTCTCTTTGATGAGATAAACAAGGAGAGAAGCAACATTAAAGATCTGAGCCTTCAGGTTGAGACAGAAAGAGACAAACTTCAGAACGTGATGAACAGCGTTGCTTTGAAACAAGAAGAACAAGAACGAAAGGAAGACGACATCAGAAGACAAACACAAGAACTAGACAACAGTAAGCACAGTGTGCTGGCAGAAAGGCACGAATTGGAACTTTTGAGGAAGAATCTCAATGTGAAGAAAGAAGAACTTGAAGTCGCCACGTCAAGGTTCAGTGGAGAGAGAGAACAAATGAGTAAAATGAAGATTGCCAATGACAAAGAGAGAGAAATGCTTTTGAATGAAAAGCACAGAATTGAGGGAGAAAGGTCCGAGCTGAAGATGAGAGAAGATCAACTGATGAATAACAATGAAATCAATACAAACTCTGAGAACACGACTTCAACAGCTGCATGAGAAAATGAGTAAAGGCATGAAAAAAAACATGGACACTTTACAACAAAAGAATGATGAGGTGTTAAAGCTGTCCACTGTATTAGAACAAAAGCTTGCAGAACTTGATAAACAGAAAGAGTATGTGGCTTGTTACACTGAGCAGTTAGAGAAAGAAAAGGAAGGTCTGAGAAGTGTGCTGTCAGATATGGTCATCCAAAGAGAAAACACAGAAAATCAATGGAAGCAAAAGTTTGAGATGGAAAAACAAGATCTTGACAAACTGAAGGCAGAACTGAAACAAGACAGGGAGAATCTAGATAGATTGAATGAGATGATGAAGAAAGAGAAAGTGGACGTGGAAATGATGAGGTTGGACCTCCAGAAACAAACTGACTTATTGGAACAAGTGAAACAAGACATACAAGAGGAAAAAGAGAAGATGGAAATCACAAAGACTGAGTTCCAAAAGAAGAAAGAAAACCTTCAGAGTCTCTTTGATGAGATAAACAAGGAGAGAAGCAACATTAAAGATCTGAGCCTTCAGGTTGAGACAGAAAGAGACAAACTTCAGAACGTGATGAACAGCGTTGCTTTGAAACAAGAAGAACAAGAACGAAAGGAAGACGACATCAGAAGACAAACACAAGAACTAGACAACAGTAAGCGCAGTGTGCTGGCAGAAAGGCACGAATTGGAACTTTTGAGGAAGAATCTCAATGTGAAGAAAGAAGAACTTGAAGTCGCCACGTCAAGCTTCAGTGGAGAGAGAGAACAAATGAGTAAAATGAAGATTGCCAATGACAAAGAGAGAGAAATGCTTTTGAATGAAAAGCACAGAATTGAGGGAGAAAGGTCCGAGCTGAAGATGAGAGAAGATCAACTGATGAATAACAATGAAATCAATACAAACTCTGAGAACACGTCTTCAACAGCTGCATGAGAAAATGAGTAAAGGCATGAAAAAACAACATGGACACTTTACAACAAAAGAATGATGAGGTGTTAAAGCTGTCCACTGTATTAGAACAAAAGCTTGCAGAACTTGATAAACAGAAAGAGAACGTGGCTTGTTACACTGAGCAGTTAGAGAAAGAAAAGGAAGGTCTGAGAAGTGTGCTGTCAGATATGGTCATCCAAAGAGAAAACACAGAAAATCAATGGAAGCAAAAGTTTGAGATGGAAAAACAAGATCTTGACAAACTGAAGGCAGAACTGAAACAAGACAGGGAGAATCTAGATAGATTGAATGAGATGATGAAGAAAGAGAAAGTGGACGTGAAAATGATGAGGTTGGACCTCCAGAAACAAACTGACTTATTGGAACAAGTGAAACAAGACATACAAGAGGAAAAAGAGAAGATGGAAATCACAAAGACTGAGTTCCAAAAGAAGAAAGAAAACCTTCAGAGTCTCTTTGATGAGATAAACAAGGAGAGAAGCAACATTAAAGATCTGAGCCTTCAGGTTGAGACAGAAAGAGACAAACTTCAGAACGTGATGAACAGCGTTGCTTTGAAACAAGAAGAACAAGAACGAAAGGAAGACGACATCAGAAGACAAACACAAGAACTAGACAACAGTAAGCGCAGTGTGCTGGCAGAAAGGCACGAATTGGAACTTTTGAGGAAGAATCTCAATGTGAAGAAAGAAGAACTTGAAGTCGCCACGTCAAGCTTCAGTGGAGAGAGAGAACAAATGAGTAAAATGAAGATTGCCAATGACAAAGAGAGAGAAATGCTTTTGAATGAAAAGCACAGAATTGAGGGAGAAAGGTCCGAGCTGAAGATGAGAGAAGATCAACTGATGAATAAAATGAAATCAATACAAACTCTGAGAACACGACTTCAACAGCTGCATGAGAAAATGAGTAAAGGCATGAAAAAACAACATGGACACTTTACAACAAAAGAATGATGAGGTGTTAAAGCTGTCCACTGTATTAGAACAAAAGCTTGCAGAACTTGATAAACAGAAAGAGAACGTGGCTTGTTACACTGAGCAGTTAGAGAAAGAAAAGGAAGGTCTGAGAAGTGTGCTGTCAGATATGGTCATCCAAAGAGAAAACACAGAAAATCAATGGAAGCAAAAGTTTGAGATGGAAAAACAAGATCTTGACAAACTGAAGGCAGAACTGAAACAAGACAGGGAGAATCTAGATAGATTGAATGAGATGATGAAGAAAGAGAAAGTGGACGTGGAAATGATGAGGTTGGACCTCCAGAAACAAACTGACTTATTGGAACAAGTGAAACAAGACATACAAGAGGAAAAAGAGAAGATGGAAATCACAAAGACTGAGTTCCAAAAGAAGAAAGAAAACCTTCAGAGTCTCTTTGATGAGATAAACAAGGAGAGAAGCAACATTAAAGATCTGAGCCTTCAGGTTGAGACAGAAAGAGACAAACTTCAGAACGTGATGAACAGCGTTGCTTTGAAACAAGAAGAACAAGAACGAAAGGAAGACGACATCAGAAGACAAACACAAGAACTAGACAACAGTAAGCGCAGTGTGCTGGCAGAAAGGCACGAATTGGAACTTTTGAGGAAGAATCTCAATGTGAAGAAAGAAGAACTTGAAGTCGCCACGTCAAGGCTTCAGTGGAGAGAGAGAACAAATGAGTAAAATGAAGATTGCCTAATGACAAAGAGAGAGAAATGCTTTTGAATGAAAAGCACAGAATTGAGGGAGAAAGGTCCGAGCTGAAGATGAGAGAAGATCAACTGATGAATAACAATGAAATCAATACAAACTCTGAGAACACGACTTCAACAGCTGCATGAGAAAATGAGTAAAGGCATGAAAAAACAACATGGACACTTTACAACAAAAGAATGATGAGGTGTTAAAGCTGTCCACTGTATTAGAACAAAAGCTTGCAGAACTTGATAAACAGAAAGAGTATGTGGCTTGTTACACTGAGCAGTTAGAGAAAGAAAAGGAAGGTCTGAGAAGTGTGCTGTCAGATATGGTCATCCAAAGAGAAAACACAGAAAATCAATGGAAGCAAAAGTTTGAGATGGAAAAACAAGATCTTGACAAACTGAAGGCAGAACTGAAACAAGACAGGGAGAATCTAGATAGATTGAATGAGATGATGAAGAAAGAGAAAGTGGACGTGGAAATGATGAGGTTGGACCTCCAGAAACAAACTGACTTATTGGAACAAGTGAAACAAGACATACAAGAGGAAAAAGAGAAGATGGAAATCACAAAGACTGAGTTCCAAAAGAAGAAAGAAAACCTTCAGAGTCTCTTTGATGAGATAAACAAGGAGAGAAGCAACATTAAAGATCTGAGCCTTCAGGTTGAGACAGAAAGAGACAAACTTCAGAACGTGATGAACAGCGTTGCTTTGAAACAAGAAGAACAAGAACGAAAGGAAGACGACATCAGAAGACAAACACAAGAACTAGACAACAGTAAGCGCACAGTGTGCTGGCAGAAAGGCACGAATTGGAACTTTTGAGGAAGAATCTCAATGTGAAGAAAGAAGAACTTGAAGTCGCCACGTCAAGGTTCAGTGGAGAGAGAGAACAAATGAGTAAAATGAAGATTGCCAATGACAAAGAGAGAGAAATGCTTTTGAATGAAAAGCACAGAATTGAGGGAGAAAGGTCCGAGCTGAAGATGAGAGAAGATCAACTGATGAATACAATGAAATCAATACAAACTCTGAGAACACGACTTCAACAGCTGCATGAGAAAATGAGTAAAGGCATGAAAAACAACATGGACACTTTACAACAAAAGAATGATGAGGTGTTAAAGCTGTCCACTGTATTAGAACAAAAGCTTGCAGAACTTGATAAACAGAAAGAGAACGTGGCTTGTTACACTGAGCAGTTAGAGAAAGAAAAGGAAGGTCTGAGAAGTGTGCTGTCAGATATGGTCATCCAAAGAGAAAACACAGAAAATCAATGGAAGCAAAAGTTTGAGATGGAAAAACAAGATCTTGACAAACTGAAGGCAGAACTGAAACAAGACAGGGAGAATCTAGATAGATTGAATGAGATGATGAAGAAAGAGAAAGTGGATGTGGAAATGATGAGGTTGGACCTCCAGAAACAAACTGACTTATTGGAACAAGTGAAACAAGACGTACAAGAGGAAAAAGAGAAGATGGAAATCACAAAGACTGAGTTCCAAAAGAAGAAAGAAAACCTTCATAGTCTCTTTGATGAGATAAACAAGGAGAGAAGCAACATTAAAGATCTGAGCCTTCAGGTTGAGACAGAAAGAGACAAACTTCAGAACGTGATGAACAGCGTTGCTTTGAAACAAGAAGAACAAGAACGAAAGGAAGACGACATCAGACGACAAACACAAGAACTTGAAACCAGTGAAAACAATGCACTGGCAGAAAGAGAAGAACTGGAACTTTTGAGGAAGGATCTTAGGGGTGAGAAGGAAGAGGTGGAAGCTGCAATGAAAAGAATCAGTGGCGAGAGAGAACAACTCAGTCAGATGAAGATGAGTTTTGACATAGACAGACAAGCACTTGACAATGAGAAAGATGAAATGGAAGGAAAACTGTCTGAGTTGAAAATGAGAGAAGACGAGCTCATGAATAAAATACTATCCATACAAATTCTGAGAGATAAACTCCAAGAGCTGAATGAAAAGACATGTAGACACATCAAAAAACAAACAGACAAATTAGACCAAAACAACAAAGATGTGCAGAGATTACACCTTGCATTGGAGGAAATGCTGGAAAACTTTGAACAAGAAAGAGACCAGATGTCGCTCTACAGTGAGCGGATACAGAGACAAAAGGCTGATCTGAAAGGAATACCATCAAACATGCTAATGCAGAGGGAAGACATAGAAAATCAATGGAAGCAAACGTTTGAGATGGAAAAACAAGATTTTGACAAACTGAAGGCAGAACTGAAACAAGACAGGGAGAATCTAGATAGATTGAATGAGATGATGAAGAAAGAGAAAGTGGACGTGGAAATGATGAGGTTGGACCTCCAGAAACAAACTGACTTATTGGAACAAGTGAAACAAGACATACAAGAGCAAAAAGAGAAGATTTCTAGTTATTATGACCCGATACAGAGAAAGAAGACACATGTGCTGGCAACGAAGTTTGACAAGATTTTACAATCTGATATTGTGTCCAACGAATGGCTGCAGCAGCAAGATGTGAAGAAAGATGTTCCTCAGTCAAATTTTAGAATCATGATTGAAGGATCCGAACAACATTTGAAGTTGGATGAAATCAAACATTATTTTGGTAGGGAAGGTAATCGCCTGAAAACTGAGACTGAAGGTCTGATGATGGTAGTGGAAGGTGAAGAAGTGGAAAATAAACAGACACCAAGGCTTGCACCGCTGTCTGACTATGCGGTACAGAGAGATGATTCCACAGGCGTTAGTGTGTCAAAAAGAGATTCTTTGCAAACCATCTGGAGGGAAACAAAAAAAGAACGGACTGAGATTGATCAGATGAAGCGCAGAGGTCATGAGATAAGAAACAATCTGGAGAAAAGACTAAAGGTGATTAATCAGTTTGTTAAGAGAACCTGGCTACAGAATGAAAAGGATCCACTGGAGAAGACAAAGCTGGAAGAAGGATTAAGGACGGACACAACTTCAAAAACTGAACTTGAGATAGACCGCAAAGCACTCAATGAAAAACACACAGAGCTGCAACAACTGAAAGTTCAGATCCTCAGTGAGATTGAGAAACTCCACATCAAAGAAGTGTCCAGGAAACTGACAACTAGTGACAAGGCTAATCAAACATTCCGGGAGAATGTGACCATAGTGGATGCAACAGTGCAGGTTACAGAACATACTTCTACTGAAATGTATAAAGAGGTTAAGGTAGAAGAACCCGAAGCAGCTCCAGAGACAACTAGCGGACTCCTCTGTCAACTCTGGCATTCCTGCTCTCGATGCTGCCGCCCTTGCTGTGCTTGTTGTAAGCAAGTGTTGTCTGTGGATAAATGAGAGATGTGTACATTTCAGGTGTGTTTCTGGCACAAATGTAAAATACAGTATGTGTGCTTTTAAAGTATTTGACCTAACCAATAGTAACACAAAGAAAACTGCTGGACATTTTGGAACAGGTTATTTTTCATCGACTATGCATCATTTGGTAGTCCAGAATTTTTAAAATTATCACCCTTATGATATCATAAATGTTTAAGTGACATCAAACAATTCTTTTGACATTTTTCAGACAAACATTGCAAGTGCAAACAAAATGTAATATGATAAATCAAAATGTCAAGGTACTCCTGCAAATTAAAGTGCAAAATGTATGAGGCTTGTGTGTCTTGAAAAATGCTTTACCATAACTGGCTATGCATTATTGCTTGCACATGTAAAACTATTATTTCTTGGTAAACAAAATAACATTTGACATTGTACATAAACTGATTAACACCCCAGTTCTTCATATTATAATATTAAACATGATGTATTAAACTTAACAATCCACTTTGACCTAAAGGAGGTGTCAGCAATTCTGAAGGAAGATTATTAATATTTGAACTCAACAGCAAAACAAATACAGCTTTCCCTTCATATCTCCTCCAGAATCGTTGACTTCAACTTTAATTACAAGAAACCTTAATTATATAAGAACTGATCATATAAAGTTGATTTCATTTTTGTTTTGGTTGTAGCTGGTTTGTTTTAGTTGCTTGTTTTTCAAAGTATTAACTTATCCCATTAAGTATTTAAGAAAACTAAATAAAGTGTTCACAAATGTCAAAAAGCTTAAAATGAAGACATCTAATAAAAAAGCATAAATGAGCACCACCATAGTAAGGTACTGTGGATGGACAGCTCTGTATATTTTTAGTGTATGTAAATACACAAATGCATGTGTGACATCATTTATTTCTTTGAATAAACATTTGACAAATAAAATAATCCACATTGTTTCAATATTTTTCTGTCAGTGTATTTATTTAATTACATTAAAAGCATAAAGGAATACAACTTGTCACGCTTGTTGCGCTCCCTCTGTAATTCCTGAAGTTGTCTCCCTGCAGCAGAGTGAACATGTAAGCTAAAGTTAGGTGAAACACTACCACTTTTGACCACAGGGGCCGCCAAAATCAACACAACATGAAATGTTTCACTGAGCCACTTAAATAAATCAGTTGTTAAACTTGAATGATGACACTTTTCACACTTCACACAAGCTACTGCCATGTTACCCATATACATCAGTACCTTTCATATAATTGTAATCATAATTAACTCATTTTAATGCAGTCACTAATCATATCATGCATTTGTGCTGTTTTGCAGTCAGTAATAAAGTTGCAAATGCAATTGTGTTTCCCAGATCATCATATAACTTCCCCCAGGTGCTGACCTGCACAAATAAATTCTCTGTAATAATAGTCCACTGTAATAATATATGAAGCTTTTCTAAACTGTGTTTAGTAAAAAAAATCTTTCCAAACCTTCAATATGCATAGAAGTCTTGAGTGGTCACAGATCACAGCATGTTACTTGAAAATACAAGACTGAAAACTGATCACCTGGTCTGTGGTCTGCTTTTGTCAGGGCTGGCTCCTGGCCTTCCTCCAACAGATAGCAAATCTATGTTTGAAGAGGTCCAGACTCCAGACTTGGTAGTGGAAAGGACTACTTTAGTGTCAGACCAATGTATGAAGGACACAAGCCTCCACAAGCCCTCTCCCTGGAAGTATTTTAAGTTGTATTGGAAATCCCTACACAGCAAATGCATGTATATAGAGTATAAAGTAATACATCACAGATCTGTACACACCCACTCAAACACACGTGCAACTACATGCATACTCCAGTCATGGAAAAAGCAAATAATCCACAAAACTGCAGTGCCAAGCAAAACCATACAACTATATGAATATTAATGTTAGTGATTATTCACTAATCCATTGAGTAAAGCAGTTTGCATGTCTGGATCCACAATCCTGCCAGGTAGGATGTCCCAAGTGATCATGAGCAGTTTTGGCCCACATCTGTACCTAAATACACACAGTCATACAGGGGTGACAAAAACTATGTCTGTGGTAGTAAAGGCTTTCACAGGCTCTGTCACATGTGGAGATCCGACAGATGACTGTATATGCACTGAGACTGCTAGCATGCAGTATGTGACATGCACCAGTCATAAAAACCAGAACACATCTCATTTGACTCATTTTACGTCCCGTCTCAGGAATTTTGGGCTATTTAGGACATTTGTAAAAACTTTTGATTTTGCCTATAATAAGTGTTTGCTATCTTCAGCACAACATTACCTATATAACCAGATAAATGTTTTTTCCCTTTAACAAACTGTACTAGAACAACTAAGGTCATTTGATCACGTGGAAATGATCAGGGACCTGAAGGGGTTAATGGAAAAATAATGAATTCCCAGTCAAAAATAGCCTCAGTGACAGTCAGTCACATGTTTGCATTTTGTTAAGTGTCAGTGGCTGACTTTTACATTTAGATTGTAATAAGCTGTTGCCATATGGGACTGCCAAGAGGTGGTGTCTTATCTAACCTGTACTGATAGATATGCTTTTAAGTGCCAGTTAGTAAGATCAGTAATCTTACTCTGACAGCTGATAAGAAAAGGAGAAAGTGCTCTTATTTTGAAAATTAGAGTGAGTATATCCCTTCCTCTCCCAACAGATCACAGCAGCTCACCTCCAAAGCCCCTTCCTGCTGTGTTGCTCAGTTTAATTATTTCACTTTTCTTCATTTCTCTTCTTCTGTTTCATTATCTTTTGTGTAAACTGTGGTTTTCTCATTACTAGTTGTTCAGTTGTTGTATACATCTGCTCTGAGTTAGCTCATGTACAGGTAGGTCAGTATTATATAGTTAGTATATAGTTATCATATAGTGATATATATACATAAATTGTACATGTGCGGTTCGCTCCTGCTGTGTGGCCTGACAGCATTGATCTGAATGCCGGTGCTGACCCACCAAGCAGCGCCAGGTGGGGGGCAGCAGACAGCGAGTCATAAACTGTACCAGAATGAGGTGCCAATGCTGACGGTGAGTGAGACAGAGTCTGACAGAGGATATTGAGTAATCTGTTACTTTCTGTGAAATGTAAGAAGAAACTATTTGTCATTTGTTTTATTACTGTATGTATATCAGAATATTTTGGGGCCAACATTTCAATTTCAGAATAAAGACATTTTTATATGTTTTTAAGATAATGAGAAGAAAAAAAAACATTATTTTTTTTGCTCAGTTAATATTATTCCTTGGAAAATTCCACATTCACAACAAGAGGTTGGTGGACTCCAAAGAAAGGCTTTGAACTTTTTATCAAGAACTGAGTCACAATATAGCACCACAATAAAAGGCCTTAAGAATAAAAAAAGAGAAGGGAATTAAAAGTAGTGTTATACTTGGCAAAATTGTTATGGACCATTAATATATATTATTTCATTACCTTTTCTAATCTATAATACTCTTTATTAATATAATTGCATACACCATAAGTCCATTTCTCATGTCACATGGTTTTGGGATCCCACAGAGCACACAAGAGATATAGATGAGTTTATCTGAGCATCACTGCAAACCATTTGTTTTTTTACTGAATTTAAATAAATTAATTGTTGATTATGATGATTAGGATGGTGATTATCAAATAAATAGGTCAATCATTGGCTAATACTCATGAAAACTCAGTGTTCATTTCATCAAGTGGGACACAATGAGAAACACCATGTGTAAATCATGCAGGAATCAGCATTTGAAATGATGCAGAGAAAGAATGATTTTAGAAAATGTTGACTGTATTTATTGAATATTACTGTAAATAGATGAGTGATATCTAGATTCTGTTTTTATTGTAAATCTACATACATACAAGATCTTTATTGTGACTGTTCTGTTCACTGCTTCTGTTGTTTTTAGTCAATATATCAAACCATCTTATACTCATATGGCCTGTTTACTGTAATCAGCCAGTAAGTAATCCTGGAAAGAATATGACATTAAGCCAAAATTTATCTAACTGTAACAGACATTGATTGCAACATTTTTATAGTAATCAAAAGGAGAGAAAGTAAAAAAAAAAATAGAAATAATTTAAGTCTGATTGGCTCTTTGCATTACAAGTATTGCACACTGAAACTCTTTTGATAAAACAGAGACAAAGCAATCATAAAATTCTTTAATAACCACTTAAAGCCTGTTATGAATCTTCATTAAGAGATATTTTCTTGTGTCCAACTCTTAGAAGCAACACATCAAAGCTAAATATGCTTATCAGCCTATAAATTCTGGAAATTTCCACAACAAACCTGAGTGCTGATGACAGTAGTACTTAGTACTACAGTAGTTACTTAGTAGTAACTGTGCCTCTGTCACATCCTGGATATCTTGGACATCCATCAGTGACTGTGAATGTGACCAGAAGAATGACGGGCTTGTTCACAGAAGGTGAAAATACAGATGGAAAACAGACACCTGAAATGAGCAAATTCCTGACTAAAAAGTTGAACGTGTTCAACATTAAATTATATGTATGAATGAAAAAAAATCATCAGTCTACCCTTTCAACAAGTCACATTAAGCTTTATATTCAAACAAAACCCATGCTGTATTGCTAGATCCACGTGTTACCCTGACAGTCATTAAAGATCCATGTCCTCCTCTCCAAGTCGCTAGAGGAGATAGTTATTGTGTGTTGAGCTCTGTGGCAACAAAGTGAGATCACTTAAGTTCTTGTCAATGATTGCATGTCGGCCTCTCTGATCAGAGACAGACCTGGGAAAAGAAACAGAAAATGAGGTGGACATGGGGTCCAGAGGACTGTCATCATGTTCTCTTTCTTCTGTGTCTGGTGAGGGGGCAAACAGCGGAGAGGGTGGTGATGTTCCATCCATGTTGTGTAAAGACAAGACCTGTGGTGGGGTGCCGTGTGTCTTAGTGGCTCTTATGTTGTTATCCCTCTCTTTGGCTTCCTCGCTTCCAGTCTTGCTCTGCTGGTGGCTGCTGTTGAGTTCTTTCACTTGATTTAAATCTAAGTTTGGGTAGGAGCCTGACTCTTTCATTGCCTGAAGGAGTTTGTCGAGGCTGTCTGAGCCTTCGTGGCACATGTTCTGGCTGGCCTGGGCAACCTGGCACAGGAGGTGGGTGTGCTGACGGAGCTGTGCAATTTCTCTCTCTGTGGTGAGGTTTTGCTTCAGTAGCTCCTTGGTGCGTAGCGTGATGGCCAGAAGGCCCGACTGGTTCAGGATCTCAGCTGTGTTGAGGAAACGTTGATGCCATCTAGATGAGTTGTCTGCAGCCAGGCAATATGGGCTGTGAGCCGTGGAGGAAGAGGGAGATGAAGAGGGAGGAGAGGAGGATGAGGGGGAGTCGGAGGAAGAAGGCAGCGTGGAGCTGGAGACGAAGGGAGAGCCCACACTGTCAGAGACCGAGCTCCGTGGGCAGTGGTGGGACTTGCATTGGGTGGTGGAGGAGGCTTGGCTGGATAGCAGGCAGTGAGATGAGCTGGAGAAGGAGCTGTGACCTCCTCTGTCTTTAAACTGGGATTGGGAATGGACTCTTGCCTCTTTCTGATGCTGGTGCTGGGGCTTGAGATGGCTGGTGGTAGATACCGCCTCCCTCTTCTCTTCCTCAGTGCACACTCTCTTGCTCTGGCTCTGGCCTTCACTGCCACTCTCTTTAACCCCCTCTAGCCATGTGGGGCCCTTGGCCTCATGGCTCTCCTTCCTGGGGTGGGGGGCGATGCGAGGGTAAGAATTCAGGATGGGCAGGTATGAGTTCTTGCTGCTATGGTTCTGGTTGTTGCGGGCGACTCCTTTCTTAACATGACCCTGTGGAGCAGCTACACTGGATGAAGGTGTCGGGGTAGAGGAGGAAGGGCCAGGCATTGCTGGTTGCTGGATCAGTAAGAGCTGGGTGGGCGCTTTGGTACTGGTGAGGCTGTGCCAACCGCCGCCCCACGCCAGGGGGCCTTGCAGAAGGTGCTCTGGTCGAGACTGTACCACCAGGAGGTTGTGAGCGGGGTTTTATGTAATTAGAGATCAAGTTAAGGGAAAGAATGAAAGATGGGGAGGAGGTTAAAGTCACATAGAGATAAGCAGAAGTACAAAACAACAACTGAAGCAGCTAAGACAATTTTTAATTTGAGTCATCATTCTAAAAAATTACTTTTTTCCCTATTGATTTTCCCCTATTATCCCTTACTATTAATTACAGTATAGTCATTAATATACATTCCAAATGCACTGAGGTCACACTACCACAATCTGTATATTTAAATCAGCTCATCAATACTCATATATTAAAAATGGATCAAATGGCTTTGTGTAATGTGAAAGGTGTAGCTTGTACTGACAAACCCACAGATAACCCTTCAGCTTACAGGGCTTTTTAGCGTATTTCAGGCTTTGGTTTCACAGGCTGTAACTTTATTGTTTTGGTTCACTCTCACCATTCTCATCAGCATCGCTTCCAGCAGCAGGCAACTGTTTTTAGTAAAAAAACTGATAAATCCACTGTACATTACCTGCCCAGCACCAAAGTGCAGACAGACAAAATAACTGACCAGCTGACAGACAAAATAACTGACCAGCTGATGGAGAGAGCTGAGCCTATAGCAGCTAAATAGGCTGATATTTTTCTTTAGAGTTGCTGGAGAAGCGGAGCTCAAAGGAGAGTGAATACTGTACTTATCACCCAAACACAAATACAAATACATGTGAATGTAGTTTTGTGTCTGCTGGATGTCTCAACAGGCAGTTGATATTTGACGTTTTTTCACCATATTAACTTTTCAACTTATTCATATATTCACAGCTTGTGCCTGATGCCTCCAAGTGGTCACAAATGAGTTAACACTGCTTTAGCAGGTCATTTTAACACATGAAATACCAAACGTTCTCTCATTCCAGCATTTTCAGTGTTTTATCGCAGTCGGCTGAATGTCTTTGGCTTTTGGACTGCTGGTCAAACAAACCAAAATATTTCAACAAGTCAAACAAAATCATTCTAACATTTAATAGACAAAATAATTCCTTAAGATAAAAAATAATAATTAAATTAGAAAATAATCTTCAGACTAATTAGCAATGAAAAATTGGTTAGTTTCCACCCTACACTATTACAAGGCAGTTGGACTGTAATATATTGTACAGGTGTTTTTGGCTACCCCTTGAACTTATGTCTGTTTGCTATATGCATTTATTAAGTGGTTATTTACTCCATATTCTGCAATGCCATTTGACCTGTAGTTACCTTTAGATACAGTAGTTAAATATATAAGTAAATATTAATATAGTGGCTTTGAAAAAAGATTGCAATGCCAATCATTTAGCCAATTAAAAACTTAGTTACTATTGGTCTGTCAACAGCTAATAAAGGAAACTATTAAGATGGACTTAAATAATCAAGCACGGACTGGTGACTAAAGTACATTAAATAAATAATAACTAGTTATCCATTCCTTGATAAAATGTACATCTATAATCTTCTTTGATGCAACAAAACCTGAAAACATAAAAAAATATGTGGAACTAAACATCTCACCGGTTTGACCACCAGATTTTTGATGACATAAATGGGGGTGAGCTCCTCATAAGGAGGCATGTTGTGGCCTGCAGCATTCAAACTGTCGATGCTGTTGTTGGAGCTTTTGTTGCTGTCTCTATGAGGTTCACTCACACTGCTGCGCTGGTCGTCTACATCCGTGTGCACAGAGTCTGAGCCAGCCTCTAAGAAAAAGAGAGAGAATTAAGAGTAAGAGGAGGAAGACAGGATAGGGGAAAGATATGCAACATGTAGGAGAATAAAAGCCTACCCCCCACCCTACCCCCTCACCCTTCCCAAATGGACCTTTGCTCACCAGAGTACCCTGAGTCTTTTTCAGAGTCCTTCTCTGAATCACAGCGCAGCATGCGGTTGCTTATCTCACCGATTCCAGATGACTCCCTGAGGGTGCCACATTGGGACGCCCGCAGGGTGGCACTGTTACTTTTATCCTTGGCAGTCTTTGAGGTGCCACAGCCAGCCCGCTCCCCAACATTCCCCTGTTCCTTCGGCATTTCAGCCTCTAAACAGCAAAGCAAACAATCAGATATTTTTTGTGAGATACACAGCACTGGGTATATAAGAAATACATATTAAATTAGTTTATTGCTTATTATTTATAAGTTGTCCTTTTACCAAAGTCTCTTTTTATTTCACAACACCAATGTCCCACTCATTTAGACCAAAGCAACAGCTAATCACACAACTGGCTCTCACTTAAAAGTAGTTTGAATTATTAATTTTGAATTAAACTGACCTGCATATAATTCTGTTGTTATAAACAATAAAAGAGGAACAACATGAACTAACCTTTCATAATGAGCTGATAATTTTACATGCTATACCACGCATGGTTTGATTATTTATTTCAGTTTTGTCTGTATAAAATATTGAACATGTCGAGGCTGTCATTGGCTTATCTGTGGTATAAGGTTTAAACCTGTGTTGTCTGGATCAAAGTCACGTGACCACTTAACCTCTAAGGCTGTGTCCTCAGAGGATGCTGTTTAAACTGCATGTGGTTTAATCTGGACCTGACTGCTGTGTCCTGTAGAGGTCACTGTATCTGAGGTTTGACTGCAATCTTCTGAAGACATGGTGAAACAAAGTCTCAGTGACTGACTTTCTAAAACATTTCTATAACACACACATTTGTTTGTTTTGTAGTTCCAGACATATGTTAAGGGACAAGGAATTAAACACCAATGAACTCACTCTACTTGTCCACTAGTTAGTTAGTGCATGGTTGTGTGCATGGCTATACAAAAGATAGCAGATAAGAAAAGCTATACAATGTCAAGCATTTCAGCCTAAATTAAATAAACACCAATAATAAGCAAATCTCCATACCTACACAACCTACACTTATACCACCTACACTTCAACATAAATGACTTCTATAACGCTCATATGAAGATGGAATAAATGCTGTATTTGTTCACAACTTCACACACTCTAAACAGATTCTTATCTCTGAATTCTTATTTAAACTGCAATAGTAAATTAGAGGGAACAGCAAACTGAATTATTCCAAAACAGATAATAAACCATACAATTACTAAATACAAGGGTTTGGCACTCACAAACAGCTGCACCCACACATCAGCAACAAGCAGTCTGTTAAAACTCAATATGAACTGTGAACTGTCTCAACAGCAGAAACTGAGAGACTAAAAGTCCCCTGCTCACTGTACACCTGCTGCTTCACTATGTCACAGGGCTACCTCAGTGAACTAAGAGTCCCACAGATATATCACTAATGGGTAGGCACTCATAAGTAGATATTAAGACACACAAAGGCCACTGAATGTTCTTATCAGGGGATCTAGGAGCCTTTTCCACACTGGCTTTAACTGAGTTTTATGGTCATAAAGGTCAGTATACGGACAGATTCATACAGGTTTTTAATCATTATCTATCTATCATTATGTGTTTCCTTCTGAAGGCAACACTGTTATCAAGTATCAAACTTACCAGTATATCATGACAGTTTATTACTACTGCAGCAGATTGAAGGGAATCACAGTGTAAATGTGCCATATTGTACATTTAACTCAAATACTATGTAATGGTAATGATAATATGCCTGAGGAATAACAACAAGTGTGTGAATGGGCTTTGCACATTGGGCACACAAAATTAACAACCAAAGGTTTAACTGGACGTATTCTGTACATACAGTGATGGTAATGATAATAATTCCATCAACTCAGTGCATGAAGGTAAATCATCAGTTTTTTGTTTTTTTCTTTTACAGTTGTTGTGTTGATGACAATGTGTGACATTTAGCTGCAGACCTCCAAAATACAGACTGCTCCTGATTACCTCCTGACCTCTTTTTATTCATTTAAAGCTTGCTGTAAATTCAAACAGACATTTTATACATTTTACAAGAAAAAGCTTTGGTCATTCTACTGTAATCTCAGTGGAATCTAAATCTAAAAGTACAGCATTAGAAAAAAACATGGTAAGAGAGCAGATTATCCCAGGAGGCTTGTGTTCAACACTTTGCTCAAAAAATAAAAACTTAAATTTGATTCTTTTATTTCTAAGACAGCTGTCACAGACACTCACAACTGACTAACATGACAAAATGCCTTTAAGGGATATTAACTTTCAGCATAGCAAAAATAATAATAATAATAATAATAATAATAATAATAATAATAATACTTGTGAATGTTTATGTAAAACATTTTTTTCTTATCTCAGTGATGCTTCTTTAATAAATAAACACACCTCTGCTCAGTAGATAGGTGCTGTGGTGTTTTCTGGCCAAAATGTTACAGTCAAATTTGCACAGAAACATGCTGAACTTTTTAAAACCCCAAAGTTTAAATGGCACTCATGTCAGTCGACCTTGCAGTCCTTGATGACAGGCGAGGACAGGCCGACTGTCTGCATTCAGGGGAAAAAGGTGTAGGCTACTGTGTTTCTTTAATACAATAGTTGGAAAATGCAACAATTTCATGTGATTTATTTATTCAGAGTCAGTTCATTTGTGGCCAAACGAGACAGCCAGTCCATTCATGGAGTGGTCATATTTGTCATGTGTTGGTAAGCCTCCTGTGTAAACACGACAGCATGCACATGTGAATGAAGTTGCAGCAGGAGGAACTTGATAAAATGGCCCCTGGCAGACTGTACAGTCCCACCCCCAACACTGTTATGTAATCCACTGCTGCTGCTCTGTCCTGTTGTATATCCACATGGCAACTCCCGATCAACTGTCCGCATGACATTCATAACACACGGTAAACATTCAAGCCTGTCACAACAGAACCACACCACCACTGACCATGACAGATTATTAAAGAGCATGCTGAGGAGCCTCATGTTGGACATGAGGTCAACAGAAAAAACGACCAAAAGTTTAGACACTAAGAGACTTTACTCACGTGTCAGTACTTCATCCACCAGATAGGAGACATCAGCTTGTGGCAGCAGGAACACACCATCTCCACACCCTGAGAGGAAACACCTCCCTCCAGTCCCCACTTTACAGATCCATCTTGGGCAAAAGAAGAGTGTGTGTGTTTGGGGTGTGTGTGTGTGGGGAGGGAAGGTGTATGGTGGGTGCGTGTGTGAGCGTGTATAAATGTCTATTTATATTCAAAGAAATAACAGAAAAAATATGTCCATGCTGAGCTGATGTCCCCGGCTGGTCCTCCCTGCAGTTGGACACACACTCAGTCTGATCATGTACTCAAAGCATCCATCATGTTTATTTTCGTAGCCACGCCCTCACCATCTAAATAATAATGAGTGTGTCAGTGCTTGGCGGTGACGTAACGGCAGCGTTTTGGCCAATCCCGTGCCGAGACACGTGCTTAGGTAGTGACGTAACGGTCCACGTGAAGGGTGCATTTGGCACCGTATGGTGCTTTCAACTACTGTTGGAAATATTAAAGCTGACCGTTGTTTTGCACAGGAAGAAAGCGATAAACCCGGCCATCAGCTACACCTTTATTTTCTTTCGTTCCGTCTACAGTTACGACAGAAAAAGCAATCCCCGCTCTTTGATTTACAACTAGAAAAAAGCGAACAGCCGTCTGTGCAAGATGAACTTTAACAGGGTGCTTTGCTGAGTGCTGGTGAAAGTTTGACTGCATATACATGTATCCTGCCTGTGGTTATTACTACTCACCGACCTGTCTCTGTAACAGCACTGACACTGTCAGAGCTCTACATGCAGACTCATCTTTTACTGAAGCTGTTTTTAAAGAGGTGTGCTGCTTTAAAACATCCATTTTACTGCAGTGGTGTGATTTCATTCACAGTTGTTACTATGAGGGCCCAAAGCTGGACAAGGGGCCACAGACATTTAAATCCCTCTACACCAACTGTTCTGTCACCTCGATGCCACCAAGCACACAGACCGACAGACAGTCTGAGACAGCTCCCACATGTGGCCCAAAGTGGATCTGGGCCAGCTCATCATTAGGGGCCAAGCCTCAAACACATCAGCTCAGGGAGCTGGCCCAGAGCCGGCTGGCCCATTAGGCAATATAGGCAAATGCTAAGGGCGCCATGTGGCCTCCAGGGGGCACCACAAAATCGGGAAAAAAAATTCACCTTCAATATAATTATATTAAAACTAGTTATTACTATTAACTCTTAAAATGGAAAAGCTCACATAGATTCAAATGTAAAGCAATGCCCAATTAATATTACTACAAATGATAATACCAAATAAGCCCCCCCCCCTTCCTCCGGCTGATGGTACCTGCTCGCTCTCTGTGGGGGGAGGGGCAGATTTATTGATGTGACCAGAGAAGTTTGTGAACATGTCAAAACGAGCTGAACTGTCCAGAGCACAGGGAAGAAAAAAAGAAAAGAAGAGGAGGAAAAACGGGAGAAAGAAAGAGTTAAAGTAAAGATACAGTAATGAAATGAAGCATCACTTATCAAGCAGTTGATAACTTGCTTCTGAGCGATTAGCCTCAACATGCTATGCTAATCAGTAAATAAGCAGTTTTATATTTCTGTAGCTGGGCGGCATGGAGGCTCTTTACTGTTATGGATCATCATTTGTAAAGATTAAACCTACTCAGTAGTAGGTGTCTACATTGGTCTAATCTACGCTTTTATTATTTGTTTTATTTACATCTCGCTAGCTAACGTTTTTCCTGCTTTTAACAGTCAATCAAAATGCTATTCCCTTTTCACCCCTTTATATATCAGATTTTTAGCCTTAGTTGTTTGTTGTGTTACAATTCATATTGTCTAAAGCATGTTAATTGTTTTAAACTTTACATCAGTGTTAAAGTACACATTATTATTATTAATACTCCATAACTCAGCATTCCCACATGCCATATTAAACTGCAGTTTACTTACTTTGCATCTGCTAATCAAAATTTCACTGTAATGACAATAAAGTTGTATCTAATCTAATATGCATATAAGAAAAAATACATTGTATACTATACATGCACAGTAGACAACATGTATCTTTTAAGTTTTTCATTTTTTTTCTAGGCATTATCATTTTTAAATAATAGCTGTAACACTCCTCTGTTCAGATGCACTTTTGAGATATTTAAGTCCAGCCTCTGCAAATGTTGGGCCATCAACCGATTTCTTCAGCAGCCTCAAGCACTCCTTCTGTCCCCTCCACCTCAGAAGAGTCCAGGGATGCAGCAGCCTATTTTGTGGTAAGGGTATTTATATTGTATTTCAGATTTTTTTGTATTTATTTGTAATTTGTTAAGCATGTAAATTGGGTGACATGTTATCTTATAAATTAAAGACAATGGTAAAAACAATGCTATTTCGATTTCTTTTGTAAGCGTATGTAAATCGCCGATGGAGGGGGGCGCCACATTGGGTAGGGCCGGCTCTGAGCTGGCCCCACAAAACACACCTTCAGTCATTTTGGCCGCACCGGTTTTCAGCTCACTGGGTTTTTATTTCCCATAACACCTGAACGTCTCAGCCTCTAATCTGCGGTGGGTCAGCTGATCTGTACCTCACAAAGACCACAGTGACGCGTCCCGAGGCTCCCACTGTTCGCCCGTATTCCCATGGGCCATAAACGCAGCGTAGGAGACAGTGGATGTGTGCGGCTACATGTGAGGCAGGCGGCTGGGGGCGTGGTCGCTCCGGCAGCACATGTTCCTTAGTGGGGGAGTGTTGAGAGGCACCGTGAGGCTGTGTGTGTGGACCGGACCGGCTCTGACACACACCAGAGAGAAACACAGTCACCTGGTTACGTAACACTTCATCTTGAACATGACGTAACTTTGAAGATCTCACACTTTCTCTGTGTCCACATCGATCACTCCGTTCGGTCTTACCTGGGCTGTAACCAGGTCAGCACGTGTCCAACTCATGGACCCAGCCCATGTGGACAAACGGTGAACAGTTAGGGCTGCTGGGCTGCACAGCAGGGGTGAACACACACACACACAAACACACAGTTTCTGACAGTCAAAGGTTCATTCCATCACAGCAGAGATTTAACCATCTATTATGGTATTTTCTGCACTGCTGTAGGCACACAGGCTCAGTTAAGGCAGTATGTGACAAACACAGACAAATCGAGACTTTTCATTTGCAGCAACAGCAGCAGCAAAACCAGGCACCAGACGATGACACCTTCTCAAAACTGTTAATACAGGTGTCTAAACCACATCCTGACAAAAATCAACAGAAAAAAACACCATGTTTTCTATGTGACAGTTGTGTCAAAGTAGATAACTGTTTGAAAAAAACAAAAGTCATTATTTGATGTTGATCATGGCATCACCACACTTTTCAGTCTGTAAAGTAAAAAACAATATTTAGTTGATCAGTCTGTGTTCAGGCTTTAACAGCTGTTTGCCTCAAAGGAGCCATGAACAGACAGCTGGGATAACACTGTTCATTGTCAGTCTGCTGTGCATGTGGCTGCAGTTAGATAAACAACAGAAAAAAAGCATTGGTGAGGTTAAATGTGTGGCAGGCACAACCAGCACATTAGCTCTGATTTCTGTGATCTCGGATGGGCTGCTGGTAACATCTGCTTAATGCCATTTCAACACAGAGGAGTGAGAAGTGTCAAGGCAGGAAACCCATCCAACTGAGGGCAAGGAAGGCGGGACGAGAGACAAACAATACACTTCCTGTCTCAAGCAATTGTATTGTGTGATGTTTATCTTCTTTGCTATGCTTTATACTCCCAAGTGCTTTGTACATGTATTACTGAGTAGAGAAACAGAGCGTTAGCATTTCACAGTGGAGGGATGAAAAGAATCAAGACGCAAACATGAGGATGTATTAAGACAGTTTAAAAACGTATTGGATCAATGTCTTTCAGAATTACATTCACAGACAAATAGAAATGAACAGTTTGAATAGAATAATGTAACTGAAAACACATACATTTCTTTTAACCATTATGAAGTTCCTTAATTTGAGACTATCTGTGAAGGAGGTTCAGGGTACAGGAAGGATGAGGGGAAAAAACAGCAAGAAGTAAAACCAGAAAATAAACAAGACAAAAACAAAAATAACGGAAAATATTTCAAAACAGCATATGTGGCAGTAGGCTCTGTGAGCAACGGGAAGTTGAGTAGGTTGTCTGCACCAGCTCTTTATTGATTACCAGTGACTCAACAGTGTAGCACCAATACAACATTGGGTGCCTTTTCATACAGTATAACACCCGTTATTGCAAATCTTAATGATGTACCACTCCTGGTTACCATTTAATGTTGTGCAGCCTTAATAATGGATGGGAAGAACTGAAAATAGTAAAAAGACATCCTTGTAAGTCAGCATTGCACTTACAACACAACAAAAAAAAAATTCTCACAATGGACCATGTTCATGATGTATGAAACTCCCTGGATGATTTTTTTTTTGCTCTCCAGCTAAAACATGTCCAATTGAATCTGGTAGCCCTATAGAGTCAAGCAGCAGCTTTTTGGATGCACTAGAACACGGTAAGAACTGTAACATTTACAAAAAGAAGACAGATAAACAGTGGCCAGGAGGACATTAAAACACATGAACTGTCAGCCACAGTATAAGATGGTGAGTTATGATCTGTGGAAGGACTACTTCCCTGGCTAGGCTACAAAGATATAGTTATAAGATAGGCATGAATGCATTAGCTTTGAATGCTAGAAAAGATGACACTCCAAATATGAACACGTTCTCTGAAAATGCAGTGAATCCAGTTTGGTGCTGAGGCTGGTCATCCTTCCCCCCCACCCCCAAACAGTGCCGATGCAACGCTCGAATTTCAGAACAGATACCTAAACAAAAATATGAAGGTTTCTACATTTTCTCATTTAAACAAAAAAAAAAACAAAAGCAGTTGTTGTCTAAAACAGGCCCTATGTTGAGGTAAATCAGAAACACTCTGATCACACAGGTGAAGTCAAAAGGATTATGGATCTGACTGGACATTTGATGCCACCTTTTGGTATCTAACAGTTTTTAATACTTTGTGGATACATTTTGGTGAGGCATAAATAATGAAAATAAGCATGAACACCGATCCAGGAAGCTTTCAGCTACATTATGAACATGTCCATCTAAGAAAAATGAGGTCTGCTTTAAATTACTAAGTGCTTATTAAGCCTCTTAAATCACATGGCTGGTGTGTATTTTTCTGATTGAGAAAGGATCAAAAATGTGTTAGAATAAAAAACCCCTTGTTTTAAAAAATAACATACACCTTGTGCATTAAGGTATTCCCAATTCCCATTCATTGCTGCGCCACACTTGACAGATCAGTTAACAAAGATCACATTCTGAGATGAGAGAAAACTAACATACAAGTGATTTGTTTTCATTGCATACACTTTAAAAAGGGCAGGCTCTCTGGCCGACACCTGACGGTTCACTCTGACAAAGCTTTTCTCTGCAGAGACAGTTTGATCATCATGTGTTATCAATTCATCTGTTGTTCCTGATGCATACTGGGCAAGCGTTGTATTACGATGCACACAAAACCTCATGCACTCACACACTCGCTCTGACTAAACAGCTGACATTCAGTTTGGATCTGATGCTGTTTTATCAAAGAAGAAAAAAAGAGGTCCACACACACACACAGACATACACACACATTACAGAGAGACACCCAACAATCTGCCATGCTTCTTCTGTCCCCTCATACACAAACCTGCCTATCACCAGTGGTAACAGCTAGTTCTGAAGAGCACTTGGAAACATCATGAAGGAACTGTATGGCTTCTCATAAGACCATAAAAAAGTGTGTTAAAAATCATCGGTGGTTCTGAGAAAGCAGCAGTAGTTTGAAGGCCATCTGAAGGTGCTACAGACAGTCCTCATTGTGTTGTTGAGTAGTGCTGATGCCTATGTGAGGTACTGAAGTCCAGTTTGAGACAGTACAGCCAGTGTGGTCAGGCTTTGTCCATAATGTGGATGAAGGGGTTTCTATAAAACAATATGGCTGCCAACTGAGGCACTTAGATCGTGATGGGACCAAAACCTCATAAAAGATGGAGATTCAAGTCATTTTATAGCTGGGATGTGGCCAAGGTGTTCATGTCTCATGCGTTTGTGTGTGGCAGAGATGCCATCACTCTCTTATGCTAGCTGAATAGGAGAACTGGGGGAAATGTGCTTGCTGTCCAGGGTCTTCGCAGTCCAGACTGTTATCTGTAAGAACCAGACAGGAAAAGTCAGTCATCACATTTGAGCCAAGAAACCCGACCATGGACAGAGAATCGGGCCGCGTCAGCGCACTGACAGTGCCACGGTCCAGACCTAAAAGCTGTATCACAGTCACAATGATACTTACACTTGTCTGGAGGAGTGAGCGTGATGGTTTGCGCTGTGAACTCCTCATCGAAGTACCGGGTGTCTGTCTCTGATGTTACTTGTGGTCTGAAAAGTGGGGTGAGCTGATGCAGGGAAGGAAGAAGTTGGTAACTGGTCATTCGATTGGGAATATATTAGATTTATAAAATGACATGTGAGTAGTCTGCAAGGGAACTGTATTATTCACAAAACATGTTTCTGTCTGTAGTAGTCACTTGATTTCTCATCACTATCATGTTAAAAGTAATTTCTGCACTGCTGCTGTTGAGGTAACGTTAACGTTATGTGACACCATGTGTCTCCTAAAGCTGGTTTATGTTTTCTGTTTACTTAATGTCCATGTAAGAGTGAGAAAAGACTTAAACAAAAACTGTTGTTACAGTCAAGAAATCATTTCAGTTATTTTCTTTGCCCCACACCAATGCTGAAATACATTAGCCATTGATGATCTTAAGTGCATATTACTCCAGGGTCTTTATCACTTTTAAGTGTCAAAATATGGATTCTCCTGTTCGGGTAGAGGGTAAAAGTGACACACAGTGATTAATCTGTGTATCACAGCAGTCCTTTTGAATTAGAGTATTCTGATCAGCTCTCAAATAGGGTCTGTTATTATTATTATTATTAATATTAAAAAAAACACATTTTAAAATATGCCACTTACTCTTAAGTGTGTTACGTATCTCTTTTACGTGATGAGGCAAAGCAGTGTGTCAGACTTTTTCCACAACACTACATTTATTTAGAGGAGATTTTAGGTTGGACTGTAAAACAGACATGACCAGTTAGACTGGACTATTTTTGTTGTGAAACAAGAAAGAAACAGTTTCTTGTTACATTTGTTTGGTTTGAAGAGAAGATGACCGAATAAATATTGAAATATATATGTTGTATGTATGCTAATATCAAGACAACTGTAGGTAATAGTAGACAAACTCTTTTAGTATCTCTTGAAAACTTTCCACCATTGTTTATTCAGAGTTTGCTGGTTCCAACCAAGCCTTTAGAGTACAGGACACTCACAGAAGCCATCATGCACATGCAAAAAAGCATTAAAAGCATTTATACAAGCTCTCACAGTTGCAGTAAGACATTATAAGGGCTCTGCTGAGTGCGTTACTTTTTTCAGACTGAATCCTGATCAAGAAGAAGACATTTTTGGTGGTAGATTTGTGTTCACATTCAGAAAAGATACATGATTGATGAACGGCAAACATATCATATAAAGTGATAAGAAAAACACTTTCCCCTCCTTGAACCGCCACCTTACCGTGGTGGAGGGGTTTGTGTGACTGAATGATCCTAGGAGCTATGTTGTCGGGGGCATTATGCCCCTGGTAGGGTCTCCCATGGCAAACAGGTCCTAGGTGACAGGCCAGACTAAGAGCGGTTCACAAGCCCACCATGGATTCAAGAACATCAAGGACCATTACGTTGCCCGGGGTTGGGGGTGGCAGTCGTGACCGGGGGCCTTGACGGACAAAAACTCTGGCCATAGGGACATGGAATGTCACCTCGCTGGGGGGGAAAGAGCCTGAGCTTGTGCAGGAGGTTGAGAGGTACCGGCTAGAGATAGTCGGACTCACCTCCATGTACAGCTTGGGCTCTGGATCCCAGCTCCCTAAGAGGGGCTGGACCCTCCACTACTCTGGAGTTTCCCAGGGTGAGCGGCGGACAAGCTGGTGTGGGCTTGCTTGCTATAGCTCAGCTGCCATGTTTTGGAGTTCACCCCGATGAACAGAGAAGGTTGCTTCCCTGTCTAATGCCTTCGGGTTGGGGATAGGTCTCTTGCTGTTGTTTGTGTTGTTGTAACGGGCCTTGAACTGCAGCACAGAGTACCCGGCCTTCTTGGAGTCCCTGGGAGGGGTACTTGATAGTGAGGTGCTGACCGCACTGGGGACTCCATTGTTCTACTGGGGGACTTCAACGCTCACGTGGGTAGTGACAGTGATACCTGGAGGTGCGTGATTGGGAGGAATGGCCTCCCCGATCTGAACCCGAGTGGTGTTCTGTTATTGGACTTCTGTGCTAGTAGTAGGTTTGTCCATAATGAACACCATGTTCGAGCATAAGGGTGTCCATCAGTGCACATGGCACCAGGACACCCTAGGCCAGAGGTCAATGATCGACTTTGTTGTTGTTTCATTCTGATCTCCGGCCGTATGTCTTGGACACTCGGGTGAAGAGAGGGGCTGGGCTGTCAACTGATCACCTACCTGGTGGTGAGTTGGATCTGCTGGCAGAGGAGGAAGTTGGACAGACCATGGCAGACCCAAACGTATTGTGAGGGTCTGTTGGGAACGTCTGGCCGAGCCCTCTGTCAGGGAGGTCTTCAACTCCCACCTCCGGGAGAACTTCTCCCAGATTCTGAGGGAGGCTGGGGACATTGAGTCGGAGTGGACTATGTTCTCTGCCTCCATTGTCGACGTGGCGACAGTTCGAAGCTGTGGAAGCTGGGAAGCAGTGCTCTGCCAACACCGTTTACAGTGTGGGTGGGGAGCGCTTGATCTCACCTGGGGATATTGTTAGGACGGTGGAAGGAATACTTTGAGGATCTCCTCAATCCCACCGACACGCCTTCCACTGAGGAAGCAGAGGCTGAGGACTCTGAGGTGGCCGAAGCCAAAGCCACTGAGGTAGTTCGCAAGCTCCTCCGTGGCAAGGCGCTGGGGGTGGATGAGATACGCCCTGAGTACCTCAAGTCTCTGGATGCTGTGGGGCTGTCTTGGCTGACACGCCTCTGCAGCAATGCATGGAGGTCTGGGACAGTACCTCTGGAGTGGCAAACCAGGGGTGGTGGTCCCTCTTCTTAAAAAGGGGGACTGGAGAGTCTGTTCCAACTACAGGGGGATCACACTTCTCAGCCTCCCCGGGAAGGTCTACGCCAGGGTACTGGAGAGGAGAATTTCGGCCGATAGTTGAACCTCGGATTCAGGAGGAACAATGCGGTTTTCGTTCCGGTCGTGGAACACTGGACTAGCTCTATACCCTCCACAGAGTGCTTGAGGGTCTATGGGAGTTTGTTTGAGAGTAGTATCTCGGGGTCTTGTTCATGAGTGAGGGAAAGATGGAAAGTGAGATTGAGAGGCGGATTGGTGCAGCCTCCGCAGTTATGCGGTCGGTGTGCCGGACCGTCGTGGTGAAGAAAGAGCTCCTACTCTCACCTATGGTCATGAACTTTGGGTAATGACCAAAAGGACAAGATCGCGGATACAAGTGGCCGAAATGAGTTTCCTCCGCAGGGTGGCTGGGCGCTCCCTTAGAGATAGGGTGAGAAGTTCAGTTACTCGAGAGGAGCTCGGAGTAGAGCCGCTGCTCCTTCACATCGAGAGGAGTCAGCTGAGGTTGCTCGGGCATCTGTTACGGATGCCCCCTGGACGCCTCCCTAGGGACGTGTTCCAGGCATGTCCCACCGGGAGGAGGCCCTGGGGAAGACCCAGGACACGCTGGAGAGACTATGTCTCTTGGCTGGCCTGGGAACACCTTGGAATCCCCCGGAAGAGCTGGAGGAAGTGTCTGGGGTGAGGGAAGTCTGGGCATCTCTGCTCAGACTGCTGCCTCCGCGACTCTGGTCTCGGATAAGTGGAGGAAGATGGATGGATAGATAGAAAAACACTTTCTTTTGATTTTAAATCATGAAGTTTAATTTCATCTGTTTTGTTTTTCTATCCCTTACATTTCTAACATCAAGGTCACAACTCTAAGAGTATCTTCCAAGCTACAAGCATTTTATCTACTTTAAGCTGCTAATTATTATATATCAGTGTCTGTAATCACTGATATGGCTGACTGTGCAGTCAGCTGGGACAGCCTCAGTTTCACTTTCTCATCATGTCTTACCTTCTTCTGTACCACATCCTGCCAGTTGATGGTGATGAAAAATTTGTGACTCATTACTTCTTTGGCATCATTGGGACCTCCACCTAACCTGTCAGTCCAGAGAAGATTGTTTAAGAATTAAGAAACTATTTCCAATGAAATACACACACAGGATCAGTCCCGTTGAATACCTCTGTTTGGGATCCTTCTTGAGCAGGCCAGCCAACAGGGACTTGGCCTCAGGCGACAGGTTCCTGGGGAAGCGGATCTCCTCCATGAGGATGAGCTCAAATAAACGCTCATGGTCCTGGTTGTAGAAAGGGAGACGGCCGCACATCATCTCATACATGACTACACCCAGACCCCACCAGTCCACTGCTCGGCCATAGTCATTATCCTCCAGGACCTGAGAGACAGATATTTGCCTGATTAAGATTTTGCAACAGTGGCAGCAATAAGACAATGAATATTGATATTTGATAAACATCACCTAGCTGCACCCTTCTCTGACCTAAATCTAACATTTCTATGATTATCATGTCCAACACCAGGGCTTGTAAGTATAAAGTCTGTCAAAACTAAAGCTGTTGTGAAATCTACCGATCACACCATCATGACTGACTGGATAACAAGGAAATCAACAATCTTGCATAGCAGTGCACAGAGAACAACCTACTGCCCATCAACAAAACAGAAAAAGACACACACCTGCCTGCATCAGCAGAGATGAGGTGGAGCAGGTTAACATTTTTATAAAATCTAAATTAATGTTCTGTGTCCTTCTATACATCCAAAAGGTCACATACACTCACAGTCCATGTCCATACAGTACTGCACAGCAGTATTCTCCTGATAAATCCTGAGCTCTATCTGAGCTGTCTAAAAAATGTGTTTCAGACGGTGAACGTATAATTCTGTTTTTACATAAACAGAAAAATCCCCACCAGTTTCCTGACATACAAATTTTTGTCTGATCAACACATCAAGACTCAAAAATATTAGCTGACTACCAAATAAGATTCAGAAAAGAAGCTGTTCTCCACAACTGAGAACCTCTTAAAATATATTTTATATTACAGCAGAAAACTGCAGGTCATCTGTGAACAAAGCAACTTGAAAACAGAATGAGAAGAGCTTGAGACCTCTGACTTCTGCCAATGGTGGAAAGACGCTCTCACCCTCCACCAGCAGATATAGTGACAGCCCAGGAAGGTCCAACACAGTGTGGAAAACCTGATTCTGTGGTTGCTGTCCACATACATGATATAAATGATATTTTAACTTATGAAAAGTAAGTAATTCTGCGGACTTGGTTTCAATCTAATACATTTTTTTTTGTTAATTCTAATACTTTCTTTTTCTGCTGAACTCATCATTCTTCTTCACATAATCACTGCCATTTTATCAAATTCCCACCACCTTTTCTCCAGAGTTTGTTCTTGTTGAGCATCTCTATAGAACACAAAAGAAATTAGCCTAAATGAGTTGATGTGAATGAAATGAAATGAATTTTTTTTGTGCTGGTAGTCATTTAGTCCATTTCTTTGCCTAGTAGTGAAATATTTTTAAAATCTAAAAATTAACTATTGTAAGTCAGGCCTGTTCACATTTAAAATGACTTCTTGTAGGAAACAAAAAAACTTACTAAACTTACTTACTTGCTAAAGAGCACAAGGTGCAGAGCAATATTTCAATCCTTTGTCATTTAAGATGAAATGTAATTTCTGACTATTTCTTGTTTTCTAATCTCTGTGCCTCAAATAACTTGTCAAATTATCTGTATTTCATTTATCTCATTTCATTTTCCTCTGTCAAACTACATTTACATCAGCCTGTCAGTCTGATTTAAATGTGCTGACTGTATACTGGTATACTATGATCATACTATGAAACCTTACTCATTTTACTGTGATGTTATTCATTCTCATATGAGCAAAGAACATATTACAGAAGGGGCAGAAGTATAATGTTTCATAAATTATTTCTGTCCTACTCTGAGTGTGGTCCTTTTAGTTCTACTATAGCTTAATATACAGCATGATTCCTTAAAAATGTTGAAAATGTGGGTAATGTATTAGCAGCAAATCCGCAGCAAACATGAGAGCAGACTGTAGTAGGACTTTTGTAGAGTAAATGTGTAGAAATGTGTAGGTGCTTGTGTAGAGGTTTGAAACTTACCTCAGGTGCCAGATATTCAGGAGTTCCACAGAAAGTTTTCATGGTAGCGTCAGGGGTAATGCCCTCCTTACACAGACCAAAATCAGTGATTTTGATGTGGCCATCTTTGTCCAGCATCAGATTCTCCAGCTGAGTAAAATAACATACACATAAGATTTGAGTCTCATGATCATGGATATAATGACAAACCCTGCTCTTAAAATACAATAAAAATGTATTTTTCTTAATTTTGGTCTTAGATTAGCCTAATACTAAAAAGTTAGCTACCCTCTCTACTCCACCTGTCTCAGATCTAGTTTCCACGGCAACTATCAGTGTCACCTGTTGACCAGTTCCATCAAATAACAAAAGACAGGAAACAGCTTTGTAGTTACCTAACAGTGTTGTGTAGCATGCAGTACGAAGATGTTGAAAATGTAGTTGGAAATGTTGATTTCTTCCACAAGACAAAGAAAGAGAGAGAACAGAGCTGTGCAGTTCTACACGGTTGCTCTGTGAGCCATGTTTTTCATTTTTCAAATTTACCCCAAACTCACAGTATATTACTTTAACATTTACTACTGTAAACAGTCTAACTATGTGGAACGAATTAATTGGGACATCTATCTGAAGACTGCTACTCTATTAGTTTGATATAAGCCATAGTCAGAGTTTCTCTCAGTGAAACTGGCCTCTGTGGCCTGTATTCTCAGTGCTGGTTGAGATAAGGAAGTATTAAAATGAACAATAATAAATAATGAATGAAATTATGATTAAGATTATTTTAAAAGCTGTATTATGCTACTTTCTTTAAACATTTGGTGCTGAAAGAAACAAGTTTTACTATTATTGTTGTTCTAAGACGTTGCCAGACAGAAAAAAAATTATTCTGAAAGTTACTTTTTAAATACGCTCAACTGGGATACTATATTCCACAAAGAAGAGAAGTAAGAATATGAGTTCCAGATCATTTCAACTAAAGGTAACTGATTCTAATAAAATCAATACAGTATTTGATATTGAATGCTTGTAAATGTTTAGTTTCTATCTTATATTTCTATCTTCTTATTTCATCTAATAATGTCCTGTTAAAGTGAGAATCCATGACACCATCTTCTCTAAAGTCGTGTTATAACCCTGTATGGATATTGTCTATTTGAGAACTGATGGATATTAGTATTCACCTTCAGATCGCGGTAAACAACATCACGTGAATGGAGGTACTCTAACGCTGACACAATCTCTGCACCATAGAAGCGTGCCCGGTCTTCTGTGAACACTCGTTCCCGTGATAGGTGGAAGAAGAGCTGAAAGAGGCGAGAGCAGATGGAGTCAAACACTTACCCATTATGTGTTTGAGTGTGTATGGCAAGCTGTAGGCCAAGTGACATTAGTGTATCTCTATGTGAGGTCTCACCTCGCCTCCGTTGGCATATTCCATTACAAAACAGAGTCGATCGTGGGTTTGGAAGGCATATTTCAGTGTCTGGAAAAAAATGATCATATTATAAAAGAAAAGAATAAACAAAACAGGAACGAAATACACTATGCCAGCATAAATCTTTACCATGACCTTTACTATATTACAAAAAAAAATTCTCACAAGTTTCATCATGTCAGGTACAATGAATGTCCTTTTAAGAACTCACTAAAATCATTTAATTTAAAATTTAAAGATCTAGTAGCGGTTTAAAGGGCTTTTGGAAACTTTTCAGTTTCAGTTATAACGACACTGTGTAAATGTTGTGTCTTTACAGATGATTAAAAGTCTTTGGCTTGATGATAGTTACCGCCTGAATACTGGCTTTCTTACATCCAAAAACACTAAAGAAAGCAATACAGCTGCCCTAAAACGTCAATCATTAACTCCATCAGTTCAGTCAAGGATCCCCGACTCAAACGTCATGCTATCTGTCGCATCATAGGACCTTTTTTAAAGATGTATCATTGTGTTTGGTCAACACAGTAAAACAGAGATGGTAGGCAATGAATCTTTATAAACCTTGTTTTTCCTGAAAATTTAACTAACTGTAACTGAAATAGAAATGGGTGATGGAAAACAAGGGCATAATACAGGGAAGAAAAACAAAAAACAAAATGTGACAGTGTAAACAACAGACACGTCCAAGTGTTCTGTAATAAGACTAACATCTACAGCCAGCTTTGTGAGGCTGTATTTAGGCATAGTGGCGCTTGAATCTGCATGCTGATATGTTCGTGAAAAGAATGGTAACATTCTGAAACTTAGCAAGTACATTAATTACCATCTCCATTTAGCATGTTAAAAATGCCTACATTAGCACTAAGCACACATAAGATTAAATAAATTCCATGGTAATCCATCCTGTAGTTGTTGAGATCCTTCAGTCTAGACTGAAGTGGTGGACTGACCAACACTGCTAACTCTTGAGCTGCTATGGTGTGGGTGCTAGACTGGTTAAAAGACACTGAGTGAAAAATATACTATCCATACTGAAAAAATAAAGTGGTGGGGCTAGTGAAATCATCCAACAAGGGCTAAGCACTGAGAGCTTTCAGACTGACCTGAGGATCATTTGGCTCACATAAAAGAAAACTTAAGAGAGTGCTCTCTGACACAGCTCTGCATTCACCAGCAGAGCTGCGTCAGAACTTTACTAAGAGGTGGGTCATTTGTAAGTGTTCTCACCGTGAGGAAGGGGTGTCGTGTGTTTTGTAACACTCTGCTCTCTGTTACCGTGTGGGCCACCTCATCCTGCCAGGAAACACATTACTGTCAGAAACACTGAAAACACAAATCTAAAACAAAAAGCTATCCTTAAAAAATCCTGTTTGTAACATTGAGAGAAGGTTTGTTAACACTACCTGTTGCCTTTAAGTCACCTTCAGTCAACATCCTGTTGCTAACACTCTGTACATGTGAGCCAGCATCACAGCATCTTGATAAGTTGTTTTTCAATAAAGTTGTTTAAACATGTCGATAGTTTGGTCTTTCTAGCCAGCTGAACTAGATTAGTATTAAAAATAAAACGTGCTAATGTTACACAGTGTTAATGTGCTGTAGTCGGGCTGGATAGAGGAAAGACACTCAGGAGGAGCAAAGCCATCCAGAGTCCTTAACACAGAAATCTGTGTATAGACTGATACAGTCAAAGAGAAAGTCAAGGAAGGACTCATTTTGTTCGGTTTGCTAGAATCTGTTCACACATTGGCAACAAAAAAACAATAAAAAACACGCCATACGTTTCAAACGTTAGATAAAGGACTTTTAAGAGAGGATGCAAGAGGCATCAAGATGTTGACTACCTCAGTTAATATTATTTTTAATCCTTAAATTATTCTGTGAACAGCAAAGTGTCAAAATCAAACAGCTGCAGTAGAAGAGTGTAGCTAATGTGCTCTTACTTTATTCTGCGACTGCCCTTAAATTAGCAATGGCCCAGTGAGACATCATTACATCAGAAGTGGGTAACAGACATTTACATGTTGTGTGGATGTGGACTGCATGACCCAGGCCATTCAATCCACATTTACATATTGCATGTTTACAATAAGACATTTAGTGGTAACCATAGTTAGGAAGGTTTTTACAATTCAATAGATAAATGAAGATATATCATTCATATAATTACATTATAACACGTGGGCCTGGCCTACAAGAAGGAGCAGGCTATACACTAACAGTAACCATTGTTGTGTTGGTCACAATCATAGACTATATAAAAAGATGGAACACATGAGCTCAGCTCCCCAAAAGTGAAGCCAAAACATCTTGATCACCCCCTGGTGGCTGGCTCCAGTCAAAGCCGTAAGTCCCACCCCCCATATTACTAAACTAAAAAAATCAAAGTACACATCAAATACATTCTTCCATAAGGTGGTTTCTGTCATTTTACATACTTCTAGTCACACTGGTGTTTGCTGAAGTACTCATTTTTCTGATAAGTGTGACTTAATTAGTTATAAAAACGGAGTGAAAGGTAATGATGAGAGTTGTCAATCAAAGTGAAGTAGTAATAGAAGCAACTGCAGACGTCTTTTCAGGAATTAAATGTAGAGTGGAAATGTCAAGAGGAAATGTAACTTCAACTTTAGCGGGTGACCATTAGCTAACAGTTACTAATTACTGATCACTGTTCGAGTCTGGTGGGTGCATGGACACAGGACCTTTCATACCTAGATCACTACTGAGCAGAGTCTGAATCCAAATTACATCACCAGCACAAGATGGTGGCACCCATATCAGCGATATTTTAGCTTCACTTTTGTGGAGGCGTGTCATCCATCTTTATATTTAGTCTATGCTCACACTATTAAGTGATTTATTGATACAGAGGAACAGGAACTTTGGCAGCAAAGTGACAGAATGAGATGAGCTAACCAACACAAACAGACACACACTTATTACTTACCTTGGCTATAATGACCTCTTTGCGCAGTATTTTCATGGCATAATGTACTCCGGTGGATTTCTCTTTGACCAGAATCACCTTCCCAAACGTCCCCTTCCCGAGCAACTTCAGGTACTCAAAGTCACTCATTGTCTGTAATATACACAAGACCAAGCTGTGAGAACCTTTGAAATTCAACTGTTCTCTCTTATTTAGACAATTCTTTTAAGTAAGACTGAATGTACTCAAGACCTGTGCATCCACAGATAGTTTGCCTCTATCCACAGCAGGAATAATACTTGTTCAATTTCAGAATTTTAACAACTTAATGTGAGTTAATTTAAAGTTTAAACATGTTCACAACATCAAAACAAAATTAAGAAGTCTATAGCCTGTACTTTTTTAATAACAATGTATCAAATGCCAATGTGAAAGGGGCTGCTAATAGTGATGAACAGAGAATTAGCACCTTAATCTGTACCTCCCCTCCCCCCAGCTTTATAGCTCATTGATTAGCTGTCTCATAGTTTTAGAAGCTCTTACTGATATTTCTACAGTGTTACTAATTGGTGAACACAGTGGAACATTTAGCATATAAAGCACCAGATATTTCACTCATCACATCACTGGATGTGTGAATATATGACCATTTGGTAACAAATTTGTGTGAGTCAATATTGTGTGTTATTCATATACATATCACACATCTGTTGGATGTATCCGTGTGATACAGTAGTATTTTTATCTTTAGGAGAATTCTCTCACTCTGTCAGATGCCTTAGGGTCTTTATACAGGTCACTGTTCAGGAAAACTTCCTTGCAACAGATAGTCTAACATGAGTAATGGAATAAATTCTCTGATCCATCTCTGTGATGTCATGTCCATGTCAACATGTACCATTTTGGCCATGAAATGCTTTGCATTAGTAAGGCCATTTCTGGCATGAAACATCATATCGAGAGATTCACACTATTTCTCTCAAGCTACTCAGTGTTGACAGCCATAGTAATACTTACTCATTTTTCCAGGGCGCCTAATAGCCCTACTGACACAGATAAACATTTTATGTTTTTGTCTACTGATGTCCAGTGGTGGGACCTCACTCAGACCAAAACTATAGAAGTAAGGTGCAACGCGACATGTTTTCCGAGCGGGCGGAGAGACATATTTTTTGCGCACTGGGCGTGATACAGAGAGCAGAGGAGAACTGTAAACACACAACGGCGTCGTGTATATAAGATAAATATAACATAGTATTTAGTTTGTTTAATAAAATAACAAGGTATAGACCTGATCTATGTGGAAAATAAAATTAAATACAATTAACTTGTAGGGGTGCCCCCCCCCCTTAGGGGGTAGGGGAAACACTGATATTCATACAGTCTTTTGGATCAGATAAAACCTAAGCTCACTATCTTCTACGTCCCCAACAACTGATCCACTCACCACTTTGCTCTTGGACATTGCCACCTCCATCTCCTCCATGCTGCTTTCACTGGGTGAACCAAACACATCCATTGGTTCCTCCTCCTCCTGTTCCCGCATCTTCAGACTATTTGCCACAGACTGGATTGTCCGCATCCACTCCTCTCTGAGTGGCGAAAATATCAATAAATGGCAGATATTACATCAAACAAATACACCAAGAATTTGAGAGTCTGTTACAGACAGAGGCCACTGAATACTGTTTGGGATATCACTTATAACATTTTCACCACAGTCTGACATAGAATGAAAAACAGCAGTGTGCTTGATATAATATTTTAGCTGTTTTTACCTCTCCTCATTGGTGTCCACGTGAAAGGTACGTTCAATGACTGTGGTCCACTGTAGGCAACGAATGACAAATGTGTTGGGCCGGGGTCTTTCAGTCTTCATTAACTGGCATTCTGTGAAAAACACAATTAAGACTGATATTTACAGACAACTGCTAAAGTTTGGCAGAGTATACTGTATTAACTTTATGAAACTCAAAATATCTGGTTCAGGGAAAGGCCATTGTATTACAATCTGGAGGACTGACCTGCCACCGAGAAGTTGTTGAGTGGTGGTGACGTCTGGTCATTTAGATCAGGCTTCTCCTTGTAGCCGATGAAGGAACCATCACTTTTCAGAATAAAATACCTGGGCCTCCATGTTTTGATATATTCACCTGAATCAGAAAGACACAGGCATATTTTGAGAACCTTTCAACAGGAACATCACTGGTATTTACAGAGTTAATCATTCTAGATGTTTATCAAATTGAGGCAAAGAGTTAAATCATTTGCAGTGTCAAGCTTTTCTTTCACTGTCAGTTATCAGCATTAGTACAGCACAGTACATTACTCATCCTCATGCTGCTCACCTCTTTTGTGGAGCCAGCCTTCTCTGACTACATTAACTTCATTCATGGTGAGAGAAGTGTTTCAGAGAATGTCAGGAACAGGTCGTCAGGGAGGGGAACAGTAAATTTCTCTCCAGGCCTGTTAAAGTCTCAGTCAGTTATGGAATCTGAACAGCACCTGCTAAATACAAAAGGAAATAGGACCATCAGTAAACCTTGCAAAACAAGACTAGCAGTCAAAGAGTAGTTTAGATAGTTACCAGTAGTTACAGATTATTATCAAATTATTTTCAAACCTCCAATCAATAGTTGTATGTTTTATAACACTGAGGAATATTTTAAAATAAAATACAAAACCACTTTGATAAATGATGCACTAACACAATATGATGATATACTGTAATGGCTGTTCTGAGGAAGCACTATACCTGTAAGACTTTTTAAAACCCAATTTCAAACAAAAGCACAGGTGTACAGCTCTGACTTCATAATTACTGGGATGTAACTAAGTACTTCTGAACATTTCAAATGCTGCACAGACCTCAACTAAGTGAAGTCACAGGGGCAAGTGATGGGAAATAATGATGTCAAAACAGTACACCAGCAGTTCTGTTATAAATCACCATGGATTTTGTTGGACAAATGAATTATTTACTAGTCTATGTAAAAAATCTAGTGAAAATCTGTACTCACTGTGACTCATTTAAAAGTCTGATTTTGTCAGATGTTCCTGGTAACACATACTGTGTGTGTGTGTATGCTGCAAGTCAAACATTTGAGAGCTTTAGAGAACATTTGCCATTCTTGCTTGACTAAACAACTAGAAAGATGAATGGATAACTGAAATGCTGCCAATTCAATCTCCTCTCACTTTTGCTTATGTAACGGTGCCAACTAACATTAAAGCTGGTGAACTACTCCTAAACATGGAGACATCACTAAGGTCAGACCTCTCTCCTCAGTGGAAGGACTTGATCCTTCAGCCTCGGCTCGTCCAACTCCAACAAACACAGCTACCTGACGGCCTTCACCGGAATCTGAGCTCTTATTAACATCATTTGGTATATCAATCTGTTGCCAGAATCGAGCAGCACCTCTGCAAAGACTACAACGTTACAACATTTCCATATCATCTGAGAGAAGCGTGTACTTTCACCCTGACTGAGGTCGGACTACCGAGCTGCAGCTGTAGGATGAAGTGTTAGCTTCTTTCTAGCGCCACTCACTTCATGTCTGACTGTTCTGTCTGAATTAACACGTAGCTACTTCACACGATATGTATACCGTACATGAGCGTTAGAGATAACGTTAAAGAAGAGTTTTCAGTATTATGAAGTCTTCCTCATTACTCGGACTTACCAACTAAATCACAGTATCAAGTGAGCCTCGTTGTTGTTGACTGTTAGCTCGGCTGCAGGTTAACGCTAGCAGCCGTTACCTGTACGCTCACAGCGATAAATTACCTGACTTTCAAAGAACCATTTCAGTGGGATAAGGTTAAATTAGGGAATCGTAAAAATCTAGTTAATAACCCCTCAAACACCTGAAAACGAATCACAGTCCGTGTGTGCCGGAGCCACCTGTAACTTACAGTCATTAATAATGTCAGATAACTATATATGGCTATAACCAACTTCTATCTCATCTAATTAGTCAAGTTAAAATTTAAGTTGCTAATGAACGTATATGCTCAGTAAGACACATTAGGTTAGTTAGTGTTGTACCAAAATAACACACTTGTGCTTTCTTAGCGAGTTTACCACTGTAGGTAACCGGGACGGTGCTAACGAAGGCTAAACTACCACAAGTTGGATTGATGAAATTTCTCTTTATTATTAGTACACATTGTCTTACATTATCGATAATATGCCTTCTTATACGTCAAGTTACTAATGCAACTAAGTTAGCCCTGCTATTAGCAAGGTAACTTAGTCAAATAACTATTCTTATTAGCCTGGAGTTTCATACTCCTTAACCTATCTCGTAATCCGACATATTTTACATTTAAGGACACAACAACAGGATTTAACGTACATTTCACTGACTTTATCCCACGTTCTCAATGCAGTTTTGACAGGCTAGATCCAGTGCAGGCCAACCACCCAGGAAAACACCATGGTCTCTCTTCTTCTCGGGGTGAGACGGTCACTGCTCTCTGAACACACACCGCCACCTGCAGGCCGGACAGGGAGCCGCAAACGAGTGTGAGTGAAGCAGCTGCAGCCAGGGAGTTACTGTGTGAACTCTGCAAACATTTCCCACTTGGGACTCAATCATGATTTACCTTATCTTCTAATGTCATCAGCTTCTTCTTCATTCCAACATCTACCCTAGTATAGGCCTAACTGAAAGAGACAACCAAAAAGCAGTTGCATTTTGCAGAAGGCATTGTTTTATTGGCAAAACTCTCTCACATGTCAGTGTGAAATCAAAATTTCTTGCAGCTCCTCAATTGGCTGTTACCAACCTGAAACCTGGATTTTTGTTATTTGGATAAACACCAAGAAAATAGAAACTAAAATGTGACCTTACAGTTATTACACATACTGAAATGTAACTGCATGTACAAATTTGTTCTCATATTATTTCAGATGGACCAGCTCAACAAAAGGTCTTTGAAACTATGGGCCAAGCAAATTCATGAAATAAATGCACAAATCCTTTAATAATCTAACACCAGTGGAAGATTATTAAATATTGCACAGTAATTCTTTCTCTGTTTCAGCACATTAATGAGCACAGCAGCAAGAATCCCACAGGGAAAGCTATGTGAAAATCTTGCGTATATGTTGAAGTGTGTTTTAACATTGTTCATTACAAGCGTGGTAGTACTTAATGTGCGTTGTCTTGTGTATTTATCTTGGTGATTGTATCAAGGCAATGTACTGACTGACAAGCAACTTAACTTACAGACATGCAGTATGTTTCAGGTCATTTAGAAACACTATCTCCATTACATTTGTCCACCAGAGAACTTCGATGAGTTTATTTTTCAACTGCAACAGCTGATTAAGGTTTAAGTTATTTATTACACAATACAGGGTTGTATCTACTCTGCTTAGTACATATTGTTGTCTTAATTCTTTAAAGAAACAAATTGGATGAAACATGTGTGCATGTAATCTGTCTATATAATAAAATGAATATCAATATCAGTATTGGTATCAGCCTTAAAAAATTCCAGCATCAGTCACGCTCTAAACTGCACAGAGAAGGTCAATGGAGATTAATACATTTACATTTCATATTTTGACTTTGCAAAAAAAAAACAACACAATTTCTGGTGGGTAAAAATCTGTAAAATCCCTGAGTATTGCATGATAGAACTATCATATCTATTCAATATTCTCCTTTTATTCTCCTATTATCCATTCTTCAGTCTTTCAGAAGTCTTCACCCTTTGGTTGTGCACGCTGTAGCTCCTGGATCACCGCTAAGAAAGAAAAACAGAATAATACAGTAAAGTACAACACGAAATCCTTCTCCAGATATAATAGTTAGTAATAATAGTTTATACATGCACTATATGTTCATAAATTACCATATAGGACTCACCTGTGATGATCTCGTCCTTCACTTTTTGAAGTTCTTTTTTCACTTCTTCAATAATGTCCTTCAAACACACAGATGCATGTAATATAATAAGACCTTGGTATTAAAAAGTCAATCAATATTTCAGTTAACGGTCTTAAAGCTCTGTCACTTGGTACAATAGTGGCATCCTGCACAGAAACTTAGAACCTTGTAACTGCAGTTTATTGTATCTTTGATGACATTACTTCCTGTTGCAAATCACAGTGGATTGGGAAAAAACATTCATTAATTTTACAACATGTCACTGTTAACATTTCCTGTACCAGAGGAAATTGTGTGTTTATTGAATAATTAAAAGGTCATATACTGCCATGAAAGAGGCATAACTCATAGCTTTACTGTTTGCCAATTAGTGAAGTTGCAGGATATTGTTGTATGTTCAAATAGAGACGGAGGAACCAACCTGTTTGATTCGTTCCATATCAGTATCACTTCCTGCACCAACTGAGTTCTTTTTCACCACGTTCACTCTAGGAAAGAAAGATCCATGTTTAATCTTGGCCAAAACAGACTCCTTGAGACCAAGGAGGCCTAGCTCAAGAGAGAGCTGGTATTATACTTAAGCTCAGACAGAAAAACAAAAGCACTTCATAGGTATTGAAGGAATCTTAGAAGAGTGATAGAAACAGGGAAACAGAAGGGAAACAATCAAAAATAGTAAATGTAATCAGTGTTTAGAAATGAAGCAGTTCCTTCAGCCAGTATAGTTTAACTGTCTCCAAGATGTCCACTTTTGCTTATATTGACTGGAGTTTGAGTACAAGTGAAGTAATGGCTAATGACTGTCCAAATATATATAATATAATACTCAGTACTGCTCTGATATTCAAACTTCAGGAGCAAAAACTCACCTAGCTTGCGCTCATGCTGTCAAGAAAGAAGTCTAATGAATGCAGTTGCAGGGCACACAGCAACATGTTGGAGTGAAGCAGAAGACTAAAGGTTACCATAGCAGCTTTCAGACAAGTTTCAGTTTTCTTTTGCTATAATTACAGCCTCAGACACAAACCGCAAAATGTCAAGTGCCTTTTTTGTTGCAGTGAGTCATTTGCATGCAGCACACCAATTACAAAAACAGCAGTGATACTTGTGCAGTGCTCAAAGCAGAAATGGGCAGCCAATGCTGAGAAGTACCATGCAGGGACAGAAAAGAAAACTTGGTAGCAGGTGGAGACAGAGGGGAGAGTGACACCAGGACACTGACCTGGCGGCGGAGTTAGAGGAGGGAGAAGTGCAGGAGCTGGGACTTGGGCTGGAGTCCCTTTGATTCTTGGTGAAGGATTTAGGCCTGTTGCAAGAACATGCAGATCCTTAAAGGCAGCTGGTGATTGGGTTTTTGAATTTGTATGGGTAGCTCAAGGGAGATTGTTGTTTAGCACCAAATATGATTAGTGTCTGTGGAGCGTAGCTTAATGTAATGATCAATCATGTGAATGGTGATTGAGGGATCAGGTTCTTACCTCGGCATGGTGGCAGATTTTTCCTTTCCACTGATTTCTGGTGAAATATGATGATTGTATAGTTGATTATGTATTATTATAATACATGGACATTAGATGAAATCAAAGTTTTTTTTGTAGTTTATGTCTTCTTTACCCTAAAATGTATTCATTATTCATTTACTGTATGTAGGTATTATATATTATTTTAGAATAGTTTTTTTGACAAAGAATAACCAACGCAATTATGTGTTTTTCCAAAGTACTCTTTTGTGTGGCAATGAGAAGATGCTAATGCAGGATGACCCACTGGTTGTATTACAGTCCTGTAGATAGGTAGCCAGGTTGGTTGGGTGAAAGTGATGTTACTCACCTCCTGGTCCTGAGAATTTTGGTCCTGAGGAGTTGGTATCCTCCTGTACTCATGTGCAGACATATCAAAGTTATCATCCACTCAAATCTGAAATCTTACTGTTCATTCTACAGTTATTACATAGTTATGAGAGGAAATCCAATGATCGTGAAATCACTGACAGGAGACTTACATTACAGGGTTCTGCCTTTTTTGCAGCAGGATTATCAGCAGCTTTCCTCCTATTTAAAATAGTTGTATTATGTACATCCATAATTCTCTAATATCAGATCATCACACACATATCTGTCCTATTTCTATTAAGTAATAACTTACCTCCTAGCAAGAATGGCACTCATTTCTCCCATTAGATTACCTCCTCCACCTCCACCCCCACCAGATGAGGATGCTGCTTTGGGGGCTGGGGTTGCTGCTCCGTCCTCGTCCTGGATAAACAAAAACACCTTTAATCACTGTGTGAAGGAATCAGGCCCACACATGAATTCATGAAGTCATTTACAAGAACATGGACACCAAAATCATCCATGATTTGTGCCAAGCTTCATCTTTTTATACAGTCCTATACAGTAGAGCAGTGGTTCTCAGTTATTTTCTGTCATGCCCCCCCTAGAATCTTTTTCACCCCCCCCGAATTGAAATACTATTGAGAACCTGATAATATTTATTTATCTGTACAAACCACTGTATGAGTTGCTGGCACCAGCATTGTGCATACAATCACCTGATTATCAAAATAGATTAATAAAATGAGCTGAGATAACATCTGCAACAACTTAAAACAATTTCCAAGTTCAGTTTATTAACTCAATTTGTAACATTTAAACAAGACTAACAGCTCAGTCTGTGATTCTCAAAACAGAGAAAAAAGTGCAAATGATTCGCTGGAATGTGCATTTTTATAGACTTTTTAAAACTGTAAACATTGGTCATTTGTCAGCTTCATCAGCTTATTCCTTTTCAAGGTCCCAACTAACGAGTTTTTCGAGATACGAGCCGTCTCTCGACCGATCTTTTGCTTTGAGTTGAGAGCTAAAACTTCGAGTTACGAGCAAGCTTCAGATATCCCACCGTTAGTTGGTGCAGTGAACGCCACAGTGAGCATCCCGGACTCTCACTCGTTCACTTTAAGCGCTCAGCTCGCAGGTGAAGCAGCACTGTTGTGCTCACATTTGTGCTTTCAGTTATTTTGCAAAACTTCGTTTTTCCCACCATGGGTCCACCAAGAAAGTGAGTGCGAAAGACTGCTGAGAAGAAGAAGCTGATGATGTGCATTGAATTAAAGAAAAATGATCGAAATATTGAAATCGAAAATAATTTTATACATTATTCTTTATTTATAACTAAATTTTTCTTATTTAAAAACATGTAACAAAAAAAAATTGCGGTGTTTTTGGGGGGTCCGGAACGGATTAATGGCCATTTCAATTCATTTCAATGGGGAAAATTGATTTGACATACGAGTAATATGAGCTACTCCGTCACGGAACGAATTAATCTCTCGTAAGTCAAGGCACCACCACTGTATATGACTTTTTAACATTTGTTTTTTTGTGCAAAATTTGCAACAATACCTCTTATATTTTAGTTTATCAGAAGGGATGAAAAGTACATAACATTTTAATTTACTTTGAACTTCTGTACTTTTTACGGTGAACTTCTTCTACTGGGTTGAGCGGGCGGGCCCTTTCGCCTCTCGCGCGCCCCCTGGCGCCTCGCCCCACTATTTAAGAAACACTGCTTTAGAGCAGTGAGCAGCGGAGTAAATGTATTAGTGAAGTATACAAAGGAGGAAAGACATATATGCAACATACCTTGGCTGTTTTACGCAGTTTGGCTCCTGCCAGAGCTGCAGCTAGCCCACCTGCACCTCCACCACCATCTCCTGCACCATCTCCACTTCCTCCAGCAGGGGGCGGGGGTGGTGCAGGTGGGACCGATCCCCCTGAAGGAGGTGGTGGAGGTGCAGGTGGGCACGGTCCAGATGAAGGCGGCGGGCCTGGAGGTGGTGGGGGTGCTGGTGGAGCTGCTGGTGGGGCAGGAGGAGTAGGAGGCACAGCAGGGGCAGATGCAGCTGCAGATGCCTGCCTCTCTCTCTCTTGCTGTTCCTTCTTCTGATGCTCTAGTCTTGAAAAGACATCAATTCATAATTTATTGCTTACATATGCTGCTGCTGGTGTGAAAACCCTGCAGCCTCTAAAAGCTTCTGATTTATGGTCTGCTTTTCAAATCTGTAACTATGTAATTCAGTACTACGAAGAGTAGTTGATTAGTTGAATCATTTAAATAATTTATGAAGCATAGATCCCAAAAGTACAAAGGGTTCTAGCATCTCAAATGTGAGGATTATTTGGTAATCATTGTTAACAGAATATCTGTAGAATTTTTGGCTGAAATAAATGTCCACTTAGTCCTTGGGAAGTAATAGCATTTTACACTCTTTTCTGAAAATTTTGTAAAGAATTAACTGACGAAAGTCAAGATAGCAATCAGTGATGAACATAAACATTAACTGCAGCCTCAGTACAATTTATAATGAACAGTACCTTCTCTGGTTTTCCAGCTCCTGTGCAGAGGGTCCACCCTGAGCTGGGCCTGATTGAAACATTATTATTGTGTGTAATTAGTAAGTGTGCTCCTCTGGGTTGAGACTATTTAAACTAAAACAAAACAGTAAATGCAAGCAGGGTAGTAGATGTAGCCCAGGAAAAAACTTAACTACAATCTCACCTTAATTTTAATTACATACATTTGTAGTATACATTGTATTAGGTGACATTTGTATACGTACAAGCAAATAATTCTGAAAGATTTTTTAATTTATCATTTTAGATTGATTTTAGACCTCAGACCTTACTTTCATATAACATAATCAGCCTTTGATTTGGGTTTATGCTCTGTCACAGAAGAACTTCACACTGCCTGATGTGGATATATTGTGCCCCCTTGCAGTGCCGTGTTTACCTGTGCCTGCTGGTGCATTGAGAGCCTCTAATGCATACATCATGGATTTGGCAAAAAGAGAAGCATCCTCTTTACTGCCAAAGTTCAGCCCCCACACCTGTTTGGGATCCCGCCACTGGTGGAAGTTTGGTGTGGCCTGATTATACTTCATTCCTTTGACAATTGGACAATTGATCACAACCTGGCATGAACAGGAAGTACATGAGAGTGACTGTATTGACAATTTCACACTTTGGGAATCATTGATTATAATGTCATGAAGACCTATGCAGTGTCAATTTCATGATAATTTGTTTACATTTGATTGAACTGCACTGGACTGCAAGGTGTATGCAATGCTGTGGGGTTATTTTTCTCTATATGTATACATCTGTGTAGTTTGTACAAAATACAGTGCAACTAAAATCCACTACATGGTGATACTGTATTGTTCAAAAGGAGCATAGGCAATTAGAATCTCATCTCTGAAATAGTAACTGGTATATATCTAATTGTAAACAACTAATAACCATACACACATACACACACACACAAACACACAGTTTGAATCGAACAGTTGAAAAGATTTGATGATGGATAGATTTTAGGCTGCGTGTACACTTGTGTTGTACCTGCTGGTCGGCCTGCAGTTTGCGGCCCACCACTCTGAAGGTGTTGCCTGAGGGGTTGTGATAGATTTGGACACGGCTGAATGAAGGGCTGTCAGATCCTGCTGGCACCCAGCGCTTGTTGGCATCATCATATAGCATGACTGTCGCCTTCACCTGGCAGATACTGGACTCACTGTTGGAGGGACAGATGATGAGAAAAAAGATGATGAGCTGCAGAATATGAGAAAAGACCACTGGCTGGAAAGAAATGAAGAGCAACATAAGAAATATCAAGTGTGAAATGTAGTATGGACAAGACCATACATGACAGAAATATTAATAATTTTTGTTCACATCTAATTTTTAACTTATAAAGTATAAATAAAGTATATATAATGTAAAATATCTTCAAAGTGTGGTTAAAGTCAGGTAACAAAACACTTCCATATGTACAGACTCTAAAACCGCTCATGCTAACCAGTTCATCTGTTTACTCCAGACAAAGTGGAAACATTAAACATAAGAAAGTCCTACCAAACACCAGGATCAAAATTGTCTGTGCTTTGTTAATGTAGTCTACAATGTATGGTACTAGGTATCCTGGGAAAGTGTTGAGCAGCACATGTGGCACTAAGTGTCTTTTGGGTCTGTAGTCTTCTTTAATTGTTCTTTGATTTAAAAAAAAGCCTTTCAGATTTATTTCATTTAGAAAAAAGTTGTCGTACAGTTGCTTGTGTTTAGACAATGTTTAATGATATACGCACACACACACATATATAAATATATATGTATGTGTGGAATGCACTGTGCTGCAGACGTCGACAATTCTGCATCGATGTAGTGACAGAATGTAATCGTGAGTTTTAATATAGAATTAGACCTACATGAAAAAATAACCTACCATGACTGTACCAACAGCCTACAAAAGATTATAGCCTTTTAACAATGAGTGTTGATTTCTGGCCTCGGCTGCACAATAAAGTTGTAGAGTAACTATTACCTTCGAACCAACGTTGCCCTCTTGCATTAAATTGTGGGTGAACTTTAGGCGAATGTTACTTTTATACATTGGGAGATATGCATAAAATCCAAAATTATGCATGAATAAAAGTAAGGAAATTGTTGATTAATGTAATTAAATAGTCAAAAGTAAAAGTAGTGCAGCAGAAAGGCCCCTTGTGAGTGATAAATTATGACATATTGTCTTATTTCATTACTGATAGATACAAGCAGCAACATTTTAATTTATTTTCAATGTAAGGTATATACATTTGGGTAGTATAATCTCTAAAAGTTCTGTTGCCTGTGGGAAATCTTTACTTCCTGCCAAAAAGGTTCATGTTTTGACCACTTCCTGTGTTCGGTGCAATGCTGCCTAATATGGTCTACATTATTTCACCTGTTACTGACATAATAACTTCTCAAAATCGCTAGCCTTAAATTTTTTGTAGCACTTACTAAGAACATAATTCTCTATGCACAATAAATTCAGATACATCCGCTCTAATAGTTTCATTTTGTGTGTGACAACTGTAAAAACAGAACACCTGCCATGAACTTCAGATACTAGCATATTGCAGGAAATGTACTCAGAGTCAAGTGTAGGGTTGATAGGAAGCAGTAATGTTCTGCATATGTTCAGTTATTCATGCATGAGACATTCAAAATGGTTTAGGATACAGTTTTGAATGGATCAACATTATCACTGTTAATATAAAATCACTCACCCCATTCTCCAGCTGTAGTCAGTGTCCAAAGTTTCACTTGCGTTTCAACAATATGCTCCTTCTCATCAATGTGAATCGCTTCCTTCCCTCTCTCACAAGTATATTTCTTGTCTATTCGATCAAACTTGCTGTCATTCTTGCTTGCACACCTCAGTCACGGTCTCTCTCAGGACATTGTTAACCACCCAGCACTTGCACTTCTGCCTTTGTGTTCTCATTTCCTAGACAGGTTTTTTTTCTCTCTTCCTGTTCTTGTCTCCTACACGCATTCATTTAAATTCTCATTTTCACACCTCCCCTTAAGTGGCGCTCTGTGGCATAACTCTGATTTCACTCTGCTTTCTTCTTTCCTTTCTATATTTTGACTTATTTGGGGAGAGGGGATCATTTTTGTACCTGTGGTGCACAGCTGTATGTTTGTGTGTGTGTGTGTGCTAGAGGGTGGAAGGATAACAAAATTTATCACACCTACACACCGGTCACCTCTTCACATAACTATTTACACTACTTCAGATAAAGAGGTGGAAGAGTTGTATTATACAAAAGCAGTAGGATAGTGAGATTATATCTGAACACGTAGACTCAAAACTAGATTTGCAACAATGGCAGTCGTAGGCCTGAATATAGAAACAGTAGTAACTGGAACAGTGGCAGCAGCTCTGCAGGTGAAGTAGCAGTACAGTAGTATATGTTGCAAATGTACAATTTGTATCTGGGTCAGGGGTAGTGAGGGAGAGTTGAAGGGTAACTGAAGCCACATCAAAATGTACCGAGTCATCCCAAAAAGAGGAAACTGCCAAACAATTTAAATAGCGCCCTCTTGATGATTCCTGTGAATGTAGTAGTAAATGTATTCAGTCATCAAGTTTTTTGTTAATCCCAAGGGAAATCACAGATGTGATTGTGTTAATGCTAACAAATGTGCTGCTATGCTTCAGTATCTTTCTCAGCAAACATATTAATCCTGTATTATAGGAGTTTTAGTTTATTTTAATGTATTTGGGCATAATCTGTAATATATGTTTCATAAATTACTGTCAATTAAATGTTGTGAAGTAAAACATACATTCTTAATGAAATTAAGTGATGTAGTGACACTCAATTTAAGTACAAGTACTTCATAATTGTAATTAAACCAGAAGTTCTCTAGTACTCTAGTACCCTAGTACTCCACTACTTAGTACAACAACTAGAGATTTTCATATACTATTTTTTTCTTCCCTACACTGATTCCGATACCTGAACTTGTATTTTGGCATAGGATACTACATTTGCAACTAGCAACTAGCAACTTCACTTCCTCCTGGTGCTGTGGTAGCAATAAAAGAAGAACTGTAAACTTCATTATTTTTGCTTCTAAAAGACTGAATAAATATTAGTTAAGAGGAATGAGGAACACTTTTTTTTAGAATATGCACATTGACATCTTGCCTTGTATGATTTCCACCAATTGCAGAAATGTTTTTTCATTATGTGTCCAGGTTTTAATCAAACCCATTTTGATGAGTCCCCTGGTCTTCATTCAAATATATCGGCAACATAAAAACAATAAAAAAAAAAAATCTTTATTTTTATTTTATGCTATTTATTCTCAGAGAAAACATATGGTATTTACTGGCAGAGGTTGTTGGGTATGTGTTTTTACATGTTGTATATGTAGTGTGTGTATGTTAACCTGTAACCCTGTATGCTTACATGTGTTTGTAAAACTGACTGACACCTCGCTGTGTCCCTTTAATAGCCTGACCACATATAAGTGTTGTTCATTTCCTTTTGCCTTGCACGATCACTCTGCAGTTCCTCATTCTCTTGATGTCTCTGTACCAAACTGAGCACAGTCAGTACTAGTACATAATATTTATATATATCTGCTTAATACTTAATATGCAGAAGTGAACACAAATAAATATTTTCCTTTGCACTGCAAACATGTAGAAGAGGTCTTGGTTCGGGGGGGTGGTAAAACTAGAGAGAAAGCTTCTTATTTTAGTTCAATTGGCATTTATTATTAAAAGAGCCATTTATTTAGGGTCTGTCACCCAGACCCTAACCCAGACCTGCCTGCCTTCCTGCCTGGAAGCTTTTTTGTCAGTAAATCATTAACATCACATTTACATAAAAAACACAATAGATTCTGTGTTAAAAAGGGCATCAGGTACTCAAGGGTGACGTCTGAATCAGGGTTAGATATAACTTGCTAAGTGCTGAGACAGCACAGCACAGACCTCTACTGACTGAGATGTTTAATGGCAATAGTGACAAAAAATTTTCTATAAGTGTTTTTCTTATAGTACCTTTGCCTGTGTCTTTGCCAGCAGTAGCAGAGAGTGGAAGTGAACTGCTTCGCCATGGTGATATGGTGATAGGACAATTTGTATGTAGCCTGTAACAGAACTACCCAGTTGAACTACTCTTATTTTGACATTTAGGTGCTTCAACCAGAACACAATGTTTAACACAAGAATACTTTCAATTTGGCATTGATATACTCTGTAGTACCTTGCAGTACCTTGGCTGACCTCAAAATCCCTACTGTACAAAGCATATTATATTTTTTGCAGTCAGTTTCTAGGTAATAAATTATTATAAACTATATAGTAGGGCAATTCAATTCTGAAACTCTCAATCCTCTTTAACTAAAGGCGAGCTAAATGCAGTTTTAACCTGAAATAACACTTTAAGAGAAATTGAGACACATTTCAAAAAAGAAAGTAAAAAAACACGTCAGTGAAAATGAACTGCTACTCAAGACTTTTACACTAAACCCTCTCTTCCTCCAAAGAGGATGTAAACTACCACACAAGTTTGCATTTAACCAGCTCATCTTGGGCAAGAAAAACACACATGCAAACAAAACACTGTCCCACTGACACCGACTGTGCTCCTGTCCTGAGCTTTGTACACAGACCCTGATGAGCAAGAATAGCTGCGCTCAATCACCTGCTGATGGAGAAGCACAGGAGAGAGAGCAGAACACAACACAACAAGACACAACACACATATCTGTGAAGATTCTCAGTCAGAATCATTAGGCCATGGTAATTCCACAGGGTTTGAAGAAAGTCAACTGGAGTTGATTGAAGTTTCAAGAAGATGACATTTAACTTTTTGCCTCTTGATTCTTGTTTTTGGCTCTGCCCCCATGCAGAATGAAGTGAGCTAAAGCCTGAGCTGTAACGGATGCGCTGAAGGCTAGGAAAAACATTTTGAGAGAATCCTGATCCATTCTGACTGCTCAGCACCTACTTTTCTCACATCTGACATGACAAAACAAAAGTCAGAACTATGACAAATACTAATTGGTTCCACCGTGTCTCAAGCGGGGGCTGTGTGGAGCTGTTATCATCCTGCTGCCTGCTGAGAGACACCACCACCACTCAAGCCAAGCCACCACATATGACTGAGAGCCAATCAAGTGTTAAGTAAACAGACAACATGTTAACGGCATGGAAAAGTCCTCATCTTCACTCCTAAATCCCATTTTCCTATTGTCAGTCATCATATAATACCGAAATCACTTGTTGACAGTTTACCACATGCCTTTACATGATTTTCCTTCCATTCCTCAGGAAGCGTGAGACATCGACCCTGAAAACACAGTAAGAGATTTCCATTGTCTGCCATTACCCTGGTAAATGTGCTTGGTAAAAACACAAACTGGAAGAACTTATGTTAACAGCAACAAAGAGCAACAAAACTGTGAGTTCAAAAGGAGCAACCTTGTTTGCTTGACAGAAACTTGGTTGAAAGATCATCATGCGACCCCAATGCTAACAGGGTATACAACTATAGGAGTGGACAGACCTCTGACCCCAGTGGAATTCAACTCTTGCCCAAATACAAGGCTGTGTTAAAGAGAGTGAAACCTGTCACCAAGCAAACGCAGGTGTGGTCTGATAGATGTAAAGAACACCTCAGGGACTTCCTCCAGGGGACTAATTGGGACACTGTTTTGGAGTCCTGTCAGGATACCGATGAACTCACAGGCACTGTCACGTCATATAATAAATCGGCCACCTATGTTTGTCGGCTGTACAGCACCTAATTGCTCACATAAAAGTTAGCAGTTAGGGGTGAATATCTTCAAGGAAAAAACTGATTCTAAAAATGAAATGACCACCACTCTTGCCACAATGCTTGATTGACTCCAGTTTGTTTGTAAGAGTGACAGAGAATCACAGACAATGCTATAATGACTCTGCTTACTATAAGAAACAGCCTTATGCATTCTAAAGAATCTGCCAGCGTTCTATTTGTGGACCTTAGCTCAGCTTTAAATTCAATGAAAACACATATTCTTCTGAAAGGCTCACTGAGCTCAGCCTAAATGTCAAGTTTGCTACTTTACTCTATTCTCAAAACTGTGACTGTGGTTTTAAACTGCTGTATTATCTAACTGAAATTAATATTATACAAGTGGCATACAATATACTATTATATGAAATGAAAACACTAACATTATATAATTGATATTATTATCCTAAAATAAGACTTTTTTATAATATTAGTCATCCAGGTTTAGGATCTGCAACTGACCACCTAAGAGAAACACTTTCTTCTTATTCTATTTTCTATATATTTTGCTGAAGTTATTGCCATAAATATTGTTCAGGAATTTTGTTAACATATTACATGGTGTGGGTTTTAGACAAAAAGTTCAAGGTCCAAGATTGAACTTGGGTGACTGGGTTTAAATTGGGTGGTGTACCATTTATTGTGATGATGTGCCATTAACTTAATACTTACACAGAAGTGACTGTGTGTGCTGACACAAGACACAGGGGAAGTAGGAAACACAAGTGAAAATACTAGGTCATTGCTACGGATGAGACAGTTTGGGTGATAATATTCACTACTTTAGTGAAAATAGAAATTAGTTTCAAAAACTATCTGTGGATTGTTTTGGTGCTTTGGTGCTATAGCAAAAAAGATGAGCAAAGCAAATTGGATGGCTAAACAAAATGCATCTTATCATAGCTCTTACTAAGCACCCATTTACATGTTAAATGTTCACATTGTGTTGATTTACATTGTACTCTCCTAATCCCAATTAGTGTTTTCCATAACTTAAGCAATTAATCAGAACACACAAACCTTCATCTATCTAACTGAAAGAAGCAACAAGGGTGTGGCCAACCACGAACACATCAGCAGTGAACAAGGCTACATGTGCGTTCATGTTCTGACTGGTTATTTACAGTCAGATCACTATGCTAGCAATAACAGTGGTGAGTTTATTTTTGGCTCTTGGATTATCAGGAGCCTGTTATCTAGTAAAAATATGACTTAAGATTTAATCCTCCTTTTAATGAATACAGCACATTACACTTTGGTCATCTATTCAAAGTCATTTTAACTCATTGTGTCCAGTGGTAGAAATCAAGTCAGAGGACAAAGAGCTGGAAATTAGACAGGTGCCACTTGAAGGCCCAGTTTTTCAAAGTAAGGTGGAGTTACCTTTTGACAATTTCATTTCAATGCTGCAGCACACTGCCTGGTGCTTTGCATACAGTTAGAGTGCAGCCAGCAACACACAGTATACTCAACAGTCTCCTGCAGGCATTTTAGGGAACACCTACCCTACATTAAACTTTAGAAAGATATTTCTTATCAAAAGGATCAAGTTCTCTGTCTGAAGACATTTACACTTACACAGATAAATATGACTTTGCATTTGTTGTACATGCTTACCAATACCACAGAATATTAAATACAAGCCCATTTTGTCCACATTATCTATCTATAAAATAATATGAGTATTATTTAAACTTTACATTTACTTACTTTACTTACATTACTAAACAAATCCCAAATTGTAATGTCATGTGAATGTGTGGAAACCCAAATACAGTGAACCTCAAAGAAGAGTTCTCCAATAAGACTCGGCAGTACCTTGAAAGACCACTTAAGTTCTGTTTAGGTTCTGTCTTATTTAACTATTTGAATATTCTAGTACATTATAGTATAATACATTGTTGCCACCTGTTACTAGACTAGGAAGAGTTAACATTTTAACATGTATAAAAGATAACTTTGCTGTATTGTCTTCGTCAGTGGGCCAATATCTACAGTATAGTGAATGTTTAGTTTGCATAGTTTAAATTTGTCACATATACCAAATAAGTGAATAAATGTTGCAGGAAGGCCAGACTGAGGTGTGTTTATAATACTGTACAGTTTGCACTACATGATCCTCCTGATGTCGTTGAAGTGACCTCTATTGCTATTTGCATGATGGGGTTTAGTCTCAGGCTGCATTTGTATTTTCCGTGCAGAGTCCATTGAAATAAGATGCATGCAGTTCATTTTCCTCTGAAGCATACACTGACTCAGCAGATAATTAGCAAAAGATGTGCAGTTTACTTTCTATTTCTTATTGCTGATAAGCAGAATGTCTTAATGGATATAAAAGTAACATATTAATCAGTAATATTATGGTAAATATGCTGAAGATTTGACAGTTTGGTGCAGGTTGAGGTTTAATGGAACTGCTGCTGACCCCAGTATGCAACACAACATTAAAGAAAGTGCCATTATGTATGTGAAATTATGGAAAAAACACAGTCAGTGTGTGTGAATGGCCTTTGTATGTATTTTAGAAGCTTTGCAATCCCACCAGACAATTACAAAAGAATGAGGCTCAAAAAGAAAGAAAGGGCTGATTTACCTAGCAGTTAAGGCTGTGGCTCTTCTGTGCTTGCTCCTGTTACTCAGACCGTGCCCTTTGTCTGGGGCCAGGGCTTGGTCCGGGGCAAACATTTGCATGCCGAGGGCCACTTGAATGCGAAGCTCCCCGGATTCTCACTACCTGACATGCAAAACCAGTGGGGGACCAGTTAAAATGGCGCACGCGCACAGTCAACACAGGTGTACTTCAGTCAAAACGTAGAGCCTCCTACCCCTCTAAACCTTCACCACTCTTGCCAGAGAGTGTTATGGAAATGAGCTCTGTGATTTTGCTAGGAAATTGTAACTGCAGGATGTCAAGAGATGAGGGTTGGCTGTAAGTTGCTATCTAGGTTTGTTCACAGCAGATCAGAAACTACAAGCATGGCGGCATTCTAGTGTCAGGATTAGAGCTTGAGGGTTAGTTAAAAGACAGATCATCAGAGTCAGAATACAAAGAGGCATCAGACTGAGAGATTTAAAGGATGCCGAGGTCTTTCCTTGTGAAAAAGAAACATGGGGCATGTGGAGCCTGGCAGTGGAAAGAGCCAGAACAGCTTGAGTGGAAAGAAGATACAGTAGGTAAGAATTTCATGTATCTATTTCATCACATCATAAATTCTTGCTGTGTTGTATTGTTTGTATGTAGTAATCGGACCTTGTTAATTTACATATAAAGTAAACAGTTGTTTCCTTTTACCCCTTTTTAGTGAATGAAAATGCTAAGGATCAGACATCCTGCAGTCTTGACACTCAACAGCCTGCCACTGTGCCTCAGCCAGTATCCACCTTAGGATGTGGGACACCAGCAGGACTGAGAGCACCACCTTTGGCAGAACCAGGAGGACCAGGGTCTGACACCAGACCAGACTGGTCCACACTGATGGTCCGTGGCTCCTTCTACCACTCGAGTGCACTGGCACTTGTCAGCAGAGCGAAGGTAAGGTCAGACTTTTCCTGTCTATAATATGACCAAGATTTCTTGGCCTCCGTAGTAATGCTCACCCAACTTTTGCCATTATTTACTGTGTATTGGCAACTATCATAGCAAGTACCAGCTTTTGACTGCTGTGAAAAGTCCAAGGAAATGCATGGAAACATAGACTAAAAATCAATAGTGGCAGCAGTTTAGTATCTCACATTGGACATTTACAAGTAAAAAAAAAAGCATACCCCAAGAGTCAATGAGGGCAGGGGTAGAAGATAGCTCACAGTCAGGACCCGTGGTGATCGACCTCAGAACAGAATTGACAACGACTAGGGAGAACACTTCAGTGGAAGGCAAAATATTTGCACAGTTTCTATTTGTATACAGTTTGTATGCTGCATGCAGTTTGATGCTGGAAGTAGGGGACTTCTAGCAAGTGTCTTATGGGTACATTAAGGGAAAATATGCTTGGGACCAGGGTAGTGTGAGGGACCCTGCATTGATCAGCACTTCTGAAGAGGTCAATCCATTCAATCAATCAGATGAAGTCCATGGACAGGCTAGTAACAGGATATCAGCCTCCATGCCACTGAGATGAAATTTATGAATGTGGTGTGGAAAAGGTTGTAATAGTCAAAGTAATGTAGTCGAGGTGAAAGGAGACTGGAGGCTCATCTGGCAACTTAGGAGACACTGAAGGAAGACTATAGATGCTCAGAAATAGGGCATTAATTTACAACAGAATAACCTTCTTAAAGTGAAATTGGCAGCTTTAATGAATGAAGAAAGCCAAGGCAACTCTTTATAATTTAAGTATGCCATGTTATCATTTGGTAAGGTGAAATGTGATACTCTGAAAAAAGAGGGAGGCATACATGGAAGCGCTTCCTACTGATAGAGATTGAGATGAGGAATTAGGATTAACTTCAAGTTCAAGTTTATTTGTCACACATAATCATATTTGTCTAATATAATTATAATCATAACCACTAGATGGCCCCCATTGGGGTAACAGACCACCTTAATGGTGTGATAATACTCCAGATGTGGTGCAATGTTTGTGGGGTAGAGAGGAGCAGGAGAGATATTTCTGTAGTTTTTGCATTATTGTCATATTAATTAATCAATTTTGTGGATTTATCTCACCCTACCAGCCCCGTCCCCGTACTTCCCCAGGCTCAGGTGACTTTGTGTGTTCAGTGTGCCACAAGATATTCCCTCTGCAACGTATGCTGACTCGCCACCTGAAGTGCCACAGTCTAGTGAAGAGACATCCTTGTCGTTTCTGTGGGAAAGGATTCAATGACACCTTTGACCTCAAGAGGCATATGCGAACACACACAGGTCAGAACTTAGAACTTCAATCTACAAATACTCTGTTAAAATTAAAAACAGTACATTTAAAATATAAGTATATAAAAGTAATAAAATAAAAGTAATGTATGCATGTTATGAAAGTAAAGACTAATGAGCAGCAAAGTGTACCTAAAGTATGAAAAATAAAAGCATGCAGTATGCAAAATGGCTCATGTCTTAAATGAATAAATATTATTTTATATTTTCAAGATACTCAGAGATGATTTGCATGACAAGGAACCAAGAAACAAGGAACCAAACTTTTTTTTACATACTGTTGGGTAGTTATATGTGATGTAAAAGGAACTCATTATGTTTGATTTTTTTCATTATAAACTGTTAAAAACTGTAAAACTGTAGTGAAGTAAAAATTAAAAATTTAACCAGTCAAATGAATTTAAAATTGCATTAAAGTAAAGGCACTTAGTAGCATGCTACCACTGCTAAATGTGAAATCAATAATAAAGGTAGGCCACAAGAGGCAATCTTCCACAAGAAATTCTGCACACAGACCATTTTTCTTTACTCTTTTGTTTTTTGTTCTTAGCCTGCTTTAAATGACATGCTCTGACGGCAGCAGCCTTGATTGCAAATTGCACAATTGCAAAGCCTCTAATGTCAATCTGAATGTATAACTGCATCCACACAAACGTGTACGGAGACAAAAACCTATTTTGTCTCCCCCTGCTGCAGGTATCCGTCCCTATAAGTGTGAGCTGTGTGAGAAAGCCTTCACACAGCGGTGCTCCCTGGAGTCCCATATGAGGAAGATTCATGGCGTTCACCAGCAGTATGCCTACCGCCAGCGACGCTCCAAGATCTTTGTGTGTGAGGATTGTGGTTACACTTCAAGCCGCCCTGATGAGTACTTCCTCCATGTGAGACAGTGCCACCCAGGCAGTCCTGCCCTCCGCAGGTACTACCGCCGCCAGGCACATGAGAACAGCAGCTTTGCATCAGCAGACCGTAAACTCAACCCTTATGTGCTGTACTCAGCCCCTGCATACTACATGTAGGCCTCATTCTAATGCTGAACTATACATAATATATTGTAGCTGTTTCATAAGCCATTCATAAGTAATAATAACATTTATTAGTCTTAATGAAGTATTTAACTGTAACACCTAGGCCATTTAGGTATGCTTCCTTTCTGTTCTATTCTATCATCAGTTTCTGTTTTCAACAATATACCCCTGTTTTGTCTTTGTGTTTTTTGTGCTATGTTTACTGTTAAAATAAAAATGAATAACAGAAATTAATTCTTAAGGTTTTTATTGTTTCATTATGTATAAATGCATTTTCATTAAAATTCCCATACCTCACTGTGCTTTTCAACTTAACTGAACTGCTGTTTTGGCCTCAACCAAGTCCTGAGGGAAATTTGTGGCCTTTGAGCTGCTAAACACGCCACTGTGTTCACCAGCTCATCACTAGCTGTGTGTACCTGCTGTTAAGTACTGAGAAGGCAGTGTGAACTTGGTTTTTAGAGCTTTTTCTCAGCTGCAGCTGAAAATTACACAAGAGTGAAGCTAAACACTAAACTGAAACTCAAAAATCTGAATACATACATTACAAAACCTACACACCTTAGTACATAAATAACAAGCAAACAAACAGGTCTCAATTACATGCTTATGCGAAACCCACAATCTATGAAACTGCAGTTATTGGAGTGCTTCCCTACACTTCTGTCTCTCCTCCAGGACACACATGAATCAGTCAGGACAGATTTTTTTTTTCTTATATTTTTTATAAAGACTGTGCTTACACAAGAGACAGTTTTGTGGAAAATCACCTCATTTGTGCTATGATTTCTTGTCAAGTTCGTACTCATCTAGGGATGGCTCCTCTCCAAGGATTTCAGGACACTGAAAGTTCAATCCACTGGCCTATAATGACTCTTTTTCTGAGGACAAGACTTTTTGGGTACTGGAGTCATAAAGTTTTTTTTTAATTTCTTTTTTTTTTTTTTTTTTCCCAGAGCTCTGGTACTGAATGTGTATCTATATAAAGCTGGATGAGTCAATACCAGGCCAGTGTGAGTTCATCAGCAAATGACTTTAAAAGAAATCATACATGCCATCGAGTCCCATAGATCGATTATGTATAGTGATAAAATTTATGACAGTCCTTAAAGGTATTCATTTCAAAATGCATAAAGAAAATGATTGAGGTAATTTGCCTTTACAGTTTCATTGTACATAAACATGGGCATCTTCTTGAAAACAAGAGCACACTACCTGATGCCACCCCTCTTGCAATGCTTCCTGGTACACTGAGAGGATAGATAGGATTGGGTATGCTATTCAACTGGTTTGGGGATGGTGACTCTCCTGCAGGTCCAGGAGCTGTGTGCTGCTGTATTTTAGCTGACCAGTGTTGGTGAGCCTGTTTGTGAGGACCTATTTATGACCTGACTCAACAGGACTGGCCAAGTCACAGTTCCATTGTTCTCCATTTCATTCTGCCTATGCTCACAGTCAGTAGAGCAGACAAAGAAACATCACTAACAATGTGCAGCACAAATCTACATTAGGTTCCACTATATCAATCATTCTTTTTGCCTATGTTTCCAGCCATATAGTGTTTCTTCCTTCTATGGTTGTGTAAATCAAATGTGCAACTCAGTTTTAATTCCTAAAGCACTGTGACCCATTTATTGAAGCACCATATTTGTTTGAGTTCCCCTAAATTTTTTGAGTACTCAAAAATCAAAAATAGCAAATGGAGTCAGACTGAAACCACATAGTGACGGAACCTGTGTCAGTCCATGAGCACTTGTGGGGTTTGCTGTTCTCATCACCTGTATGGAGTCCCTTATTCAAACCTTGGAAGTGATGTTTTACATTTGTAACAATGATAACAGAGCTTTATTGAGAAACCTACAACACATAGAGCAAAAGCTAAGAGTGCAATATTACCTGGAGTGCAACATATCAGTGTATGCTTATTTACCAAATGTTTCCTCTAAATCAGGAAGTCAGTGTATTGTCACGTAATGAAACCACACTCAGCTGTCTCTCTCTTTCATACTCTGTCAGTTCTGTCTACAGAAATGTGAGTCAATATATTTTCTGGACTATAATCTTAGCACATAAGGCTGAAGATGGGTTTGTGGAGGAAGCAGTGGCAGCCCAAACTGTGCTATGACAGTAACAGCAGAATAATAGTGAGAAGTGCATATTATAGTGAGGGCCATAGCCACCACTGCCTAAGGTCATATTTTCAGTATTGCTTTGGGGAATGAGTAGTTTTTAAACAGCATGAGAAAGAGTTTACATTCAACACATTCATACATTCTTATATTCTACATTCCACAGTTCCAAAATCACACTATTTCACACTAAAAACAAAATTAAAATAAATTCATATTCTTTCTTCTGAGTGATGTTACTGGTAATGTGCATATGGCTTTGAAGTAGCATGTAGATAATCTCATCAGGCAAAAATTATATTAACTATATATTTTTTTTAATGTGGATATTTTTCAGGAGGTAGTATACATACATATCTTTGGGGTTTGAGTTTGGACTGGGGGAGTCTGGATTGATAAAACTACAGCCCTGGTTATAATAACAGCACTGTACACCTATTAAACGTGAATGGATGTTGCAGTAAGTCAGTAGGCACACTGGTGTGAAGCATTGATGAAACGGCTGCGTGGTGTTAGCGCTCTGCCTGAATTATCTCTATCCTTCATGCTTGACATCATAGGCTACACATCTTCCACCCTAATTCTCCTACTCAGCTATGTATGTCTTTATTTGCACCGCACATCTTTCACGTCATACGAGCCTGTTTTGGTATGGCCTAAGTTAATATATCAATATCATGGTCATTACTGATAACCATTTTAATACGAAAACAGGCACAGCAAAAACATGCCTATAGTAGTGCAACACAATATAAACCACCCCTAGGTGCAGATGCCTGACACATAAGAAAATCAATATTCACTGTAAAAACTAAATGCACCAATATGGTCTAAAACGCCTGAAGATGCTCATTGAGTGATTTTTCTGGCTCCTCTTGCATCACTCAAACATCATTGTCATTGTTACCCATTAAAGTACATGCTCTGAACTCGCTGTAGCTTGTCTTGACTTTCCGTCTAGTGGGCAGGAAATGTGACCTGCCTTTCTCATCATATCAGTTGGAAAGCAGAAAAAATTGTCCTGCTTTTCCTATATTTTAGGATATTTAGGAGGCTGAGGTGTGGAGCAGGGAATGAGCACAGAGCAGGGACTCAGTCCTTGATCCTGTTACAGTGGAGAAAGAAAGCAGGTGTCCCTTGAGTGCATTTAGGAGAGCTCAGTATAACGGTGTCTCTCCCAGACTTGGAGTCCCCCCCCTTCTGCACACACCAGTAGGTATGACTCACTCCTCACCTGTGGCAGGCGAACCTAGAGGACAAAAAAGAAAAAAAAAAAAAAACAGGCCATAAAATGGTCATTTCTTGGACCAGCTACAATATCAGTCATTAATCACTGAGATTGTCAAATAATCTAAAACGATTCCTTTTCTTTTTATATATTGTGCTGACTAGACATCTGCACTTTCATCCAAGTAGGGTTTCGAATGTAGCAAATTGAATAATGGAGTATTTTTACATAGTAATATTGCTACTTTTCCTTGAGTAAAACTGTAGTGCAGAACTTTTAAGTATCAATGAATATCCCTTATATTCAAGCCCCTGCAGAGTGCATAAAATTCTGATTCCTTTTTAAATCTGGTGTGAATGGTGACTATTTGTCTGTGTGGGCCCTCCAGTATTGCAGGATGATGGTAGTGGCAGAATAGGCTAGAGAAAATAGGAGTATGGCAGAAATACTTGAGAAGCATCTAAGAAAAGTTTCTGTTCCTGCAGAAAGAAGAAAAAAAAGTGATTTATAGACACTGATAACAACTGGTATAGCTTTTCCTCTTTGGAGAGTGCTGAACAAAGAGTAGGGACTGAGGGCAGACATGGAAGTGACATTACTGCTCTTGGGTAGACTGATTTACTGTAGTTAAGCTTAGTTTACTTTTTTGTCAAATATAATCATACTAGTTGTAATCATAGGGATATGTGTGAAGCAGCTCTTTTAATTATGCAATACAAAAGCGAGATGTTTGGGCTAGTTAGTAATATTTGGTTATTCTGCTATTACATTTACTTTACCTAAATTAAGGATTATTGTCTTGGAACTCTGGAACTTTGTCTCTTGGCTTAACTGTGTTTAAGCAATTACTCTCACTGCCAGAAGGGGAGACAAAAGTTCTGCACTCCAGCACTGAATAAGTAAAAGAAGTGATTACTTCTTCTTCCACAGATGATGAAATAATCTCCAACATTCAACCACAAAACATGGTCATTATTGCATTCAAAACACCACATCTGTTGAATCGGTATGATAGATTACTGTTTGAATAATTTGTACCCTGTGGAACAGGAGAAGGTGACGGTGGAGAGGAATCACCAGCGGGTAATGGCAGACTGGGGGCGCCCTCTCCTTCTGTAAGACATACAAGTCAGACTAGTGAACAGACAACAGCTTTGTAGTGACATAAATAGAGGTTGGGCTCCACTGAATAAGAGCTTGGCCAGCTGTACAGTTTTCATGTCATACAAAGAGACTCTCGGCTTGTGCTTTAACAAGCCTGGTTATAGTTACTTTACGTGACAACTGCAAAGCTCCTGCAAATGAATTTGAGAATTATATGCTGTAAAAGTGTTTTTTGTTTACCAGGCAGAGAAAGAGAATATGAAAGTCGCTTAGAGTTAGGCTTACATCCCATGGTGTGTCCATACAGTGGGCAGGAATAGCAAGAGATACTGGGCGAATACACAGCTCTGTGATTGGAGGAGAGAGAGAGGAACATCAGAGCCCATGATGTGCAGCTGTGCTATTCCAGGCATTACGTTTTGCTGTGAACTGCAGGCCAACCAGAAACGTAATAAGACCAAGACACAGAACACAACCACAAAGAGGACATATGCAGTGATGAAAGGGTGTGGGTGTGAAAGTTGGGACAGAGGAAGTGGTGAAGCAGTGACTGAAGTGAAGTTAGCCATTGACTGTTGTGTTTCTATCATCACATATGGAGCAAGGGATATGTTTTTTTCACACATGCTTTTCATTAGTCTTTCTTCACCTTCATCCATCAGTCAAACAGCAGGAAGACCCATAACATTGTCTCCTTTCAAAACTCATGACACTGTATTGATTTATGGAAACAGGCATCCAAGTTCCTGCATACCAAAGCTATTCTTAGAGTGGGTATTTACCACAATGTTCTGACGGACACCTCCAACATAAGCAGATGCTGCAGGGACTGTGCAGTGCTGTGTTTATTCAGAGTGCCTCACATTATTTGGAACTCATTCCACCTCACATTTATGTTGTTCTTAAGATACTCAGGACTATAAAGTCATACTTGGTTTGTGTGGATGTCTGTGCAGTTAGGTAATGTTACTGAAATACCTGGCATTCTGAAAATAGCCTTAGAAGATTTCTTTTCGCCATCTGGCTTAAATAAAGGTGAAAACAAATGCCACATCTATATGTCCTTGGCATTTCATCAATGCTTCCATGAATATTTGGTAGTTATCTGTATCTGTTTAGCTGTACTACAATATTAAATCAATGACTGCAGTCTTTGTGTTTTCAAAGTGATCTTGATGTGGTGTCATGGCATAACTGCAGACAACAGAAATGAAACAGAGAGGAACGGAAGGCTGTACAGATAGATGATTATGATTATGATGAAGATGAAGGTGTGATGAGGAAGCAGGGGTGATGATTCCTTGCCTGTCTCCTTGGGGGATCTCCAGTCCTGCATCTGCCCCTTCAATCTCTCCATTTCCCTCTCCAGCTCACAATATCTCCTCTCTGCTTCTTGCAACCGTCTGTTGGGTAAAGAGGGAAAGACTGAGATTTTCTTTATATGTGATCATTGCTGTTTTATTTCTTCAACTGAATTCAGTGAAGATGGGATGATGCAATGTCACTCCAAAGGTTGTTTGTCCTTAGTGGTGAATAAATAGCAAATAATGGTAAATCCACTTCAATATATAATTCAATGTATATTTTTAATCCCAGTTTTGTCTTTTGTCTACCTAGTGCATTTCCCTCCACAGTTTCTCACAACATAGTTTTGGTCAAAAATACTTACTTTAACTTACTTTAACTGGAGCAAAGAAATCCAGCATATGCCCGTTTATTGCCCTCCATTGGCTAATTCATTTAAATTCATAACATTTCATTGTCAGCTCAAAGTCAGTGTTGGTCACCAGTGGGGATCACGTACCATGGGATGTAAGCCTAACTCTAATAACTCTGTCATATTCTCTTTCTCACACAGGATTTGTACCTCACTACCACTTCCATGATAGAAAAGTAACTCAAAAATAAAAGTATCCCAATACCACCAGTTCATATGCCAACAGGACACATTGGAACTCTCTCACTTGATATTACCAAATGACTTTGTAAAATGTATGAAATGTTTGGATAGAAACCCTTATTAATATGCACTTTGGAGCAAAGCACCCCTTAATGTGATAAAGAAAATGTCTGTGAAAAGAGAGCCGTTGGGCAAAGAACCCAACAGAAACAGCATTTCCATATAAAAACTAAACTAAGCATCCTAGGGTGTGGCTTCCAAAAAATCGCAATAAAAAAATCTAATTGTAATATGAGAGATAATAATTAAAAATAACTGGTATTCAGCAAGGGCCACTCCACCTTATAAAGAACACAGATTGGTTAAATTGATACCTCTGCAAGTCTTCATTGAGTCCTGATATTTGGTTTGTCTCCTCCTCCTCCCTAGTAGTGGTGTGGGTGGATGCAGTAGGACCTTGCTCCAGGGTGAGCGGGAGCTTCAGCAATGCAGGCAGGTCGTCTTGTAGAGTATCAGTGAGCTGAAACAACTGGCTCTAAATTCAAACAATAGGTAGATCAGACTCAGAATAACAAGGACACTGAGCAATATGTGTAATCTTTACATGAAAATATGCAGCTATATTGTAAATGTTGCATATTAGGTTAAAAATCAAGTGTAAATTCTTTAGGGTGATGGTGTCTTACCATTTTCTCTGGTGTGTAAAGAGTCTCACAGTCTCTGAGCCTCGTGTGGTCAATCTGCATCATGATGTCTTGACTGTGGTCGATGGCACCTGTCTGACTATAAAAAGATAGACGAGTTAAAGAAGAGGGTTCCTTATAAAGGCCAGTTAGAGTCATGTGATACAGACAGAACTTTAATCATGAATTTAAGTTCACCTGGTAGCAGTGTAAGAGTATCCAACAAAAGCCAAGTGTACTCCTACTGGAGCTCTGTCCATTACATCAGACAGCTGCAGAACACACAACACACCAACAACCAGCTGGTGTTATTTCATTAGAAGTTGCATACATTTTGCATGGCACAGTATGAAGCAGTATGGTGGTATAAAGTTTGTGTGACTGAGTTTGTGTTTTTCTTCATGATTACTGGCTCTGTTAACTTGTGTAACTGAAGACAGCAATATATGCATAATTTGTAAAACTGTGTATCTGATAAATCTTGGTGTTTCATGCACCCACCCCATAGAAAGGTGTAAACATTTAATTAAGCTGCTCACAGTATGTACAAGTATGGAATTTTGCATGACACGGTAAGTAACATAACATTGCTATAAACAATACCATTTCACTGAGACAGTCATCCAGAATGTCAAAGTTGGATGTGTCAGTTGGATCTGACACTTCAGGCAGGAAGGGGGCTGGGAGTTTATGCAGGGAACCCCAATCTAGTCCACAGAAGAATGAATGACTCCTGAAGTCATTTGTGCCTTTCCTTCCCAAACGCACTTCCCTCTCACAGATGAGTCCAGTGATGAAGGATCGAGCCTTATCTGAAATCTCAGGGCCAGAAGGAGGGAACTCAAAATATTCCTTAGAAAAAAAAAAAAAATCTTTAAATGCCTGGTGATTACACCACACTCTGACACCACTAAAAGTACTACTGTAGAGGTTGTGGTGGTAAATGGGCATGCACCATGACAGACTTTAATTTAGGTGTCTGGAGTTTGCCTCCTGTCAAAGAGTTTTTATTAATAAAACCACAATCTTTCCCTAAATTTAACCATACTTGTGGAAAGTGAGATTCCTAAAAATGTTGGCACTGGGTGTTATGCACAGTAAATATATCATCTGCCATCGGCATTGCCATACCAGTACTGCAATTCTCCTTATTTTGTTGTTTGCAAATACTGTACAAATAGTGTGTTTATGTACCTGAAAGTGGATGATCTTGGCGTAGGTTTCAGAGATGGACTCTGCATAAAAGGGTGTGGTACCTAACAGCATCTCATAGGCACAGATACCCAGAGCCCACCAGTCACATTCAGGGCCATAGCCTCCACCTCCCTCTACTGCTCTTAAAATCTCTGGAGACAAATAGTCAGGGGTCCCAACTGCTAGGGATGTGTGAACCTGTAAAGAAATCAGTAGGCTAATGACCTGCATGTCCTCCTTTTGTTCTATTCTGGCTGAAAATGCCACAGACAATATAAAAAATTTAATCCATACTATGGCAAATGTTTGGCAGTGTCAACACTCACCATCCCATCCTCGAGGAGCCTCAAACAGGAACCAAAGTCGCCGAGTCTGATGTGTCCATCACCTGTTAGTAGGATGTTGTCAGGTTTGATGTCTCTAAGACATGGGATAGAGGGGCCAGATTTTATTCATCAAAACATGTCATAGGTTGTTTTGCAGGGTTTTTACCCAGGTCATGTTACAGTTCAACTTACAATACAACTTTTTGGTGTGAGATAAGTTGGGGTTATTACTTAATATATATGTAATTGTACCATGTGAAAATGATTAGGCTTTAGTTACAGTGTGTTTGGGAACTGTATGTGGCTGCAGTCTGAAACTAACATGTAAACAAAAACAATATGAGCATATTTTTATAGAGAATAGTCTACCTGTGTACATAACCTAGTCTGTGGACAGAGTCAATGGCCATGATCATCTCAGCCAGGTAGAACTGAGCCATGTCCTCAGGGATCCGGTCTCCAAACTTACTGAGCAGAGTCAGCAGGTCCCCCCCTACATAGTAATCCATCACCAGGTACTGATGGTGGGGGCCATTTGAAAATAATAGTGGCATTTAAGTTAATACAGCACATTCTATAGACTAGCATGACATACTTATGCAAAATATTTACTTGATATTATTAACTGGCTGTGTTCATTCGTACAAGATAGTTGTCATCCTGAAAGGCATAGTGCAACTCTGTGATCCAGCGTCTGTCACCTCTTAGCAAAACCTCCCTCTCCTCCTGGTAACATGCTGTCTGTGTAAGACACAAAAATAAAGACAGTTGGGTAAAGCCACATGTAGAAAACAGATGGCCAGATAAATATCACACTGAGTAACAAATAATTGGACACCCGGCTTAAATCAAGGAGAATGTGCCTAGAATTTAAAATTCCTCCTGTTTTACTCCATCTCAGTCTAATGTACACACTATGAAAGCTGGCCATGTTCTCTGCCCTGTGAATGTGAGTGCAGGTATGTGTTTGTATATATACCTCTCCTCGCCTCAGCATGTCCCACTTATTCATAATCTTCAGTGCATACACTTGTTGTGTTCTTCGCATTCTTGCCACAGCAACCTGCAACAGTAACAAGACAGAGGAGTGACAATAACTATATAAACCAAGCATAGAAGGAATGAATCAATGCATTACTTAAGACATTAGATTCATGCCTTCTTAACAAGTCAGTTATAGTCACTGGGTCATCTAAAACACTTTAGTAGAGTGAGGTGGTGGTGTTTACACAATCTTAAAGAGTACTGTAATGGGGTAAAAATCTAAAGATAAATCATCCTGTATGTTCTTTCCTTCAGTTGGGATATGTCAGTGGTCTGCTAAAACACAGTGCTGCCAGTTCATTAGTCAGAATAATACAATGTTAGGTACAACATTGTGATCATAATAATACATTGTTATAGGTATAACATTGTATTATTCTGACTAATGAACTGGCAGCACAGTGTTTTAGCAGAACATTGACATATCCCAATTAAAGGAAAGAACATGCAGGATGATTTATCTTTAGATTTTTACATACTGTACTCTAGTACACCGAGGAAGGGAACAGAACATCTGAAACACCTCTCACCTCTCAATGAATACAGCCTCAGAAATACCTTTGTGTTAAAATAACATAATAAATTACACACTTTATTCATCCCGAAGGAAATTACATGTCTGTGACAGAGTGTCAGCAAAAACTGAATATACGTAGGTAGACTTTATCACAGGGTTGGAGTACTGGAGTGTATTAAATTGTGCAGGAACATCTGATAATGTGGCATGTCAGTGTAGAAAAAGAGAAGGAAAGCAATACAACTTCATCATCATGATCATAAATCATCTGTATCTGTGTTCAGAAAAGTTGAATACAAAAAGTATTTACAAAATGAATTCTTGTAAAATGGAGTCTGGTGATATTTAGGATAATAATGATTGAAAATACGAAGAGAAAATAGTAAATCTTAACTATTCTAATCAATATCTAATTGGATCTTGCTGAATATAAATAAATAAATAAAAACTTCAAAAACTATAATTCATAGTTTGCAAGATGGCAACACAGGTAGCAGCCTCTGTACTGTGCTCTCTGGTATACAAGCTCACTCTGATGAACAGTTACCACCAGTCACAGAGTGTCAGGAACAATCCCTGTGCAATAACCCTGTAACACAAACATCTACTGAACCCATAAATTACATATTTTCACTGTTTAAATACACACTGTTTTTATCATATAAATACCATCACTCAAACACAAGCCTATGCAGGCTGTGTATTCTGTGTATACTACTAAATCTACTTACCTCATGTACATAAGGCAACCTGGTACATTGTCATTTTTATTTCAGTATCTTTTGCGCTTTTCACCATTACACTATTGTACATTATTATACAGACACACACATATACACACACACACACACACACACACACACACACACACACACATATATATATATATATATATATATATATATATATATATATATATATATATATATATATATATATATACATATAGATAGATAAATAAATATATAAATATATATATATATAAAACCTGCTCACCTCACTGAATGTGCCACGGCCTATCACCTTCAGGATGTGAAAGTCTTCTCTTCTGATGCGAGTACTCTTCACCTGCCTCACCAGGGGTTCAGCTGCGATTGGATGAGATATGAGAGAAATATTTTTGTGTCTGCCAAAAAGTATGTGAATGTCTGGGGAATTAGAGATGGTAGAGATGGATTCTACTGGAAACACTGCACTTCTTCTTGCTTTAATAAGAGATTTCCTTCAAAGTTCATATATATATATATATATACATATATGATAGCCTACATTTCCTTGTGTTTTTTTTATCAATAACCCATTAAAGTTAGTTAGTTAAATTTGCATTTAATTAGCACTCCTTTTCTACTCACATTTTGATCCTTGGAAAACTAATTATAATTATATAGTCCTCTCCATTTTTAATGATTTAACATAGACTAATAATCAACATTAATAGAGACTAATACTTTTAGATGCTTACTTTTACGTACAGAAGACCATAACTTACATAGTTCAAAGGCTTCAAATTAGGTTTTCAGATGCTTTAACCAAATGACTCTATCTGGTCTAAAAAACTATCGTGATATGTAATGTCATTTTCTTATTGTTGAAATGGATTTTACTAAATTGGTCTAAGAAATGGAGCCAATACTGAAGTCAAGAAATTGGTTCCATGATCAGGATTTTTTAAAGGCTAATCACACATTTTGTAGATAGTTGTAGCATTAGATTTCTTTGTATGCTACTTTTTCAGACATGGTCATTTAATTTTGGCAGTTTGCTGCTCTCTGAGCCTTTCTAAATGAACATACGATTCTATTTGGCATGAAGGGAGATCTCTTTCAACAGAGTAACTGTCTGAACTAGAGTCACTCTGTACAGCTAAAAATAGCAGCAGTAATTTCTGAATTGAGCAATGTTTTATAGTTCTTTATCTTCATTTTTATTCCCCACCTCTTTACACACTGGGAGGGATGCAAGTAAGGTAGAAGCACAATCTAAACTGTGTTTAGGTAAGAGGAAAAGGTAACTTCACACATATACTGTCCCAGCAAAGCTTCACATTTTCTGAAGCAAAAGGGAGTGAAATTCCTGTGAAAAGGATCCTTTATCCACTGTGAACATATTTTATAGCCCTGGGTCAGTACACCGGGTCAGCCATGTGACCTGTGCTGCGTCACAATCTTTTAAACTGATGAATAGAAAGCATTCATTTTGATGTCATAACCATTACTGACCTTTGTTCAATTACAGAACATGACTGGATGTATAATTTAGTGTCATATGACTGACTGAGTTGTATCCAAGAGGATAGCCGAGAGGATGACATAATAACGCCAGTGTTCTTCTATACAGCAGATCTGTCCTCAAGGGTGATAAAATGGACTATTGTGTGATTGATTATGGTGTGAACTAATTAGTGGAATAGCATTAGTTTAGCATTTCTGTCTCCACTTTAAACTTTGGTAATATGCATTTTGATGGTCATAATGGAATTGCCATAGGTAATGAAGCAGGTCATGGGGGAAAAAATTGATTGTTGTTCTGGCTGTGGAAGTAGCCTAGACTACTTCTGGAAAGAGAAAAAAGACAGAGACTTAGCAATGGCATTGGATTGATGGGGAACATGAGCCATGTGGGGAACACGTTGGTGTGTAACAGAATGCTATATATGCACATGAATAGTATTATGGATAGGGTGTTGGGACATCCTTTCTTGATTGTCTATGAGTGCATTGTGAGTGAATACAGATAGACTTGCTGCTTTTGAAGTAGGACTGAAGCCTGCACCTGATTTGTTTGTTGAATGATTACAATGAACTCAAGGGATGGGAGGGGGCCTCTGTTTTCTCAGCAGACACTGACGTCAGACAAAAATGAAGTCAGGATGATCAGGAAGAGCCACTGGCATCCCAGTACATCCCAGTGCCAATGGCTTTGACTGATGTCAGCTCTGGGGAGTTATGAAGCTGGTCAAGGGTGTGTGCTGTCCAAATGTTTTGATTAGGGCTGCTCATCAGGGTACCTAGCTGGGGTGTAGTAACGCTGCAGGTGAATGTGTCTGCTGATGGCACTTTGGAAATGGTCGTCCTGATTTTTCTGATCCTGAAACTGGATAGGGAGATGGTGTCCATACTCGAGAAAGAGCAGAAATAGGTATGCCGGAAGTAGCATGTTTAAAATGTGGTGCTGTTCTTGAAACTGTTAGCTTGAATAAAGACTTGCAGAAGAAAGAGTCAATACTTTTCTTCTACTATTGTGCATAAATCAACAAGTACAATGTGTGTTTCCATGTCGTTTTTGGTTGAATGTGGGATGACACTGGGAGGAGTACACATGGTTACAATTCACCACAGGTGGGTAATTACACATTAAGACTGCATAAAGGTGTGTCCCGCATTGTTTAATAGAGCTGAATATTTTCCTGCTTACTTAGATTCGGAGGTTTGTGAGTGAACACTTAGTGTTCACCACTTTAATACCTTTAACTTGAACTTTTTAGCCTGCTCATTCCTGAGTGACATCATTAGTCATGGCTGTAGGTTTTAAGTAGAAATCCCAACACTTGGAAAAAATTGTGCTGTTTGTGCAGGAAAATGGACATTGCTCTCCGTCCTGTTCTCTGTGCTTCCTGCAGCTGTATCCCACACAGAAGGAAAGTCTGTGTAACAGTGCATCTTTATGTGTGTGTGTGTAGTGTGTATATCCTTTGCCTGTTTGCCTGCTGGCATCTATTCAAGACTACCACCGTAAGTGCTCTGCCAGCCCCTCTGCCAGCTTCCTGTCTTCATGAGCGGAAATTACTGCCCTCCATGAAGAATGACAACAAACAGATGGAGAACAGGATTTTTCCAAGAGGTGTATGAATGTGTTGAACAGTTTTATGAAAAGATGAAAATCACCTTTTTGTTGCTGTTTTTCTTCATTCAATTTGCATAATTCATCTCCAGTGGGTAGCATGCAAAGTGGGACAGTAAGACCCAGTTCTCAATGGGACATACAACAGATGTGAATAGCTGATCTTAATGTCTTGTGATTACACATGCTGATGACAACAAAAGTCTCCTGTCAGTTATGTATAGGAGTGAAAATCAGTTGAGAGGTTGTCTCGTTATCGGAGAAACAGACTGGTCAGAAAACTATTTGAGCAGATCAACTGGTCTTCTAGAGTCAATCAAGCCATTTGCCTGCATGCTAGTTGCATCAACACAGCTGGACAGATGATTTGTTGGCTCTCTCTCTCACTTACTAATGATATTTTTGATATTTTCCACAACATGGAAGAGAAGAAAAACAGTGATGGAGTCATTGCTAGTTCCTGTAAATGTTGACCCTGGCTAAGTACCCATCACTGACCTCTCCTGTGAGGAAAGGCATGTACCAGTAGAAAACCAGAGGAAATTGGTGGGAAAGCTACATGAAAACAAACTGCAAGGTAGATAATTTGGTGAGAAAAGTTTGAGGTATTTTAATTTGTTATTGAGGCCTGTAGGTGTAATCTTGCATTAAATGCTCCTCTGATAGTCCGGCTCAGCTCAAAGGCCCCCACTTAATCCACCAGTTCTCCTTCAATAGTGATCATTTTGATATTTGCTTTTGTTTTAAACTTTTTAAATGTCTATCAACTCTGTATAATGGAGGTGAAATGAATGTTGTTTATGCTGCTCACAGTACTTAAACGACAATGACAAATGATTATTTAAATGACAAGTAAAAAACTGTATTTTATTGTTTTTGTTACACTTTTCCACCTTAACAGACAAAGTGCTTTTCAGTTTTTCCTCTCATTCACCCATTCACACACCCATTGATGGTGGCAGAGATTGGACTGCCCTTTTTCAGGGCTCTGCCACTCAGGGTTCAGTGTCTCTCAAGGACACTTCAACACCTGGACGGGAAATATTGTGAATCAACTGTCATTATTTTCAATGGAGGACAAGTTGGCATTAGTGATTTTTTCTGCAGTGCAGCTCCAGGTTGTTCTCATGGGGAGAGAGTTAAACACCAATGTGAATGCAGTGTCAGAGAGTTCATCCAGGTCCATAGCAGCAGCATCAAAAGCACAAAATATGTAATATGTATATATGTATATGTATGTAATCAAAGTAGGCCTTTAAATGCAGCTTTGCCTTGTCCCTCTCACCAAATGGATTGACAGGAACAGAGCTCAAAATTCATATATGCTTTATCAACTAAAAGATCAGTAACAAAAAAAAAAAAGAAGAATGCGATATCAAGGTGGCCATCCATGATGCCATTTTGCTATCAAGAAAAGTGGTTGTCTCTGTTGTCTCTCTCTGTTGAGAAGTATGGAGACATAAGACTCTCTAAGACTGTGATGCTTCTATCCTTGCCTGTTGTGTGAACACTCTGAAGCTCAGGCCTCAAGTCTATCTGAACTCAGAAATATGTTTCATCTCAATAGGCTGGCCAACTCTGACATTTGATCCTCGGTCCTGGACACATGCTGTGGTTAAATTTGGAATATCCCATCACAGGGGACACGTGATAGTCCCCCAGCTACTGGACAATACAGTACGTACACACAGTCAAACATGCATGCGTGGACAAATTCTGTCAATCATAAGAGTGAGGAAGTAGTGAGGATAGATGGAGTGGCAGTTGAGGGGTATTTATGAGCCATTCACTGTTTTTGTGTGTTTGGAAGACACCACAAAATGTTAGCAGTGACTGTGTTCTCCCCGTGCAACTTTTATTTTCTGTACAATATGTCAGTCATTGGATCATGGTGGTCTTGGTGACACGGCACCAGTTAAAAAGTTCCCATGACCTTGTAGTGGTGTCCTACTGTTTTTAAGCACAATGCATTCTGGGTTACATGAAAGTTATCGGGGCAGGTGTGTGTGGTTGCTCAGCTCAGTTCTCAAAATTCTCTTCATCTCCTGTGACCAAAATGGTGAGATTCATTCTAGAGCTGTGATGCCCAATCCTTTTGTGGCAGTGTAATCCCTGGAAAATCTAAACCTTTCCTTTCGGTCAGTCTTTAAATGGAATCCAGTCAGCCAGTCTTTAAATGGAATGCAGTGTGAGTTTAAAAGAATATAAATAAATAAATTTGGTTAATAATTTAATAGTAATATTATTGCTTTCAGGATTTGTTTAAATATTAGAATATTCCAGTTGTTATATATGTTGTGTTTATAATTAATTTATACTGTATAAATCAGACCTTTTCTTGTCACCTTAACCTACAGGTGAATCTTTTTCCTGTGATGTAGCAGTTGGTGCTATAGATCACTACAAGTAATTAAGTAGTGTTATATCATGAGAAAGATCTCACATTCATTAAGAACCTGATTATTTGGTATATGTGTATAAAGTTTTAGTCAAGTTTTCATTTGAGGTCTGGAGCAATCTTTAGACAGAATTAGCTGCAATTAATGAACATTTTCGATCTATTAAAGCTGTAGCTATAAAAGTGGGTATGACTGAGAAGAATATGGACTTGGATTGGAACGAGTATGATTTCCAGGACTCTCCCCTTCTGTCACTACTCTGTCCAGCTCACCTTTAAAGCCCCTCTAACAAAAGGTTCATTGTTTCAGGGGTTGAAGCTCAGATACTCCGATTGTTCTGATTGTTGTGTTGATTAGGGTGTGGCAGATTCTTGTAAATGGCGTTAGAGGCAGCAGGTGGAGACAGAGGTGTATGATTTTTTTCACTGATTACCTGTCAAATGTACTACTGACAGGACATAGCAGTTTTAGCAAGTATGGCAAAAAGTTATTTTTATACAGGTTCAACTTCAGCTTTAATCATAATAACACATTTTGGTATCCTTTAAGGCAGTGGCCTGCGCTTGTTTCTGTGTTGTTGGGTAACTTGTCAAGTGTGCTGAGAGGAACAGATGGAAGTTAGTGAACCAAAATCCGGTAAATAAAAGAAAACAGAAATATAACAATTTTTTAGTCTTTCTGTGGACTGGAAAAAAGTCATCTTAAAAAGATTTTAAAAAAAGAAAAGAGTAAAAAAGTAACATAAATTAAATTAAGAATAAATAAATAAATAAAATAAAGCTGCACCAGCAGGGAGATAGGTGAATGGATAGATTATGTCTCAACTGGAAAGATGAGCAAAATGATTTCAAGTTAGCTTCAGTGCAGCTTATTTGTAAATGATGTCATTGTGCAAGTGTCAAAAACACTAATTATTCAAGGGGATCAATACATTATCCTATTTATTATTAGGACTGTGCCATGTCATAGCATTGAAAATAATACCAGTATAAATTGGAAAAAAAAAGAAAACGTGTCATATTATGAGTTCAACGATATGGACACATTTGCATAAATTAGCACACAGTCTACAGTCTCCGACCTTCTCTTGACACAACAAACATGGCTAAAAACCAAAGCATGGTGTCACAGACCAACACCAACTGTGACTGGTCTTCTTCGTAGCAATCATGACTGGATATAGAGATGGATGACATTAGAGCTCCCCAAATCCAAAGCCAAAACTTATGTATCGCCCTCTGGTGGCTGTCTGTGGTATAAGTCATAAACCTATACTTCCTCTATGTTAGCAGGTGAGATAACTAAAAAATCGACATACATGTGAAATAAATTTCCCAAAGATGATTTATCTTTCATTTAAAGTACTTCCTATCACAGTGATGTTCAACTGCTCATCAAGTTTGATTTCATTTAATTAACTGATATTATTAAAAAAAGTTGTGATGTTACGATTGACAACTGCCAATCACAGAGGTAGCTGCAGAGGCACCTCTTTTCAGAAATCCAGTGAAGAGTAGAAAAGTCAAGGGGGGATGTAACCAAGGAGAAGTAGTGGGTGATCAATAGCTAACACTACAAGTTGGGTGGGTGTGTGGGTGGGACCTCAATACTGTGGCTCCTTCCACAATAACTACTGTGAAGACTCTGGCTCCAACTGACATCACCAGAAATGATCCAGACATTTTGTTTTTAATTTTGTGCAGTAGGAGGAAGTGAAGACAGGTTGTCCATCTTTATATTTATTCAGTGGTAGCAGTCAACCCCCGTTGCTCCACCCAATAGCTGGGAAAAGAGGATGTCTAGTGTAGTGTTTATGCACAAACTGTATCCCCCACTGTACATGTACACTGTACATGTACACTGTACATGGCTCCTCTTAACTTCACTGCTAAACTTTCCTCTCCTCCGCTCACTCATTCATTCCACTGTCTATAGTCTGCTCACTCTGTATTCACTCTCTTCCTCACTCGATCATAGTCATACTTTTTTGGCAGTGTTGTTGCAGAGTGATGCAGACACAAAAGCACACAAGATTAAATGCTTATGGCATAGGCCACTTGCGTAGACAACAGCGTAAGCTCTGTGTAAATTGAACATAGTAGTACAAATCAGCCTTTGGCTGAGTAATCCTGAAAAAGGGGAGCTATGTCAGTCGTCTGGAAGTAGTGTGATGTCTGCCACCTCATGGCATTAGATGAGTGAATTACATATTAGTCACAGCCATATGACAGTATTGCATTGGCAAAGATGGACTGAAAAACTGTCACAGCTAGCTTCACTTTATTGAAATATGCAATGTAAACCTATTGCATGTGTTAATAAAAATTAAATAATAGCAACATTGCACAAAAAACGTGGGGGTATGAAACACAATGCAAAAAAGAAATTTCAAAAACTCTGTTTGCCCAGTCTGAAAGAGATTGAGTCACTATTGTCTTAAGATCTTTGGCTTCCTTGGATTCCTTGTCATTTCTAGAGCTATTTTTATGTAGCTTAACATCTTGAATTATGTTGTCAGTTTGTTGTTTGCAATATTTTTTCATCATCTTGAATATCATTACCACAAATTACACTGAAATATAATGATATTATATTATGTTACGTTATATCTACCACACCAAATGATTAGATTTATTATTATACACATTGTATATGTTAACACTGGGAGTGATTACAGATTGCTGTACATGTGGCCTCTCAGGCCATATTGACCACATGCTTTTGATTTATAGCATCCCTAATTTCCCAATCAATTAGCATTTTATATCAGGTACTGGAACCAGTACTAAACCAAAGATTAGTTAAGTTTCCTGTAAACATGTAAAAATGTTCTGTTGCCATGGCGGCGCGTAAACACGCAGCTGCTTGGTGCTCTCGGCTTTGTTTCTTTTTATTTATGTTTTTAGTTATCTTTTTAGTTATTTTACAGTCTCCTGCAGCAGCAGCTGAGTACAGTAGGGCCAAGTTGTTGGAGACTGGGGAGAGTGTGCACCTGCGGGCGTTTCCAAGGCTGGATTTTAGGCTCTCTTCTCCAGGTGGACAGGACTGCAGCCTCAGAGAAACAATAGAGGTGGAGGTTTGGCTCTGTACATTCATAACACCTGGTGTACAGCCACGAACATCATCGGAACATACTGTTCTCCTGATCTGGAATATCTGGCAGTGAAATGCAGACCATTTAAGACGGCTAGAGAGCTCTGTTCTATCCTGATTGTAGCCATCTACATACCACCACGAGCTAATGCTAAATTAGCACTGGAGGAGCTGTACTGCATGATCAGTCTGCAGATGAACAACAATCCAGAGGTGGATGTGATCGTGGCCAGAGACTTTAACCACGTCGAGTTAAAGGCAGTTTTCCCCAAATTCCATCGTTACATAAACTTTCCAACGAGAGACAATAATACCTTGGATGAAGTTTACTGTAACATCCCTGGAGCATACAAGGCTGTTGCAGCTCCACACCTGGGCATGTTGGACCACATCTCTGTGAATCTGATCCCTGCCTACAAACCTCTGATCTGCAGGAGAAGACCAACCACCAGAACTGTATAACAACCCACATAATATGTGGAGAGGCATCAAGACAATAACGGACTATAAGCGCAGTGATCAGCTGGTTTAGCCACGATTCCACTCTCCCCAACACCCTGAACACATTCTACGCCTCGCTTTGACACATCTGGCAGCAGAGAAAGTGTTCACCTTCCCCGGCTGGAAGAACAACATCAGCCTCTAGTCCTGCAGCTGCACCAAGTGAGCTCTTCCATGAAAAGAATCAACATCATGGAAAGCTGAAGGACCAGATAAGGTGTCTGGTTGCACTCTGAAATTGTGTGCAGAATAACTGGCAGGAATTTTTCTGGACATTTTCAACCTGTCCCTGCAGCTTGCTACAGTTCCTGTCAGCCTCAAAACCTCCATCATTGTGCCTGTGCCTAAAAAAATCTGCTGTCACCTGCCTAAATGACTACCGCCCTGTCGCTCTAACGCCAGTGATCATGAAGTGCTTTGAGAGGATCGTCCTAAAGCACATCAAAGACATCATCCCTGCTGGTCTGGATCAATATCAGTTCGCATACAGGGAGAACAGGATCGACAGAGGATGCAGTCTCCATTGCACTTCACACAGCCCTGACCCATCTGCAGCTTCCTAACACCTACGTGAGGATGCTATTTGTGGACTTCAGTTCAGCCTTCAACACAGTGATCCCAGACAAGCTGGTACTGAAGCTCCACAACCTGGGACTGCCCTCATCGCTGTGCCATTGGATCAGAGACTTCCTCACCAACAGGCCTCAGGTGGTGAGAATCGGGGACAACACATCCTCTACACTGGTCCTGAGCACAGGCACACCACTTCACTCTCTTCACCGAGTGACTGTTCTGCCATCCACTCCACACAACACCACCATCGTGAAGTTTGCAGACGACAATCGGACAATGATAAGACCCACTGCAGAGAGGAGATCCAGCACCTTACTCAGTGGTGCTCGAACAACAACCTTGTTCTGAATACCAGCAAGATCAATGGAGGTCATAGTGGACTACAGGAGGTCCAGGAGGACAGAGCATGCTCCTCTCCTCATCCACGGGGAAGCAGTTGAGCGTGTCAACAATATCAAGTTCCTGGGCATCCACATCCACATCTGACCTGACCTGGTCCATGAACACAGCTCACCTGGTAAACGAAGGCTCAACAAAGACTCTTCTTCCTCAGGAAGCTGAAACATGCTGGACTCTCCCCTCAGCTCCTGACAAACTTCTACAGGGACCACAATAGAGAGCATCCTCTGTCTCAGTGCAACAGTGTGGTATGGCAGCTGCACAAGACTGAAACAGCATGGGTGGTGAAAACAGGGGATTGTGGGAAGTCCTCTTCCAGACCTGGACTCAATATACGCTGGCCGGATCCAGATGAAGACCCGACATATTGCCACTCTTCCCACCCAGGCAATGGACTGTTCGTTTGTACCGCTTCCATCTGGAAAAGCGGTACAGTAACATAAACACCAAAACTGTCAGACTGAAAAACAGCTTTTTCCCCAGAGCTGTACAATCCATTTTCCCCTACTGAGAACTTGAGCCAACTTGACTTAAACAACTGACCCCCCCATACTGTACATGGCTGCTACAACTTTAAATCTTTAGACATTTATGTACATATGATATATTTTTACATATATTTACATTTAAAGCTGGAAGTCACCAATCTTAATTTCGTTATGTGAAAACATGATGACAATAAAGATTCTTGATTCTTGATTCTTCTTGATTCTTGAACACTTGAAAACATGTGTAATATTCAAAAAAATGCTGAGAGTCATAAAACCTGAATCTTCATTGACCATCTATGGGCAAAACATAGCAGACTGCCAACAGTATGAGGGAAAAAATAATTCAACAGAACAGTCACAATATGTAATCTTGACAAAGATTTAAAGAAACCTTGGCTTTTCTTGGTAAACTTGGTCTGACTGAAACAGATTGAGTCACTATTGTCTAAAGATTTTCTTTCATGTTGGCTGGTATGAACCTTAGGTGACAGTTTTAAGCATTAACAAACTTGAGCTTGTATATCCTGTTATTTTAGCTCTTCAAGAACTCTGGTCAAACCAAATGCCCCCATATGCCCCTGTGGTAAGCCCAAGTGCAGGTCTGGTGTAACCTTAGGGCAGAAATGAACCCCATACAAAAGTTTTGCTCCATCTATGCATGCCAGTGTGTCACACATTGTAAGAGATTATGTTCCTTCAAAAAAAACCTCTATCCAGACAGATATATTACATTGAAACCAAATGATTTTTAAAATGTTTCCCTCTACAGTATTGGTTGGAGAAAGATCTCGGTTATGGCGAATAAAATAAACTGTAGATAAGCTATCTTTAGGGTAACGGTCCCTCAGGGTATAGAAACAAATACACTTGGTAAGGATATGGAAAGACAGGGATTTTAGTTAATAAAGTGACTTTTGCAGAGACTCAAAAACAAGTAAAGTAAATGTTTATCTCTAGCGTTTATAGGAATCTTGTGTGAGTAAAGGAGGAAGTAGTGTGTCAGTCCAAAAAGAAAGAAGAAGTATCCTGGAGTCCTTCTCATCATTACTGGTGATCAGACCCATGACGATGGTGTTGGAGCTGTGGGGACCACACAGTCATGCATGAACAAGAGATACAGGAGAGGGCTGAACACACAGCCCTGAGGGGTGCCGCTGTTGAGAGTCAGGTTGGAGGATGTGGTGCTGCCTATGTATGGTGACAAGCTTGGAAGGCACAATTGTATTGAATGCTGAAGTGTATTCAATAAACAGCATTTTCATATATGTTCCTCTGATCCAAGTAGAGAGGGCAAGAGAGATGGCATTATATTTTGACAAACAAAGTACTTTATGACAGTAGAGGTAAGTGCTACTTGGAGGAAGTCATTCAGACAGAGGGTTTAGGATTTTTTGGAAATGAGGACAATGAGGGTGTCCTTGAAACAAATTGAAGTAGTCTGGATATTGTTGTCTCAGTTTTTAAGCATCTGAACAAAGTAGTTGCTAAGTCACACATATTGATAGTGGTCTTCTTTTGTTCATTCTAAAAAAGGTAATAACTGATAGAGTTAATGAATAATAAATTCAACTCAGAAAAAACTGCTTGCTCAGTCACACATATTGTAATTTGTGGTGAGTTTTGGGTGATACACCAGTTGACTGTTCTTGATCATAACTCTTCAACATGTACTGTCAGTGGCAGGATCAGTCATTTAGGTCAGAATGTTAATACTTGATAAAAATGATAAAAATGTACTTTAGGATGAATTCCACAGTGGGCTTCACATCTCAGATGATATACAAAAGGAAAAACTCAAACACGTAGAAATAAGAAGAAAACACTCACCCCATTGCAGGAAACCAGCGACATACTTCTCTGTTGCAAAAGGTGAAGAGTAGAACTCTTGGTAGACACCCACCAGTAGGTCCAACAGAGTCTGGAGCCCAACGGGTCCCGTGGTCTGGGGGCCCTCAGCCAGGTCAGGTGTACCAAGGCCAGGGCCCGTCGTCATGACGCCTGGTGGGTGAAGGGTCCGTTTGGTTTAGAGTTGTGGTGAAATCCTTGCATCCATTGTGTGTTGGATTTACAATGAGACAAGCTGGACTAGCTTCTTCTACCTCTGGGTTTACAGTTGCTCTGGTTGGTCTCTTGAGAATCACATTTACAGTAACAGCCCACCCACACTATCTCTTTTAGACTGTCCCCTCCCGCTTGCACGGCTCACACACACACACTCTTGCTCACTGAATCTCTTTATGGATCACCACCTAACCCCAACCCCCTGCCCCTGCTGACTGCCTTTTCTTTCTGCCTATTCTGCCTGATCACAGTAGAGAAGTGTGTGCGTTTTCTATGCAAACATCCTCTTTTAACAGTTCATGTTCCCTCTTCTTTCCTCCTTTTTGTTTACTGTCACTTACTTAGTTTTTTCCCTGTCTCCTGTTTGTCGTTATATGTCAGTCCCTTCCCCTCTCTGCCTGTCTGTCTCTGTCTCTCTCCTTATTCTTCTCTCCCCATGGGTATGCGGCATCTGTCAAGCCTGCAATTTCTCTAGCTCTGACTCCGGACCTTTTTTGGTGTTTGAGTCTCCTTCTCCCTCTCTCCCCACTCCCTCTGTTCAAAGTACTCCAGTTTCTACTACAACTGTGAAACCTAATAGAGAAGCATGTACATGCTCTGAAAATATTTGTTTTTTCCTTTTACGTGTGTAACCTAATTATTTTTATTACCTGTCCTTATGTGCTTGTCTTCCCTTTTTCTTCCTTTTTCTTCCCCCTGCGACAGAGCAAACAGGAACCACTGACCTGTATCAGTGCGAGCTGTTGCTGTTACATTCAGTAAAGTTTTGAAGAGTGTTAATCTTTTATTTTGTCGACTGTCCAACGATCTCTTTTACTTCCCTTGATTTTTTTGTTGTTTCCCACTGTTTCACTCTTCTTCTCCCTTCTGTTATCCCTCTCAGTCCTCCTCATGTCATGTTTTCCTCTGAGCCCCTCACTTTGTCAAGGATACAGCAGAGTTTCCTCTTGCCCAGGTTGCTGGTTTTGAAAATCCTTCACTCTCTGCCTGTTTATCCGTTTGTGCTCTGTGTCCCTCTTTCCTCCTCTACAGCAGTGTCTGTAGCTCTTAGTGTGTGTACTCTCTTTCATTTTCCTCTTTTTCTCCTCCCCAACTCTTCTGTTTTGACTTTTCAAGTGAACTGCCTCCTTCCCTTTTCTCTCTTTACAAACACACCACAGCTGCCACACTGTCAAGCTTTTATAACCTTTTTAACTTTTAGTCTCTCTATTTTATGGCTGTTTAACTTTTTGCATCAAACTATTTCTCTACGCTTCCCCATAAGTGATAAAAGTTAAACTAGTCTGTGAGTAGTGTGGAAATTAAGTACATATGTTTGGTGTATTTCTGAATGGGTTCTTTGGTGCCAGTCAAATTCAAGTAATAAAGTCAAAACGAAAAAACACATTATACAATCATGCATAAATTTGAAATGATGAAAAATGATACTACGTGCTATATGGTCTTAAGTATTTTCATGTGCGACCACATGTACATCTTAAATCCTGACTTTCTGACAATCTCTAATGATTGAATAAAAGAATGAAAGAATGAAAGAATGAACTTCAGACTGGTATTTATACATTTATGATATATTGTGTGCTGTATGTATGACCACGGCGGATAAATACATGCCTTGTTACTTGTAAAAATATTGATGCACAGAAGTTGTGGTCCATATAGTACTTAGGGACATGATTAGCTGTGAAGGTGCTGCTGGTAAAAAAAAAAATCCCTCTGGGTAGTTCCACCTTGCTTATTACTGATGCATGCCAGGGCAATAGTAGGGGTAAATAATATAAGGATACTTGTCTTTCTTCTGCTTGCTTTTAGATCATGCAAGTCTGTAATTTGCATTGGCAAACATTAACATTAACATACATGGTGAATACACTCCTGTTGCTGCTCATGTGTCCGATGCAGCAGCCGATAGCAAATGACTGTACAGGCATCAGCACCAAATGTTGTAGCACCTCCCTCTGGTTAGACTGGAAAATGACTCGAGGCTACAGCCACTCACAGTTAGCGCTGAAATGTCTGCTTTACATGAAATACATTCTTCCGGAAATGTAAGCTAAGTTTGGATCACACAATGACAAGTGTTCACTTTAAAATCTTGTTGATTGGACATTTGCTGCCCACAGTCCTGCTTGATTCCTTATTAGGAAGCCTTATCTGGGAGTTTCATAATCCACTGTACCATGGCAGCAGCAACTCTGATGAACGATGAATAGTTATAGTTATTTGGGAGGACAGCCTCTGGCATTAATCATAATGTAAAATAAACTAAAAGATGTGATGAAAGTGCAGAGCCAGGACAGTTCACCTGCTAATCTATATGTATGAAGCCCCATGTTTCTGCACACTCACATGTTACATCAGGGCTTTGTTTCTAATTGAAGGTGACACTAAGCCTGTCAGCTTGGAAAGCAGGTTTGAATGTGCAGTGTTATGTGCGTCACAGAATGGGACTCTGGGAAAATGAAAGGAGGGGAGGAGAAAACAGAGGAGGTGGGTGGTGGAAGAAGGAGAGCTGAACTTGTGACTGGCAGGAAGAAGGACAGGAAAGTGACTGACAGCACAGTGTGGCTAACTTTCAAAAGGAATACTCAAGTTTCTTAGCCAATTTGGTCAAAGAAGACCTTCAAACTACCTTTTTGTTTTGATCCTCAGGATCTAATTGAAGTCTTTTAAGTCCCGACAAAGATGAGCTGTATTCCTGCCTCGCACAGGTAAGCTACATTACTTAAATACATCAAAGACTCTCTAAAAACACATTTCACACAATGTAACTTCCTGGACACACTTTCACAGCAATGACAAATTAAGCACGCCATATCATATTTTTAGAGGACAATGGCAAAAATGAGGTCACATTGTAGATTTAACAAGATAACAAGATAATTGATTTAAGGGGTTTATTGTACCCAAAACAAAACTTATTGAAACCTTCAACAGCTCACTATACCAGGTCCAACCAGTACTGTAATGTGACTGTACAAAGCAGTGCTGGTAAAGTACCCAGTACTTCATCCAGTATTAATTAAATAAACAAGGTATGGGTTATTTGACATTTGCCAACACTGAAATGTACCCCTGCCTATAGATGTGTTATTTAGATCCTCCATGCTAACATGTAAGTGTGCATATAGAGTATAAATGCATACTTCATATTCATTCATGTGTATCTTTGCCTAAATTCATGTCTGTAACACTGTAATGGCCAGGTCTAGTCTTTGTTATCACTGTATAGGTAAGGAATCAAATGGACAGTCACTTTTATCTACTTCAACCAGTGAAACCAAATGTTCTTCTTCATAGCTACTATCCTATCTCAGACCTGCTTTTCTTTCCCATATTCTTTCCTCCTTCCCCTATCCTTGAAGTTGATGAGTCACTTGTTGTTTAAACCTGTTATGTCATTAAGTGCTTACCTGCAGATTAACAGAGCTGGAGACACTCTTTCCCTCGCCCCCTCCCTCCTCATCCCTAAATGTGTCAGCAGTGTCCACCTTTTTATATTCGAACATGTCTCAGGGAAACATATGGGAACTGTCCTCCAGTCCTGAGCCAAGTTGGGATTCCCCAACATAAATCTGTTTGATCTTGAGGTCACATCAGTTTTTCATCTACACAGCTACAAATGTTTTTTCTGACTGTGGGGATAATGCCTGAGCTTATGATCGGGTGGAATCTATACATTTAGACCTTGTTGAAACTGTAAAGACTCATGTCAGCAGCAAGATGATATGAATATAGATAAGGAAAATGTCCCTGTCTCCGTATTAAGGTGGAGTTGCCAATCCTGTTTACTACAGGATAAAGTCTTAAGATATATAATTAACTCCCAGGAGCCCATCAGACCACAGAGCTCCATTTGATCAAACTCTGCCCCAGTGACCTCATACAAAAAAAAATGCTGTTGACTCAGTGTCCAGGGAAACAATGTGGCAAACCCAGGGTTTACTGATGACACTGGTCATCATCCATGACAAAAACTACAGACACTGTGAAAACTGTCTGAAATGAAATCTTTCGATTACATTTGTTCTGTAGTGTTTATTTGTATTTATTGAATATACATTTTACATTTCTATATTTGTATTTATATAAATAATCTCTATTAGAGTTTCTACTGTTTAGAGATGTGTGTGAACATTACTTAACCATTTTCTATTTAAATGATTTTGTTTTAATGGTTTGGTTTATTTTTTGGTTTGGTTTTGATCACAAGAGCGTGGTAGCCTTACACTTCGCCTAACAGCAGAGCTTACATTGCCAACACATCTTGATTCCAGTCAAACTTGCATTTTGTGGTTATTGTAAAATGATTTCTAGTTTCTAGTTCTAGCTGAAGCGATATGCTGATTTTGTAGGTCAAATTCACTGCTGAAACCTTTGGTTAAATTCAATGTAAAGTTGGGGCAAAGAAGGGATCTTTGGATTCTGTATTGCTGAGTATTGATGAAGTTGGATTATCTACACTCCACAGATACATTTACACAACCCAAAATGTGTGTGTGTGTGTGTGTGTGTGGTTGCAGTATGAACACCATTCTCAGTCAAGTGGAATCTCAACTGGAGGAGAGTCCAGTTCAGAGAAGAGAGAGCAGAGCCTACCAGGTACAACTTACAGTATCTTTTATTTCACTCAGTGACCTGCCTTACTTAGTCTGTCTGCTTAAATCTAGATTATTTATTTGTTTTATTAATAATCTTTATCATATTTTACTTTTGAAGGCCAATATAAATCATTACAAATCTCCTCCCTGGTCCAGATCTTCCCTGAAGCCAACCTAAATGAAGATTCAGATTCCTCTTCCTTTCCTGAAGACTTCCTCTACAGGAGGGAGCGTCTCCCCTCTATAGTAGTGGAGCCCACAGAGCACAGTGAACTGGAGAGTGGGGAGCTGCGCTGGCCTTCACGATGCCAATTAAGTAATAGTGTGGAGGAGGAGGAGGACAGCAGTGCTGATCACACAGAGAGCTCTGTGGATGGAGAGCATCAGGAGGACGTGGGGATGGAAGAAGGGTGAGGACTAGAGCGCTTTAGCCTCTCCCCACATTTCAGCTGATGTTGTCAATATTTCATGTTGATGATAAAAAAGAAAAAAAAAATTGATCCTGTCATTTTGAACTCTGAAGGGTTTGTACATTTTAATATTCTCTGTATCCAGTGTACCACCTGACTTTGTCTTTCCATTTTCACTGTTGCAGCTTGGTTGCCAGAAAGTCTTCTATTGGACCATCCCAGAGTCAGCTGTCCTTCTCTCGGTTGACTCCGCCTACCTGCCCCACCACCCCTGAGGCTGCCCCACCTTGCCTGAGGTGCTGAACCAGTACAACCAGTATGAACTGATACCACTGCAGTTTACCTGAACTGTGGGAAACCTAATCTGCACTTTTATCTAAATAAAAAAGAAACCATTTGGAAAGGTTGAGATGTTCACACATGTAAAAATATTTGGACTAAATAAGGTCCATTCAAAATAACTAATATACAGCTTATTGCAGTACTGCTATTTTGGGAATGATACCTCTAATCTGAAATCTGTGGTTAACTGCTGCTCTTCTATCTGACACTGTGGACTCAAGGTAGATTGTGACTGTGGCAACAACCTCAGGGTTTCTCAGGGTGTTTTTTTCCTTTTGTAATGCAAATCTCATGGCCTATGAAGGTTAGGAAGATAACCAGTTCCAGTGGTCAAGCTTAGAGTTGAGGCTAATGACTCATCAGTTTGTTCCAGCATAATACGTTTGTTAAAATGTAAAATTGTCTGGAATAATACAGCTCTAACCTCAAACCCTCACAACTGATAGGATTTACTTAAGTTATTATGAGCCTGTTTGGGGTATTTAAATCTATTCAGGGAAATCACATTATTGTCATTATTATTAAAGTGATTTTTTTTACTCAAATGCTGCTGGATATATTCTAGATATACAACACTGTGTATAGGTCCACCCCTATTTAAAAAAGTAAATGTGAAAGTGAAGGGAATATAATACCTGTATCACTGAGAACTTCTATATGTATTATTTTTATAACCCAAGTTGTCCAGTGTGCTGGTTTTCTTACATATGTATCAATTCAGAAGTTCCTAAATGATCAACAAAACATTTTAGATTTTCACAAATGCTTTAATTTCACTGCTTCATTGACCAACTTTTGTGGTGGTTCTTGAATGAAACATGATTAAATAGTACACACTGCCACAGTGACAGATGGACAAAGCTGAGTGATGAAACCAGAAGTCCTTTCTTGCTGATTTGAGAAATGAAAGGAGAAGAAGACATTGTAGATATTTTGTATTATGTTTCTGTGTGATTCAATATGGTGATAGCTCTAGGCTTTTATGCATTCTCCTTTATGTACTGCCAGGTTGGCCTGGATGGCTATTAAAGTTGTATTTATTTCCACATGCTTTTCATGCAAGACAGTGATTATATGAGTAACCACATTAAGTATTAGGTCTATACAGAGGTCTGCCTTGGTCTGGACATGAAACCCTCCACCAGAGAACTCAAACAAAGCAAAACCTGCAGCTGTCCCGTCCTGTTTTGCTGGCATATAGCAAATCATGTGAGTTCAAGACACGACAGTTAGATTCCTCAAAATCAGCGTTTTGACATCCCAAAACGCTGATTTTAGAGAAGGAACTGTAAAACAGTACACACAGTTAAGCTCCACTCATTTTCAGGCTGAAATAAAAAACATTCTACCTCCTTGTCAGCACAAAGACACTTTCTGTTCCAGCAGACAACAGCAAGCATATAGGGTCTCACTAGACGTCAACAATAACACTCAAACACACACACAAGTGTACTGTACATGCAGATGCCATCACACAACCAACTAATTATTTTAAACTCTTACGATACTGATGTTAAACTGAATATGTTTAAAGACGTATTTACAGACCTTCAAATGAAAAACACTGCAACAGCACACCAGAAACATGTTTTTACTCTTACTACTATCTAGTTGGCTTTGCAGTGACTGCAGTGACAACGAGTGACAGTCTGTAGTTTGCCTCAGTGTTAGACAGAGGCACTAGAGGGACCTCAACCCTTCAAAATAAGAAACCTCCTTCAAGGTACACCAGTGACATGTGATTATAGCACCTAGCCTCTAGAGGGAAGCAAAACAACAGATACCAGTGGTGTAAGGTTCAGTCTCCATGCTGACCATATTTACATATTACATAAAATATAGTATTATTTTTCATAACAGGGATGTGAAGACTTCCCACTGCACATTAACTAGAGATCACCATTTCCATATATACCTAAAAAATCCATCCTTTAAATATGTGTGTGGCAAACCTCCATTTTATATTTACTATATTTGGAAGATAAAGAGCATTGAAATGTTAACTCTTCAGTTAGCTCTTCACTCTGCTGAAAACCTTCTTAATGGCTTTGTGGGTATGTTTATTTGTCATTATACAATACAAGGCTGTATTGTGAAATTCATGGTGTCGTCTCTATATGCTACACACAAACAAAAAACAAAATAAAAACCTATTATACCATTGAGGAAAGATGATGCTCTTGAGTCTGGGAGTACAATGGGAAATACCTCTATATCTCCTGCACAGGCACCTCATCTCACCGATATCACTGAGGTTTGGTAAATGGGCACCAATGATAATGATACATTCACATTCTGGGCTGTTTTAATCAACTACTGCAGAGCTCTCTAGCGCTCTGCACAAACCATCCCCTTTTGTTATATTTCCACTCAAGATACTTTCTATTGCTCGTCTGTAAAAGTTGGCAAGAAGACAGAAATACAGCCATTTCTGAGCTTTAAAAGAAAGCAGTGGATCTACAACAACACTGACAATGACTTTGTTTGAAAATGAAAATACTTAAGCTGTAAACTGAAACAACATTCAATGTCAGAGTAAGGAATTTATCCATAAGCAACTTTTTAGACTGTCTTACGAGAAAGAAGAGATTTTTACTTAGGTTTAGGTGTAGGGCTCAAACATAGACACCATGTTTTAAACTTGAGATGTCTTTACTTTCACAACAAAGCTAGATGCTGATATCGCCACAGTCAGCAGAAATGACTCCCTACACAAAAACAAACCCTGACAGAGAGAGTGTTGTGCTGAAATGAAAGGATGGAGGGATACAGATTGTTTTTTCTCTTCACACTATATGTCAGACAGCAATAGTACTGTAGATAGTATGGTCAGCTTCCAGCATGAAATGTGCCCATGTTCCACCAAAGCTGAGCAGTTGGTGTGTGTGATACACATGAACTCTTACTCAGTCTCACTTTTATCAGACTTGGATTTAAAGCTTGGGAGGAGGGGGCCTCTGGGGAAAAGCTGTCAGAGGCTGATTGACATTTTCCAGGAACTGGCTAAGGCTGAAGCATATACATTTTTTTTGTAAAACGTTCTCCCTTTTGTCTACTCTGATGGTTCTGTCATCCCCTCAGGATTTCAGCTGTTTTTATATTAATCCCAGACTGAACAACAGACTCAGCTGCTGCGATCTATACAAAGCAAGGTAACAGGAAGATTGGTGCTTAAACCCCTGTGGGAAATATTTCAACAATAGAAATATTGGTAAATGATCTTGACTTTGAGGACACATACCCACAAGGTTTTTTCATTTTCTTTGAGCCTCAAATATACTCAGTTACAATGAATAATGAGTAAAATCTCAAAATGTTTGAGAGGAAGCAACAGAATGGGCTCTGTAGCCAGAACACAGTGGCTGAAACATATCCATGCTCTACATACACACTTAACTTTTTTTTTTCCAAAGGAAGAAGACAATGAGATGGCAATGGCAATGAGATACTTCACATTCACTGAAACAATACACAGTTCCCTAAAGCAGATTTAACACTGTGAGTTGATCTATTGAGCTAAATCAATCGGTTCGAGGGTCTAAGGACAGAGGGTGTCACAACTGTACAGATTGTAAAGCCCTCTGAGGCAAACGATGTTTGTGATTTTGGGCTTTAAATAAATAAATTTGAATTTTGAATTTTGAATTTAAGTATTACAGGAAGAGGTTTTTAATGCTCTGCCAATAATCTGCGGTCATCATTCATTGTAGGGGCTAAAAATGGTGCACTAATGAGACACGTGGGGTCATAGTAAAGTAATGATTTCATGCTAGTAATGTTCCTAGGGTTCAAGTTCATTTATCCTTCACAGGGTTTTCACACTGAAATGCAAGCTGTAGTCCCCTCATGCCACACACAAAAAACAAACCAAAAAACAGAATAAATATGTATGGTGGGGTACAGAGGATGAATTGAGAAGTCTAAGGGAAGAAACTGCTCTGTAGTCTGGTGGAACAATAGCAGATTCTTCTTTATTGCTTGCCTGATGGCAGCAGGGTGCTGCATGGGTGACCGGCGCAGGAAGAAAAAAAAAAACTAAATGATGTAGAAGAAAATGTGCTCCCCTTTAAATTGCTTTCCTGCTGCTTTGTCTACTGAGGCAGCAAACTATAAAAAAGTTGGTTCCTGAGATTTGAAATGTGAATAAACTGGGCAGAAGTAAGGAAAAATAAAAGAGGACAGAGAAGCAAAAATAGGTCAATCATTCTGTATCCCCCAAGTGCCAAAAATAAAAGCCTCTCTGTCTCCTCTCTCACCATCACCCTCTCTCTCTGGCTAATCAAAGCCAGATGTATGTGCATGAGGCCTTCATTCAACCTCCTCCTCTTTTTCCCCCTCCCTCCCTCTCTCACCGTCTCTCTGTTTCTCTTTCTCTGTGTGGGTTTCCTCCTAAGGCTCAGTGCCTCTCTGTTCTCCCCCTCCGCCTCCTCCCTTACCTCCCCCTTACTCTTTGGCAAAGCAGGAAATACTACAGGTTCCTGGCCCTGAAGGGAGCATGTTTCTTCTAACCATTAACAGATGGAGGGATGAAGAAGGGATAGATATGAGAGTGAAAGGATAGCGGCTGGGAAAATGTCTACAGTACTGAGATAGATAAGTTCCTCCTCTTTCCTGTCCTTTATTTCTCTCCTTTTCCACTTTAATGAACAGAGGCAGCTGGAACTGAATCCGAATGTTATAAAACTGCCCAGCCCATAGAAATACCCTTGTGCTCTCCTTCTATGTGATGCACACACACACACACACACACACACACACATCCCCTCTCTACATGAGAGTGGGCTTGAGTGTGATGGATAAGTGGTCTGTAAGTGTGTATGCTCAGTAAGGACTGTGTGTGCATGTGTTTATAGTGTATATATGTGCACATAGCAAGGGTGATGTAGTGTATGGGGTAGATTACTTTTACAGAGAGAACGGTATGCTGTGTATGTTGTTTATTGGTAGCAGCACTATACTGGTATCTTTATAATTATCAATAGCACCAGCAGCAGTAATCATGTCTGCTATACTGGTACAAGTTGTACACAGGCAATAGCAACAGGCAATAGCAACAGTCATAGCGCATAGCAACAGCAGGACTTGTTGTAGTTGGAGCAGTACCAGCAATTCTAGTAGCTTTAGCACTTATACTATAATGGTGAAATCAGACTGTTATTGTCAGTAGTAGTATCAGTATTAATCAGTTTCATTACTCATGTAATACTACTACTATTACTACTACTTTATACTTCACTGCATTTATTTGATATCTTTAGTTACTACTCTTAAGATTTTACATGAAATAAAACATGATCAACAGGGGTCTGACCCCCCGGTTGAAAACCCCTGGACTGACTGACTGACTGACTGACTAACTAGTGGTGGTGAAAATGGGCTAGTCATTGTGGAAATAGCAGTAGTAGTAGTTAGGGCAAGGATACTGTTTTGTAAAAACCGTGCAAAGGTAGTAAATCCCAATGAAGTCTAACACATTATGACATCCAAGCTATCACTTTGTCTCAATCCATTCTTCTTCATCTGTACTGTTGGTGACAGGAGAGGAACACTGGCATTATTACTCTTAAACTAGTACCTAAATACCTCCTCTCTCTGTAACCCCCCCCCCCCTCCTTTTCTCCTATATACTTTTCAGTCAGTCAACACTTCTATTACTAACACCAGGACTGCTGACTGGTGTGTGTGTGTGTATGTTTTCCCTACCTGTGTGTGTGGCCCTGTGCCCTGAGACACTGGGCAGAGCCGGGGCCATTTGGTAACAAATTATACATTGAACAAAACACCTCACTGACAAAACTACTGGTTGATATAGCACTGTTTTCCTTTTTTTTTTTAATTGACACAGTTTTTTTTTGCTATTTTTGATACAAACACTTTAATTTCATACACTGCATTTTGTCAAACAAATTTTATACAAAAAGATACTGAAGTTGGCTAGTGCACTTTAAAAAATACTGTCAAGTACTCAAAGTGACGTTGTAATGTTAAATACATTCTTTAAGCAGGCACATTTTTATTAGTCTGCACGTAGCTTAGTATTACGGTAGAAATGTGATGTGTACTACTTTACATTTTAAACAAGATCTCTCAAGACTACTTAATTGTTCTGTGAGTAAGGCATGTGAGGCAAATATTGTGACTGCAGTATCTTACTTCCATTCAGTTAACGGTTGGTTCTTTGAACAGTGAGATTCACTCTCTGTCAAACCCAAATTCCACACAAAATATCTCATAAGAACTTTGTACTATACTGACAATCCAATCCTTCACAACTACTCATTTTAAATACTGTGGTCACATTCCCCATGTCTGACAGAGACACTCATGCCACCCACAACTAACTGTATGTGAAGAAAAACAGGAAGCGCTATGTTTTGGTTGTTAGTCTTAAGTTAGCCTCCTGTTTGATTACAGTATTATAGACTACTATATCATCTACAGTAGGTTTCAGATGTGTGCAGGTGAAACTGTTTGTGAAAGAATTAGTAAAAGACGAACCAGTATAGAAAGCTTGGAAACAAAGAGTTCATACTTTATATGTAAGACAACAAAAAATACGTATCTATCTGTACATAGAAAATTCTGGTTATACTAATGATAGAGATCTCACAAACCTGCAGCTACTCATGAACAGGTGGCAGTTGTCAGGTTGAAATGAATGATTTCTGCAATTAAAACTGTTTGGTGAATCTGATTTGAAACACCTGTAAAAATAAAGCCACACAAAATAGTGAGAAATGTTTAGGACAATTAGGATTAATCTGGTCAAATATTAATATCATGAAATACAGTTCACTGTGACCTCAAGACAATGTCGCCTTGGATTATGATATACTCTATCAGTGGAATATTTCGGGGGCCAATGTGGCCAAATTCAAATACCCTTTGACAAAACGTTAGTTATCCATGTAAAACTTTTAGTAAAATGTACCACACATTTTAAATGAAAATAGGCTAATCTGATGATAGCTATTTCCTTCATTTCCTGTTAAAACCAGCCAATCAATTCAGTCAGCCAAGATGATAGTATTTTCATGCAGATGGTGATTTTTATATTCACTGTAGTTTGTGGTTCATTGCTCTACATAATACAAAGCTCTGAAACTCAGCTCAGTTTGGCCAGTATCCCACTTTAGACAGTGGTCATCACTTTTAGCGAGCCTGTGCGGAAGCGCAGGATCTTCTTCTTAAGGGCATGTGAAGCCTTAATCTTAACGAAAGCCTTGGGTTGTAGAGGTGCTCCAGGTGGGGCAGGAGGTGATGGCAGGGAAAGCTGAGGGGATAGTTGTTGGGGCCAAACCAAACCACCACTCTCATCTGAGTCACTGGACAAAGAGCTAGAATCTGGAGAGTCAGGCTCACTCATACTGGACTCAGACTCCCCGTGAACAGGATGAGGGTAGTCTTCACTGGGCTCGGACAGTGGCACAGGATCCCTCTCTAAATGATACTCCAAGTGTTGATGATGGTGGGAGTGGTGGTGATGTGGGTAGACGTATGATGTGTGTGTAAGGCGAGATTTGCGTGAGCGCCTTCCACAATGCTCCCTTTGGTTTGAAGCTGAGGAGCCTTGATTGGGTGTCTGCACGGGTGGCTGGTCAGCCTCGTCCTGGCTGAGCTCCAGAGTAGACTGCCAGCGACGATAGCTACCACCTCCTTGCTGTTGTTTCTTGCTCCTAGATTGACTACTGCGGCTTCCCCTTCCACCACTTCCACTTCCTCCACCATCCCTCTCTACTGTATTATACTTGCGCTCTGGAGCCCTTTGCAGGCTGTTCTCTGACTGAGACCTATATGTCTTTTTCCCTGGCTTCCTGCTGGCACCACATCTATCTTCATTCAAGCGACACTTCTTTGGCCCCCCTCTGGATCTGGAGGGTTGATTCTGAGAAGCTGTGGGCTGCTGGTCTTGATGAGGATGGCCTCTTTCTGGAGAATATGTGCTTCGGTTGGGTTTGGATATCCCAGATGCCTTGTGGGGGCTGGAGTGGTGATGAGCATAAGCTTTGGTGGAGGCTCGGCAGGGCTGGGCTGGAATATACTCTGCATTGACCAACTGGTCATCAGGGGAAGGAGGTTGATGAGGCTTTGACAGAGGGGAAGGGTAATTGTGGAAAAGTTGGGGTGAATCAGTCTCACTATTGCTGGAGTCTGGGCAAGCTTGTAGCACTTTACAGAATGGATAGTCAGGCAAGTTTGAGCGGGAGGTGTTAACCATTGAGGCCTGTCTGGGCCTGTGATAAAGGCCTGGTTCATGCTGGACACTTTTCTGGTGATAGTAGTGGCACAGTGGTACGGCATCTTCAGTAAATACTGCCCCTAGGTAACACTCCTGATCGTGGTTATAGCAAGCCTGTGGAACAGTTCCCTCTGAACACTGGGATGGAGTAGAGACCTCTTGAACAGGCCCTTGTTTTGATGAGTGTTGCCCCTCCTTGCGGCATAAACTGCTCTGCCTCACAGCTCGGGTGTCATGTGCCAGGCTGGTGCGGGGCTTTGAGGGGCGTGTGGGGAGAGCTCTGCGTTGGATCAGTCCAAGTATATAAGTCTCTACCTTTTGGGTTTGTTGATAATCCTCCTGACTGGGGTCAACATTCCTCATCTCCCCCAAAACATCAGTAACTGCAGCTGCCCGTCTCATTAGGTTTGACAGCCATGTTCCTCCTGTCTCTGTCTCGCCTGTCCCCTCCGTGGCTGAGAGTGAACGAAGGACCAAAGGGTAATTTGATTCATGAGATCTATTTAGCTTTTCTCCAAGGACTTCTCCTAATAAACAAAGGAAGGACAAAAAAGTGCTCAAAATCATTCTTGTTGTTACCATTTCAGTAAAACTGTCTGAGCCTATAAATCCTGACTGTAATGTACAGAATGGTATGGATGCATGAACAAGACAGTCAAATGCCAAATGACAAATATGTTTGTGCTGAAAAATAGTGATTCTCATTTGCAAGCTAAAAGGCCCACGTTGAAAAACACACTGTATACTAACTACACTAGTTACACTAAATACAATAAAAGCTTTCAGCATTTTATACAAGCAACTTGTGGTTAGTCGGACAGTTAGTGGGGTAGACCTTCTAAAAGACAGAGAGAAAAGTAAAAATATGAGATCATTATACAAAATAAAATAAAAGTTATCAAAACACAATCTCATATGGAGTCATTTGGGGCTGGATTTTATATTTTAAAATGAAATTATGGAGGGAAGAGATGAGGAGATGTTACCCTTAAAAACCATAAACATGATCAAGTGTCTTTTATTTTTTCTTTTATATTTGATATATATGTAACCTTGATTATTTCACTTTCTTCTTCTCTTTCATGATGGAGTCATGATATTATTTCCATTTCATTTTAATAAAGTTGTTAACATTACTTTATGCACAGTTACCCAGATACAATGAAATGCTTCAGACCTTTTGCTTTTCAATCAATTGAAAAGTGCATCTAAAAATTCTACCTGTGTAATTAACACACAAAATCATTTCACACTACAGTCTTTACAGAATTCTGAGCCATATGGCAAAACAGTACAGCTGAAAAATCAACAGACATATCAGTTTTGTGAATATCATTTTGGTTATGTTCAAAATTCTCCAAAACTATTCACTTGCTACACAGTAGCAATTGATTATCTTTCAGTTTCTTCCAGACACACATTTCAAGCCATTTGTGGTCTTAGCAGACACAAGTGTAGTTTAATTATGGCCATGCATAACCATTACCATAAGTTTACTGCTTCTACGGTGCAACAGACAGGACTGTTTGTCATTTTAAATCCCTAAAGTGCTCAGATTTGTGTCAGCTGCTTTATAAACATGAATTATGGGCTAAGATGTGGTGAGACTTCTGAGATCTAAGATGGTTAGCCCCCAAGGATATGTAATAGATTTGTCTGCTTGATGTTTGTTTGCCAGACACAAAACTGCATCCTTAATGACCTCAGTGTCAGCAGGAAGACAGAATTAGTGCTCTTGAAAATGATGATGATGATGATGATGATGATAATGTTTTAGTGCAACTAGAGCACACAATAACTGCTGCTTCCTTTATGCAGCATGGAGCTCACTCTTTTAAATAAGTCAATATAAAAAACATTAAAATGCGTAATTAATTTATTAAGGGAGGCACGATGGTGTAATAGTTAGCACTGTAAGAGTCTGAATTGGAACATCTTAGCTTGTCCTAGCCTGTGACTGCGCTTGCTGTGTGAAGCTTGCATGTCCCCCTGTGCCTGCATGAGTTTTCTCTGCATGCTCGGGTTATTCCCACAGTCCAAAGACGTGCAGGTTAGATGAACTGGTGACTCCTGTCTGGGGTGTACCCTGCCTCTTGCCTCATGTGATCAGCTCCAGCCCCCCAAAACCCTCTAAAAGAAAAGATTAATCTATACACAAATTGAGCTGTACATATATATATAAGAATGACAAAGCACTGAAGCCACCGGTTTTATGTTGTAAAATAAGTGTCTGCCTTAAAACATGTATGTGATAAAAAATGCAGTGAAATTTCCTGTTTGGGAGAAGCAGAGTTGATTACCTGAACTCAATCGGCCGTCCTCCACATCAGCTAGAGAGTCTGCTGCTTTGACCTCGGTGTTCACCTTCAGCTGTGCCACCTGCTGTTCTAAAGATGCCTTTATACCCCAGGGTGTACACTGGAGACTGCTCTGAAATACACAGAGGGACAGAGCCAGAGTCAAAAGATCACAACATCCTACTGAACATGCACACAGAGCAGAAACATGCTTGTGTACTGAGGACCCTTCATGTTCTACATTTGTTCCAGTGCTCCAAACTTCAACACTTCACCACACACGCTGCTCAGTGATATCACACCATTGTGCATAAAGAGCCACATTTCAGCTTAAAGGGTACAAAGTCTCTCTCATCTACCATCTACTTTTATGAAAGCAAGCAAAACTAGTCCTTGTGTCAGATTTTATCAGTAACTCACAGCAAAGGACGGTAAAAGAAGAGTTTCATTTAGGTTTTGTCCTTATCCTTATTCAATCTGGGTAAATTTAGTTTCACAACAATTTGGGATGTGCATATAAACTCCCTGTTCATCTCAGACACAGAGAGCAGCGACCTTCACATTCACAGACAGCTATGACCACAAGCACTTATTATCAAAACAATGCAGCAATAACACACCATTCTCTCATCCCACACATACACACAAACACACACACACACACACACTGAACCACCCAAATATCAGCTAAAGAATGGAGCAAATGTGTTGTGTAGGCAGTGAAGCTATCTAAACAACAGAGAGCACACATACATACATAGAGGAGAAAAGGGAGAAAAACAAACATCACGAGAGAAAAATACTGGTACTGAATGAGTATCCCATTCAAAATACTTTTCACTGCATGAACTCAATAAAAACCTGCATTAACAGTGACACAGACCTCTGAGAGACAGAGCAGCTGGTTATGTGAATAAATATTCAAATATTGAATATTTGTATATGTATGTGTTGTATGGTGAGGCTACACATTTAATTTCATTGTGCGACACTGTGTTGTATAGTGACAATAAATGAACCTTAAAACCTTGATTTGAGATTCCAAAAGTAGTAGTATTAGGAGTATTACTATAAATACTATTTTATGGCACTACCATCAGATATGAGAGCAGTAAACCAATTATGATCAGTGGAATAAGACTGTGCAACCACTACAGTTAAACTTTGTTTTACAACACAGCCATTATTTGTCAAAAATGATGCATCTCATTAATCACAAAGTAAAGGTTATATACTCAGCTGTAACATCTGCAGTACTTGTGTGTTCTGTCGAAAGACCATAAAACTCTGTTGCAAAGGAGAATAATGAACTTACTAAAACATGGAGACAGTGAGATGTGTTCTTTTTCTTCTATTTTTTTACACAGCTGACACAAAATTAGAAGACAACAGCTATATTTCAAGACATGGGAAAGAAACCAGCTGCACTTAGTTGTAACTATTCCTCACCTTCTGTGGATTTTGGTGCATCAGGCACTAACAGTGGCAAGGAAAAGTTCACCTAAAAATAGCTTTCTTCAAGACACAGAATATCAGCTGGTGCTGTTTGTTTTAGCCCGAATACAAGACTTTTCAAAAAAGGCACTACAAGTATGTCAAACAGCCTGTGCCATGTCTTCTGAACAGCTGCCCCTTGGGTGCAACTGGGATTTGTTCTAAAGTCAGAGGGAGCTTACATGGAATGAACTGTTCTTTCTGTATAACTGTGAGAGCAATAAATAAATAAAACTAAGTATCTCATATATCATTGTATCACTGTGAAGTTATTGGAAAGCTTTTCACCACTGTTACAACAGTACAAATTAGTTTTTGTAAGGCTGTTTTTTTTTGGCTGTAATACAATTTAAGTCAAAATAATATCATCTGGGAGGAAAATGTACCAGCTGAGCCAAAATAACCAAATTCCACACATTAGCTGCATTACAAAAACAAAGTTTGCACTGTGTCTGCACAGACTTGTGGGATGCCCAGTTTGTTTCACATAATGACTTTTGCAGCTCTTCCAAACTATGCAGACAGGTATCATAAAACACAAAATAGCAACCTCCATGAATGATCAAGTATGTCTACTGAAATCCTCTGATATCTACCTATGTTTGTAAATACACTAACAATTTTGACTTGAAGATACAATAATAATAATAATAATAATAACAATGAAGAAGAAGAAGAAGAAGAAGAAGAAGAATAATAGAAGAAGAAGAAAGAAGAAGAAGAAGAAGAAGAAGAAGAAGAATTTTAGCAATAGGTAGAACTGGTAGGATGTTTATGAAGGTTTACATGGAACATGAGATGATATCACTGGAATAACTGACTGACTGCAACAAAGACAGTTTTTAGTGGAGATGAAGGTGGTGAATAATCATCACAAAGCAGAAGTGTTTTTAATTTTGCATTTTGATTAGGCAACTGAAGTCAAGTATATAGAGCACATTTAAAAATAATTAATGTTGACCAAAGGGCTTTACAGGGATGTTTTACATATAATCAGATTATTGAAATGAAAATAAATATGTAAATGACTGCAAAAGACACAATTAAATCAATCAGTGGTACTATGTAGTCATATTAATAATTAAAGTGACCGGTGAGAAGATCTGAGGGAAATTTTAAACAGAACCAGAACTGAAACATTTGAAGGCAGAGACCCAAGCAAAGTGGCAATACTACAGGAGTGATTTGCAGGAATAATGAAGAGTACTTATGTCTCTCTCTCATTAAGCTGGAGAAAATGTTTAGTCATTTATCATTTGACATTCTTGAGGCAAGAGACTGAAGATTATGAGCTTCCTCCTTTATTATGGGGAAATGTAAGGGGTGTTATGGGATGTTGACATTTCTAATGTGAAAAACCACAGTGGTAAGATTTACTGGGATCTAAGCAGTAAATTGTTATTATATAAAGACATATCATATGGTACTGTGGTAAGGGCACATAGATGATGTTGGCATTTATGTTCTGTCCTTTTAGTGATTGAGTTCATCAACAGGCCAGTCTCACTCACTTTGAAACACAATCATACTGTATGTCCAAAATCTGATTAAAAATAAATGCACCTGAGAATACTTTTCAGCTTTAGGAATTGACAGGAATCTAATAAATCCAATAAAGCTGCCATTTTACCAGCTTTGACTTAAAGAATAGTCACTGCAAATGGAAAAAGCTTGACATGTCATCCTTACCATAAACGAACTTAGTCTGTGCATCACAAGATGCTTCCAACACATACAGGCACAGGATTCAGTGTGTGTGTGTCTGTGCATATGTGCATGCAAAATCAAGATGGGCTTATGTCAGGCACGCACTGTATAAAAGCAGCTGTGTATGGTTTTAAGCAGCTATTTATGTAAGACCACACTGGCTCAATGGCTGCTTGTTTCCCTCATGCAAGTACACACTCACACACACACACGCTCATGTCTTTGCATAGACAGTCATGCATGAATACACACATCTCCAGTACTATTAAAGCTTTGAGTGGTAAAGTTGACAATCGGACCTTCAGTGGTTCTACAGTCATCACTCTCTAAAGCACTGGTATGTCGGCGTCCCAGATAGTTAACACTCTGTGTAGTCTACCTGACTTCAACTCACTGGCTACATGACTTTAACACAGTAATACTTGACAAGAAACCAGGTTTGTGTATAGTTTTGCAATTTTTCTTATCCTAATCCAATTCAGTGTTTTTTCCATAGATTTAAGAATGAGATTAACTCAAGGCTTGAAGCTCCTGCATAAATATGCAGCCTTAGCTTGAAATGAATGCCATTCATACAAATGACACTGACTATTGTCACCTGAAACAATGACTGAACATTTTGTGCATTCCACAAACACAACTTCTCTTAGAGGAATGCACTTGTCAACAGTGTACAGTGTACAGATTTCATTTGTCATTTTCTCTGCACAATACAATGTGATCATGCACAGATGCACAGTGATTTAATGTAAACTAGACTAGCAAAGGTACGTGCATCTTCAGCCATGAAATTCAGTGTTTATACCAGCTTTAAATAATCTTATTGTGAATGTAAGAGTGTAAAGATGCAATAGTGCAATAGTTTTGCACGAAACCTTACATCTTTAAATGGACAAGAACTACGGCGAGGCACAGAGATATGCTCCACTGAACTCTCCCCAGACTTTTTTTTATTTGCGATGTAACTTGAGGCATATGCCTGTTTGAAAAATGAGGACAGATACATAGACAAACAGTGTGACTGTATGTGTTACAGATGGATGGGTGTGGGGGTAGGAATACTCTCTGACCAGCCTCTCTCAATGAAAGGTAATTTCACAGTGGTGGATTTGCAGTTATAGAGTGTATGCATTTATGTTTGTACTAGACTCCAAAATCAAAAAATATATATGAAATGTTGGGAATTATCTGCTGTCAACAAAGGGTTTAAAGGATGACAAGGCAACGATCCAGGTAGAGAAAAGGAAAGCTTTTCCTTCTAAAGTAAGGGGATTAGTGAAAAAGAGGAGGAGAAGGAGGAAAACATATGCGGGAAACAGAGACAGGAAACATGGATAAATGGGAGTAATGTTTCAAAAGAGTAAAAACAAACACAGACAGACTGAAAACAAAGAGACCTCTGGAATCCCCTTAAGAGCATTCGGTCTTTATTTCCTATGATCAACAATTTAAACCATTGCCTGACCATACTGCACTGTAAAAAAGATCTTCACATGTTCTCCGTCTGCCTCCTAATCACACACACAGACAAATGAGACACACACAGTTACTTTTATTCCTGTGAATGTCAAAATTATCACCCAAGGTTAACTACAGTACATTACTTATGTAATTGAAAAAAAAGGTCTATTTTTTTTCATCCTCTAAATGGACTTTGACCTACAAATGTTCACGATAGGCCCAGGCCGAAAAGCATTGCCACTTGAATATACTCAAAAAGTGGCCAATAAAAGAAATCTTTTCCTCAGTGCTAAGCATTAAAAACAAAATTCCTGGTCCAAATTTTTCCCTCCACCACAGTACCATTGTCACCAGTCTTGGCCATCGAAATTTTTCACTGAAAATACAGGGTACAAAATAAAATACAAAGACTCCATCAGTAAAGGCAATTCAACAGTACATCACTCTCCTTCTGTCAAACTATCATCTAGGAGACAGAGTCCAGCAGCCAACCCATCTCAGCCACCTCAGTTATTCCATAGGCAAATACTTCCTGTCCAACCTCCTAACTGAAGCAGCGTGTTATTGGTAGAACAAGACGAAATCCATACTCCTCTATTCTGATGACACAGTAGTTGTAGAAATCTTAAACCTAAGCTGATACAATTCTCCACCCATCACGTAGTTCATGTGACTCACCTTGACATTTATCCAACATCAGCTCATTCTCCATGCAGCTCATATTTCCAGCATTGCTGACTAGTTGTCCCTTATTTCATTTCAGAAATTTAGACTCTTGGCCTCAGAACTGGACATCCATCCCATACCAGTCCCACTGACTTCAGCCACAGCTTCAACTAACTTTGCAGCTGGAAAACCTTTCAAGCACCTTGCATGAAACAATCCTTTGCAGCCTCACACCAAGAACTCTCAGAATATCTAACCGGCTGGAATTGTTTCAAATCATATCACACCACATACCAGCTTCCCTTTCCTTCTATATAAGTCATGTCTATCTGAAAATGTATCACCTCAATCTGTTTGGAAAATCTGCTGCTTTACAATCCAGACTTGCATCACTGGAGAACAGCTTTTTCTTCAAACTGTATATTAGTTATGGAAAATTAAAACCTTGCAAGTTTTCCTTTGGTATCAGCAGCAGAAAATGTTGTAGCATGATGTATTTAACTTAATTAGCCTCACTTGACATTGCACATCCTGCAATGTGACCATTGCACATGTGCACATCACAATGTCGATGCTGAAACAAAATATCATGCTGCCCTTGTTCCAGGTATGTTGCCAAGACCTCACCTCAAGACCTACTCTTTGTCACTTCAACAGGGAGAATGACCACCTGATTCTGCTTTCACAAGCACTTTCACCAAGTCTTGAGAGTTACTGGCATATCTTCAGAGCACCGTTCCAACCATTCTTTCCACATTAGCACAGCTTTCACAGAAGCTAGACTGCTCACCTCTGCTGCATTTAAATCTGTTAGACTCTTTTGGGTGTGGGTTGTCCGCTCGGGTGACGCCACTTCAGAGGCAGTTCCCCACACTGAGTCCCCTCCTCCTCCTCTCTCCACCTTCATCATATCAGGCCCAGACCAGCCTAAACGAACAACTTCCTCCACATTCATCCCCCTCCTCACATTCATTCACCCATTCTCAACAGCCTATACTACCTCATTTCATAAAACCTTTAAAATCACACTCTTTTGGCATGGTCCTTGCTGGTGAATATTTAATGTCTGCAAAATTCTGACTTTATAAAACCTAATATTACAACTGCAATACAATAGATATTCTTCTTAACTCCATGCACATAAAATGGCTGAAAGCTAATGTTCAAAGTCATATTGGCACCTTTGGACTGCTGACTAGTACAGCAATGTTTAAACCAGATGTTAAGGCACCCTAACACTGTGTGGGTAGCATGCTCTACATCGAGCAATGCTCTTGGTATTATATGTTCTGATGACGAACAACCATGAAATGGGTCAAGCTCGGGTTTCACACTGAGTTTCAGGAGACAGTTGGCAGCTTTTCTGCTCTGCCAGAAGACTTCTTGAAGAATTTGATCAATTGGAGTTAGCAGACTTCAGGCTGTGAAAGCTAAGGACCAACAATGTCCAGGATCCAGTCTGTCACTGTGTTTTTCAACTGACTGCTCTGAGTTTATCAAAGCCAGATGGAGCTGTTTGCCTCCTCTAGATGCTTTCTGATGATTCCTCAGAGAAGCTGTTGTTGCTTAGATTCTGTGGATCAGGTGGTTCTTTGGCCTGAAGTAGGTTTACTTACTTACTTTAAGCTGTTTTACATAGTTAGCACTGCCCATCAGTTTCAGGGTAAACTGTTCTCTGGAAGGAATGTGTCTGAACAATAACATTGAGAGCTCTGCTTAATCCCTGGAAATGGCATGTGCTGAGCGATTTGACAAGCAGTGTATAAGCCCTCTTTCAGTTTGAACTGTCTGGTTTCTTAATTTTCATAAATTCTCTATATGTTTCTCTTAGCACCAACCATAGCAAGGCGTTGTTGTTTAGAGTAAATGATTTCCCAGACCATTTTAACTTTAAAATCTGTTTTTGATGTTTATTTTGGATAAGGACTGTGGAAAGAAACTTTAGGCTTTATTATGTGTTTATCTCAACTGATGTATGTTGGGACTGCTTGATTTCAGGCTTCATTTACCTTTATCATCTTTACCTCTAATATCAATAGAGTAGAAGTGTCACAAAAGCTTGCAGCATTTCATTTAATTTCTTGAAAACCTCTCATCCAGACACCTTCACACTCGACACTGCATTTCATTGGGTCTTCGGCAATACATCCGCCAGTACAGTGTGAGGTTGATGAATAGTCAGGACAGACAGACAAACAGAGAGTCTACTTCCCCTTTATTTTAAGGTACAATAACGCGTAACAAGCCGCACTGTGCCACGGCTGTCCAATTAGAGAAAATTTAAACAAATGAATGAATGTTTTTATTAGACCGTGAACAAACAGTTACACTCTGATTAGACATGATACATCCAAACAATGCTGTAATTAATTCATTTATTGTAAAACATTTTAGAAGGCTAAGACCATCTCGGTGTCCATCCTTTGATGTTGCATTCATGTCAACATCAAAGGAGGAAACTGTGGAGGCAAATGTGGAAGGATTCATTACCAAATAAGATCCAGGCCTCATCAAGGGGACTCTTGACCCTTGAGGAAATTGCAGATCTCTTGAACATATATATATCAAGAACATGCTAAGAGAGAACCTCACAGCCTGGTATGGGAACAATACTGAATAGAACAACAAGACCCTACATGGGTACATTTGGCTGAACGCTTCATGTCTTCCCTACCTAACACCAGGCGGTGTGTGTCTAAGGACAGAAAAGTCATTCCCAGATCCCAAAATCCCAGCCATATGGATAACTCCTTTTCTCTGTGCTGTGCTTGAGAAGAGGATACAGGATACAGCGAGCCAGCACTGAAAGGTTTAGGGAGAGCTTCTACATTCAAGCCACTTGGACACTGTCTAAGAAAGGCTGTAAGACTATTTTTAATGATTTACTATTCAAAGTTACTATGACTATATACTATAATACCATATCATATCTAACCAATGCTACAGCTGCAACAGACTGTTTTACCTATTTAATGTGATGTCACTATCTGACCCCAGTAACATCAGGCTCTGGAGGCTGCTGCAGCTTTATTTCCCACTGTCAGAACCTAAAACTTTATTAGGTATTAGGCTGTATTACTACCTACAAACTCCACGGGACTCTGGAGAACATCCACAAATGAGCCTGTAAGAAAGTGAAACTATGTTATAACAAATGCTAAATAAATGTATTGTCCAGGGTTCTCAGTGTTTTAATTTCATATGGCATTTACTTTTGTTTAATTACAGCCTGTGTTGTGGGATCTCCCTTTTGGTTTCTAATTACAATATCATTTAGTGTGAATGTGTAGTATTTGGATCTAATACAGCATAATTCAGGAAAATTTAGGGTGTTTCGTGTCTAATTAGGATATAACTGTTCATTTACTGCCTAATAAAGAACTTATTATTTCTAGTTTTTGTCTGATGTACGATTTTGTATGGCTTGTTATGCTTTAAAATCAAGTGTGACGACCATTTTAGTTAGATATCTCCATTTTGTAGGTAATCACACACAGGACAAACTGTGGCCCTTGTGTCAATATTTGCTTTGATGAGAGCATTTCTCCCAAGATACCCCTTAAGCTGCACAGCTGTGACCAAGTGGTAGTTTTTGTTTTGGAGACCTCACAAGTGACCAGGCAGCTCAGTGATATCGCCCTGCCCCACCCCCCTTTCCGATCTCTTCAGACATGTTTGCACAGCACAGTGAGGTGTGAAACGTAAGCAAAGTACACCCATTACGATTGGGAGTGTTTGTGTTTGGCTTCAGTGACAAGTTGACCACACAGCTGCAGAGCTCTCTACTGGAGACTTACAGTATTCTGGGTGACAGCACAATTGTAAACACACACCGCAGAGCCAAATGTACACATGCACTGAGCTCAGCTAGGTTTCAGTATTCAACTGTTGGCCACTAAAGCAGCTGGTGGATTGGTGCCTTGCTCAAGAGCAATTCAACAGCAGCTGTTGAGGAGGGGAAGAATGCTTCTGCTCACTTTGTGTTTTTTAGCCACTCTGCTGTTTAAAGAAGCAACTTTTCACTCATAATCCTGTCACACTAATTCTGCTTCCATTATCACTTCACCATCAACCAACATGACTTTTATTTGAATTCCTTTCAGATTTCTGATTTTTACCTGACGATATTATTCAGATGAGTTTTCTGCAATGAACTGAAAATGAAAAGCATAAACTTGATCCTAAAAATTACTCAGTGCTCTGATATGGCTAATGTTGTTGTTATTTGAGCATGTACACACACACACCACACTTTTGGGTCGACATTTCAACGTGCCTTTCATTAGTCCCTTGACATACAGGAGGCCACAGTGAAGGCTGTGATGCTTTCCCAGCTGCTGTCAGCTGTCACATGGCTGTCAGCAGCTACTGCTGAGGAATGAACACACGCTCTCTCTCTCATACAAACACAAACATGCATTATTTCTCTGCTCTCAGCTCTGTTTCTGCTGCATCACAAATGGAAGTTTTTTTCTTTGTCCCTTCAACTCTTTTTAATCTCAGCCAAACACACAAACTCACACATACACACTTAGGGGAAGTGGTGACGTATATAAAACTTTAGAAGTTACAATCTTCTGTTGGTCTGGATGAAAATAACTTGTGTGTTACAAAAAGCCTTGAGACAAACAGTTGGACGGACATGCCAGATGCAGCTATGTCAACAGGGGGACATGGGATGAAATGAAGTAACTATCAAACCTGATCAACCTCACATGTGACAGAATGGAAATGAGGATCAATTATGTAAAAAGTGTTAGCTGCTGTCAGACGGTCTCTTGCTCTCACTGACTTTCATTGTATCCATAATAAAAGGTAATGGAGTTAATAACAGATACACTTAGGTTTAATCTGTCATCTGTCTTTGTATGAAACTCCAGTGATGTTATTACAGATCAGATTAGTCCAGTCAGCTGCAGCATCCAGTCAATAACTGATCTCCAAAAAAGGGTCGTGTTGGCTGGGAAAAGAATTCAGTAAAAGCTGCTCTTATGTATCCCTGCTCAGAGGTCCCTCCCCACTCACACAGACAGAAATAAGAGCTTTAGCACAGCCTGTAACATGGTGGACCTGTAAAATGGGACAAGAACAACTTTGGGTTCCATATTGCTTTTTAGAAATAAAGGACAGTTGATCATCTCTTGTAATTTTTTATGAAGAAAAGGGGATGAAACAATCACAGAGAGAGACCAATGTAAATAGGCTGTCAGAGGCAGAGAAAAACCCTAAGGCAGGACCTGAAAAACACGGACCATCACGGTAAATAAACCCTTCACCGGGTCTACAGCAACCTTAGAAAAGAACTGTGTAAGTCTTGGCTGAAACATTGAAGCTGGCTTTGGAGTGCATTAGATGATTACATGCTGATGACCACTCAGGTCCTGCTCCAGACTGTATGGATACTTTTATTACCAGAAGTCATGAGTTTGGGGAGCTTTTAAAAAATTCTGAATGATTTTATCAGGGTGCAGTGACTTCCTGGTGTCTCCACTGGTTGCCTGGCAACAAGACAACCAAACTTCAGGAAGTCATTATTATTATCCATATTACTCCACCTAGAGCTACAATGTGACATTTTACATTTCTGTGTGTACAGATGAAAAAAACAGATAAAACGTGTTCATCAGTGAGCTTTTTTCCCCTGCTTTATATTATTTAAACGTATTCCTTTCAAAGTAATATTTTTATAGGTTTACACACATTAGTGAGCCTCAACATCACATTTGGTAGCTGCCATTATGGAATCACTAAATTACTGTTTAAAGAGTAGGTGTATACACAAAAGATAGATAATATTAACTTTTTAGCGAGCTGCCCAGTTTAGTGTGAGTCTTTCATTCAACACAGCTTAAAATATTCCATATCCTTCATAGAGAGCTATCTAAAACTTTACAAGCGAATAAGCATCACTTGCTCAACTAAACCTGTAATGTTCTACATTTATATAATTTGTATAATCAAGTCAATATGAATAAATTCTGCTATCAGTGGCTGTCACAGGCCTGTAATACGCCCATGAGATGATTGAACGAGCTACCTGCCTGTTCTGACGTCCCTGCGTGCACTTATTGCTCATGACTGGGTCTTCCACAAGACTAGATGGTTAAAGGTAGCGTACTAGTCGCACTTGTGGGTTAGTTGGACACAGTCAGTGAGGAGAAGACGCACTGCGCTCCTCTCCCCTCCCCTCTCTGGTGGACTTTAGCTAAATCTTGCTGATTGCTCCCACATTAATAATCCAAGCCATCCAGGTGCCCTTAAAGTCACTGAATTAGATACCACGTGTCAGGGTTTACAAATTTAAACAGCAGCCCTTATAAAAGAGTTGTGGAAAATTACATATAGCCGGGAAAAATAATGACAGGCGCCAGTTTAAATGAACAACATCACAGTGCTTGAATTTCAGTAAAGTTTTAGTAAATTATTACACTGCATTGGACATGTATTTAATAGCTGTGAAATTTTCCAAATTCTCTAAATGGATGAAAAGTGACAAGATGGATCTGTTTTCCACCAACCACACCAACCACCACGCTCTGGTTCCTTCTTTCAATCTGCTTTTAGCTTCCGTATTGTTGTTTCTATACTTAGTATAGTATGAGAATAGTGTTTTTGAAGTCTTCAGTGTCTACTTTCTACAGAGAGCTGCATCATGTCCAGACCTCAGTAAAAACCATGATGGTGCAGCTGTGAAACTAACTATATGTTTTTATCAACACTGTGATGCTCTCTGAAATTTCCTGTCTTCCATGGTGTTTCCACATTCAAAATGCAAAATCTTTATGTACTTGCCTTTCCTCTGTGCCTGTTATATTAGATTTTTTTTTTCAATTTGAGAAATTCTGTAACTGGAGACCACGTCAGAGTGTATCCACAGACCTTGCAGGTGTGAAAGTTGCTTTCAGCTGATGGTTCTGAGCATCATGTGCTGTGGACATTAAACATGTGTTAACAGGATCTGTAGCTCATGTAGCTGAGCTTACTTTTTGCTTTTTTCGAGCAATAGATGTTGTAGGACAGATGCTAATTTTTTAAACTACTTCAAAGAGTCCCAATTGTTTGGATGTAATCTAGATACAATCTGGAAGAGAGAAGCAGCCCTCATGAAAAACACTGAGCGCAGCTTTTATTTATCCTGTTATCCTGCAAGTAACACTTTATCCAAAACTCAGGGGGAGACATGTCTGGATAATCCATTATCTTCAACATCAAATGGATAAAGTTATGAGGCTCCCCTCAAATTTGCCCTTAAATGGTAATGTGTGCATTCAGGGGCCTCTTGACTGAGGCCAATGACAGCAAGGGGATTTTCTTTTCTTTTCATTTTCACATACACTCAGTGCCTGTAACCCAATCCACTGTTTCTACAGGGAGACTCAGACCTCTGTCCCAACAACAAACTCCAAAACAGGAGAATGTCATGGCGCATTTAATCCCTGAAAGTCTGCAAATAAAGTAAAGTACACAAACACACACACACATACACACACACATCTGTGTGTCTGTCTGTCTGTCTGACTGACAACAAAAGCCCAGTTTCAGTTCGGGCTCCACCATCAGACATCAGAGTTTTAGTTTTCCATCACAGTATGGATCATGTATCGATCAAACAAACAGGACTTACAGTCTGCAGTGTGAAGCTCAGCTCGTCCGACACGTCGCCGTCTGCCGCGTCCGGGTCTCTGCGTCCCGACCGGAGAGCCCCCCAAGGAGGACGCCCGGACCCCGGAGAGTCTCCGAGGCAGAGGGCGCTCAGGACCCGGCCCTCCTGCCGCTGTTTGAGCAGCTCCAGCTCACAGAGCCCCGCCAGGCTGGCCTCCAGACGCTCCTTGTTCCGGCTGCGCTCCGCTTTCATGGGCCCGGAGCAGGCTGGGACCAGGACCCCAACAGAGCCTGCGAGCTCCCGGAGAGACATGTTAGTCTGTCCTCTTCTCTGTCCCCGACTGAAGCGGGCTGAATGAGTCCACCGAGAGCCTGAACCCTCCTCTGGGTGCCGACAGAGATCCTCACAGAGGGGGCTGACACATCCTCCTCTGCTCAGCCTGGGAGCCTTTGGGTGCTCGTGACACCCACAGAAACTAATAAAAGTAACGCTCAGCTCAGTCAAACAGCATGATCTTTAAGACAAAGAATAAATCACATCCAGTGTGTCATGAAGAGAGGTGTGAGTCTGCTGCCTCTGCTGTGGGAGGTGTGTGTGAGGGTGCACACTATGCACACACTGTACGTACACACACACACACACATTGACTGACCTTCCATTAAGCTGGGTGGGTCACTGAGCAGGAACATTTAGAAACAGACAGAGGAGCTCTGAAACATGCTGAGAAAGTTTCGGAAAAGTCGTCTCCAGCAGGCTTTGGAGATTCACACCTCAGCAAGCCACCTAGTGGTTTTAAGTGCAAACAGCTCAAACAGCTGCTTATATTAACTGAAGTACAGTTTTATGAAATAATACAAATAATCTAATATTTATTTAATGAGTAAGTGCTGAAAACACATTCACACACATGTTAATGATATACAGACAATATGTTTAAAGAAAGGTGTGGCTGACATTCATTTAAAATACTTTTCTTGGTCCTGTTAAAAACAGACATTTTCAAATGTATTCAAAATAGTTCCTGATACTCAAAGTATCTTTGAAAGATTCTTAAGATTTATTCTGATGTCCAAGGAACCTCCCTCACATGACAGCACAGCCTGTATACCTCACTGTGGTAGGATGGTTGGTGTGTCACACTCTCCATGGAGGGCTCAACATTGGTGGCCTGCTAGCTGGAAAGCGGCCTGACAAAGAGTTTAATAAAAAAGTCCTACTTGTGATAGACACTGGGCTAAGAACCTCATCCTGTTAAAAGGAAAAATAATTATTATTGAAGCAAAGGTCACTGTGTAACGAAGGAGACGGGATGCTGTGAGTTAGGCCGACAGCACTCATTTACTGAGTTGCATGGAAGTTCCTTACATTGCATTGTGGGTACTGTAGTCTCTACCTCTACACCTTTTTTTTTAACAGACAGATAACTTTTAACACAACCTTAAGAACAGTATTATGTCATTTTGACATGTCCTTTTTTTAAAAAAAAAAAAAAAAAACAATCTGGATTTAGGCTACATTTACTTAGAAATCGAATCACTCAGAAGTCCTTTAAAATAGGAAACAGGGAATGTAGACACACCAGCATTCAAATCCAGACTCTGAGTCCATGTGCAGCCGCTCTGACAAACTTGTCAGTTCTGCACTCTCTCCATCCTGCTGACATCTTCAGTTAAACTGAGTGCTTTCAAGAATTACATTTAGTTTTTTTTTTTTTTTTTACAAACATAACATATCTTTTCTTTTTATCAGTTATTGGCAAAACATAATTTCCCATTGATTCAAGATTTTAGACTTTATGGTAATTTGCACCACAGTTACATGTAATTGTTGTGCATGTATCCATGTTAGTCATTGGCAATGAAATTCTTGAGTCACAGGCTCCCTAGAACAGTGCTCAAAGATATTTAGAGAGAAAAAACACACAAGCAAAAAGTAGAAAATAAAAGTTGTCAATAATAAACTAAAGCCATAAAATAAAATACAGACCTAAAATATAAACTCAGGAATCTGAAGCTGCTGACTCTCTCCACTGTAGTCTATTAATTGATGGGAGGGGGCGTGTTCCTCTCTCTGCCTCCTCCTGAAGTCCACTATCAGCTCCTTAGTTTTTCTGATGTATGAGATGGAGGTTGTTGTCCTGGCACCAAGATGTCAGGCTCTGACCTCTGACCTCTCTGTAGGCTGGCTCTCACCGTTGCCAGTGATCAGGCCTGATGACAGTTGTGTCGTCAGCAAATTTGACAATGGTGTTGGGAGCTGTGGGTGGCCACGCAGTCATTGCTGTGAACAGGGAGTACAGGAGAGGGCTGAGCACACAGTCCTGGGGAGAGTCAGGGTGGAGGATGTGGTGCTGCCTATCTGCACAGCCTGGGGTCTGCCCGTCAGGAAGTTCAGGATCCAGTCACAGAGGGCGCTGTTGAGCCCTGAGGTCTCTGAGCTTGGAAGACGAGCTTGGAGGGAACGATGGTGTTGGAATGCTAAACTGCAGTCAATGAACAGCATTCTCACATATGTTGTCCCTCTGGTCCAGGTGGGAGAGGGCATTACTGAGTTACCTGAAAGTCCCTTATATACTATTATGAGTACTGTAGTCTCTACCACTACAGTCACCTACACCAACTGAAAAGCCTGGAAAAGACTCAAGCTTCCCTGAAGGCAGAATGATCACCCAAGTCGAAAGCCCTTTTTAGAAGCATTGCTGTGAGAAATGGTCTGCTTGAGCCAGATGGAATGTACAAAGCATGTAGGAGACCGTAAAAGCAGCTCAGATCCTCGGGGAAATAAAAAGGTACCATCTTGATATCCTGGGGGGTAGCAAGCAATAATGCTGATAATGATGAATCCATTACCATCTACTCTAGACATGATTCCGCCCACAGCCATGGTGTTGTACTGTCAATACCCACAGAGAACTAATTAACTGAATGGAAACCTATTAGTCTTCAAGTAATAAGAGAATGCCTCAATGCACTCTGTATGATGTTAGATTACTGAGTTACTGGGGAGAGACATCTGACAATGTAAGACTAATGCTGACTAAACACTCACTAATAACAGAAAAATGAGAGAGAATGACTTGTGGTATCAGATCAATGAAAGAAAAGGAATGATCCTGGGTTAAACTTGACTAGGTACAAAGGAATGAGCCTCTTCCATCCCAGTGATAACCAGCAAAGAGTGACTATGAGGGTGACTCATAACCTTATCAACAAATGATACGTATTCACACATATTTCATACATTTTTGTGCCTTTATTCATTCCTCTGTCTTGACTTACAGGCTTCTTAGAATAACACTTTCCTTATAAGCCCTTTTATCTCCCACAGTCCACTGCCAGCATGGTTTGAGCCACTGATAATCTGTGCTACAACCCCTTCCCCCCCACACACACACACAACATTACACATTACATTACCACATCTGTATTAATAGTTTAGCTTCGTATATGCATATCAAAAAAGGTTTCTCATGACAGGTCAGGAATTGTAGGTACACACAGAATACAATGCTACACCACTACATGAGCTGCATGAAAGCAAGATGAAAGAAATAGTGTATACACACACACACACACACACACACACATATATACATATATACACACACATACATTGTGTGTAAAAACTTAACCAAGCACAGCTTTTTCACTTCATTCTGCCATATCTAAACCATGTGACTGACACTTGGTGGTTAAACTTCAGGGTCTACTTTATAGGGTCACTGACTCATGCACTACAAGAAAACCACTAGCATAGGTGCAACAAGTTTAATATTTTAATTACTGCTCACATTAATAGGAGAGTCATGCATTTCATATACAGCAGAGGAGCCACATGGTTTCAGTGGTATTATACAGAAGATTCCATTTATGAAGTCAGTCATGACTTAAAGTAATTCGTCTCAACATTTGTATTTGACGTGTTTTAAAAAAAGTTTTTGGTTAAATAGGTTATCAGTAGTATTGTTGTAGACCGTTTGATTTGGACAGCAGCTTTAAAGTTGCAGTGTAGAGAACTACAGAGAGAAAAAGTGCATACCACTATATAATTTACACGTGTTTTATAATATTCACAAATGCAAATAAGGTTTCTGTACGTGGAAAAAAAAACTAGAGGTGTATATGAATATTTGTGCAAAACAGACTGAAGCAGCCCAGAGTACCAGTGTTATGCCTGGTCAAGAGGAAACCTGAGCACAGCATAAAAAATGACTCCCCTCTTTCCTCCCAAGGTTGACCAGTGCCACCGGAGACGCAGTCCAAACACAACTGATTTATTAATCAGTTAGGGTAAAACAGGCGCCGGGAGAGCATGGCTAAAGCAATAAACAAAATAATCTGACAAAAACTAACAACTTACAAAAAAATGTCAGAAAATACAAGGCTTTTACTTACCTCTCTAACATAAACAGGATAAAACAGACAAAAATACCACACTAGGAAACCATACCGGCTAAACAGCACCACCCTCTGTGTGGGAGGGACAACAGCACAAAACAATCATACGCTCAACATACAAATACATATTATGGCTCAGGGTCAGGACAACCAGCATGGAAGCCAAGCAATGTAGTGTTGTGGATGAGGCCAGCAGCAAAACATACTTTAGCCATGTAAAAAGAGCTTACCATAAAACATGTATATGAATTTAAAAGTAGGCTATATTAAGGAGATTTTCACTGCTTTACCTTTTTATCAGACTGCCCTTTCCTTTGGCACTAAACCTTCTCAACTGTAGAACATCTGTATTATACAGTATCAGTGCAGGCCAGGCTCACTGCATCTGACATTTACCCGACTTCATGTATTTTGAAGCAAATCTAGAATAAATCTAGAACTCTTACTTGGCAATCACACAGGAAGTGATGCAATAAGACAGACTATCCAAAAGAGGGAAAAGGTTGGTGACACGTGAGTCTTGTAGGAGTACAGATGTGTCAGTGCAAATCATGAAAACACTGACACACTGAATACTGAAAACACATTTATCGTTGTCTGTGTGAAAAAAGTTTGGAGCTGTGCCACCTTCAACTAAATTCTGTATTCTTTTCCATACATTATCTCTACTTGGAAATCAAAAGTCACTGAATATAGACTGCAGAACAACGCTCCAGCCAGGGTTCAGAATATATTATGTAATAAAAAACATAAAAATACAATGTACAATAACAAAAGTATGGCATAAGCTCTCAGGGAAACCAGCCCTGATCTTCCAAATATGCCCCATCACCCCCCCTAAGGTTAAAAAATGAAGGGATGCAGGAGTAGCTGGGGCTCCTTGATGGAAAGAATATTTCTATGTATGTGTGTGTGCAATTTTACACCTCTGCAAAGAATGCACAGTTTAGATTTTTACTTGAAGAATATTAGAAGCCACAAAAAGTTGCATGCTTTGGGTGAGTCTGATCTTGATCAACTTTGTGATGCAGCATTGTGTGTGGAGGAGTACTGCAGATGAACAAGAAGGAGGTAAAGGCCCAGACACGTCCTGCTAATGATTTTGTCTTCAGTGCACTCTCACCTCCTGCAGTTTGGTGAAGTGGTGAGATCAAAAGGTGCTTTTCTTGAAAAACTCTCACTGAACTCCAAGCACTGGCTTTAAGAGGCCACATCCACAGGCTCAGAAAAGGCAGGTTAGATATTGCACCTATCATGTCCACTTGCCTTGAGATTACGACTCAGTGATACTAGCTGTTTCTATTGTCAGAGTCATTTTCCCTGAGGCCAATACTTTTGTGAAGGTTAAGAAGGGAGTTTCTTAGCTGGATGACAGGAAGGCAAGAGAGAAATAAATCACATACTGCACAACAATCAGTAATCAGTGTCTAAAATTGAATCACATTTACATTTGCACTATTATAACATGTACATGTTCATGAATTCTGAAAGTGATGCATGAGTAGAAACAGAGGTAATATTTTGTTTATTGCTGGAGGAAAAACCTACACAATAAATAATCTTCCACACTATAAATGTTCCACTGCCCTGACATCTGCCTCATACAGCAGTGTTTATCTTTACATCTTGCTCGTCAAATTATTCGACTGCCTCTTAAAGTGTCTTCTGAATAGTAGATGCTGTCATTCTGAGACAGACATTCCTGTTTTTCAAGTTTCCAACTGATGATTTGTTTTATGGTTCTCAAGTTCATTTCAGCATAATAAAGGTCTTAAGAGGAGCCATTTGAACAAAACTCAGAGGTTATCTCAAAAACTAATAACAACCAAGGGTTTTACATTGGTACAGGTATCTGACCTGCTGTCTCACCTTATCAAGCAGCAGCACTGATGATTTGATTATCTCTTTCCATGTCTGGAGTTTGTCGTCGTGGTAACGCTGCTGGGAGTCCAGGAGATGTACCCATTCCAGCTGGGTCTGAGGAGTTCTGCTGATGAGACACAGGCATATAGATAGAATAAAATAGAATAAAAAAAAACAAAATAAAAAAATTCAGAGTACAAAATAAGTCATCAAGCATTTGGAGTACACAGAGAAAGTTGTACTTCTGCACCGTCACAACACACAGACATTTATATCTGCGGAGGAGAGCCAGGTCAGAGCTTGGACACCTGTTTTTCAGGCTCATATTATAACATCATAATTTTATGAAGTTATAATCATTTTTCTCAGGGGGAATAAAAGTGCAACTGAAGTAAATGTTTTTTAAGAATGCCAATTCATAACTTATGATTTGTGGTCTTCTTCATAGACATAATGCTTTAGTAAATCAGGTGCTAAATACATGCAGATTGTTGATGCAAATTCAAAAGAACTGTCAAATGAAACAACTGAGCTCTGTGCAAGGCAGTGATGATACAACTGATTCCCTCTAATGACACAATATCAAAGTTTGAATGTAAACTCTATGTACATATGTGTGTATCTAGTGTATGTAGTAAGTATGTCTGTATGCTTCTTTCTTTTTTTGAGCCTGTGCTAGTTGTAGTGTTGTGTTTTATTTGGCCGTTGGGTAGTCCTCCATAAAAAAATAAAGAAATCAATGCAACGCAATGTTAAGCACTTTAATGCTTTAATGAGCATACTATCACAAAATTTTTAATTTTAATTTATCATCTATTGCAAAGAAAACAAAAAAATAGAGACAGGCACACCCACACACCATGACTCGTTTCTGTGTGAACATGGGATTACCTGTCGTGTGGCCGTAACCCCTGTGATACAGTGGAACTCTGTGCGGTGTACTCCAGCATCCACAGCTTGCAGAACAACATTATGTTGAGGACTACCAGCAGTATCAGGCTAGACAGAGAATGTAAAACACAGAGAGAGTGTATAACAGAACCTTTTACTACTTTTACTACTTCACTTGAAGTTACTGAAATGAATCAAAGCCATGACAAAAAAAATACCTTATACAGATCCTATGGGATGCAAGTGAAGACAAATACAGAGAAAAGTTGATTACAGATGGCAACAACAAAAAAACAAAGGAAAAAAAACAGGAAGAAGTGCACATCTTCAAATTTGTCCTGGTATATAAAATTCTGAACTGTGTCAGATGTGTCAGAAGACTTGTGTACTCTAACAGTCTATCAAATGAAAATAAGATAATGAATCAGTAAAGTCATTTATGAAGCAAATTATTTTTTTCAGCTTGTCAATTGTAAGCATGTGCTTTTCTCTGTTTTATATCACAGTAACTGAATAACTTTTGGTTTTGGGTTGCTGATCACAACATACATGACATTTGAAGATGTCGTGAAATTTTGGTGCATATTTTAAAAGCAAAATAATTAACTGATTAAAAAATGGACAGAAAAGTGATTATAAACATAGTCATAGTAACTTACAGTAACAGTAACAGAGTAAATTAATGGCAAGAGTACATGATGCTGTCTCCTTGATCAGTCAAAAACTGTTTCTGGTGAATGAGGGTTTGGCGTCCTGTTTTTGGTGTGTGATAAAACATTGTCTATTGCCAAGCAAGGAGTAATGGTACTAAACCACAACCCACACAAGACTGATGAGAAGCAGTAGTTTGGAGAACTTGTAAAGCCCAAGGCTGTCTGTTGCATGGGGTGTGTGCCTGGTCTGTGTGGATCCTACAGGAGAACAAGAAACAGAAGCAGACTGTGACTGAATCTCAAAAATGGATTTTACTGTGAAGTGCAGACTTTTGTTGACTTCTGCTGAGCTGACCTGCCACATGTTTGATGTGGTGTATGTCCTCCTCCTCATCCTCAGGCATGGTGAGGGGGCTCAAGGCCTTGCCCATGTTTCCCGGGATCCTCAGGTGATGGACCAGCGTCCGTTTCCTTCGCTGGCTAGTGCCTGTCTTTAGAGTTTTGGTCTTGGGTGACTGTCTATAAGGCTCCACCAATGCCACCTCCAACTTATTCAGCTCCAACTCTAGATGGGGGAAACAAGAGAAATAAGAATGGGAGATTTGAAGGGTTGAAGGTTGGAGTGGGAGCTGGTCACCTGGTTTGGTTTAGTTGTTTGCTCCATTAACATTTAGCAGATACTTCAGGCTGACTGGCCACTTGGTCATCTTTATTCCTGTAAATATTACATGACCACGAAGGTTACAATTTACACAGAAATAATCAGAGGTGTGGACTTTATTTGGGCTTTTGCAATTTGACTTGGAATGACTTCATATGTTCCCTATGCCCAAACATTTTGTTTTAAAATACAAAAATCAGAATTGAAATACACAGAGATTTTCCTTTCTTATAGTCATGTTCTTTTTAAATAACATTAAATAAAATCACTAGAGAACAGAAACAAAGACAGGGCTTTTTCCCCCTATTCTGAGACATGATATGGTAATTTACAAGGCAAGAGTGCCAGAGGGCACCCCCTATTGTTGGGTGGCTGCAACTGCAAGTAAAAAAAACAACCTTTAGTAAACATTTTATGCATATGTCCCAGGACATTGTGGCTATGTACATTCTCTGGACTGGAAGTTATTTGAGAAAAAGACCACTATTAGTGCTCTACTGTGTGCTAAGGCACATGTGTTTTAAATATGTTTCCTGCTGCCACATGCTCACTTTTTTTTTGTTACAATACTTATATTATGAACAGGTTTGCTGTGAATTTCAGAAGCTTTGTATGTTCATTGCTTTAAACTTGGTGAGGTGAGAACTGATGACAGAAAATTAAGAGATGGAGAGTGAGCTACATAACCGATCATCCATGCATCTCCCCTCACCAAGTTTAAAATGATGAACACACAAAGCATCTAGAATTTACAGTGAACACATACATTATGTAAAAATTGTAACCCAGAGCAAACTGAGTCCGCACAACTTCAGGAAATGTAATTACAATACATTTGCCTAAACAGACAAACACTGAAGGTGGTCTGCGCTGAGGGGGGTGCAAATCAACTCCAGTGTGCCCAGAATATCCAGGTGCATATGCAACAAGGCCAGACCTGTGTTTCAACCAACAAACTGCCTTGTTTTATAGAGTGCTTATGTTAAAATGCTACTCCTAAAAAAAAAAAAAAAAAAAAAAAAATTCATTGATTTGTTTAGTCAAATCTTTTGCCTTCCAGTTACAGCACCCAGCATCGTCCTTATTGACACACTTGCCTTGTCTTTTGTTTTTTAAAATATATAATGAAAATCTTTTTTTTTATTTTGCTTATCCCATTTAGGAAATTAGAAATAAAATAAGTTTCATAAGAGTTTCAGTTAAATTGTTCTTTTTAGATGAAAATCAATTAACCACTCATTTTTGGTTTTTTCACACACCTGGCTGTTTGCTCTGATGCAACAATAAATCATCTGCTGATTAGGATGCTTGCCTGATTCACAATTCCTGAATCTCTAAGTTACAATCAAGATCTGTGTGCCAAGATCACATCACCCATTGTCAGAACTATCATAATTATGAGAAAAACACAGAGGTTTAAAATCATCATAACATTTTAGTTAAATATTGTTTGTGTTTTGGCACTAACCTAAGTGTCTGAAGTAGTCATCCAGGCCACTCCAGAAGTTCCTTTCAATGAAGCTTTTCACAAGCCCCCACGGCTGCTTCCTGTAACAAAGCTCTGTCGACACCCTGCAAGACACACACACAAAATTTTGATGTCCATGTATGGAAATGTGAAAATGGATTTCTCTGGGGGAGGTACGGGGAGGTACAGTGGTTTTAACTACAGTGAGGAGATTGCGATAACTGAGGTAAAGTACACCTTCTTGTGCTTATGGTGCCATGAATTTACAAGTGTTAGGAGTTAGGGGTTAGGGGTGTGACGTGAGCGCTGCAACCCTCCACCTTCATCCTGCTTCAGTCTCCACAACATGCCAAATCAAAATTAATAACATGTATTTCTTCATTTTCTTCATTATGCTCATATTTAGTTCAAAGTGTATGTCATAGCACCCTTTCAACTTTTTATGGCCCTTTTGGCCCTTTTCCACTAGTACCTACTCGGCTCGACTCTCGACTCGACTCGACTGCTCAGTTTCGGTCGTTTTCCATTACAATAGAGTACCACCTCAGCGTGGGTGGAGTCGTCATAATGTGGCAACGCGCGGCCGAAACTCCAGCGACGTCATTTGTTATGCGACACAAACACGAAATTACTATGGAGCAATGGAGGCCACCAGACAAAGAAATGTCTGCACCTCGTCGTTGCTCCGCGGGGTTGATTTCTGTACAGCCATCTCTGATCGTGTTCGTTGCTGTTATTGCATTTTAAAAATGGCGCGGTTGACTCTTATGAACGACTTGAGTCGCTCTCCTGACTCATCTAGTGACGTCAGTCACGCCCTGGCCAATCAGTGGCCTGCCGTCTGCCGACGTCACATTTTCAGCTCGACTCAGCTCGCTTGGAACCCCGGCCGAGTAGGTACTAGAAAAGTACTACCTGGTACCAGGTACTAACACGCTTAACGGAAATGTGTACAAACCGAGTCGTGAGTCGAGTTGAGCCGAGTAGGTACTAGTGGAAAATGGCCATTAGTGTCTGTTAAAATGAAAGATGACTTAAGAAGACATTAATTATTATTTCTGTTGATTTACCCATGATACAATACAATCTCTGACAAGACTAAAGTAAATCAGACTCCTCTGGCTCCACCTGCTCCCTCTAAGGTCGTTGGACAAGAATCCACCACACCTGAATCAAAACAACCAATCAGAGCCAAGAGGAGTGTCTGGTAGAGTCAAAGGTTGCTGGTGAACATGCTGTGGGCAGTGCCCCTCTCCCCACAAATCATTCACTCAAGATCAGTATCTTCCAGCAAGCAAGCTAAAGCAAGCTAAAAATAAAGAATCAGATCAAGTGACTCTGTAGGGAGGGGCTTTGGAGGTGAGCTGGAGCAGTGCAGAAAGAGAAGTGAAGGAACCTGGGAAGTGTGGGCTACTTCTCTATTTCCAAAATAGATATGTCACCTTCAGTATGTAGTTGTATCAGCTGTAACACATGATAAATGTTAGGATGGTTTTGATGTCTTCAAGATCAGGGTTGCAAAACTGACTGTGGTGACGTTCTCAGAACAGGAAGATGTAGTGAGCCTACATGCTGAGTGGAAAGAGACAAACTGAGGTTAAATGGACTAACCTCAGCTAACTAACCTTTACTTTTCACAACTAGCAATGCATGTGAACTCAGTGGTCACCAAACCCTTGCTGTTTACATTCTTGTTCTGATCTCTTATCAGATGGGCCTCAGTTTGTCTGTAATGCAGTTAAATAAGTATGTTTGAATGAAGCATGCTTCTTCTGATCTTTGTTCTTGTCCTGAAACACACATGACAGTGAAATATTGTCCTCCTTACCTAAGACGACACTTGTTCTTGGCCACTCTGGTGAGCATGTAGCGGTTGAGCGTGTAGAAATAGTCGTGGTAGGGCACATCATGGGCAATCACCTCTGCATCGATAATGTAGCACTCATTCTCCTGGCTTGCCTTGTACAGAGTCTGAACTCACAAGAACACAAAGTTAGATTCAACTTTCTGCTAACCATTGCTGCACAGTTTAAGTGAGAACTTAAGAGTACAGTAGGCTACTCTATAAAATTTAATATACTGCTTTCACTGCCTTTAGAGAGCCATGGCTCATGAAATGTCCATCAACCTGTGTCTCAGTGACTGTGGCTGTCTTGGGAGCCAAAGGATTATTCAGGGCGATGGTGTACATGATCTCTCTTGTCTGATTACCATCCTGCTCTTTCCTCCATGGATGATACACAACATCTGCAAGAGGAAATATGAAAAAGTAACCTAAAGGGATCCTGTGGAGTTTATAAATATGTTGTTGTTTTGTTTGTATCACACGCGCCGTTTTACACAAAGAAGCTGATCAACAGTGACTGATGGTTCTGCACCAACAAACATACTGAAGGAGAAGACTTGGCAAATCATGAATGTAAACAATGCACTACAGCATGATATAACATACCATGGTGGCAGTTATAAAAATGTGGTTATTCTCATGATTTTATATGTCAGATATGATATGGTGAAATGTTAAAACCCCCTGGGGTATTAAGTGATTAACAGAAAGAAAGTGATATGACACACAAATGTGTTCCTGTTTATACTGACTTTTTCTGAGTGATGGCCACATTCTGTCTTAATGGAATCATTTGAGAACACAGGGAGGAGATATAAGTTGTATGTTCTACAATGACCTTACCTGAAAATTGTCTCTGTTCCCAAAACTCCCGCATGAACTCAGACTCAGTGAAAAGTAAGTCTTTCATTTTGTCCACACCAAATTTATACACCCCGTTGATGTACTGTCTGCCACTCAGGTCCTCGCAGAAAGCTTTCACCTCACCTGCTCAGAAGAGTATTGTGTGTGAATTGTGTTGTGAGGTGAAAATGTAGCGGATTGAAACAACACAATTTGGGTTACGTAAATGCATCTAAAATGTAATTTTGATGTCTTTGTTTGGACATGGTGATATCGCACACCTTCCTCATTTGTCTCAGATGAGTTGCTTAGCTCGGTGGGCACATCCTCGTTGTCACTGAGGTCCTGTGATGATGAAGGAGTGTGGCTGCTGTGCGGGCTGCTGCGGTTCTCAGGCACGGGGAGGGTCATGAGGTCTATGTCAGGGAGAGGACTGGATACATTTTCCACAATGGGCAGGTCGCACTGGTGGACCAGGAAGACCCAACAAGATCAATCAATAACACTGGAGAGAAAAAGCAGAGATCTCCATTGTTTAAAAGAGTGCTTAACTAATTTAATATTCCACTTCCATGAAGTTGGAGACAGATTTAAAAAAAAGAGTGGTCAAAGTTGAAGCAGAGGCTGAGATATTATATTAGTCACATTAAAAACAGTGGATCCCAAATTTCCAATGATACAGCCCATAGAATATTCTCATAAACCCTCTTTGCCTGGTAAAAGCACTTGTCTTTCAAACTCCATGCCTGCAGCATGGGATTTTAGTTTTTTTGTGCACAAAATGATTCAGACATATGTCCACTTTTTCCACTTCAGGAAACCTGATTTATATTTGAAAAACATTCATTCACAAACATTGCTATTTTTTCTCAAAACCCACACCCAGTTATTTTCTCAGACTTGAAAAAGATCCTGCAAACCAACATAAGACATTATACAACTGTTTTCACAGGCTGAGTAGTAGTAATCATGAGGAGTAAACTGACAAGAAGGGGTGGATTGGAATCTGTCAAAGGTCTGAGACCTTGCCACATGTTTCTGGGATTGTAGTTCCACTTTCTGTCCGTGGTCCCTTTTTGTCTGCTGCTTTATAACTGTCTAGTTGCTGTCTACAGCTCGCTAACATCAACTAGTAAACAACAACTCAAAAGGCAGCAAAATATCCTGCCATTTTTTAAAACAGCTAAAAAAGTGAAATTTCATGATGATGTAGTTAAATAACTGTAGGAACAGTGGATACATAACCACAACCACGTACCCCCCCCAACCTCGGTATTGATGACAGTACTATTACTACTGTTATGAGGTCACCATAATGCAGACTTTTCAAATAATCAGTGCTTTAGCTCATTCAACTGGCGTGGAAAAACATGAGCATAATGAGCATAAGCACCAAAAAAGCATGCTTCACTGATCAGTCAATGATAGTCATACTTAATCAGTCCTACCCATATCTTAACTTAATCAGACTTGTGTAGACAGATAAAGTCTTAATTATGAACACCCTGAGTGTATATGCAGTATAAAGTAACAACTTGACCTGTATATTCAGTAAGTGCTGTTTGTTTCTGTTTCTTCCATTCTTTCTTTTTATATAACCATGACAAAGTGTGCTTTTTCCTGCAGTCACAGTTTAATGGTTGCCCTGGTTACTCACAGGGAGTGAAGAGTCAGTGCAGGGCAGATCTTGAGGAGTGTTGTTGGGGAAGGCTTTGTGGGGAAGGATCGGGCTGACATCGGACTTGGCCTCAGTGTTCTTGGCAAGAGCGTGGCTGGTGTCGTTGTTGTTCTCGTTGTTTTCCTCCACGGGCAGCTCCTCACAGTACCTGCACCATGGAGACGGACAGCAGCTGTAGGTCAAGGTTACCTGTTTGCTGCACACTGCCTGCACTGGGCTACACATGCATGGGCATGATGTAATGGAGGTGGTAATCATTTTTGGTTTTCTTTGCTCATTCTGCTGCAACATGGACACCAAATATTTGGACTGTTTGGACAAATACCTATTACGGCTTTAAAAACACAAACAATTACAGTATCTCTTACTTTATTTTTTTCTTTGACCGACAGATTGGCAGGAATGAATAAATTACTCTATGAAGGCTTGGAAAGTTTGTCTTAATAATGGTTTTTTTTTTCATGTCAGACACAAACTGTTTTGTTACATACACAAAACCAGAATTACTTTTCATCATGTGAACGTGAAATGGAACATGTGATGGAAGCACTTTGAGTGGGATTTTTATCAAAGTGCTTAAAACTCACCCCATGGTGTTGAAGTCCTCATCAGGGGGGACATAGTCCTCATCATCACTGGTCAGGCCAAGTTCATTACCGTAACACTGGTGGACAAAGTGCCACAACTCCTTTGGACATAAAGGCTAAAAGAGAAAGAAAATGTGAGAGAAGTAACTAAGACAAAGATATGCAGAGTGATCAAATGTGTGGTGGGTAATGCAGGGAGGGTATAACAGAAAACTGTAAAAATGTAAAAACACAACTTGGGTGGCAGATAACAATACTTTAAAACTCCACTGCAAATCTTGATTTAGGATTAGAAATAGCACACAAGTGTGGTGTGTCAAACTGGTTATTTTGTATATATTATTAGGGATTGCCCCACATTATGTGAGCATTAGGAGAGAATCAAGTTGGAAATCAAATCTCAAATTCAGACATATCTTTGGAACTCTGCAATCTAATCTTTTGTAAACATATGTTGGAAATTTAAAAGCAAATGTATAAATATTTAAGGTACTAATAATCTATGATAATATACAATAATCTAAATTGAACTGCATGGGGAATATTACAGATAGATTACAACTTAACATAAATATTTGTTGAGAAAAATGTCCCTCTCTAATAATGTACTCATTAAATTGACATGTATTATAAGTATGAACATAAACAAGATAGGTAGGTTTTACATTTTATGTACATGCCATGTACATTTCTATGCCTAATCTTGAATGAAATTATATATATATATAATATTGAACAATATATAATATTGAACTGCTGTCAGCAGAACTTGATTCTTTTGGGATAATTGGCATGTATACAAATCTGAGACCACAAATGAGAGTGTGTGGTTGTTTTTTTCTTCTTTATTGAGGAGTGAGGGTGTATCAATGAGTGTAAAAAATATGTGCCTATGTATGAGACATAGTTTAACTAAATGTACATAGTATATCTCATATATACATGATTTGTGTATACAGTATGGATACATGTTCATTCGAGAGATGGTACAGAAGTAAATATACAAGTTTTAATACACTATATGGACAAAAGTATTCGGACACCTGACCATTATACCAACAGGGACTGTCAATATTCAAATGCATATACTTGGAGTTGCCCCCCTTTTGCAGCTATAACAGCTTCCACTCTTCTTGGAAAGCTTTCCACAAGATTGTGGAGTGTTTTTGGGGAATTTGTGCCCATTCTTCTGTAGAGCTTTTATTAGGTCAAGCACTGATACTGGAGGAGAAAGCCTGGCTTGCAATCTCCGTTTCAGTTCATCCCAAAGGTGCTTGATGGGGTTGAGGTCAGGGCTCTGTGCTGGGCTTTGTGTCTTCCCCAAACTGTTACCACAAAGTTGGAAGCATAGCATTGTCCAAAATGTCTTGGTATGCTGAAACATTAACATAGCCCGTTACTTGAGATAAGCGGCCTAGCCCAAACCCTGAAAAACAGCCCCAGGCCATTATCCCTCCTCCACCAAACTTCACAGTTGGCACAATGCATTCAGGCATGTGGCACAGGTGTGGCCAAATACTTTAGTCCATATAGTGTAGTAAATGTGACAAAAGCAGCAATCCTGTCACAACAATGACCGTGTAGTCAGTCTCACTTTCTCTAGGAGAGCATTCTGCCACAGTCTGAACATCATCATGTACGTCCGGTCTCTTGCTCCAAATGAGGTAAGAAAGTGCTGAGAGAAGAGCACAGTGAACAGTGAGATGAATGATGGATTCATGAGTTTGAGAGTAAATTCTAGAGTAAAGAGTAAAGTGGTTTGTCCTAACTAATGTCCACTGTATATAGAAACACAAATATATTTAGTTATTTTGAGTGTCAACATGCCGGACGAAAGGTTGCAGCTACATTTTAAATTTCAACACATCATCGTCAAAAGCAGTCTGGAAATCTAAATAATAATGTAAGTAAGTAAATAAATATTTAAATGGAAGGTTGCTTAATAGTGCTTAATAAAATGTCATGTGAATTTAGCTTTCTTGGCCATTAACAATATGTTTAGTTTTAAATGCAACAAATACATTACACATTTTAACCGATGTAATCTAACATTTAAAATGAACTCCCTCTGTACTGTACAGTTGTACATATGCAAAGTCACGGTGTGGAGCTGCCTACCTTTTCATTGTCAGTACACAGCTGGATTGCATTAGGGATTAGGCGAGCCGTCTTCTCCTTGGTCATGGAGCAAATGTCCTTTAATCGAACCATCAGCTTGAGAGGAAAGAACAGACATCACTGTAGAGCTTGATTACCATCTTACCACAGACCCAATGAAAGAAAAAAAAAACATTTTCTAAGTTCTAATCCAGTGTTTAGCTTCTTCTTGTTTTATGACAACTATTATAGATGGTCAAAACAGTTTCTATCAAAATAAATTTATATTTCAAAATTTGTCCCTTTCTCTACTTCTAAAGCACTAAAATATTTTTATGACTCATTCTATATTCCAATCCAATGTGATGTTGGGGCTACGCCTGCTCATGGACTTTGAGGTGATTTTTAAATAATGGCCACACTCGGTATTTACATTTCATCATGCAATGCATAATGCAAAAACACAGAGGCCTGTGAAAGCCTGGAAAGTGTGTGTGACACCAAATGTGACGCCATCTTGTAAAGTTCACACTCTACAGCCAGGGGACAAATTAAAGGAAAAACCTAAATAAAGGAGGGGGAAAATAAAAACATACTTCTATAAAGTTAAGAATCATTTTTCTGGTACTGTTTGTTCCCTTAGAGGGAAGAATCACTGCCAATTATTCCAAAGTTGTCAGAGTGATCACCTTTAGTGATTTAGTAGGTACTACGAAAGTACCTGGTACCAGGTACTAACATGATATGGTTCCTTTTTTCCACTAGTACCTACTTGGCTTCGAAGCTTGGCTCGACTCGACTCGGCTTCGGTTTGTACGCGCTTTCCATTACGCTTTTGTGTCGCATGCATAACAAATGACGTCGCTGGAGTTTCAAAAAGCCGTACGTTGCCACACGACGACCCCACCCACGCTGAGGTGGTACTCTATTGTAATGGAAAACGACCGAAACTGAGTCGAGTCGAGTAACCGAGCCGAGCCAGTGAGTAGGTACTAGTGGAAAAGGTCCAGTAATGGAGACGCGTACAAACCGAGTCAGTCGAGTCGAGTTGAGTAGGTACTAGTGGAAAAGGGCCAGTAGTTAGTTACAAACTAAAACCAAGTGAGTTGACTACCCCTATTGTATTGCAAAAACAAGTACTTTACTGCAAATAAAATATTAACTCTGTAAGACTATAAGTGGTACTTCCAAAGAGTCTTCCAGTTAGATGAGTGTCCTCACCAGGGTTTCCCAACGAAAGATGTTACTGTAGAAACATATCCAGTTCTCTGAGAGGTAGAGGCGCCCCTGCAAGAGGATGTCCCGCTGCAAGGCACATGAATAGTCTGGAAGGAGTCAAAAGTTGAGAAATGACTGTTTCGAAATAATACTGTATTAATATTATTATGTATAATATGTATATATATATATATATATATATATATATATATATATATATATATATATATATATATATATATAATTAGTTATCAGTTTTCAGTACAGTATGCTTTATTGACAGGAACATAACAGAGACAATACTACCAAAGAATAAAGGAATAGAGGAGAAAAAACAGTATAGTTCATAAAATCAAGAAAAAGAAGAAAACTATGAAAACTTGCTCTGTGTGCTTGTGAAAGACTGTGATTGTATTGTGATCTGATAGTGGTGTAAGTGGATTGACTGTGAAAGCTCTGAGGGACACTGGCCCTAAATTATTCATCTAACAGAAATCAGTGCAGATCTGAGGGCAGTAATCTGATTCATGAAAGGTTTTATTGTGAAGAGTGTTACAGCCCTAAAGCACAGCACCATGCTGACTGATGAAGTCCAGCCGGACCCCAGGATTGCAATAACGCAGACAGAGGTGCACATGCTATGCTCCTAACCTGTGTATGAGGATAATGGTGAAAAAAATAGTGCTAATGCTACTTGTAGCCTATGTTTAAATAATTGCACAAAAGCATTCATTTTAATGATGTTTCATATCAATCAGAGCCAGGCAACAGTGTGTTGCAGTGAGAGTATTTATATAGTATATATATTTATATAGTAGTTATAGTAGTATAGCAAGTTCTGTCTCTACTGCTACTACTGATGCTGTTGCTAGGCAACAGTCCAACTGTTAGTTATGTAGTGTAAGATAGTTAGCTGTTAACTTCATTTCAGATGGGATTCTAATTGTAATTTATTTGTCATTTAAATGTTAAAATTAACAATTAACATCCAGTTCTTTTCATCTTGTTTATTTAGGTGAGTCGTCTACCTTCTTATTCTTTTCTTTTCTCCTAAACTAGATGTTTTGGCTGCTTACTATATCCAACCAGCTGAATGTCTTGATCTTAGTCTCCACGTTTCTGTTTACGTTGTTTTTCCTCTCTCTGTCCTGGCTTGTTGTGTTAATCCCTGTGTTCAAGGTATTTACTATTTTCAGCGTTTTATTTCTGAACAGAAAACAACAACAGCTCTTCTTATTCATGTCTGCTCAGTTTGAATCCATTGAATGCTCCAACACTTTGGAGTATCTGTCATGTTTGCTCTACTACTATATTTTATTTTAACACTAAAGATGAGTGCATATCTGTGTGCTTTAGACTCACCCACAATGAGGCGCTCAGTGTCAGGCAGCTGCTTGAAAAGCTTCCTGAAGTCCTCACTGCGCTGCTTGTAGGTGGGACTCAATACCTGAACAGATGGATGGAGACAACAAAAGAAAACGTGTGTGTATATAAGCAGACAATACACCTACACAGCCAATAGCCTTTGAGTAACTTGATTTTTTTCTCCAGTCTACAGCTAGCTACCATGGACTGGTAAAGAAGGAAAGGCAGCAAAACATCATTTCATTTTTTGGAACAGCTAAAAAGGTAAAATTGATTGATTGATTCATGATGATGTAGTTAATTAATGTACACTTGGCACTGTAGGAACAGTGGCTAAAACCTTTACCCCAAAGTTTCAATTCTGGTATTCAGGTGATGGTATTCAGGATAGCCCTAGTGTCATCACAATAATGTCACTACTACTAGTCGAGACTTTTCAAATAATGAGTGAGAAGAGTCAATCACAGGGCAACAAAAGAGACAGACAAACACTCACACTTACACTCAAGGGCAATGTACAGTCACTAATTAACCTGCATGTGCTTGGACTGTGGGAGGACGCCAGAGTACCTGCAGAAGATCCACACAGGTACAGGGAGAACATGCAAACTCCACAGAGAGGGCCCCAGCCAACCAATGGGTTCAAACTCAGGACCCTCTTACTGTGAGGGGACAGTGCACGACACTGCACTACCAAAGATGTCCTATTATTAATTAATTTATTATGTCAAATAGACTTGTCAATATGTATTTAACAGAACAAAAGCCAGTGTCACAAATAATAATAAGGATCAATGAGATCACTGGAAAAAAAAATGAAAATGACGATAGGCAAGACTTGACCAATCAGATTTGAGTATGGAAATTCTTGGTCGGGTCATCCCTACAGCAAATGATCACTTTTTCTTTGATACAGAATACAAATGTGCTCTAAAACAGACATGCAGCAGAAATACCCATATTTCATGTTTTGCAAATAAACATTGGGAGAACAGAAAAAGAGCACTAGTGATGGTGCCAAGTGCACATCAAACTTCACTAGATTTTTATTTAGATTTGCTGTATTTTTCCTTCATTACTGAAGCCAGAGCAAACACAATCCAAGCAGTATTACTACTCCAGCTAGACGCGGAAGAGAGCTGTGATGAGCTCAGCTAACCCAGACTGGACCTGGTTACTCAGCATCTCGGATCACGGATGAATTATTATGGTATTTCTATTGTAGTTGGTGATTTTAATCAGAACTGTTTTCCACAACAGAACAAATTCCACCTGCATGTCCAGGTGGAGCACCAGTGGGAGCACGTTTACATGAGCCCTCCAGCGCCCCCTCTGTTGACTATCAGACCATATTTCTCCTGTGAACTTACACTCAGTAGAAAGCAATTAAACCCATCTAAAAAAAATCACGTCAACTGTGGGCGCGCACACGCACACACACAGACACAGGAATATAAAAAAGACAGTCATCTGCAGGGCAGACCTGGAGTTGGAATCGGCTGAATAGAGGTGATACAGGCAGCGAAACAGAGACAACAACCACAGCCAGTGGCAGCCTAGGTCAGTTTCGTTGGTAACAGGATAAGATAATACTGAAACACTATCTGTAACTTTTTGATAACTTTGGCTACAGTCTCCTGAACTGTAACATTCAAAACACTAGTGCACTAGTGGAAAGTGCTGCTTTTCTCCTGGCTTGCTTCCTAGTTCGCTCTCCAGCTTCAGCTAGCTAGCTAGCTACGGCTGGGTTGGGTTGAATTCAATTAGGATATGTTCAATCTCTATTCTGTAAAAATGAATACTTGACCAAGCAAAATTATAACGTTGTCATGATGTGTTTAGGTGTAATCTTGTAAAATGTAGTTTTTCGCGAGAAACAAATACAGTTGTTTGAAGGAGAAATCTGTTGATCTTTTAACAGCAGAGTGAATTATGTCCTGTTTGACTTCCTAAAACTAGTTCTAAGCATAATACATTACAACAACTACCAATATTATAGGTTACTTTGATCAAAGCAAGTATTTAAATAAAATTATAATTATTTTCTTATTGTGACGTTATGGGAAATGGGGGAAAAAAGGGGAGGTCAAGGATTCGCTTGACTCAGAGAAAGTGAATGCAAATATAAGTATAGATAATCTGCATTAATGTAATCATTATGGATGGATTTTAGTGTAATATACTGTTTATCTTATCAAGTCTTAAATCCCACATTTCCCTCCTGTTTTCACAGGCACGGCGAGAGACACAGGCCCTAAAACCGAGGTCAGTCAGATTTGGGTCCTGCTGTTGAGATAATGTAACATGGGCTACATCAATAAGGCTTGTCCATCAATAAGTTTCACCACTATTTCCTTGTAGTGAAATAAACAGTTTCAAGTTGCATTATGGTTTATGTACAAGTGTAAGGCGAACTTTAAGAAAACCCCTTAAAAGTTGCAGTCAGTAAGATTGAGAAGAGACTGGACTTAATATTAGAGCAAGTTCAAAGTCCCTCCCTTTTCTCCCTGCTGAGCTCCAGCTTGTCTTCAAAGCCCCTCCCCACAAAGATACTTGATTTAATTCTTTCTTTTCAGCTTGTTTTTCTTCATTTGTCTTATTCTACTTACTTATTTTTGTTGTGCAAGCTGATGCTGACAAAGGAGGCATGGCAGAAAATCTCATTTTTTGGTTGTTTATTCACCATTAAGTCAAATGTGCAGTGGAGCAGAGTCTGTACAGAAGCAGCAATTGAAGCTCCGTAAGATACTCTGTTCTGAGTCTGATTTTTATCATAGATTATCTGTCTTATGGTCTACTGTCAGGACATAATGATGATAAGCTGATTTTTCTTTGGTGAATTACACTTGCTCAACAGTTTTTTTTTCTTTGTTTGTATTTGGTTGGTTAGTGATTTGTTTTTGTACAGAGCTGTAAAGTGTTTAAAACTGTCATGGAATAGATAACTAAAAAAGATGTGGTACCACAAAGTAGTTTAAAGTGCAAGGGAACTATAATGATGTATTACAAAAATACTTCTCTAGCATGTAATACAGTGCTTACATTGCTTAAAGTACATATCTATTCTCTAGCATAATCAGTGATAACATACACTTTTAATACACTTCTACTCTATATTATAGTATAATATAACATACCTTAATCAGAATCAGGTTTATTGCCAAGTAGGTTTTCACATTCATGGAATTTGCCCTATTATGTAGGTGCATAAAATATAAACAAAGTAAGTAGAAAAAAATATAAGGGTAAAAGCAAGGAGTCTGTCAATCTCTCCTAGTCTGGCCGTGCCCTTGTTTGCGCAAGATTGGTAGTTGCTTCTGACATCATAGCTCCCAGGATCACAGGGACACTCAAATCCCTCCACCATAAGGTGGCAATTCCCAAATATCAGACAATATCCCTTAAAGAACTGTATAATTTTCACAGTCTGTTTTTTAAGTGTTATGAAGTAGGTAAATTGCAAACATTGTTAATGGTTTCCTTTGTCTCAGTGTAAGAGCTTTTCTGAGCTGTCATCAGGGTTAGAGTTAGATTGAGGCAGACAGTGGTTTGTCCATGGTGTTCTGCTGGTAGATTCTTTTCATTAGATCAGTGTGACTTAATGCAGCAACAACGCATTACCTTGGGCAGAGAGTTATCATTCCATCATATCAAGTACCTAGATAGCCAAGGATTTTGGTGTTACGTTTGATACCGCACTTTCTTTTTATCAGAATCTTAAATCTAATCTTAAACCTTAACTTAAAACAGAAAATTTGACCATAACTTTATTTGCACTTCACTGGCTTCATGTACATGTCAGATTTTATGCTGCTTCTGATGACCGATAAGATTATAAAAGGGCACACCTCATCATATCTGTCTGACCTCAGTAAACCTTATGTCTCATCAGGTGCTTCCTGCTGTCAGAATACTGGGCTTTTCTTCATCTTCTTCATCTTCTTCATCCGCTTGGTCCGGGACCGGGTCGCGGAGGCAGCAGTCTGAGCAGAGATGCCCAGACTTCCCTCACCCCAGACACTTCCTCCAGCTCTTCCGGGGGGAGGGGGGACTCCGAGGCGTTCCCAGGCCAGCCGAGAGACATAGTCTCTCCAGCGTGTCCTGGGTCTTCCCCGGAGGCCTCCTCCCGGTGGGACATGCCTGGAACACCTCCCTAGGGAGGCGTCCAGGGGGCATCCGAAACAGATGCCCAAGCCACCTCAGCTGACTCCTCTCGATGCGAAGGAGCAGCGGCTCTACTCCGAGCTCCTCCCGAGTGACCGAGCTTCTCACCCCTATCTCTAAGGGAGTGCCCAGCCACCCTGCGGAGGAAACTCATTTCGGCCGCTTGTATCCGCATGATCTTGTCCTTTCGGTCATTACCCAAAGTTCATGACCATAGGTGAGGGTGGGAGCGTAGATTGACCGGTAAATCGAGAGCTTCGCCTTTCGACTCAGCTCCTTCTTCACCACGGACGGTCCGGTACACCGACCGCATAACTGCGGACGCTGCACCAATCCGCCTGTCAATCTCACGCTCCATCTTTCCCTCACTCGTGAACAAGACCCCGAGATACTTGAACTCCTCCACTTGAGGCAGGACCTCTCCACCCACCTGGAGAGGGCACGCCACCCTTTTCCGGTCGAGAACCATGGCCTCGGATTTGGAGGTGCTGATTCTCATCCCAGCCGCTTCACACTCTCGGCTGCAAACCGCTCCAGTACATGCTGAAGGTCCTGGCCTGATGAAGCCATCAGGACAACATCATCCGCAAAAAGCAGAGATGAAATCCTGTGGTTCCCAAACCGGACTCCCTCCGGCCCCTGGCTACGCCTAGAAATCCTGTCCATAAAGATTATGAACAGGACCGGTGACAAAGGGCAACCCTGCCGGAGTCCAACATGCACTGGGAACAGGTCTGACTTACTGCCGGCAATGCGAACCAAGCTCCTGCTCTCTGGTCGTACAGAGACCGAACAGCCCTTAGCAAAGGCCCCCGGACCCCATACTCTCGCGGAGCACTCCCCACAGAATACCACGAGGGACACGGTCGAATGCCTTCTCCAGATCCACAAAGCACATGTGGACTGGTTGGGCAAACTCCCATAAACCCTCAAGCACCCTGTGGAGGGTATAGAGCTGGTCCAGTGTTCCACGACCAGGACGAAAACCGCATTGTTCCTCCTGAATCCGAGGGTCGACTATCGGCCGAATTCTCCTCTCCAGTACCCTGGCGTAGACCTTCCCGGGGAGGCTGAGAAGTGTGATCCCCTGTAGTTGGAACACACTCTCCGGTCCCCCTTTTTAAAAAGAGGGACCACCACCCCAGTTTGCCACACCAGAGGCACTGTCCCCAACCTCCATGCAATGTTGCAGAGGCGTGTCAGCCAAGACAGCCCCACAACATCCAGAGATTTGAGGTACTCAGGGCGGATCTCATCCACCCCCCGGCGCCTTGCCACTGCAAGGAGCTTGCGAACTACCTCAGTGACTTCGGCTTGGGTGATGGACGAGTCCACCTCAGAGACCCCAGCCTCCGCTTCCTCATTGGAAGGCAAGTCGGTGGGATTGAGGAGATCCTCGAAGTATTTCTTCCACCGTCCGACAATGTCCCCAGTTCGAGGTCAACAGCTCCCCACCTGCACTGTAAACAGTGTTGGCAGAGTACTGCTTCTCCCCTTCTGAGGCGCCGGACGGTTTGCCAGAATCTCTTCGAGGTCAACCGACCGATAGTCCTCCTCCATGGCCTCACCGAACTCCTCCCAGACCCGAGTTTTTGCCTCCAGGACCGTCCGGGCTGCGGCTTGCTTGGCCTGCCGGTACCTGTCAACTGCGCTTCAGGAGTCCCACAGGCCAACATGGTCCGATAGGACTCCTTCTTCAGCCTGACGGCATCCCTTACTTCCGGTGTCCACCACCGGGTTCGGGGAAGTTGCCGCCACGACAGGCACCAGAGACCTTGCGTCCACAACTTCGAACCGCCGTGCAGTCGACAATGGAGGCAGAGAACATGGTCTTCACTCGGACTCAATGTCCCCAGCCTCCCTCGGAATCTGTGAGAAGCTCTTCCGGAGGTGGGAGTTGAAAGACCTCCCTGACAGAGGGCTCGGCCAGACGCGTTCCCAACAGACCCTCACAATACGTTTGGGTCTGCCAGGTCTGTCCAACTTCCTCCTCTGCCAGCTGGATCCAACTCACCACCAGGTGGTGATCGGTTGACAACTCAGCCCCTCTCTTTACCGCTCGAAAGTGTCCAAGACATACGGCCGGAGATCAGATGAAACGACAACAAAGTCGATCATCGACCTCCGGCCTAGGGTGTCCTGGTGCCACGTGCACTGATGGACACCCTTGTAACCATGTTTCGAACATGGTGTTCGCATTATGGACAAACTGTGACTAGCACAGAAGTCCAATAACAGAACACCGCTCTGGGTTCAGATCGGGGAGGCCGTTCCTCCCGATCACGCCCCTCCAGGTATCACTGTTGTTGCCCACGTGAGCGTTGAAGTCCCCCAGTAGAACAATGGAGTCCCCAGTCGGAGCACTATCAAGTACCCCTCCCAGGGACTCCAAGAAGGCCAGGGTACTCTGTACTGCTGTTCGGCCCGTAGGCACAAACAACAGCAAGAGACCTATCCCCAACCCGAAGGCGCAGGGAAGCGACCCTTTCGTTCACCGGAGTGAACTCCAACACATGGCATGGCTGAGCTGGGGAGCTATAAGCAAGCCCACACCAGCCTGCCGCCGCTCACCCTGGGCAACTCCAGAGTAGTGGAGGGTCCAGCCCCTCTCAAGGAGCTGGGTTCCAGAGCCCAAGCTATGCGTGGAGGTGAGCCCGACTATCTCTAGCCGGTACCTCTCAACCTCCCGCACGAGCTCAGGCTCCTTCCCCCCCAGCGAGGTGACATTCCATGTCCCTATTGCCAGAGTTTTGGTCCAGGGATTGGGTCGTCGAGGCCCCCCGCCACGACTGCTACCCAAACCACATTGCACCGGCCCCTCATGGACCTTCCTGCGGGTGGTGAGCCTACTGGAAGGCGGGCCCACGTCGCCATTTCGGGCTGAGCCCGGCCGGGTCCCGTGGGCAAAGACCCGGCCACCAGGCGCTCGCCACTGAGCCCCAACCCCAGGCCTGGCTCCAGGGTGGGGCCCCTGTAACGCCAATCCGGGCGACGTAACGGTCCTTGATGTTCTTCTGTTCATGATGGGCTTGTGAACCGCTCTTAGTCTGGCCCGTCACCACCTGTTTGCCATGGGAGACCCTACCAGGGGCGTAATGCCCCCGACAACATAGCTCCTAGGATCATTCGGGCACACAAACCCCTCCACCACAGTAAGGTGGCGGTTCAAGGAGGGGTACTGGGCTTTTCCCAGAGTTAAAAAAAGTCAGCTGGCTGCAGGGCCTCCAGTCATGACCCTTGCCTCTGGAATAATCTTCTTCTGCTGTTGACAGTCTGACTTTCTTACAGTCAACAGAGAAAGTCAAGGAAGGACTCATTTTGTTCGGTTATGTTAAAAACTCACCTAATAACATTCTGTTGTTTATTCTTGTCTACCTCAGGCCTCATACCTGTTCCTTTCCTATTCTAGCTGCTTCCGGTGGGTCAGTCTTAGTCTAAGTGAACCTATTAGCATTAGTACAGTGTAGTCTACGTTTCTCCTGTGAACAGGAAATCAACTAATTAACTGTTAACTTTTTGATAACCACTACATTTCTCCAACCCTCTGTTGTTTTTGTCTCCCACAAGCCACCAAGCTGTGTATGTCTTTCTCCCTCTATCTCTCTCTCTCCTGCCTCTCCCTCTCTCTCCACAGCCTTCTCCTCCTTTTCACTCAGTCTTCTCTCTCTCTCTCCAGACTGTCGATGCCACATCCAGACGTTGATCTGGATCATGGTTCCGCAGGAGATTCACTGTCTCCTCTTCTCTCCCTCTCTTCCTTATTTGCATGTTATCATGTCTCTCTGGGTTTCTTTGTATCTCCTATCTGTGTGAATGCTGTTTTACTTTACTTACATTTTGTTAAATAAATCAATGTTAAGTTAAAAGCCATGTGTGGTCTCCTCTTTGTCATTCACTTGGCTGTGACACGTCACTTTTGACTTTTTCAGTATTTAACAACAAACACCTTTTTTCCCTAAGCTGTACACTTGTGCTCTGTGAATAAATTTAAAACTCATATTTAACTGTACAATATTATTGATAACATATCTCCTTTGTAAAATCTTTTGCTTTTGATGCTCTTTTTGAATCCTAGAAAAAAACAACTAATTGAGCTTTGTGTCTCACTTAATATTCAACTTGAGAGAAAAATGTGCACCTGTCTAGATTTTGTAATGTGTATGTGAGAGAAAGCTGTGGGTAAAGTAACAAACATGCACAGGAACAACAGCAGCGTAAAACCTATACCAGCAGAAACACTAGATGAACACGAATAACTAGATGAAGCACAAGTACTCATATGGTTATATTTGAAAATACAGTTATGTCCTCTCTCCTCTATCCCCAGCATAATATCCACTAGTGGCGGTCTCATTTGTTCACAGTAATTATCTAAGGTTTCAAAACCACTGTGGTAAGGATGATTTAATGTGAATATCACAAAACAACTGTTTTTAGAGACATACACAATTAAAACATAACAGTCATATTCAGGTATGAAAACACAACATACCAAAAGGGTAGACAGTAGATAAACCAAATGAACTTACATTGTACCAGCTCTGACTTTTCTGTGGTCACATCAAAGCATGGGTGATGTGGTCAGGGCAAAGAGAAGGGAGAATGACAACAATAAATCATTTAATCAATAATAAAAATAACAGTTATACATTCTTAGCAGTGTACTGTAATGCATAGAGCTGCCAAAAAAAATCACATCAGCAAAAAATCACATCTCTACTTGATTCTTTGAAAACAGAATTTCGAAAAGGCTGAGCTTGTAATATCATAGAAACACCCAGTTCTTGTCATTGAGATTGTGCCTTTAAACTAATATCAATGTCAATGCTGACAGCTGAAATGATTCTGAAAGCATTGCTTGAATTGCAGAAATGTGACAGTTCAAATGCATTGACTAGATGGTAATTAAGGCTTTTCTAGTCTTCTGCCCACTGCCAGCACTTTTACATGTCTACATACAATACATGTCATTCACCCCGCTCATGATGGAGGCATCCATGCAAGGTGCCATGCTGCTGCTGAGGATCTATGGTAATACTCAAGCTAATACCCACCACGGCACTGTTGACAAACCTGGAGGCAGAATTTGAAGCTGAACCGCATTACATAAAGAGAAGCTCAACTTGATAGCAAGCTGAACTGTAATACTGTAAAAACTGCAAGTTGACATGAACTGCTCGGAAAAACTGGAAGAGGTAATATTTGTATTGGTATCACACAAATTAACTGAATTGCTAAATTCTTTGGAATCATTGCATTGGCCTAAAGAACTGAGATTTGCAGAGCATTGCTGAAAATGCAGAGTTTTGAATTAAGTAGCCTGAGTTAGAAACTGAACTGCATTACCTAAAGAAGCTACCTGAAATACATTGCCAGGAAAGCTGGAAGCTAAACTATAATATTGCCAGTGGTTTTCATTTCTAATGTAATAAAGTGTTGAAAATGCACAGAGAGAGAATACAGGCACACATGTCCATAAAGACCAGAGAGCTTCAACAGTTTAATGGTTTGTGTAGCTTAACATATTCAGTATAAGAAAAGAATACTGTAAATGTTGTGGTTTGCGTTTTGCCTTGTTTTCTGTGTTTTCCTGTGCCCCTTGTGTTTTCTTGTGCCTCATCTTCCTTGGTGTTTCCTACTTTGTTTGTCTTGTGTTCGGTTTGTCCTTGTGTCCTCCCTGTCCCTCGTTCCCTGTGTGTTCCCTGTGTCCTGTGTCAGTTGTTTCTTGTTTCCCTGTCCTTGTATTTTTTGTGTCTTGTTTGTCTCCCTCAATGTGTTAGTTCTTGTTCTTGGTCCTAGAGTTTGTCAGTTTTCTGTCTGGCTGTGTGCACTTCCTGTTTTATTTTGTATTCTTGCCTCTCCTCACTTGTTGAGCACTTTACTTCCTGCCCTTTTGTGTTTCCCTCCCACTCTCATTTTGATTACCTGCTCTGCCCCAATTAGTTTCACCTGTTCCTTGTTTAGTCTCCTCACCTGTTTCCACTTCCTTGTCCCCTCACAGTGCAAATATATACCGGTCCGTTTCCTTTGTTCTTTGTCATGTCGTCTGTGTTGCCACCTGTCCTGTGCTCTTGTACTCCATTTGTTCCTGCCTGTTGGTTATTGCCTGCCTTGTTCCTGCCTGTCTGTTCCTGTTCCCCGTGTTCCTGAAATAAAGAGTCACTGCATCTACTCTGCCTGCCTCGTCTGCGTTCCTGGGTTCCAACTGCATTCCGCCCTGCACCTATCCTAACAGTAAAACTGTAAACTGAATCTGTAGGTCATGTTAGTGAAATGTAAAGGCTTAATGATTTCAAAAAGCTAAAAACTGGTTTAATAGTTGAAAATCTTGTGGCCGTTGAAAGTTTAAATGGAGTCTGTGTGTGGAAGGAGTAACACTTCAAAGTAGAATAGGATGAGGAGGATTAAAAAAATGTTGAAAAAAGCTTAATATTTTAAAAATTATAAAAAGCAGAAACTAAAGTCATTTTGATATTTCAGTGATTTCTGTATCAAAGTGTAGTCAAGAAATATCGTTCAGAGGAAGAATACATAGAAGAATAAGTAATAATAAAGACTAATAACAATAGTGTAAATGCAGACAGATTGCAGTTCTGAATCCAGTTTGGTGATGGGTTTTCTTGAGTCCTCTAAGTATAGTTTAGTTTTGAGAACATCTTGTAAAAGAGTTTCTCTATATACAGTGGATAGATACATTTTGTAAGGACATACTAGATGAAGAGATGTAGTCATTATATAGATTGTTAAACCTTTGAAACTAATTTCTCTCTCAGTATTTAATATTTAAATGGCCATTAGAGGAATGGACTTTTATAGCCAGTTCAATGTACTTTACAGACTAAACTAAACTAAACCAGTTTCATGCTCCTACCCCGCAATCCTGATGCAAGTTCTTCATATCTGTATTATTTCCTTACACCTTGAACTACTTTCTGCCATAGGTGAAGATGCTGTTCACATGTCCCCAACATTTTTTCAAACAGTCAATTTTGTGTTGATTTTATTGTATGGATTTAAACCTTATGCTTAGATTGAGTCATGATTGGTTGAAATTGACTCCTGAACCCTTGTGAATTCTAATATAAAACAAGGCATATTAACTTAACATCCAAGGTAAGGTTGATTTATTTAGTTAACTTTGTTAATGTTATATAGTAAATACAGTCAATATAGTTGTGAATGTTACCCTGAGTATTTGCGTATTGCTGACTCTATGTCTCCTATCATACCCCTTTCTCTGCAACACTCTGCCAGTTGAGATCAGACTTTTTTGAAGCCTTTTAATCCAAACTTAAACCTCATCTTTTCACCTTAGCCTTGTAGCTGTTACCATTATCCTTCCTAACATTTTTCCATTAGAAATAGTTGTTTCTAAGTTTTTTTGTTTTTTTTTTGGCTTTATTATGTTCTAATCAAAATACAGTTTGATAGCATAATGCAATAAATTTGGGCAAATTGCACACTAACTTAATGTTTTACGTACTGTGATATGTATTGAAACATACACTGGAAAGAATAGTGCCCAACCTCTGCTCAACAACATAATGTATCAGGGTTAAATTAGAGCTTGCTTCTGTCTGCTCACCTTGGAGTTTTTGCCACCAGTGCGGGTGCTGGTATTGCTGGGATGGACGGACTGGGAGAAGGTACGTTGGTGCTGAATGGTCTGTTGTTGTTCAGGGGTGGTTGTGGGCCGATCTGAGGCCTGGTCTGATGAGGTCTTCTCCACCATGCTGCTGTCAGCCTCAGGACTCAGCTGTGGTGTGGACGAGCGGGAGCACTTTCGCAGGACAGGTGAGCAAGGAGGGGTGGTCCGGTTCGAGTTTATACAAGTGGCAGTTCTGAAAAAAGAGATGAAGGGCTTAAAGCTTATATTGACCTGCTGACTTTGACCTAAAATTTCTTTTGGTCTGTGACAATATGTGACAGTTTTCACATTATAACTTGATCCATTATTGTATAATAAATGTTGAATAAACAGCTTCTAAACTTGAAAAAGCTCATGGAAAACATCTCAGTAATAAGTTGATGACTCATGTGAAATGTGATCAAACACAACAATTCAGATCAATGGAAACTTGTTCACTGCACAGTCATTCTGTTGTTACTATCAAATCAAATGTAGACTTACTATAAAGATAATTCCAATTTCCAGTAAAATTGTATTGTCTTTACACTTTAATAGGAAAGTATGACACACACACATGACCAACACATGCAGTGACATAGAAAACTAGAAATAATACAGGACAGCATGAAGAATTGCCACTCAATTCTTATTCTATTAGAATTATTCAACTATTGATTATTGGTGTTCTCCTACTAAAAAAACATGTGACCAGGACTGCTGTGGTAATGCGTAGACCTTCTCTACACTAGCAAGCTAGTGTGTGGAGTCAAATGTTTAAGTGTTGCCTGGCAACAGTCAAGTCCCAGTCCAGCTGCAGAACTCTTTGTGTTGGTGGAGCTAAATAAATGGTTAGATGAAACAAACAAATCTTAATCTATTGTTGCTACAGTTAACTGAGAAATGGCACTTGTAGAACTGTTGTATAAAAGAAATAACACACCAAAGGGATTGCCCACGGCCTCGTGCCTCGATCAAATCACAGCTATGTTGATATTCAGTAAGCAGCACAACGTTCTACATTACATCATTACAGATTACAGAAGCCCCCAGGCAGACTTAGTTACCTATTATAAAAGTTTTATCTGTGGGTAAGTTGAATAAATATGCAATATATATATTTTTTATATATAATCAATCTAAAATATACATAGTATATTTACGCATACTCGTCTGTCTGCAAATATAAACACAGTGATCACACTGCATCACCATGTAAAGTGACTTTGTGTCTCGCTAACCCACGCTAAATCATTTGATGCAGCGGACATGGTGGGATGTCAGTTGGTGCAACATGACAAATCCCCCCTGAGTAACACACAGGCACTCCACTGCAATGGAGTGGGACGGCAACACAGATGCAGGACAAGGCATTATTAGGAGAGACACTAACCAACCTGGCAGCCATGGAAGACCTCAGCCCACAGCGTCAGCCTCTAACTGCTTCATTCATCCACTCACTGAGACAGCAATAACAGCAGAAGAGGAGGAGACAGGGAAGCAGAGAGAAAAGAAGAGGAGGATGGGGCTGTCTCTGAGAATCCTTGCCAAGGAATCCATGCATGAGGTAATCATACACAGACACTACACTGCCCCATCCAAGAAAGTGAACTGAAGATGTCAGTGCTTCATGCTTCTTTCCTGTATTCCGCCTTAACTGTTTTCCATCTCTTTTTATTCCTGCTGCCGCCACTGCTGCTGCTGCTGCAAAGCCCCTCTTTCTCAAAGTCCTCCCTCTCTCAGCCCCCCCGCCAACCCACCATGCTGTGATTGGGTGCCAAAGCAAAATGCTAGAGAGCTGCTCCAATGCCGCTTTGTACTATGAGCTCCAGCATTGTGTACACAGGGTGACTCCCACTGCTCACTATTTCATGAGCTTCATGAATGAAAGCTGCTGACGAGGATTAACCCTCACTGTCACACCACACTGTTGACTCCTCCCCATTTCACAGACTCCCATCTTTTCATCTGGTTCCTTTCTTCTCCTTTTTGCTCTAACATACAACTTACACACACACTAATCCATTCCACTTTCTTTGTTTAGTGCCTCCTTTACTCTACTGCTGTTATCTCTATACCCCATCATCCCCTTTTCCATATACAAAAAGGAACTGCTTTTTTTAGTTCATTTTTGGTTCATTGGTTCTGATCATGATTTGTAGTATGATGTAGTATATGTACTGTGATTTTTGTAGTATCTCTGATGTACTTTTTAGACACCCCCTACACGCTAATCTCACAGCTGACCTGCTCAGAAAACAGCTCGTTTTGATGAATGAGGTTGTAGTTTGACATCTATCTTACTACAATTGGATTAACAGCATTTCATTAGGATTATTGATTGGGAAGTTCAAATTTATGAATATATTTTCCAACTTTACCAAACCTATACTTGCAAAATACCTAATCCTGTCACACAAATGAAGCACCTCTGCATCACCAATAAACTGCTGTGTCATCGTCTGGCTCTGTTCATGTTCTCTTTGTGCCCTTCTGGAGCCAGGCCAACATTATTATAAGGTTAATGTAATATTACTTAAACTAGCAACAAAAACATTACGAATCTTCCAGAGAAGCTGATATAGAGAGGGCAAAAAAAGGTACCCGCAGCTTGTGAGAAGTGCTGGTATGCAATAAAAAGTCAACAGTGCTCAACAGTGCTTCCAGTACTCTGAGTTTCATTACACTATAGTTTTGTATCATTAATTCAGCAGACTGTACAGTGATACACTCAGTTGGGCCAGTTGGTTTTTGTTGTGCATGTTCTCATTGTGCCTCACTGTATAACACATGGTGTTTGACAAAGAATGCAAAGTTTGCGTATGCCCGTTGTTACATTGCAAAGAACAACATTGGCAGACTACCAGTTCATTGATGTTTGGTTAGCACTACTATGTCTAATTACAACTTGTCAAATAACTATAAATAAATAATTTATTATCTTCTCTTTTTAAGTTATTACCACCAAAGGAAGAAAGCACAGTACACATGCTCAGAATATTCTTCTATGGTATTTGACAACGCACTGATGTAGACTGACGTAGAGCATTATTCTTATCCTTACAAACACTAAAGCTAAACATTGTTATATTTCTCTTCCAGTACAATGTTCAATCCCTTGCACACTGTTGATCCCATTCTGTCGGGTAACCCAGATTCCTATTCTCCCTTGGGACAGATCCCTGTGATATGGGTTCACAGGCAGCCATTTGAGATCTTGTGTACAGGCAACTGAGCCAATAAAGGTCATTTTAGAAGCTATAAATGTCCACAGAGCTGTAAGTTGTAAAACAGGTCACAGAGAAAGGAAAGTGCTGAATAACACATTTTTAATACATAGAACAGAGTGACATTGAAAAAAAAAAGTTTCAAAAATATTATCTAACTATAAGAGTGACAGATGCTGCTACAGCCTACTTAATTCAATCCACGCTCTCCAAATGATCATTTTCATTTCTAACCATTGCCATGGTTAAGAGGACATGATAACACAATAATAATAATAATAATAACAACAACAACAACAACAACAACAACAATAATAATAATAATAATAATAATAATAATGCACTTTATACAGAATTGTACAATGACTACAAGTCATTAGGCAAAAAACTCATAATAGATCTACCAGTGGTGCTATAGCTACATTTAAAGAACCAGTTCATCAGCATTAAATTCAATGCTATGTCTCAACATTACGGACGACTCTTATACCAGCTTTAGTCCCTTCAAAATTGATCATCTTGTTGAAAGTGCTGCAGGCTCACTGCGAATAACACTCGACTTCATTGCCTCATTGCAACAAGAAAACAGTTTACACTAAATGAAAACAAGCTAAGTAAAAAGAAGTAATTAGACAGGGCAATGCTGTGCGGAGGTGAGCCAGTTCACACCATAGAGAGAGTGGAAGGGATCTGGAACATAAACTCACCCTAATTTTAAAAAAAAGAGCACTCTTCCTTCTAATCTTATAAGCGACTAGTTCAATAACTCACATGAACTCAAGAAACTGAAATATAATACTAAAAAAACATAAATCAATGAATAATAATAAAGGAAACAAACTGTAAAATTAATAGAAGAAAAAAAATCAGAGGTGTCATCAATGGATGCACTGAAAACCTTTCATTAGCATTGTCAGTAGAGTATGAATACTTGTTTGTGGGATTTTAACACAGGCTTGCCATTATACATGGTCATGCACTCAATTGGAGAAATAGATTTAACTTTTCTAAATATACATGTACCTAATGAGGACCACTCAATTTTTTTTACTCTTCACTTTTGACTGGTAATGCCAGAGGAATTATCATTATAGCTGGAGATTTGAATTGCGTACTAATTAAAAAGTTAGATAAACTTCCTACAGATAGTGGAGACTGAATGCACTGATACAGAAAGTGAAAAAAATGAAAACATTTAGACTTAATGTCAGGGTTCCATGAGTTGTTGTCAGATAAACTCTTTTTGTATTTCCAAGCTAGATATTAGCTGTCTGCTGCCAACTGTCAACTTAAAGAAACAGCAACTTAAATAGCAACATAACTGTATAGAAATGAGGGAAGCCTAAAAGCTTTACAAAATTGTAGACAAAAATTTGATTCGCTGTGGACATATAAAGTGGAAGGTGCCCCCAGATTACCTGGTAGGACATACTGTGAGATGGATAACAGGGCAAACAAGCTGGAAACAGTAGCATTCACACTACAAAGGATGGGTTTAATGCATCCCAGGCCACGGCGGCAAGTGGTTTGAGCGATTGGATCACAGTGCGTCTTGGTGGTCATTTCCTCTTGCATGTTAAAATCAAGTGTAAACAGGGTCCATAAGCTTTTATTAAGAACAACACTCAGTGTGTGATTGTACTTGTTTTTGTACTTGTATTTAGATTAAAAAAAAAACATAAGACAAACATTTGCAAACCTTGCAAGATTGTTAAAAGCACAAAAGTGGAAAGCACAAAAGCTATAAACTATAGTCTTCTTTAAGTATCCACGCTGATGAATTGCATGAAGTATATTATGTCCTATACAGAACTACCCTGTCATGTTAATTCACAAGCAAAACACACAAGTAGTGTTGAGAATGAACTTTGTCACTCACGTAACCCTGTGGAAGGCCAGCTTTCTCTTGAGACAAGACACTTGAAGATGGCAGCCCTGCTTGACAGCGGTGCAATTTTGAACCACCATTATGAGTCATTCAGCAATTACAGTTTTACTGTCCCAAAGCCTGCTAGATGATACATCCTCTTCTCTCCCTCTGCTGCTCAAAATCTCAGCAGCAGCTTTCCTCTTTATGCCTACCCATCGAAAATTGCCTCTCTTTGCACCTCCCTTTCCTCCTACTTATACCTGCATCTATCTACTTCCTTTCTCCTTTGTATGCTATACTCTTTTCAAGTGACCTACTTCTTCTAGGCCATCTATCTTATTCTGGTCAACACCTGCTCACATTTCGCACATTTGCAGGTACACTGTTCATCCTGCAGCCCAACACTGCATGCTTGCACAGGATTATCACATTTGTCATGTGCTGTCTACACAGACCAGTCTACCTGTCTTTAAGTAAATAAGTCTGCATGAGCATGAGATTTTTTTGTTTCCTTGGTACCATGTTTTACTATGTCTTACTTATCTAATAAATGTTTATGAAAGTGTTTTACAATGACAGAAGCTGTACAAATGATGCAATACAGTATAATTTATATTGGGTGGAAGAATACAGTGGTAGCCTGTATTAAAGTGTTAAAAAGTTAAGGCGTTAAAGGCTTTTTAAATTAGAGTGATGCTTGCTGAAGGTCAACTAATAATCATCAATTCTGTTACCACTTACCTGTTACAAATCTGATCCAGAATCAGACACACATCCACATACAAGCAAAGAAATATGGCTACAGTACACACCATGTGGCTGCACAAAACTCACCTCAGGAGGCACACAACAGCAGCCATGAGCACATTTGCATAGTCATAAATCATTTCCTGCCTTCACTTCCACTCGAAGGGACCTTCAGGACTGCCTTCCCATGAATAAATGCATTGGAACTCTAGGTAACTGCTGAGCTCATAGTACCATATAAAATTATATGAAACACTGGAGTCACACACTTTTTTGCCTTTATCAATTTTTGTTTTCATTTATTATTAGATAATGTGCAACTGGGAGACAGAAGGAAGTTCCCCTTAAACCTTACAGTCCTTGGCCCCTTCATCCAATAGGAATTTCCCAAGAGGTGTTAATTCCTCTACACAGAAGATGTTCTACCTGTGACACGCATCAGAATTTCCATGAGATCAAAACCAGCACCTATTCTATCTGTGTTTACCTCTTCGCTCTTAAATCTTCACTCCTTTTTTAATCTGATAAGTGAGTCCAGATGATCCTGGTGTCTGTGGCTTTGCTACTGCCTGTTGCAGCCTCAGCACTGAGACTACCTCAACTTACTAACTTAGCCTATTGACTGTTGTAGTGTTACTTTAGATATAAGGAGAACTCCAAATAACCAGTTACCGAGCCTGTTAGAGGGAGCGTTAGCATTGCCTCATTAGCGGTTGGTGCAGAGTTTATCCCTGCTGAGCAGTGTGGGAAGGCTTGCAAGAGCAAGCAACCTGTTGTGTTACCCGGTTTGAAGTAAGGAAATGGGACAGCAAAGCTGGTTTTCGACTTTCACCAACTCAGTTGGTAGCCCTGTTGGCCAATGTGCCTCTTAGGGGAATTAGTCACTAATATTTCCAGCCACTGTTTGCTGTCTTACTTGTATCAGTAGAGAGCAGGAATTTTGTTTTATGGATAACTGGCTGGCCCAACATGCTACATCCTACTGGAACAGCTGCCACTATTTTACTAGAAATGTGGAGTGTTTGAATCAGGTTTGACTAAAGGCATTTAGCACTTGGCAGAGAACAGGTGATTAAAGAGTCTGATATGTGTACAGTTGTTGCCTGTGTGGAGTCCACTAGCATGGTAAATGTCCTTCCAGGGAATACTGCAGACTGTCAGCCAAGTTTAGAACATTCAGACTGTTTCCTTCCCTGCTGCTTTACTCATGACATATCATCCCCTAAACTTCAATCATCATAATGTTATTATCATCTCCACCACTGGCAGTGATAAAACATCCTGGAGAGCACCTGGTAAAGTCTATAAAACAAAAACATCAGTAATTACTACTGTATTCCTTCAATGTCACATGCGTTAGCCACAAATACCCTTTACTAATAACAAAATGTATGTATGAAGGTTTGTTGGAATAAAGTTGGTTCAGTAAATAAAAAAAATTGCTTTGATGTAGTAAGCTTGTTCCATGTTGCTGTTGCATAGCGTGCTACTTTTCTTTTCAAGGAAGCTTCTTTCCACTAGTTTGCCCAACACTGGTGGTTATGTAACCTTTGAAAGAATCCACAACTTAACTATACACGTGCACACGTGTGCACACTTCAGTGTGCTCCGGTACTTATTAATTAGCATTACACCTTTGGTTATAGATGTTAGTGAGGTATATGTCCTTAAGTTACTTTTCTACTATTTGATAATGGCATGTGAGGATATTTACCTCCTGAAACAGATTTTAGAAAAGTTCAACATGGCCACAGATAATCTGATGGTGATCTGATCTGACTGTCTCTGCTTGTTGAGCTGAATAAAGGATGTATTAACAGTGGCGTTTAATATAGATGAAGATTTAATCATGGTGTTCTATCAGGTTTAATATAGATGAAGATTTAATCATTCATGTTATTTACCAAATTAAGTATGAGCTTATTGTGAATTATTTAGAACTTTAAACTTCTATCTCTAAAAATGTGTTTTACTTTGTAAGTATAATTAATCAACACAAAATATTTGTGTTTTTTAACTCTTTGCTTTTATTTGAAGCGCATGAAGCACTATAAAAAATACAGGAGTTGAAGGAAGTGGTTTCAATCCTTACTAGCCTGGTACATGTCTGTCAAGCTGTCTATATTCAGGATTGTTGGTCCAAAGCAACGGGGACTGAACTGCCCCTATACAGAGGACGTCATTAGGCCCCAGACGTAGCTTCTTGATCAGTTTTTCATGATTTGCTTGTGTGACGCTGCTTGCCTTGGCAGAAAGTTTTGGCAGAGATCTTTGGATCTTAGTGGACCACTACAGTAATTGCATGACCCAATCATTTATTATTATTACATATATTAGGAAGTTTTATTTCATTCACAAGCACCAAAGCCTCTCAGCCAAAGAAAACTGAGTGGACCCCGGCTTAGTCAAACTCAGTATTCTGTATCCATACTCAGTATGGATAAAGGAGCACGACTTTAGGAATTCATTAGTTCCCCTCACCTTGGCAGGTATTGTCCTTCTGTTGCATGATGGTGAATTAGTGAGTCTTTACGATCTTGAAGGTGAGATCAAATACAGGTTAGAGGGATCATACAATCATAGTGTAACTGGCTTTTTATAGCGTTAACTATAAAGAAATAATTTCGGGTCATGAGTAAAAAAAAAGCACGGAATCACTTCTAGTTTTAACTTGGTCCACTTTACTCTCGTTTTCAACCGCAGGACAACCGAACACATAGAATAGGCAATGTAATATAACACATATCACTCCTCTTAACTAATCTTAACTATTAAACTCGACAAGTTCACTATATTAAATAGTTTCCTTCAGTGATATAATTTCCAACATAACAATTATGGATGTGGTTATTCTTTAAAATTAGACAAAACAGTAAATTTGAAAGGGCCATTTCCAAAATAAATTTCCATAAAATAAATCTCATTATACACTTACCTTAATTTCTTAACGGGTATTTGATCTTTCAAAATATGGACATTTTTTAGAAAGTAAAAAAGATCATTACACTTAAAGGCAAACACACGAGGCACATGACAGACAGTAATAGAAAAAATATTACCAAAGCAAAGACTGTGATGATGATGTGTGAGAGGTTAGGGCAGAGAGCGCAACATGGCAAAAGATAGATATTGTCTCAAGATAATTACTAATGATAGTGCTTCTTGTAGCTGGATATGCTTTGCCTTTCTGAAAACACTCCTGTAATGTCTTTTGTCAGACAGATGGCAGTGCATTAGTATGGATGCCCATTTCCACCAATGTGATAAAGTTTAATTCATTTAGCTTTTGGTAGACACCAAACACTTAAGTTAATAAGCAGCAATAACTGTCAGAAAGTCTTAATTCAGGCTTAAAGTATTTAAAATGTTGGTCTGTCATAACATTTAATCTACATCTACAAACAGGTAATATATGTATTCGTATGTGTACAGTCGGCGAAAATACTGTAATTTGACACATATCAGTTTCGTAGATTCAAATGAATGTCGACTCATACTCTCTCTCATCTCTCCTGGAAAGCAGACACACACTTACATCTGTGGAATACAAAGTACACATTCAAACAGTAAAAGAAGTAAAACATGGCAGCATTTGAGAAAATAATCGCTTAAGTAGTAGAGCTCTTTATTTGAGGAGAGGAGAGATGAAGCAGCTCCTCAGCTGGAGGGGGTCATATAGGTTTCAGTCTAGGGGCTCCAGAGGTCTCTTATGAGTCAGTTACTAATGCTGTGTGCTCTGTGTGAAAGGCTCGCATCATGTATGTATGTATGTATGTATGTAAATACTAATTTGTCTTTATCTAGTGAAGTACCTAAATTGCCTGACCATTTACTTTACAGCTGTCAGAAAGAATCAGCATTCAGGCGTGTATAAGGCAACACACAGAATCATGCTGTGTGCCGATCAGGCACGGCATATCCGACCTACAACACTTATTCTTTTAACCTTTTAACCCAGTTCATAATGTAATAGCAACCTATGACCGCTAGAGACCAACATTGGCTGCACAATGGTTTTTACAACTTCTTCTCTTGCCAATGAATATAATTCTGTTTCAGTGGAGATGGCCAAGACACAAGCAGATGGCTGGGATATCATCACAGTGTTGATCGAAGCTTGAGAAAGAGAAAAATAGTTTTTCTGCTGCCTTCTGCACAGTTACTGCTGACATTACATACTAAAGGTCTTACCTTGTCCTGTTAAATAATGACCACCTTTGACCAGAAACCTCACCAGAGTTAAATATATAAAGCCCCACTGTTGCTTTACCTCATACAGTCATAAAGTGAACTCCAGAAAAATGTATAAAAAGGCTTAAAGGTAACTCATTGTCTTCAGTTATTGCTTTTTTACTGTTAAGCTTTTATGACCAGGTGTTTGTAGCCACATACTGCTTGGTGATGATGACAGACTGTTGGTTGCTCTCTGGAAGTTCTTTACTGCAGGTTTGCTGAGCGATTGAAGCTTTCAGAAAAATGTTATTTTGACTCAGGCATTTGTGGTGGTGACCGACAACCTACCTCTACCTCTGGAGGCCTCCATGGGTCCTCAGATAATGAGAACCACTGAACTTAATTTGTTAAGATAACTTTTTCTTTGTTAAGCCATTCAGGAGTCTTTCTGCATCCTCTTGTGTGCACTGAATTTTACACTCAAATTACCTTCTATGAAAGTCCAGTGGAAAATAAGGAGAAAGTGAATATTGAAAGTGTGTTGTCCTGTGAGTGTTTTGCCTGACTATAACAAAGGCAATGTCAGATACAAGAATGCATTACTTTTGTCTAATTACAACTTGCATTGTCTAATAAAACTATCATATGCATTAAATGTGGTGTCTAATTACAGCATAATTTAAGGTAGAACAACGCTTACTCAACATGTTTTTACTCCAAATGATACAATGAAGTAATAAGAATAAAGAATAAATGCCCAAACTGTGAGTGTAACTGGCCCTCTGAAGGCACACCTCTAAAAAAAAATGAAAAGGCATTTGCTTTTAATTGCACTTGATCCACAGGAATATTAAGTTTTGGTAGTAGTTGTAGTTTTGGTAACTAATAGTACAGCAGGATGTCATGGTTTATTGTCATTTACCATTAAGGTCTGTTTACCATCACTGCACATATATTTACCCCAGTATATACAGAAACGTATCTCTGCTTTCCTCCGAAATTCTAAATTGTTACTCCTTTTTACTATGCGGTCCGGTTGTCTTTCACTGTACCTAGCTTTAATTTCCAGTGAGTATTTTATTAACTGATTTGTACAACAAAAATATACAGACTGAGGGAAAAAAAACTCTTCAGAGATGAGGTATTCCTTTAATCTGTCGATACAGCAGGGGGTAAAAAAAGTTGAGGGAGGAAAAAGTGCAGTATGCAGAACAGACAAGTTGAGATTTATAAGGTTAGGATGGGATTTTGATGATCCTCCGATCCTTATGATTCTGCTACATCATCCTACACCAGGTGTATTATTACCAGACTGTTGAATAGCAGTCAAAATTTCATGTTTTTCTTGTTGCCCAATTGTGGTTATGAAAGAATTTTGTGGAAAGTGGGATTTCTCATTTAAAACCGCCTGTTTAAACACAAAAACCTGTCAGACTGTAAAAATAAATAAATACATAAATAAATAAATAAAATCTGTCGTACTGAAACAGGAATAAAGATGTTAGCTTTCTGTGTATTTCCATCCAAGTTTTATTTTTGAAAAAGAACAAAAGAAAAAAAACAGTACTGAGTTTCTGTACAAATATACATTTGTTCACTCAAGCAGAGGACCATATTCATGGCCTTTTTGGTTAAACCAACATAACAAAAGCCTGACATTGATATCCTAAGACAGATAGAGAATAGGCAAATTTGGTACTGTGTTGTTGCCATACTGTACAGTTAGCTACTTAAGAAGGATTGTCATATTTACATGACAAGTTTCAGGAGAGTACATAGTACTTTGTATTGAATGCATACAATAAACAAGTCCAGAATAAAATGGAAAACAATAAAATATAGAATATTTATTAATTTACCGTTTAATTTATATGATAATTATATTTTATCTACAGGTGTATCACTTGTTTATCATATGTACTTTGAGGCAAAAAAGAACAAAATTCCTCCTATAGTTTAGTATCTGTAACATGCATATAACCATCATTCCTCAACTTTTATTGAGGGATTTGCCCCCGTAGATATCTTGTAATGTTACACTGTGTGCATGGTAGGAACTCACAAGGCCCAGTTATATAATTGTGTTTCTTTCCAGTCAGAACAGGCATCAATGAAGACATGAGCCATCTTTTTTGCTATAGAAGAAAAAGCAATGCTTGAAAAAGTGATATTTGATATGTTTGATGCCAAACACATTCCTGTTCTGATTCTGATCTTGCTCTAAATACTAATATGCTGTGGATGAACAAGCTGGGCAGCAAGTTTGGCTGGTTTACGTGTGAATTTAACTGAGTCCTGAGGATAAAAAGACAATCAGTCATGTCTGGCATCATACCACACTGAATGAGCTGCATTCAGTTACTACCTGATCTTTCAGGGGCATTTTAAAGAAATTCAGAAGTAGTAGTCAAGGGATCTCCCTCATTTGTTGCCCTCTAATGAATGAAAAAATAGAGCTGAGAGAGAAGTTCTAACCAATTGTACTTCCTCACCTTTGCACAGGTGGTAAATACAAGTGAAACAATATCACAATATCAAGTTACAGAAGAACAAAGCCTCCCTAATTTGACATTTGAGCAAGAGGGTTTCCAAAGGTATTCTACCATCGAACAAGCAGTCACAACAACCTTAAGAGAAACCTTAACCTTAACCTTGACAACCTAACACAACTGTGAAGACCAGTTAGAGGCAAGCCCTCAAGTGAGCCAGGGATAAATTGGCCTCTTTATCATTATCACCTGCCTGGCAATGAACCATGACTCAAGCGATAATAGTATTATTTTGCTTGTTATAATTCAAAAGTTAAATTTGTAAATCTACTTCTCTACAAGTTTTTGGAGTGATAGGTTGGATTTTGTCTGGTGGTGACACGTCTAACCCCTTTTTCTGTTTGATCCAATTTGGAACTCCCTGCTCCCTTGGAAAAAGGGAAGTATTCACTATCTCTGAGGGTCTATGGGAAGTATTACACAGGTTCAAGGTAATGTAAATAAGATCACAAAAAAGCTTTTTTGTGTGACTCTACTGGTATCTAGTAACAATGCTCACAAGTATTTTCTGCAAGTCCAAACCGAGTCTCAAGTCTTTGGTCACATGTCCAAGTAAAGTCTCAAATCTCTTATGGTTGTAATGAGCATCATCTGCTTAGATTAGAGCACTGCATAGCTATTTTGAAGGAATTCAAAGCATGCACTGTATTATCACTCCTTTATCTATAAGCATATAGTAACAGCATTGATTAGTTGTTTGGTAGCCTATATGCCTATATAGCTTATGCATATATCACTATATAACAGGCTGGCAGGTAATGCCATATGATAAAAAAAACACAGTGAAAATGACTATGAAAGTATTTTACAAAATAACCATACTGTATAATTACACTGTGTCTCTGACTAATAACAGTTGATAATCTACTGTAAATGAACACATTCATCTAGCCTCTCAAAGCCAGTGTAATAGTAACCTAGAAATAGGTAGTAAGCCTGTAGCTTTACATAGTCAACAATAAACCTGTAATCTACCTGTGATCAACATTAATACTTAATGTGGTTAACACTGACATTATCTTTCACATTACCAATTGACTGACCTATCTGGGGGCATTTTCAGGTGTTTGAACTAGCATCCTTGACTTTAATACTGCAGATGTTACATTTAGCGTTTTTTTTTTTGGCCTTGTGTGAAGTCATCATAACCATTGCTTATGAAACGCAGTGGGTGTGTCATCAGTACCCATCTAGCGAGCATTAGAGATATCGGTGAGTGGAGGTGCCAATGTAGAGTCCAAAGGAAAAGAAAAAGGAAGCCCAGTCACAGCCTGTTCACCTGGCTGCCACCTGGAAAGCCATAAATAGTATCCTCTGCTCTACCACCAGACTCCAGAGCATCTTCTTTCCTCAGGCTGTGAGACTTCTCAAATCATCCTCTGAGATACACCAATATTAATTTCTTTTTTTCTGTTTTTTTTTGTCTGCAGCATAAATGGACTACAAGGGTAATTTTGTTATACACCCTTGTGTTGTAAAATGATAAATAAATCAATCCTTATCTTTTGTTAGGCACCCTTGAAACCCTATCACCACAAGTTTCCTCAAGTCCTCTATGCTGAGACACTAAAGCTAAATGTTGAGTAATGCTGAATGATGTGTGTTAACTCAACAATGAGAAAGCTCTGTCCTTGGATCAAGGTTATGTATAACTCCCCCACCATACAAGGAACTGGAATCAAGTGCAGCGTCATGGGAGAAAAGTGAGGTGGTGGTGAAATAAGACAAGTTGAAAGAGGAAAAGGGATAAGAGGCAGATTATGTATTAAATTGAAGGAATGTGATTGAAGACTGTGGAATGGAAGAGGTTTGTCCTTTCTGCTGAATGGGAAATGAGACACAAGGTCAGATTGATTCTGTCCTGTTTGTACATCTGTCTGCTAGCTGGCTAGCAGACTGGCTGGCTGGTATGCAGTAGATTAGACATAAACTGAGCTCTAAGTGTTGTCAGTAGTACTGTTTAATCACTACACTGGGTGTGTGTATGACCAAAGGCACTCTTTAGAGATGATTATTTATGTTCATTTCAATGTATTGAGAGTGCAGAAGTTGACAGGGATTATGTCCATGTAACTGATTTAATGAAACATAAAACTTATTTGAATTCAAAACAAACATCTTAACATGGGAGAGTTAAACTTATTGCTCAGAAAAAACACTTCTCCTAACATCTCTTGTCTCATGAACATTCACACAATTATTCATTCTCAGGTTAAAAAAGAAGGTATACTATACACAAATCTGGATTAAAGAAACAAAAAAAGAAACCAGCACAATATGGCACTTTCCTAATAGGGCCTCTGCTTAACCCTTTCACAATCTTGAAGAAACCCATGCCCCATGATCCTGTAAATTAAATCTCACAAGCTTTTCTGAACTCTCTCACACATTATAAATAATCTGTCCACGTGTGTTGCACAAGTGTTCTGTGTGAATCCACCTATGACTGCTGTTGAAAATGGGAAGTGTACATGTACATATGGGTACATGTACACTTTTCTTTTAGTCTGCACAGAATAAGCAGAGTCAAAGGGATTCAGTCATTTATGACCTTGTTACAGTGTGTGACACACATACTGATGGATGTATGAAGTACCCAGTTGAAGTCCATTTGTACAATCAGAGCCATTCATCCTGTTTATATTCTGTAATAGCCAAATGGACAGCTGAAGTACTTTAATGAGTTCAGTCATATTTGCAGGGTTTCTTGATTTGCAAGATGTGTAAAGTGGTGTACTTTATGTCGGAGGGTGTTCAAGAATATTAGATTGTTAAAAACATAATGTCAGATGGGAATGTGCCCTGCCTTTCCTATTCAGCTGTTGAGCCTCTTTATCTGAGAGGCTTCTGCAAAGAGCATGAATTTGTCATGTTATTCCTTATTTTATCCTACGTAAGTCCGGCTCACATGTTTGATTGGTTTGTACAGTCCTCTCCTTCCAACTGCTGCTCCAATTTCAACATCTCCTTATTTTTCAAAAACACAACCTTCATCACAGATGTTCTTGGATGAGAGTGTATAAAAGAAGCTTTTTATATTGTTAGTGTAAAGCAGATGTTCTCCAGGAGAGTATCCATCATTGTGAATTGTGAAAGGTGAAAATATATCTAGATAATATAACTGGATCTTAATTGGAGTCTATCTTGTTGCCATATAATGGGGCTGCCTTCGTCTTGTCTACACAGTCTGGAACGCAGTGGTTTGTGCAGGGATCATAACAGGAGTGGCCCCCATACGGGTTAGGTTCCCAGGACTAAGTTTAGGTGGAGGGCTGGGCTTGGAGCTGGAGGTAGATGTGGAGGTGGGTGTAGAACGGAGTTCAGGAGTCTTGGGAACTGATTGATTGTAGCCAGGTGGAGACTGGGGTAAGGTGGAGGCTTGGCAGTGTTCCTTGAGGGCTGCCACTGCAGGAACACAGGCTCGTTGGCCTCGGGGCCCCATGCTGTGCATCATGGACTGTGTAGAAGAGGTGCCTGAGCGAGAGCTGCCAGAGCGGGATGAGGAGAGGGAGTTGGGCTTCATCAGTTTAGCTTTTGGAGCTTCTGCATCCTCTCTGAAATGAGCACATGGTTGTGTGAGTTCCCTAAACAGATCAAATTAACACTTACCAGTATAGTGAATTTGAAAATGGCCTGGACAAATCAATACTGTATTGATAAATTCAAATTCAGTTTGGATATTAGTCTCAAATTATACCCATACAATATACACATACAACAGCTCAAGTTATGTTTTACTATTTAGACGAAGACAAGGAAATTGGGTTTCAACCCTCTTTCTTGCTCTGTCATTGGCTATGTTACTGAAAGGGAGCAAAGCCCACCAGCCTGCATTATTCCACTTGGCAAAAATTGCTAGAAGAAAACTGCTTAAGTTTTGTGTGAACACAAACAAATAGCTAAAACAAAAGAAAATAAGGGACTCGTCTCTATGAAGTTTTGGTTTCCTACTACTACTACTCAAACCTACATTCACTACTTCAATTGTCCTATGATTAGATCAGTGCTGAGTGAGTTGACAGTGAGACACAGATTCATCTGGTACCAAACCTCGAGCTGCTAGCTGTTAGCCTGAGGCCATATTATCTGCCGAGGGAGTTCAGTCACGTGATCACCGTCTGTGTTTACATCCCTCCGAGAGCGGACGCAGCCACTGCCTGTGAGAAAATCCACTCTGTCACAGCAAGGCTGCAGACACAGCACCCTGAGGCATTCATGATCATCTCTGGGGACTTTAACCATGCAACTTTGGACTCTACTTTGGCTGTTTTTAATCAGGTTGTAGACTGTCCGACCAGAAACAACAGGACAATTGATCTGCTGTATGTTAATGTACGGGATGCATACAGATCGACTCCCCTCCCCCCACTGGGGAAGTCTGATCACAACCTGGTCCACCTACAGCCACTGTATACCCCCCTGGTCCAAAAGCAACCGGTGACAACACGATCAGTCAGGAGATGGTCCCCTGAGAAGGAAAGTGCCTTGAGAGACTGCTTTAACACCACAGTCTGGGATGTGCTGATGAACCCGCATGGTGAGGACATAGAGGGGATGACACACTGTCTGACGGATTACCTGAACTTCTGCGCAGACGTGGTCTCCCCTGTCAAGACTGTCCGCTGCTACCCAAATAACAAGCCTTGGGTAACACGGGAAGTCAAGACTGTCCTCAACAAGAAGAAGGCTGCCTTCAGGAGCAGAGACAGGGAGGCCATGAAAGCAGCACAGCAGGAGGTGAAACACTGTGTGAAGGAAGCCAAGGACAGCTACAGGAGAAAGGGTGGAGCAGAAGCTGAGGGAAAACAACATGAGGGAGGTCTGGGAAGGTGTGAAGGACCATCACAGGTCTCAACACAAAGACCAGAGCCGTAGGGGGGACAATAAAGCCCCAGGCCCAGATAAAGTGTGTCCAAGACTACTGAAGACCTGCGCGGCAGAACTGGGGGAACCACTACAACGGATCTTCAACCTCAGCCTGCAGATTGGGAGAGTGCCCACCCTCTGGAAGACATCCCGCATCGTTCCAGTTCCGAAGAAGAACCGGCCCAGCGAGCTGAATGACTTCCGACCAGTGGCGCTCACTTCACATCTGATGAAGACGTTGGAGCGGCTCTTCCTCAGCCTCCTCAGACCCCAGGTGCAGCACGCCCAGGATCGCCTGCAGTTCGCCTACCAACCAGGTGTTGGTGTGGAGGATGCCATCCTCTACCTGCTCCATCGAGCCCACTCCCATCTGGATAAGGGAAGCGGCACAGTGAGGATTCTTTTCTTGGACTTCTCCAGTGCCTTCAATACCATCCAGCCCACTCTGCTTCGGGACAAACTGAGCAGGATGGGAGTGGACCCCCAGCTGATGGACTGGATCTCCGACTACCTCACTGGCAGACCACAGTACGTCGGGCTGAAGGACATCACGTCTGACACGGTGGTCAGCAGCACTGGAGCCCCCCAGGGCACAGTGCTGGCCCCTCTTCTCTTCACCCTGTACACCTCAGACTTCTGCTACAACTCGGAGCTGTGTCATATTCAGAAGTACACTGATGACACGGCCATCGTTGGGTGCATCAGGGATGACAGAGAGAGAGGAGTATCGGAGACTGGTAGGGGACTTCGCTGCATGGTGCCACACTAACCACCTACAGCTCAACACCTCTAAGACGAAGGAGCTGGTTATCGACTTTGGGAGGTCCAGACCAAGACCACGACCAGTCCTGCTAGAGGGAGCTGAGGTGGAGGCTGTGGACTCCATACAGATACCTCGGGCTATGGATAGACAATAAACTGGACTGGACAACGCACACCAGCCACCTGTATGGGAAGACACAAAGCAGGATGTACTTCCTAAGGAGGACTGCGGTCCTTCAACATCTGCAGCAAACTTCTGCAGATGTTTTACCAGTCTGTGGTTGCCAGTGTCCTCTTTTACACTGTGGTATGCTGGGGGGGCAGCATATCATGTCGAGGACTCTGGACAAACTCCTGCTGGATATTATGGACAATGCCAGCCACCCTCTGCACACCGTCATCAGCAACCAGAGGAGCCTGTTCAGTGAAAGACTGCTCCTTCCCAAGTGCAGGACCAACAGGCTCAAGAACTCCTTTGTCCATCATGCCATCACACTCTACAACTCCTCACAAGGGGGGAGGAGGACATAGAGTAGGGGTGGTAGCCATTTTAGCCATTGTACATTTACTTGTACAACACTTACATACATTGGACACTTTTTCCCCTAGTGCAATAACCCCATCATATGCAATAATGTGCAATAATTTTAATTTATAACACTTAACTTATACTTATACTATACAAAGCCATAACTTATTTCACACACACGATGCCATACTCAGCTCTTTCTATTTACTTATAGTATTTTATTCCCATTCTTTATATTTTGTATTTTAAGTACTTACTGTTTTATTTTTCAACTGTGTGCTTCTATACCTGTATGCTGCTGGAAACGTAAATTTCCCTGAGGGAGTCATCCCAAAGGGATCAATAAAGTCTAAAGTCTAAGTCTAAGTCTAAGTCTAACAAACATTTTCAGTTTCCTTTCATCATCATGACTGCATGTATGGTTATGACTAACAGAGAAAGTTCATGTATACCTGATTTCATTTGGGGTCTCTTCTTCATCATATTTCTTCATCTCTTTTTTGCGGAACACCAACCAGATGATGAAGATGATGAGGAGGACTCCGAAGGACACACCAACGAATGCTCCTGCTACCACACCCATTCCCCTTACATCTACGAAAACACAGTCAAACAGTTTGAGATAGAGTATACAAATATTAATCTTAAAAGTAAAATTCACACTGGAACATGGTTTCTATTGTATTCCTTTTACTATATTATATTATATCTCTCCATTTAAGTTCCTTCATTGTGAAGTAATTGGTGGCTTGTAAAGCTAAACTTTCAAAATAGCTTCCCAAACGCTGCTTTAGGACTACAGGCAATATGGGGGCCTACTCTACTGAATTAAAGGTTGCAGGCATTGTGGCCATTTAGTGTTCAGCAGAGATTTTCTACTCACAGTGCATCTTGATCTCCACCGTACAGCTCTCCTCTCCCACATCATTGCTGGCTGTGCATTTGTAAACTCCGGTGCTGTCCTTGGTCAAGTTCCTCAATGTCACAATTTCTGGATTTTTCAAATCTGACAGCACCACCAAAGAGAAAAAAACATATTTACACCAAATATATAAATAAATAAACAATAAAAATGTTTTTCTTGTTTTAATTGTAATTTAAGATACTTTTTGAAATGCAATACTTTCCCAAATGTTTTACGCAAGTTTATATAGATCTAAAAGTAGGCAGAGGAAGCAGATATAGCAGAAGAATTGGAACAGATAGAATCTGACAGCAGTTTGCCATAGTCAGCACAAGAAGCCATACACTCAGAGCTGAAATATGACCAAACAATCTAGCGTTTCTTGAGCTGAACCTCTGTCCACCTGGGCAGGATGACAAACCTGAGTCTTTTGCTTACAGCTAACAAAGGGAAATACTCTGCTGATAAATCACAATTCCATCACTGCCACAAATTTGTTGTGTGTGGTGACACATTGCTTTGTGTTATTTTTTGCTTTCAGTAAATTTTTAATATAATAAAAAGACAGACACATACTGTGTTAGTGGACTTACCTATCAGGGCCAGCGAAGGCAGCTTGCCAACATACTTGCCCCTGTCAAGTACCCTTTCCCATTTGTAGTGGATGGGATCTGAGCCATCAGCAGACTTGCAGCTCATCCTAACATCACCACCCTCTAACAGTTTGCCTTCCATCCAACACCGTGGTTTGGATGGCTTCACTGCAAATAAATAATGAGATACAAACACATATCCTTACATGTTTCCTCAGCCACTTTGTTAACATTGGTGCTCTCGGTTAGGTTAGAATTAGGGGCTGCAGCATAACAAGAGAGCATCTTAGAGGGTTCAAAGGCTAATTTCTTCATCATTTTTCAGGCTGTGGGTCTCTAACCTTCACACTCTATGCAGGCACCTCATTAATATCACAGATGTTTGGTAGATAGTCAGCATACTTTCTATTGCTACTGCCTCTCTGTAAAGGTTGACAAAAATATGGCACAGTTCATCAGTAACCTCTGACTCTGTGATGCTGATTCCCAGGAAACTAAAATGATTTGATTGCTCCATCTCAGCTCCACTAATGTAGATAGGGTTGCGTGTCTTTCACTAGTGGTGAAGGTGGAACCATTTCTGTAGCTGGTGCCAAAGGTGGAAACCATTTGGTGACTGGCGGTTGTGGTATATTGGTAAATGAAGAACATGAACAGATAACTGTAAGGAACCACCCTCTGTATTAAACTCAGCCACCTTTTGTTCACCTCGTGCTCCAGCCATTCTCAGAATTGGCTGCGTTGATATCATATATGGTATAAACCAGAGGCTTTTAGGGTTCAGCTGAGGGCTGGACTCCTAGGCTAGAGGAGCAGTGATGATAGTATATGTAAACAAGTAATGGCAGGGTGATACGAAAGTATAGGTTATGCATTGTTTGTCCTTATAAAGGAGAGACACAGCAGCAGAACTCAGCTATATCCATATATGAAACTACGGTCAAGCCTTCAAGTGCAGAAGAGGTATAAATGTAGGGTTGAACATAGAAGACTTTGAATTCCTGGGTCACCTCATCACAAAGTCGGTTCCTTTTATTTTTTCATGTTCTTACTTGAGGTGTTGGACTTTTAGGGAATTCCCGAAACCCTAGAGGGCCGGGTCTCGTTTTGTTAATTAATGTATTGCTATGCTTTGTTAATCTACAGTTTATGTTTAATAAATTTGTAAGTGTGCAATATATTAATTGAGAGTCCTGCGCATTCATCTCCACTCCAGCACAATACTCTACACGGTAAAGCAGAAGTCGTCTAGAGGCTCATGGTGAAGGCAGAACCCCTCTGAAAGCCGGGCCAGCAACTGGACAGCAAGACTAGGAACCAGCGAAAGGAGTGCCAAGAAGAAGGCCAGGGGAGGCAGGAAAACAGGAGACTGCTGAAGCACAGCCAGAGGAGACTGCTACAGAACAGGAGACAACTGCAGCTGCAGACAGGACTGGAGGCAACTGAGTGGCAATGGGAGGAGTAACTGTAGAGCATTCCAGTGGAATCTCTGGGGCACTGGGAAGCTGAGATGACAGTGACATTGGGAGCAGTGATGACCATGTCTCCTTCTGTGACTTCCACAGGAACCTTTAAAAATGACATGGTGTCCTTTCAAGGAAACTGCTTAATGTCCAGGTGGCTTCTTAAACTGTCTCCAGAAGACCCAAAATGTTCAAGGGATACAGGATCAGGACAGGGAGCAAAGGGCATAGCTGGCTTGGCTTGGCAGGTTAGCCACAACAAGACAGTGGTATTGTAGTGGTTTCTGATTTTTTATACCTATAGATCCTAAATACCTGAAACTGTTTCAATACTCATTTTCTATCAACTATGAAAAGCACTATGATACCAGCTGTGCTTTCTCACTCTCTCTTCTCTGCGACAGCAAGTTTACACACACACCACTGCAGTGCTCACATAGTCCCGCCTCCTCTCACTCACTCACAGTGCTCTTTTCACTCGGCACATTCACTCTGGTTGTAGCTCATGAAAGATGGCAAGTGCAGAGCCTCTTTTATCCGTTTTGGTTGACAAAGAAAACAGCAGAAGTGCGGTAACAGCAGAGTAAGTGAGCACTCTTTCTGTCTGTATCTGTGTGTTCTTATTGGACATTAGTGCTTTCTGAAACTTACCCAGTACTATGAGGCTGATGGTGCTCCACTGATATTGTGCACCAGTCTTGACTTTGCAGCTGTACTCTCCTGAGTCTGTTAGAGACAAGTCACTGATCAGCAAAGAGGCATCGCCTTTTAAGTACTCTCCAGCGAAGGCTACGCGGCCATGCTGTGCTCCACTGGGGTCATAAACCTGTCCAGCGGAGTAGGTGATCACCTGTTGGGGAAGTGAAACAGGTGGATGGGTTTGTGATGGAGAAAACAAGGGAAAACACAGTAAAGTAAAGTAAAGTAATTTTTACTTGTTCAGCACAGTAAGTCAGAGATGGTGTTTGTAGGTGACATCAACCTAAATTGATTGACAAATGATTTAAATAGTCTAAAATGACAGTCTCAGCACATAACTGATTGCTGAACCAACCATACATGATCTGAAGAATTCTTCTAAATCAACACTATGATTCTGTTCAATAAGGGAGACAAAATTACAGCTTCTGAAGTTTTTGGAGTTTTAGGCCCAAGTGACCACTGTAGCCTGCTTAAACTGTACCTCTCTTGTAAAGGCGCTTGCTGGCAAGCTGTTGATTGCAGGAAAGCAAAGGATGGATAAACTAAACCCCTATTTTTTAAATCTCTGTGCCCAATTTTTGATGAAAAAATTACACATCTCTTAAATATCTCCATCTCTATAGGCGTCCCCTTAGGTTTCTGCACATGCGGTCCTATTGCATAAGGGCAGTGGTGAAAACGTATCTTAATAACCACAGGCCAATTTCCAAACTTTCTTGTCTTGCTAAAGTCTTGGAGTGCACAGCAATCCTATTTCAGAGCTAAATATAATACTGTCATTGCTACTACACTGCTTACAAATGATACTGTATCTGCTGTTGACAAAGAGAAATATTGTGCTGTCCTGTTTGTTGATTTAACAAAGGATTTGACACTATTGATCACACTATGCTCCTACAGAGACAATTGGTTTTGATGAAGTCCTGTTAATGGTTTAGGAGTATTCCCTTTAGATCCTAATGGGGGCCTAATGTGATGATCATTATGTATTTGTAATACTGTCAAAGGAGGTTCCATGAGATTCAATACTAGGTCCTGTCTTATTGACAGTTTCTATCAATAATATTACATTTTATAACAAATTGTGATGGCCATCTTTAAGTGGATGTGTGTGTATTTCTTTGCTAATACTACATACTACCACTGAAATCTTTCAACAAGCCTTTGACAAGTTACAAGATGCATTTTGTAATTTCAAATTAGCCCTAAAGTCAAACAACTCAAACTATATGTTACTCTCCAAAGCCAGCCAACAATTTGCAGATTATTATTATTATTAATGGTTGCATTGGCACATGTGTCAATAAGCTACAACAAAAAAATGGGTATTTGTACAGAAACAGAGTTAATTTTCCTATGCTCAGTAGGAAACAAATAAGGTAAGGCCATCTTCCTGTTCCTCTGATTATGGTGATGTCATCTATAGTCATCTCCACTCTTAAACCCTTGGATTCAGTTTAGCACTCCATCCAGATTTATTACTGGTTATTCTACTCACCATTGCATCTTGTATGAAGACACAACTCTGCTCTTGAATGTAAGTATTTTTAACTGACCTCTGTTGTTGTCTAATTTTCTTCATGTACTTTTTTGTGTGTATATTTATTTTGTTTAAAATTGTACTCTCAACATTATTGAAAATGAGGGCATGCCTTGACTGTTTCCTCAAGATTTAAATGAAGGAATGAAAAATACAAATGACTAAAATGATGAAAAATGACAATGTCATTGATGGTAAGCAGGTCAAATTAAATAAATACACTAAACAGTAACTGTAATTTGATCTGTTGTTGCAAAGAAAAGACAGAAAAGCAGAGTTTTAGGAGTAATTTTCAGTAAGTAATTTAAAACAGGTCTGCATGTGCCCTGTCAAGGACTAGACAGCAGTTCTAGGTGCATCTCTAAGTGCAACAATGTGGAACTTCTCAATGACATGTAGCAAACATATTAGTACAGATGGCCAGAGGGGACATGTGTTAGATAATGTATTCTACATTTTTATTTTGATCATAACAGATTTTGTGTTTTGTGATTGTAATCTTGATGGTGAGAAATCATGGCCTCCTCCTGTCACTTGTATCTTTGTGTTCATCATGTCAAGGATGAATATCATGTTTTGAATCTCATGAGTGTTTTCAAAGTGAATTGTGTCTATTATATGTTTTTCATTGTTTTCTGTGAGATCTTGGTGTCCAAATTCTGTCTAGCAAACTATTCAGATGCCATTCTTCTAGATTTTTTTAAGCTGATTATTTTATACAGAAAAAAAAAATTCATAGAAGCTACATTATGCCTAAAATATGCTAGTTAGTTTCACTGCATACATCTTCAATGTGAGGAGAAAATGTACTATCTACCAACAAAATGTGTCTGTCCTCAACATTTTAACTACATGTAGTTTGTTAAAAATAATTTAATATTCCTAAGAATTAAGTATGTATCTGTCTGTCTACAATCATCACTACTTTTAGTTAAAGCTATAGTCAGTAAGTTTAAGAGAACTTCCTAATCTTAGTGACTTATTTTGAAAATTATAGCTCCTTTCCCCTCTTACTATGGTGCAGCTCGCCTTCAAAGCCCCTCCCAATGGTAAAGCTTGGTCTAAGTCTCTCAGAGTTGGACAGATACTCTGTTCAGATTTGTTCAGATGTGGTGGATTCCTGTCCAGTGAGCTTAGAGGCAGCAGGTGGAAGCCAGCCAGAGAATCCTGAATTTTTATCACAGATGATCTGTCTCATGTTCTACTGTCATAAGGGAGAGACAGTTAGTGAATATGACTAAATGTTATTTTGTTATTTTTTATTTTGAGTTTCCAATGTAAACTTTAATTTATATTTAAATTATTTATATTATATTTAAATATAAATAACGTAGAGATATTTGACCATTCATACATTATTATTAACAGCTAAGAAAGAATCAAAAAGTACATTTAGCTTTAGCATGTAAGTCTTATAAGCTAACTTTCACTTGATACAGCTCTCTTGCTTTTGTATTTTGCATGCTGTATCATGGAAATGGTACATTTCTATGACATGTTTTATATCAAAAAGATTCCAGTCAATTTTGTACAAATATGTAATATAATATGCATTGTGGGGCAGTGTTTATTCTCATGCTCAATATACTTGACTAATTATTTTCTCTCCGTATCTGATCTGGTGCCTTAGACTTTAGAAAGTAATGCTGACCATTTAACCTCTCGCATGAAAAAACACTCACCACTCTATGCCTGTTGGCTGGCTTGAGAAGCAGCCATTCAATGTCCAGAATGGGGTTATCACCCACCCAAAATTGATGGTGGCAGGGCAGCGTGGCATTGTCTCCTACAACCCTCTTCATCTCTGTCTGCGCGCATGTCGCCAACACACCCTGCAGAACTGTAAAGAGACCAGTCCAAGATTACTGCTTACTGCATCAGATATTAAATATGAATAGTTTACTGCTCCAAGTCTAAATTATACAAAAGAGAGCACAATACAGTTCTGTACAACGGGGTTTCTAAGATCTCACTCCAGTCGTCAAGAAGCTGCTTTTGTCACATGAGACACTGAATATTTCTGGTTTAGACTGGATGGAGGTCAAACCAGCTTTAAGACTGTGGGGTTAGGAAGTCAGAGCTCATGATGAGCACTTGAGGGCAAAATTTCAGGTGAAAATTACATTGTACCGTCATTCAGCAGTATCAGTACCCGCAATCAGCACTTTTTCTTTCCACAAAAACACATACACATTTGACCGACATGATGTAATCACTATCAATGACAATTTGTGTTGTTGTGTTCTGTTGAAAGCAATTCAAATATTTCCATGCAGTAAATTCAAATTCAAATTCAAATTCAAATTCAAATTCAAATTTATTTATTTAGAGCCCAAAATCACAAACATTGTTTGCCTCGGAGGGCTTTACAATCTGCACAGTTGTGACACCCTCTGTCCTTAGACCCTCGAACCGAGTCAGGAAAAACTTCAAAAAAACCCTTTATGGGAAAAAGAAGAAACCTGAGGAAGAGCCACAGATGAGGGATCCCTCTCCCTGGGACGGACAGACGTGCAATAGATGCCACATGTACAGAGAACATCATCAATCATATTATGGAATTATACATGAGTCGTAATAAAGCTGTAGCTATACTGAGTTCATTGGTTTAGTCCATGTGTGAAGGTATCACAGGTAATGGAAATGAGTCTGTGAGTCCAGGTGCATCTCTAGATGTCCTCATATGGAGCTCTGGGCCACTCGACCTTCTCTCCACAGCACAGACACAGATCATGTCCCCACCAGGCCAGTGAACCTCAGACAGATGGACCACAACCAGAATCAGTGAGGAACCTGCAAGACTGGAGAGAACAAAGAGGACCGGGGCTCCGGCAGTAACATGCACTGCACTTTACAGGACATAAGAGTATTCACATTAACCGTTTTGACACTTTAGCCAATTTAACTACTTTAACCAGTTTAGCCACTTTAACCAGTTTCTAAAAGTGACTCCAGTTTGCACTACTACCATAATATGAGTAAAGGAAGCAGAGGAAGAGGGAGAGGTGCCCGATGCATCATGGGAGCCCCCCGGCAGTCTAAAGCCTATAGCAGCATAACTAAGGGCGAGCCTGTGCCCACCCTAACTATAAGCTTTATCAAAAAGGAAGGTTTTAAGTCTATTCTTAAACACTGACACTGTGTCTGCCTCTCGGACCCAGACTGGGAGCTGGTTCCAGAGAACAGGGTGCCTGATAGCTGAAGGCTCTGCCCCCTAGACTACTTCTGGAAACCCTGGGAACTACAAGTAAGCCTGCGTTTTGGGAGCGCAGCGCTCTAGTCGGTTGATAAGGAGTTATCAATTCATTAAGATATGATGGTGCCAGACCATGTAGAGCCTTATATGTGAGGAGAAGGATTTTAAAATCCACTCTAAATTTTACAGGGAGCCAATGCAGAGAAGCCAATACTGGAGTAATATGGTCTCTTTTCCTGGTTTTAGTCAGCACCCGAGCAGCGGCATTCTTGGACCAGCTGTAGAGTCTTTAACGACTTGTTTGGGCAGCCTGATAAAAGTGAATTACAATAATCCAGCCTGGAAGAGACAAATGCATGGACTAATTTTTTCAGCATCGCTTTGGGACAAAACCATGTTTTGTATATTTATATTTATATATTTGTATAGATTTTTTATAATCAAGAGAAACGTACAATTGTGTTATGTATTAAAAAGAATATGACATATGAACTGTACTGTGCCATGCCAGACCAAGGAAAGGTTGTCCTCTACGTTTACTGTCAGATTTAAGGTGAAAATGAGGCAATCGACCATGAATGAAATGATCAAAGTTTTGAAGATGTCTTAGGTGATGATAATCAAATGGACACAGAGTAAATACACATTTCAGACAATTAAACCAATGTCAATGTGAGTGGAGGACGTTTCACCTACAGTAATTAATTAATAGAAATACCTCACTTCGTCAAGGACAAGGCACCACCACAGATACAGTTAAACCCACACAGAGTACATATCAGTTTTCAACCATAAATTCCTTATGGTGAACTGAGGTATTTAGTTCCAACCCCCCAACACACACACAGTCTGATGCAGGTTACGCTTACAATAAGCTCAAACAAAAACGATACATGGTACAATGGGTAAGATCCACAGGGGATATCAGCTTACCAACCACACTGGCACTGCTGACCTGGGTACATTGACTAAGAGGCTGAGGATGAAAGCCTCCAATTGTTTCCCCTTTTATTTATTTATCCTTCCTTGGACATTGATCAACTGTATAGACTGTGATGTCCTGCTGGCTTGGCACATTTGTGCCCATTATGGGGCAGCAAAGATAAAACAGGAAAGTGTGTGTGTGTGTGTGTGTGTGTATAAGTTTAAATTGCTACTGTGTGTGTGTTTGTGTGTGTATCAGTGTGCTAGTTAAGTGTGCTAGTTAAATGCTTGTGTAAATGTTAAATGCCTGTGCGTATGGTGATGTGCGAGCATGTGCATCCATGACATCTATATATACATCCATTTGCTGCAGGATGTATATGGCTACAAACAAGCATCTGTCTAGAATGTGCTGTGTGAGTGTATGCTTATGAACACAATGTGTCTGAGTGTATTTCTGTGTAGCAGCGTTTATATGTGGTAAGTGTATGTACACACTCCTGTCACACTGTCTGTGAGCAATTTTCACCACAAAAGGTCTGGGGCCTGATGGGGGACCCGCTGAAAAGAGGCATGGAGAGCTTTGTTTCTGTGGAGAAGCCGTGGGCTGAGCTGTGCTCCACTAAACTCCCTCATGCTTCTCCCAGTAGACTTCTCACTGGAACAATTATAGTGCCAATGGGAGCCAGGGGGACGCAAAGAGGAGGCAGTTACCCTTCAAACTGTCGAAAGTCACACCGCCTCCTGCCCACTTGCTCATATGCAAGTCACCACATCAGCCCAGCTCTGAGGCTGGTACCACAGAAAGCTCTGATCTTAGAAACAGCTTTCAAAATAGAAAAAATACAAAAGAAAGGAGGACAAACTCTCTCCTCCAAGCTCATTTCTCCTTGATCTCCTTGTTTCTTCAGCCTGTTATTGGATGGTGGTGCATACTGTTACCAAAAGAAGCATTAATTAAATTAAAGGCTATCCTCTCTCTCTCATGCATACTTATTTTTTGTTTTCATGTTGTTTGCAGTTTGATCAAATAATGAGTGATAATGATAAAAAAAAAACTGTCTAATAGCTAATAGCTCTATACAGAGAAAGCAGTGCCCTGAACAGTGGCACACAAGTGAAATTAAGGCTTAGATTGTAATTGCAATACTTATATTCATTTATATACAGTCATATACCTCAGTTAGCTGATTCCATAGTTCTGTGATAGTTAGCTCAAGCCCAATTAGCCCCATAGTGACTGGCTGAACTAATACCCTAATAGGCAACAGAGAAAATTGTGGCTCAGCTGTCAGAAAACCCAGGTGGTGTTATGAGTTTTTGACATACTGTAAGTGGTTTCTTGTTGGTTTGTTTTTGCTTTTTATATAGAAACTGACTGTTTCTTCAATAACACACGCTCCTGAAGAAACCAGAGTACCATGCTGTGGTTATATGTTTATTATCATGCTATTTGATTCAGTAGTTTCCCTTTTTCTTTGTTCATGTGCATTGATCTCTAACTTAATGTAGTACACTGAGTTACGCTACTATGACCCATTTTAGGGTTGCCTAAGTGTGTCAAATGTTTGTGTTTAACTCATGTTCAGTTCTACATTAGTCCAGTTGCCTTGTCCAGTCTTGTCTAGTCTTGCCTGAGCTCGGGCCCTTCCTCTGCTGTCTGTGCACTCTCCCTGTTTCATTGAAAGGGAATTCTGAATTAAAGATTGGGCTGTGCGATTAAGACAACAGAGAACATTACAGCAACTCAAACCAATGGGCCAATAAAAACAGACTAAAAAAACAGAATGGTCAACATTGTCACACTGCCATTTAGATCGTACTGACTGATTCACAATGTCAGCTCATTCAGTAAGTAACATGCAGTCTCCAGTCTATAACTAGCTAACATTTACTACTCTGCTCAGTTATAGTTGACTAATGTATTTAAACTAAGCCACTGTAAGGAACAGTGCTAACATCTCCATAGAAACAAGCACATGTGCATCATGGGTGCACTACACCGCTGCTTTTATTCTATACAACAAAGCTCTATTTGTCAAGCTCTAAGATATAACCAAGTACATTTACTCAAGTTCTATATTCAAGTACAAATTTGAGGTACTTAAAATTATAATATTATAATATAATAATATAATAATATTGTCCTTTCTGGCATTTGCTAAAACAACCTCCAAAAAACCATGCCAAGTAAAAGTAAAATAAAAATGTTGAAGATGAGTCTGAATTATCAGTCAGTCAGTCTAAAACCCTGTGAATGATGGATCTACGTTGTGTTAACCATTATGTTATGTTACCGTTACATTATGTTAACCGTCATTTCTCTAAATTTTTCTAAATATGTTGCTGTAGTCACAACATATACAATGAAATGATATTTTAAACACCATAGCTTAAAACATTCAAACTCAAGTTTTCATGACTCACATATTGCACATTATAATAAATTTGTTCAATAAATGTTATTTACTTTTTTGTCTACTTTCTTTAAGTAGGCTTTTGTTGGCAACCATGCCCATGGATCTATAGGGATCCTATCATTACATTTTATCTATTATATTTCAGCCAATTATATTCTGCCCCATCCTCTGCCTATAGTGCTGCACAATACATATACTATGTTTATTAATACTACAATAATAATTATGGTTGTCAAAAAATTCATTCATTTCTTTCAATTAATTATAGAAAAAAATAATGTGTCAAAAAATCAACTCCAATTAATCACACTCTATGATGCCCTCCATACATCACTGAACATGCAACCATCCACAGTAGCTCCATAGACCTTAGTGCAGTGCACGTTCAGCACATGCCTGTTTCTGCCATATTTAAGGCTAAGTGATCTTTATGGCTCATCTCCCATGTATCTGGAAAAATTATTGTAAAAAACAATTAATTAATTTCTAACATCCCCATTTGACATTTCTATTCAATGCTTTCTTCATGTGCAAAAATAATGTAATCTTTTTATTTGCTTTTCCAAGCAAATATTGATACAAGTAGTTAAATTTAATTAAATCAAATTAATTTGATTCATTATTAAGGATATGATGTAATTAATTTGATTCACATTTTTAATCGACTGCCCTAGTTATAATCTATATATACAACTGTATGTTACAGTGCCATACTTTATACTATGTTATACTGCATAATATTGCACAATATTAAATACATATTATAATACTTGTACATCAAAACCATCTGTGATTTAACAAGCTGTTAAACTGTGATAAAATGAACTATAAACTTCTTTGTTATACCACTTCCCTAAACCTGCCTCCTCCTCTACTTTAGTCAGAGAGTCTCTTTTATTTCCCAGACTGACATTCAAACAACTCCCAGAGAAGGACATGAAGCCTTTTTAATCAAACGTTTCCAGATAGGTATATGCAAAATAATGAAACTCTGAAGTGAGATGATTCAGCTGTAGGTTTATGTAGGTTGAAGATATAGGGTAAGAGGAAGGGAGTTTTATGGTTGAATGCATCACTGGCTCCTGTAAGTGTATGAGATATGTGTCCCTCTTTTCTGATGGATTTCTTCCTCCATAATTAAAGATTGTCAGGAAAAAAAATCAGGATTTTTGAAACAGACACCAAGCTGTGATGTTTATTGTTGGTGTTCAAATAGATGTTGTGAAAATTGTGAAAACCTTCCACTGCAGGTGGAGAGTTAATATTTCAACTCTTTTATACAAGCTTATAATTCATTCTGGGCCTCTGCCATTTACTTACATCCATACTACTCTGATTTGATCTGATGAAGGCCATAGCATTTACATCATTTTCATCTTCATTAGACCAGTCAGTGACCCCTTGTGCCCTGTGGATGGGGGCATTGTCATTCTTGAAAAGACCACTCCAATCAGATCTTACAGAGCTTACCAGCGTTGTTTTTTTCCCACTGGTTCTTTGTCAAGTCCTGCTCTCGTGTGGAGTGAATGGCTGGTACTCGTTGCTTTGACGTGTCTTCTGATTAGATGGTAGGTGTGCCCTGCGAGTTGCATTATTAAAGAAGATTCAGGTCTATTAGAGCTATTCATCTGTGTACATAGTTGTTACTATATGTGCTGAATGCAAATGCACATTTTGTTTCTGTTTCTCTGATTTACTTTATAGTAAGCCTAACCTATGTTCTTTTGATATTGTTATTAAATTATGCTACTTCATGTAGTATGCACATGGACAGAGGAGCCCATTACTGTTGTGCTAATACTGTGTATTAGCAGCACATAATAAGGATCTACTTTTCTCTACCTGTATTACCCAAGATAAAAGAGACACAATTTAACACGATAGTGAATAGTGCCACAGTTCTTGAGATAGTGTTTCAGTCCAGATGATAATGCCTGAATTCTATTCTATTCTATTCTATTCTATTCTATTCTATTCTGTTATTTTTTTAGTTATATTTATTGCCTGTAGAGTTAGGTTTAGGGTTATTCTGAAATACTTCAATAAAGAATGTCATTCTTTAAGAAAGATGGTTAGTCTATTAACAACTAAGATATGGGCTAAGGTTATTATGGAAGTATCCTTGATATAGCCTAATATCTCTAAAACACCTGCTGCACAGTTCTTCTGGACTGGGTGCCAGTGTGTGTTACAGACTATAATTAACACAACTGAGTTCAGATTGTTGTGATAAACAGTGTGTAAATAATGTTATATTATGAGGTTTTTTATTATTGTTTTCATGAACCTCTGTGAAACATGCCTTCAGACACTATATTTTGTCTCCACGCGTCTGGGGTGTAGGTGACCTCTACACATAATCTATTTTTAGGCTGCAGCAGCCTCATTGAAAGAGCAGCTCTCAGCATCTGTTGGTTGTCTCCATGTTCTTTTTACTCTTATTTACTTGTATGAGATGTTGGCAGGATCAATTAATAATTAGTGTGCATTGCCTGGTTGGATAGTTCCCATCAGGACAGAGAATACACAGAAAGACACATTCTCTTCAGATAGTACAGACATTCATACATATGCTTTGTTTGAAGTAATATCAAAGTGATTAAAAAGCTCAAACTTAGATAAAATGTAAAGCTCAATTCAAATATTAAATAATAATTTAACAAAGCAGCTAATTCTAAAGTTCTGTGATTAGAGCATTTCTGACCAGCCACCACTGTTTCAAAGGTGACTTATAGCAGGACTTTGGGTTGAGCAATGTGAAAGGTCAGCTGCTTTATTTTATCATGTAGTAAAGTGAGGTATGGGCTATTTTTAGCAGCCTGAGAATAATAGTGGTTTATCACTACTTAGGTCTAGCTCTTTTAGTTTTGGTCATCATTTCTATCCCTTACAATGAACACTACTAGTTTCTGGAATCTGAAACATTGCAGCAGTGCTATGAATTAAACAACTTTATTTTTAGGTAAAACCAAAAATGTCAGTCAGTAATCACCCCTCATCCAACAGCAAAACTATGTATGTGCTCAAACACTGAAAGAATGGTAGAACCAACAAAGTTCAATCTGTAAACTGTACACACTGTGATCAGTGTTAATAACAGACAGTTTAGATAATGATTTGAACTTCTGTTCTGCTGACCTGTTTTTATTAGGCTGACCTGAGGGTTTCTTAACAACCTGTATGATATATTCTGACTGCTTGGAGGCACAGAAACTAAATAATAATAATAATAAGACCAAAGTCGTGACACACACACCTTTAGGCTTCCCCCCAAAGCCACTCTCCCAATAACACATAAGGATAGACAAGAGAACCATGTTCAACCAGCTCATGTCTCATTCACACTGAATGTAAATGACCAACATGGCTATTATTAGTACTCACAGGGACAGAATAAAAAAAAAGGACAAGTCAAGTTTAATAATCAAAACAAAGAGAGATCAGATATATTTCTTCTTCACTCCTGAGTCATGTGTAAATTATTTTTACGTTTGGCTGACATTGCATCATGTCTGACCAACACTGATTAAAATAACTTGCATGACTGATAATAGCTTCTTCGTTGGAAAGTTACACAATTTGGTATCACTAGTGCCACACACTAAATAAAAGTGCCATTTAATGTAAAGGGTGTCCTTGACTCTGAGTGCCAGTCACATACATATAGACCTTACAGTATCACTGGACCAGCTTCTTTGGGATGCAGAGCTGCTGGTTCCAAAGCATTGACTCTCTCCAATCAATTCTCATTCAGGCATGTGTAGAAGGAAGTAGTGAGTGTTTAAGTCCATCAGCTGAGGTGATTTGATTTTCCCTGCTGTGACTTCATGTCATCAAGGGTTCAAATAGAGACCAAGTTCACATTCTGCATCAGATATGTTGTTCATTTTAGGCCTTTAAAAGACTGCAGTTTTCAGAAAACATTTTAAATGGTCAGTGGGTTCTGTCTCATGCTTAAAGTCAACAGTGACCTTTTCCATTTTCACCCAAGACCACAATGTCACCCTAAGCTCAGTCACTTCTGTCTATGACAAGCAAAGAGAGGAGCATATTAAGACAGGCTCCTTCATGGCTTTTAAATAAAACACAGTCTGTCACAAAATATCACTTCTTAACTGCCTAATGTCAGGAGTCTGTTAACAGGTGCTGACTTTTCAAAGTAAAAGGTTGCTATCAGGATCCATTCAATAAAGGTTGAATCCAAAATGCATTCAAAATTCTGTTCACTGTTGTGTGGTACACATTTGTGTGGTAGGAGTTTTGGGCCATTTAGACCATTAATGAATACTTACTGAATACTAGAATTTTCCTTTATTAACAAATGCAACTGCATAGAAATTGTCTCTGTCCACGCACCATACATGCCTCAGCAAAGAAAAATACTCAAGCTGACAGCGGGTGCACACGAGTAATTTTGCAATCAATACCTTTATGTTCAATGCTCTAAAAGTTTAAATTGTCACAAAGTAGGTTTATTTCATGAAGTCTAGTGCAACAGGCCTGGGTCAGTTTGACACAATGATGTTCTTTAACCACTTTCAGAGAGGTTATAAAAACAACACTGAAAGACATTGTGTGAACATTAATTGGGAGCAGAAGTTGGCTGGACAGTACCCCAAAAAACCATGACCTAAACCATACATAGCTGTAAAATAGATTGAGGTCCATGGAAATGAGGGTAATATGAAACTGGGGGAACTCAGAAGAGGAAAACTTGATGTGTTATTTCTTTCACAGAGCCATTAAAAAGAAACAATTCTGGTTCGCTGAAGGGAACCAATTCCAATTCCAAAACGGTTTCCTGACCCAACCACTCTGCCACACACACAGAAGATAACCTTTACCGCAAATGTCAGAACTGAAAACATTTTATGTATGTCCAGTAAGTTTGAAAAATCAGTTTTCAACAACCCATACACACATTCATAGACAGTTTCTCCCTCTCACACACACATAAACACACACACACCAACACATTCCTTCTGGCCTCTTAATTGTAGCAGATGGACTAAAGCCCCAGTGGTCTGGACCTTGTCCTCGTCACACAGAGAAAGACAGGAACTAAACTCAGAAGGATGTATAAGGGTCTTCCCCGGTGCCCCACACCTGCTGGATGCACAGAGCCATTTGCTCCTATCAATGTTTAAGACAAGTAAGTAAGTAACAAGTGACTCCAAAGTTGAAATTGGACAGACAGCTAAATAGGATGAAAGAGACACTTTAATCACATTGGGTCCCGGATGGATAATTTGCTCCAGTGCTACATGCCCTGACTTTATAACAGCATCGACTATCCCGAGTGATGCTGGGGAAATACATATCTCTAGCAAAGAAAGATGACAGAGCTTTAAAGATTAAGGTAGTTGAGGGGGCAGAGCTACTACTAACGAATACTGAATGCATGTTGTACAATATGTTAACATGCCAGTGTTAGGAGCCAAATGTCTTCATGTCATAGCAGTTGCTGAGAGCTCCAGTATTGGTACTAAATAGTATGCAAGTGTATGAAAAGCAAACAAACACATACTTCAGCTTCAGTCGATTTTTGACCTCTAGAAGCACTATGAAACAATTTGTTGTTTGTATTCTGATTCATGCTTTTGGTATAATTACCATTCCTGCTGACATTCAGAGATTGAAAGTAAACTTTCTATCTAGAAAGTAATTTTACCTAATTTACTGATGTACTGTACTTGAGTACAGTTTTGAAGGTATTGGACTTTACTTGACACATTTGATGCTACTCTGTACCTATGTTTAGTGTTTAAATCACACTGTGTCTTTCAGAGTGGCACTACTTTTCAGATGTGTGGAGTGGGTGCGTACTGTACACATGTACACACAGACATGAATGTGCCCATCTGTGCAAAAATATGTGATCAAGCCATTTCAATTCATGCAGAGAATATTTAGCCTGAGAAAACAAACAGGAAATGATCTGCATTACTATGTTAAGCAGACCAGACCAGACTCAACTTACAAGCATGTTTTCTAAAGTATGATGCAGTGTTACAGATTAATATACCCAACAGTAATTTAGACCAATTCAGCCCATCAGATCTTATGAACTGTAAATGAATGCTGAATAACTATCGTTTAATAGTTAAATTTCATTCATTGTCAGTGCCCATTTGAAGCATGGCTGCTCAGAACACATGCCTTTCAGAACAGGCCAATTGCTTGGCTCCAGTTTTTGCTGCTTGCGGTGTTGTCTGGCGTGCCCAGTGAGGGTGTAGACGTTCAGAATGTGAGCTGTGAAGAAGAGCAGTATGACTGTTTACAGCTTTTTAGAGAACTGCTCGAGAACCGTTCACACATACATGTAGACAGCCTTGTAGAATGTAGAATGCCTTCCATTTTAGTTAGATGATGCTGCTACAGGAGATGACAGTTTTTGTAATATAAGTCCTGACAACTATAGAACTACTTAAATCCAAAAACTTAACTTTTTTCCAGCTTGGTTCAGGGATGTTCTGAACCAAATTTGGTGACAATTGCTCAAACCTTGTAAGAGGTTTTATCGCCACCATCTTCCCAAGTTGCACCACATTCAACACTGCACTTTCTTAGGTCCTCAGCAATACATCAAGTATGAGGTCAACAGATGAATGGTTGTCAAATTAATCAAAGGACCAACACACACACACAGACAGACAGACAGACAGGCAGACAGACAAACAGACAGTTTCCTTGCATTTATAATTAGATTATACTATAAATTACTATCATTAGATACCTGCTGTGTGAAGTCATGACCATGGCTAAATTTGCTATTGCTTCCTTTAATCTCAGATGACATGAATGCAGCAGAAGTGGCTGTACAGTGGAAGGTTACAAAGTCCAATGAAGAAAATTTAGTTCTGAACCTGACAAGCTGAGTGTGTCATATCCTAAATGATTTGCATAACAAATGGCGTGATTTTCATAACACATTCTTCACATTTGGTACCACGGTCAGAAGAATTTTCCCCAGTATTAATAAGGATTTTTGGGATATCAAATTTGTCTCTGAATTTCTTATCCATCAAACAATTTTCTTTTCTAGTGTTACATTCTTTTTTACACACCCTGACACTGAATTGTAGATATTACTGGAATACAGGTAACACTAACAATGGAAAACCTCCATGCTTGAGTACAGAACACAAGTTGGGGCACAGAAACACTCACCACCATGTTAACACCAGAATACACATCTCCTACCCACCTCCCAACCTACTTTAACACACACTCAAACACATGCACATTCACACACAATGACCTATCACAGCTCCTGACAGGTTTGACAGCAGGAAGTATGAGAGTTGGAATGATTAGAACCAGATGAATGGTCAGACTAAAGCCTCCCAACATAACCCAACCATCTCTTTCTTCTCCTGTCACTTCCTTTACCTCCCCACACTCTGCACTCTTTCCACATCTCACCTCCCAAAGCCCTACAGTAGATTAAAGCAAAGTGAGTGAAGCCCTGCCAAAACCTTATAATCAAATAAGATGTGTGCATGAGAGAGAAAAATAGAAGGGATGGGCAGTGTCAGTGTGTGTTAATGCATGAGTACTTATATTATGAAAACTATACTATGCTATGTGCAACATTGGCCTGGGAAGAGCAAGAAACATTTTCATGTTTATGTTTATGGTAAAAGTTCTAATATCCAATTAGTTCCAACTATTTATTTTCAGCTTAATCTCCCCATGTCCCCTTTTCCTTCCTTCCCTAAATGCATTCCTGATCTATTTTCATTCAACTCTGGAGAGGGGAGGACATCCCCACGCTATCCAAGCACTTAGGGTACTATAACACTTGGAATGTAATCAATGCATTGGCCCTTTTAGCTGGAGACAACACTTTGGAGGCCAAAGTAAATGGATTTTCCTTCAGCACAAGGAAGTAAAATCTCATTGCCTGACTTTACGGTGACTATCTTTCGATAGCACTTAAGAGGAGAGAAATGAGTACAGTGCCAAAAAAGATGGATTAAAATGAAGAGGGCATTTAAGGAGACATCAGCACATGACATGGAATAGAGTTAAACACAATGGGATTCCTATTTGAACTTTCAATCTTGTGTGGTCACAAACCAGCTATATGTAAGTCCATGTCACTTTGGTCATTTTTTTTAGATTTTGGGGGTGAGTAGGGACTTGGACATCTTTGGCTTTGAATCTTTTGTTATTATTTTATAATAATCCAGCAATCAGTGCAAGCAAGTGTGACACTGTATACGGTGGAAGTTTGTAGCTAACTCCTTTATAGAGACTTAGGTAATAGATTTCACAGTATAGTCAATATATCAAATATTTTCAATACATTAATTCATTAGTAACTTACATCATAGACTCAAATGACTGTGTATACAGCATGTATAGTGTACCAGTATGTACATTTGCACTGTGTATGGACTATTATACATCCAGAGCCTGTGTGGACAGTACACCTTTCATGTGGACATGGCTCATACATTTGGAACAAGATTTGATGCAAAAAGTTGTCCTGGCCCCTGGAAGGAGGACTGACAGTGAATTTTGTCTCTGTGGATTTATACTACTTTTTACACTTTTTGTTCACTATTAAAATCCCATCATTATGAATCCTAGCTTATCAAGTCTCTGTGCTCCAAGAACTAACTAAAATGCAACCCCTTTATACAAACCGAAACTCTGCAGGAGATGAGTCTTTTAATGCAAAAAACAGAGATTGGTGAGTCACATTAAGAATTTCAATCAAGCACACAAGACAACACACTTACTTTCCAGAAAAAATCAACATAAAATTTAAGTACCCAAATCAGATATCTTCTGGATCTATTCTCTATATTATTGAAGAAAAAGATTTTGTTGTGTGTTCACTGCAAACCATGTTATGTCACTGGAAAGGTCCTGGACTTGTCCTAAAACTCTCAGGTTAAAAATCCTATATGTAACATATATGTTATATATGTTATTATATATGTGTGTGTGTGTGTGTGTGTGTGTGTGTATATATATATATATATATATATATAGATATATACACAGAACAACTTCAATGCTCCTTGTCATTGATTCTCTAAAGTCTGTGAACTCTCCTGGAGGGATGAACACCATTCTTCTAAAGCTATTCATCATTTGGTGTTTTGATGATGGTGGTGGAGCTCTGTCTAACTCCAAAATCTCCACAGCTGTTCAGTTGTGTTGAGATGTGGTGACTGTGAAGGTCATAGCATATGATTCACATCTGTTTCATCATAGGATAGAGGTGATCACTTAAAATAACCTCCTATTGATTTGCTGTGACCCTAAGGAGAAAAGTGGCCCCAAATCATGCATGCATTTGCTTTTACAGGAAAAAAATAACCTCCTTCAAGGATTTCACTGTGACCTCTGATTGTATTTAATTGCTCTGTCTCTTCAGAAATAATGTGATCTGGCAGCAGAGCCAGCTGTATGGTCTGTTTAGAATTGAGAGGCTTTTAATGAGGACAGCTGTGACATGTCAGTGCCACACTGACATCACATCTTTACTGCAATCATCACCACTGCTGTTTCCCCATTGGTGCAGCAGACTTAGTCACAGCCTTGTCACTGTCTTGTCACGCAACCCAACAAGAATTCGACCTTGGTCAGAGGTCACAAAGATGCTGGGAGAGAGCTGCTTTGAATCACAATCCTCAGGAGTTGGGATAGATCAGAAAAAGAGCTAAAAGAGAATCAATACTGGACTTCTTTGTGTGAGACATGTAAATAAACAACTATTTACTAAGTCCACCATATCACCTTAAAAGTGATGTGATCAGTGTTAAATTGACAACCTCTCATCAAACTCAACTTAATTAAGGATCAAACACCTTTAACCCAATGGGCCCAACCGTAACTGATTAAAGAGTTGAACACACACACACACAAACACACACACACATATCATCTACGTTACCTGTAAATTACAGCTTACCTATACAGACACAAACCTAAGCTAACTAAAAACAACTTCTGAGAGCAAACTACAGTTGTAAACATCTTAAAATGTCATGTAGTTTGTTTTGTCAACTTGCAGCACAGCCTGAAGCAAAAATGAGCACTCTGTTTGATTTCAGTCTACCTGGGAAGGAGGAGGGAGTTTTCTCTTGCAAGAGTCATGACTCTGTGTCAACACGAATAATGTTAATGTGGGGTGAACCTGCTGGTGCTGGTTATCAGCGGGCTCAGTGGGTGGTGTGTTCATGGGCAGTTTGACATGAAGGGGAACAAATGTAGAGACTCTCATTTCAAAGCTTCTTAATGATGTGGCTGGCTCTGCCCTGCCTTCTGCCTCTCACTGCCATCAGGATGGCGGTAAGTCCTCCCTCAGCCACACTTACTATTTGGGCTATTTTATACAGAGACCATATAGGTGACAAATTGAAGGAAAAACCAACATAAACTGTTTTATTATGGTGTTTATTATGGTGTCCACCACCGGCCTCCAGAACAGCTTCAGGTCTCCTTGTCATTGATTCTCCAAGTCTGTGAAGCTCTCCTGGAGGGATGAACACCATTTTTCAAAAGATATTCCCTCTTTTGGTGTTTTGATGATGGTGGTAGAAAGAAAGCTCCGTCTAACACGTCGCTCTAAAATCTCCCATAGATGTCCAGTTGGATGGGTTGAAATGTGGTGACTGTGAAGGCCATAGTATATGATTCACAATGCTTCACAAATCCACTGTATCCTCTCACTGTAGGGGTGAGGCATTCAGGCCTGTACCGTTGTCTTGGTGTATGTCACACATGCACTTGCCCACTGGAAAATTTGGTGATGGATACCTAATCTTAGCATATCGCTGGGCCTGCTCAGCATGTTTTTACATGCCACAAAGCATGATGAGATGTAAACTGTTTAACTGTACCATTCAGTACACTTGTGTGGAGCCATCTACATTCATTATGTTTCCCCTCTTATCTATTCAGGTTTTTTATTTAATTGGTCACCTGTCTGCCTATTACACCTTCTGAGCAAGACTGAGACAAGATTTTATACAAAGATTTCATCCAAACTGTAATTTAGTAGTCAAATAGCTGCAGTGAGGAACCAAATAAATGGCTGTTATAGTGATGTTTTTTTTTCTAGCATGGATATGCTAACTATTTCCAGAATAAAAGGGGAAAAACTGATTCAGGCAGATTCACAATCCACAAAAGAAAAATATGTGGACAGACACTGTCCCACTTGGATATAACTTACTAAAAGGACATTGACAAAAAGTGCACATGAGAAATCCTATCTCCATGTCAAAGTTAGTATGTTCCCTGGAACAACAGCAACTCAAGTGTTTGTGCTGAAGAACAGAGCTGATGAGCTTTGGTTTCTCTTTTGGGAAAATTCCTTTATGTTTCAAAGGGACCCACATGGGAGGAGCATTTACTTTAGTTTCAGTCTGAAGAAGGGCAGAAAAAAGTGTGCATAGAGTGGGGTATGTGTAACTGTGGTAGATTACCTGTTATGAGCAGATACTAAATGATACAGTGATTTATTCTGGGCTGTTTTTAAAGTTACAGCCCTGTTTGTCTCCAGAAAAAGTGGTTCAAAAGACAATCAAACATTGTGTCAGTCTGTCTCTCTGTCCGACTTCCGTAACCTGTGACTCTCAGGCCATCAGTGGTTACTACTGAAGGACTAAGGGTGTACTTGATCCCTCTGAGGACTCCAAACAAACTCAGAGTGATGAGTCAGCATTTTTGTGTATATGTGGGCTCAAACCCAGTCTGAAACAAACTGCAGTCAAAATATTTGACATAATCGATTTTACTTTTGAGGAAAGAGAAAGGATGAGAGAGAAATAACTTCCATTACTATACATCATCTGTCTGCTGGTTCCCCTACGATGACATTTCATGGTTGGCACAGATGCTTTCACACAGAATCCTGTCCAGTTTGTCACAAAGGGAAAATGCTTCTTTCATGTCAGAAGATTCTCTGCTTTTTCTCACTTTATCGCTGTGGTAGTACCTTTGACAGTTTTTTTCACTTTGATGTGGCACTGCAAGCCCCTCGCTTTGAACTGAAAATTGAAGGAAAGCCTTAGCATTTCTGTGCATTGTAGACCGTTGCTGTTTACTGTGTTCTTTACAATAAATAGAGTGGCAAAGGGCAAAACAAACTGAAACACTTTGTAATCACAATGCACAGGTTAAGTGAACCACACCTGTATTCAGGCCACCTCTGAGTACAGTCCACTTCAGAGGGGTCTGAATTCTTTGGAATGTTCACATTTGCACAGAAAAGGCCGACTCAATGCTCTGAGTTCATCTGAGGGCCCTAGTAAAGTTCTGAAAGGGATGAAGTGTGAAAACACACTAAATCTTTAAAAATGGCTCACAAATATGTTGTTTCATTTTTCTGAAACAACTGGCCAGCATAGTTTTTAGGAAGCAATATTTAAACATGAGGAAATATATCTCTACTTCAGCTCACTTTTAGTTCAACAAGCTCTATTCAGGATAATGATAGTTAGATAAAGTGAGTCAGATGATCCCTAAAATACCCAAAACTGCTATACTACTCATGCACAAGATATAGGCTACAAGCAAGGGAACTAGCCTAATTCACTGTGGTGTTAGCAGTTCTGGCAGCCCTCTGGAGCACCACAATGGTGAAAGTGCTGTTGGACAGGTAAATAAATACTGAGCTGGTGTCCGTAATTTGTGTCAAAAGAAAATTCTATCTACTATATATAATTATAATGTATATACAGTATAGTGCTGTAATCATGTAACCATTTCATTGACATCTTTGATTACTTATTTCCTAAATATTACAAAATAAAAGACGGGAGGAAACCTCCACCAGTCTAGCAATACTGCTCACAACACAAACGGATGTAAAATTAAAGTAAAAAAACAACATAAAGTCTCTTAGTAAGGTGTTGTGCCACTAGAACTGCAGGGGTCAAGGTTTTTCCTTTAAGTTGTCATCCATGTCAGGGGGTGTTAGTTTACATGTATTGCACAAAAAGTAATAATTGACTGATTTCCAGTCCAACATTGCAGACCTGATGGAGAGAAACAAGGCAAAAAGTCAGAGCATGCAGCAAGTGAAAAACACACTCACACAGGACCAGCAGCCCCCACCACCTGACATGCAATCAAAAAAGGAAAGTATACCCATGTAAGATGATTATAGGAAAATTTTTAAGAAAAATAAATATGATTTTGTAATTGTCCTTCAACCCCTCCAACCCTTCCTGTAAAATATGCAACCACACCCACTCTGGTTTCATCAATGTAAGTTGGGGTGACGTCTCCTTATGACATGCCCAAAACTGTGCAGCTTTTACTTATTCACAGTATAAGTTTGTCAAAGCTATCCTTTATTACTTTATTTGTAATTTTTCATTCATATGCAAGTCCCTAAAATGTGTTTGCCATGTCCAAATTCACTTTGTCTAAAGCCTTAAACACAATAATGGTTAAGAGCCATTAAAATAGCTTCTTATGCTTGGAACACACTGTGTTATACTGTGTGTAATGATATAGAATATTAAGCCTGTCTGACCTTTTCTCATTTATCACTTGATTTTAGCAGGATGCCTCATGTTTAGCTTGAGGCTTCTTGTTTTCACAAGGAACCTTTCCTCTCTTTTCTCCTCTTCACTCCAGCTTGACCCCATCATTCCTGCACTCCCTCATCCACCCTTGCATCCTTCTTCCCCTCCCTCCTCCTTCACTCTGGCACTGTGGTGAGTTATAGGCCCATGAATCGCTCTGTTTCCAAGTGTCAGCATTTCTTGCTTGGCCTGCTGACCCTTTTTTATTACTGTGGCGTGAAGTCCCATCAGTAAATTTGATCTGCTACATTCAGACTAATTTATGATTCATTCCTCACTAGTAAAGATCTAGGATGGCGGCGCGCAGCAGTGCAGCGGCTTCTCGTGCTCCCGGGGTCAAGCCCCCCATTAGTACTTTTCTGGTTGGTCTTGAGGCCAACTTTACCGGTTTTGCTTGTGTAAACAAGCGTGTATGCAAAGTACAGCCGAACCGAACTTATTAAAATAAGTGATGGTTCGGCCACGAGCACAACACCACAAACAGCGGACCTTGGACTCAGGGCCCTGCTGGGCAGACTGCAGCTCCTGAGGACACCGGACTGGCTGGCATGCAGCGCTGCCCGCCGGACAGAGGGCAAGAGGAAGGCGGTGTGCGCGAAAGCAGAAGAGGGGCAAACGGAGGCGGACTGCTAGCCAGGCTAAAGGCTAACGCCGGAAGACCACCGATCCCGTCCCTGTTCCTGTCCAATGTCCGCTCCCTGGACAACAAGCTGGACCTACTTCGACTGAGGCTGGGGGCCTCCCGTGAGATGAGGAACTGTTTGGTGCTTTGTCTTACGGAAACCTGGCTGAAGCGACAACATGCCGGACCCAGCCTTCCAGCTCGACGGCCGGCTTCTTCTGTTCCGTGCGGACCGCAACCAGCAGTCGGGGAAAGCCTGCGGGGGCGGATTATGCGTCTACGTGAACAAAGACTGGTGCACAAACTGTACTCTGGTGAACAGCCACTGCTCCGAGGCGATAGAGCACATGACTGTAAAGTGCCGGCCTCTGCCTCGTGAGTTTACGGCGGTGTTTGTTACGGCTGTTTACATCCCGCCGGGTGCTAAGGCTAATGAAGCGCTAAAGGAGCTTCACAACAACATCAGCTCGCTCCAGCACAAACACCCGGAGGTGTTTTACGTGGTTGCGGGGGATTTCAACCACGTAAACCTGATAGACACCAGAAGTTCTACCAGCATGTCACCATACCGACACGGGGAAATAACACGCTGGACCGTGTTTACACCAACAAACGAGGACGCATACAGAGCCGTCCCCCACCCCCACCTGGGCTTCTCTGACCACATCTCCATCATGCTGCTCCCTGACTATCGTCCTCTGCTCAGACGGCACACACCAACACAGAGGACCATCACCGTGTGGCCCTAATGATGCTGTCCCCGCACTGCAGGACTGTTTCCAGCGCACAGATTGGCAGATCTTCAGGGAGGCAGCTGTCCGTGAGGGAAGAGGTGGACCTGGAGGACTATACATCGGCTGTCCTCGGATACATCAGCAAGTGCACAGAGGACGTCACCAGCACCAGAACAGTAACTGGATGTCCGAACCAGAAACCCTGGCTGAATGCGGAGGTCCGGTCTCTGCTGAAAGCCAGGGATGCTGCGTTCAGGTCTGGTGACAGACTGGCACTCAGAGCGGCTAGGAGACAGCTGACTGCAGGAGTGAAGAGGGCCAAGGACCGCATAACGCCCAGAGGATCCAGGGACACTTCACGTCCAAGCGATCCAAGGAGTATGTGGAGGGGCATAAAGTGCATCACAGACTATAACACCAGAGATGCACAATGCCCCAGGGACCCCTCTCTACCGACGCTCTCAACAACTTCTACGCCCGCTTTGATGACACCTCCCCCAGCACCAGATTCACCCCCCCACCAGGAGAAGAGCCCCTCAGGGTGACCGCAGCAGAGGTGAGGAGGACCCTCCAGAGGATTAATCCACGCAAAGCTGCTGGTCCCGATAACATCTCCGGGCGGGTGCTCAAGGGCTGTGCATACCAGCTCACCGAGGTGCTGACGGACATCTTCAACACCTCTCTCCAACAGGCGGCGGTCCCCACCTGCCTGAAGACCGCCACGATCATCCCCATCCCCAAAACGCCCACAGTGACAGGCCTGGGCCTGAATGACTATCGGCCGGTAGCCCTCACCCGATAGTCATGAAGTGCTTCGAGAGACTGGTCATGGCCCACATCAAGGACTGCGTCGACGTCACTGTGGACCCGCACCAGTATGCATATAGGAAGAACAGATCCACAGAGGACGCCATTTCTTCTGTGGTCCACACAGCCCTCACCCACTTAGAGAACAAAGACTCTTATGTCCGCCTGCTCTTTGTGGATTTCACCTCAGCGTTCAATACAATTATACCGCAGACCCTGGTCCAGAAACTCACAACACTCGGACTGAGCTCCACCCTGTGTAACTGGGTTCTGGACTTTCTGACAGACAGACCGCAGTCTGTGAAGGATCCACGACGTCTCCTCCTCCTCCATCAGCCTCAGCACCGGCTCCCCCCAGGGCTGTGTGCTGAGCCCCCTCCTGTTCACCCTGCTCACACACGACTGCTCAGCGATACACCCGAGCTGCTGTCTGATCGTCGTGAAGATGACACAGCTGTGGTGGGACGGATCACTAACAACGACGAGTCCGACTACAGGCAGGAGGTGGAACACCTGGAGGGTTGGTGCAGACAAAACAACCTCTGCATCAAGGTGAAGAAGACCAAGGAGATGATCGTGGACTTCAGAAGGGGCAGACACCTCCCCTCTCCCCTGTACATCGGAGGGACTGCGGTGGAAGTGGTCTCCAGCTTCAGGTACCTGGGCGTACACATCTCTGACGACCTCACCTGGAGCAAGAACATCTCATGTCTCATTAGGAAGGCACATCAGCGTGCCTCTACTTCCTCAGGAGGCTGAGGCGCGCCGGGCTGGGGAGCTCAGTCCTGACCTCCTTCTACAGATGTGTGGTGGAGAGCGTCCTGTCCTCCTGCATCATCGTGTGGCACGGCAGCTGCTCGGCGGCAGAGAAGAAGGCTCTGCAGAGGGTGGTGAAGGCTGCACAGAGGACTGTGGGATGCAGTCTACCCACCACCACGGACATCTACACCTCCAGATGCAGGAAACGGGCCTCCTGCATCATGAAGGACCCCACTCACACCGCACACACAAACACACAAACTGTTTGTCCCCCTCCCCTCAGGCAGGAGGCTGCGGAGCATTAAGAGCAGGACCACCAGACTGAGGAACAGCTTCTTCCAGGAAGCTGTGAGACTGTTGAACTCTGGAGGACCCCTGTAGCCCCCTACTGCCCCACCATCACCCCCCCACTTCCCTCCCTCTTCTGACAGCCACCCAAAGACAATACACACTGCAACACCTGCACAGAATGCAGTTGCTTTTTTTGCACTACAGTTAATCCTATTTATTCTGTTTTATTTTGCACTACCTCATTTTTGCTTTTCTATCTTGTTTTTTATTTTATTTTGTAATGTTATACTTTTTTTAATCCTTTATACTTATTATATTTGGGCTTGCACCGGGACCAGGGTAGCTAATCTCGTTCCATCCCATGTTTGACTTGTGTTGGAATGACAATAAAAATCCTTGAATCCTTGAATCCTTGTAAAGATTGAAGATAAGCCTTCAATAATTCAATTGCTGTTCTTTGGAGAAAAAGGTGTATTGTATTAAATGATATCTTCTTATTTTCTACATTATCTCATATATTCCCTGGCAAGTTGAAACTGAACCAGCAGTCACACTTGATGCTGCAGTGCATCAACAATTTTCATAAATGTGTGTGTGTGTGTGTGTGTGTGTGTGTGTGTGTGTGTTTGTGTGTGTGTGTGTGCGTGTGTATGTCTGAGGTGAAAGCCTGTGCAGTGCAGCTCACTGACAGATGATGTTTGACACTAAAAGCGATCTGACTCTGCCAGGTCAGCTTTACTTTATGCTATTGTTTGCATGCTGCACAAGATAAGAGAAGAATACTTCAATTCAAGGCTGTATGTATTATATTCAGCATTTCTTTGTGACAACAAACAAACCCAGTTTATCACAATTTAAAGTCAAAGAATTGATTCTAATGAATAATAAAAGGAAGCAGCTGAAATGCTGCAAATCAGCATTATCTGTTCTGAATCTGCTGCTGTAGACTGGTGTCATATTACCAAATATTAATTAGACAGTTTGTTCATGATAGATAGATAGATAGATAGATATAGATAGATAGATAGAGATAGATAGATAGATAGATAGATAGATAGATAGATAGATAGATAGATAGATAGATAGATAGATAGATAGATAGATAGATAGATAGATAGATAGATAGACTAGATGCTATTGATCTCCAAGAGAAATTCACATTTCCAGCAGCATGAAAGGTGGAAACTTAAGGGCATGCAAGTAAATACAGTAAAGATGCAAAAAGAAACTATAATAAAATAGAAGGCAAAAATACAATGTAAAATAACAATAACAATATAAAATTAAAGAAATATGAAATAAAAAAATATGAAACATGAATCTGGTAGTTCTTCTACAAAGGTGCAAAGGTGCAGTTGTGCAAAATGGCAGTGTGTAACATACAGTTGTGCAACAGTCAGTTTGTACACACTTGAGTCCACATATAGATGTGTGTGTGTGTGTGTGTGTGTGTGTGATAAAGTGCGTGTGTCCAGGGTGCGTGGTGTGAGTGTGTGGTGAGTCTGGAGCTTGTTTTGTGTTATCGCTCCCCCCGAGAAGTGTTGTAGAGCTGTATGGCGTGGGGGAGGGACGATCTCCTCAGTCTGTCTGTGGAGCAGGACAGTGACAACAGTCTGTCACTGAAGCTGCTCCTCTGCCTGGAGATGGCGCTGTGCAGTGGATGACTTGGATTGTCCATGATGGACAGGAGCCTGTTCAGCGTCCGTCGCTCTGCCACAGATGTCAGGCTGTCCAGCTCTGTGCCAACGACAGAGCCTGCCTTCCTCACCAGTTTGTCCAGGCGCGCTGCGTCCTTCTTCTTGAGGCTGCCCCCCAGCACACTACTGCGTACAGGAGGGCGGTCGCTACCACAGACTGGTAGAAGATCTATAGCAGCTTTTTGCAGATGTAATGATGTAATGATAATGGTCTACTCATCAATTCCAATTCAATTCAATTAATTTCAATTCAATTCAACTTCAAAGACTTTACTGGCATGAAAGTTTCCCAAAGCAACATTGTTTCTCCTGGTGCAGGGGAGAAACAAAGAGAAACTAATCCTGAGGCTATGATCATAAACATTGTGACTGTGGAGAGCAGTGAACTGTACAGAGCATCAAGCTCTGGGTACACAACAATTCAAAGATTTGGACTCACCTGTTATATTGATGTTTTTCTTCTTTCCATCAATAATGTCTATTTTAACATAGATAGAAAGACTACAAGTCAGACAAATTTGAAATAATTTTGGCCCCAACAGACAATAAGTGTAAATGATGGAAATTACCATTTGTCCCTACAGTTTTGTATGACAGGAGATAATATTATCAAAGTTAATTTAGATTTTTATTCCAGTCCAGAAAAGCATGACTGATCTTAGATCATTATTGAACAACAGCAGTGCTTGCAGGGGCTCTAGGCTATACATATTCAGGGAAACAGTTTTCTTTGGGCCCTGCAGTCTGTTCAGTGATTAGAATGAACGGGTTCACCCTGGGCTGTCCTGGTTGGCTATCACAGGAGAGAGAACTTTTAAAGTAATCTCCATGAAGACTGATAGACTGGATGGAGCTGAATATATTTCAAGAAAGTGGATTCAATCACATGAGTGTATGAAATATTGAATAAACACTACAACTACATTGCCATGCTGATTATAAGTCAAAATTGGGAGCTTATTTTTACTGACTTCTGACAAAAGTACATAGCTGATATCCGATTTATTTCTAGAGTTGTTTTTCCTTTTTTGCATGTATTATGATTTATTATTACAGGATAATGCCCAAGAGGGAGTTCATTCTTTAAAGATAAAATGAGATGAAAGCTGCGTCGAACCTTGGATTCAAGAGGAACAATGTGGTTTTCATCCTGGTCGTGGAACAGTGGACCAGCTCTTCACGCTTGGCAGGGTGCTGGAAGGGGCATGGGAGTTTGCCCAACCAGTCTACATGTGAATTTTGTAGATCTGGAGAAGGCCTACGACTGACCATGTGCCCAGAGGCACTCTGTGGGGGGCACTCTCGGAGAATATGGGGTGGATGGCCCCTTATTAAGGGGCCAGCATGGTGGGGGAGGGGGTTGGATTTCGGTGGCCTGAGGATGCCATCTCTGCTTTTTGCGGATGATCGAGTAGTGACCTCTAGCTCTCACTGGAACAGTTCACAGCTGAGTGTGAAGCGGCTGAGATGAGAATCAGCACCTCTAAGTCCAAGGCCATGGTTCTCAGTCGGAAAAGGGTGGACTGCCTACTCCGGGTCGGGTGTGGAGTTCCTGCCCCAAGTGGAGTTTAAGTATCTCGGTGTCTTGTTCACAAGTGAGGGAAAAATGGAGCGAGAGATGGACAGACGGATCGGTGCAGCATCTGCAGTGCTGCGGACTTTGATCCGGTCTGTAGTGGTGAAGAGGGAGCTGAGCCAGAAGGCAAAGCTCTCAATTTACTGGTCCATCTATGTTCCAACCCTCACCTATGGTCATGAAAGCTCTGGGTAGGTAGTGACCAAAAAATGAGATCAGCGGATACAAGCGGCTGAAATGAGTTTTCTTCAAAGGGTGTCTGGGCTCAGCCTTAGAGATAGGGTGAGGAGCTCAGACATCCACCTGAGAGAGGCTCAGAGTAGAGCCGCTGCTCCTCCACGTCGAGAGGAGCCAATTGAGGTGGTTTGGGCATCTCTTAAGGATGCCTCCTGGACGCCTCCCTGCGGAGGTGTTTCGGGCATGTCCATCTGGGAGGAGACCCCAGGGCAGTGACCCAGGACACGCTGGAGGGATTATATCTCTCGACTGTCATGGGAACGCCCCGGAGGAGCTGGTCTGGGCCTCTCTGCTGAGACTTCACACATGGACTAAACCTATGAACTCAGTTTATCTACAGTTTATTACGACCCATGTATAACTCCTATAATATGATTGATGATGATGTTCTGTCCGTCCCAGGGAGAGGGATCCATAATCTGTGGCTCTTCCTCAGGTTTCTTCTTTTTCCCATAAAGGGTTTTGCCTGACCCTGCCGTTCGAGGGTCTAAGGACAGAGGGTGTCACAACTGTACAGATTGTAAAGCCCTCTGATGCAAACAGTGTTTGGGATTTTGGGCTTTAAATAAATAAATTTGGACCCGGACCCGGATAAGCGGTTAGAAGCTGGGTCTAATTACTAGCTTTACATACCAACCAGATGAAGGAATTCAAAGAGAGAAGCAAAGAAGCAAATGTGATAACAACACTACATGCCACCAAATAGAAGTCAAACGCGTGTGATGTATTTTGTGACAACCAAAGATTTGTCACCATCTGATTCTGAGAAAAGCCATTAAGAGCAAAGAAAAGTCACTTACTTAGCTAAATGACCAGTTTGACTCTCTATATGCAAGGCCTCTTGATGTGAGAACATTGTGTCAGCATTTGCACTAGCCAAGACCCATTATTAGCATTTGCAAAGTCAGTGCTTTATGTGTTTATGTGGGGCCCTTGGGAATTTTTGCCTGGGGCCCCAACAGACTCAAGATGTGCAATGTAATGTTCACATTTAATATCTGAGAGAATACAGCTGTGTCTCATCAATGATTGAACCTTTTAGTTTTGATCAGGACATGTGAGAATTACATCAAATAAAAATGTTATTTTAGGCCCAAGTTGTTATCTACAGGACTGCACTGATTCATCTGATGCTCCAATAAGAGCAATCAGGCAATCAGCTCAAGGTGGTGGAAAAAGTACTCGGATTTTTTACTTAAGTAAATGCAGCAATGCTACAGTGTAAAATACTCTGTTACAAAGTCCAGCATTCAAACTTTAATAAAGGTTTCAGTAGGTATAAAAAAATTCTAGTCATACTTGCTAAAACTGTCACTCTGTCCTTTCAGTCGTCCATGAGACAAATACTTTGCGAAAAAAATCTCTGGCTCCACATAATGCGCCTAATGCCATTTACTATATGACTATAAGGGCCTATTTTTCACTGTAACTTGCACCACAGACAATCCATAGAATATATAATGAGCAATTATCAAAGATAAAGAGCCTGGAGTCTCGTGAGTATTAAAGAGTATGCTGTTTAATGACAGCTGAAATGTGTTCCAGAAATAAAAGACAATAATTTAAGGGTTGATTAAGGTCCAAAAGAGACAAGTGGCTACAACAGCTTCAGTGTAAATCTCAAAGCACTCATCAGATGCCAATAAGGATCCTTTGTGGTTGCTGATGACTTTAAGTGTAACAGGGAGGCTAGAGTGTACTGACTGAAGGTTCAGGATTATTATGTAACTAGTGTGGTGGTGGGGCTTGTAAAACTGGGTGTTGGGATGGAATAGGCTGACAGACTGTCCTGACGTCAGTGGCAAGAGCAGAGACAGCAAGGACAGCAGGAAACCATCTGCAGTGCCAGGTGTGAGGATATACACCAGCCATTTGTTCACCACTATGAAGAACAGCAGTGGACATAGTGCAATATGCTCATGATTGTCACACTTATAAAAATACAGCAAAGGAGTGTTAAAAGTAAGTAGGACCATGACTGATTCCGTCACCATGGCAAATGTTAGAGCTCCTGTTGGCTGGGCAGCACCATAACAGTTTATATCCTACAAATGTCCTCACAGCTATATCACCATCTTCACTTCACCTTCATTTGACCAAACACAAAGGCAGTTTGTCAGAAACAAATACTGAGAGGACATACATGGTAAACAATTGCTATAAATTTACAGCAGAATTTCAACAGTATTAATCTGTTATTTTAAAATACAATGTGTTACTGTCAAAATATAAGAAATTCTGTTAAATTACAGACACTGTTTTTTTTTAGTATTTTTAAAAAAGTGTATTATTTTCTCATACATTTACTTACTCATGACCTCTCTTCTTTTCACACCTTTAATTCTTTCTGTCATTCTCTTTTGTCTTCTATACATACAAATGTTTGAATGGTCCAGACTGAAGAGGGTTTGGCTTGCTAAGAGAGGCTGTTGGTTCATGGCGTGGGATATTGTTTTTTCTTTAGAGGAAGATAAGGGGTACACACAGCCTTTGTAAGTGAGAAGTTACAATGAAAGTTATTTTGGAGCTCATCATCTATCCCTCTCTCTCTGTGTCTCTCTTTCTCTCTCTACCAGGGTCAGCTGGATTGAAAGAACTGCATGGTGACTTCAAGAGGGCCATAACATGACATTGTGCCTTCTCAGAGCCTGTTCGAGCACAAAGTGTATATACAGTCATGTACAGTACAGATTTATTTTTTTAAAAGTGTAATTTGATTTAGAAAGTTTTTTAACAGAAAGCATAAAATAAAAAAAAACAAAAAACTTTTTTTTTCATTTTATATTTCAACTTAAATTTGAAATGTCTGCAAATGTTTCAACATTATTTACTTTTTTATTGTGAAGCTGATATGCTTTGAGGCTGGGAAATATATTCAGCATGTAGTTCAACATGCATGTGTTCTAATATAAAGTCTAACATTACAGTCAGAAAAAGGACAATAAAAAAGTTTAATAAGAAGATGTGTGGATTTTTTTCATTTACATTGTAATTACACGATCAAAGGATTTATGATTTAGCTCTGACCCTTCATTCACAAAGAATATTTTGCTATGGTTTGTATTTTGTACTTGTAGCCACTTTGGACAAAGACCTTTCAAAGGCTAGCAACTGGTAAAGACTATTACAGCCATTTTCATAAAAAAAGAACCTTTCATTGCATACAGTGTGAATATTCGTATGTGTATAACCTGCTAAGTCAGTATTATTTTATGTAAAATAGGTTTATTAAAATGTAAGGAAAAAACAAAAACTAAATAGTGCATTGAAAATAAACTGTAAGATACTGTAAAACAGAAAACAACTATATACTGTTTTCTTAAACAAGTTTGGTTAATTTTAAAATATTGTGAAACTATACAAAAACCAGATAATACTGTATTTTTCATTAACAGTAAAATACTGTAGCTTTTGGTGACAGTAAAATAATGTTAATTTTACAGTAAGATAATGGCAACTGTGCTGCCAGTTGATTACTGTTTTTTTTTTTTTACGGGAAAATGTTTAACAGTGTAGGTAAATATGTAAAAGAAAGGATATGAATACCAGACTCATCAAGCAAAATAGATAGAAAACATCAGTTAACATGCCCAACAAAACATTTTCCAGAAGCAGCTTTCAGTCAGATTTCAGTTTGTGTCCATGAGTTTTCAAGATTTCCCAATTGAATCTCTCCTTTTTGGAATTAGATTCCACTGAGACCTCTTCTCAGCTTCTGTTGGCTAATATCATAGTCACTACAATTTAGAACAGTATACAGCAATCTGCTAGACATAATTATCGTCAAAGACTTTACATGGCCAAGGCTTTAAATAACAAAAACATCCCAACATCCATACACAGGAAAAGAACCTCTTCTGTTAAATAAAAATGCCAAACAACAAGGTGTCATATTGTGGTCTCTGTTGTGGTTTCTATTGTGTATCAGGAAGCTGACAACTGATACAGATGTATAATGAAAACACTCCATGAATTAGACTTTTCTCTTTTTCTCCTACTCAGGGGAAAGACTGGGAAGTACATTAATCTCTCAAACCAAACAACCAGCTGTTCCAGAAACCGTCCACTGTACAGAGAAACGAGAAACATATCCTCTACCAGAGCTCACTTTAACTCAATTATGATGTTGATTTAAATTATTTTACTTACTACCTATATACTGTTGTTGTCAGTTTAGTTGATATTGTTCTTTAGTGATGCAGCTTCCCTGGTGAATTTGCAATGTGACATTTACCATTTTTTTGTGAATTTCTCTTGGAGATCAATAAAGTATCTATCTATCTATCTATCTATCTATCTATCTATCTATCTATCTATCTATCTATCTATCTATCTATCTATCTCATCTATCTCTATCTATCTATCTATCTATCTATCTATCTAATGATTCAACTTAACAAAATCAACTTACAAGCAGAGAACTTGCTCACTTTCCCAGCTACACAAGGTTTTCCACATAAAATATTGTTGTGTTACCATGCACATGAAGCTAAAAAAGAAAGGACACATATCAGGCGCCATGATAGAACCTGCTTTTTCTTAAAGAACAAGTCCTCCAAATTAAATGACAAAATAAATTGCTTGTAATGCAAACATGTAATGTAATGTACAAGAGAGTCTATGCACACTACACAGATGAAGTCCTTTTAGCAGTCAATGACCTGGCAAAAACAATGGTAGCTTTTCATGAAGATCACGCTGAACAGAAATTGATTTGGAGTTATGAAACATGCAGAGCATCTGTATTGTTTATGTAGTGTTCAATATCATTTTAAGTAGCATTTCAAGGAGCAAAAAGAACTACGCAACTATGCGCAACTAGACAATTACTTAAGGGTATAAAAAATAAACTTTCATGCTGGTAGCAATAATTACCTCTCTCTGAGGATAATGTACTTATTTTTATGAATTATATGAACAATATGTGTACATGTAGTGACGAAAATTTCAAGTCTCTCTGAAGATCTGTCTGTTAGTTCACTGCTCAGTTTAATGCTCATTTAGATAAAGGTAATGTTCATTTAGAAGTTTCTGTTCTGTTATTTCATTCTGTAGCCTAAAATACCTAAAAATACAACATTATAATCATAACATAACAAGTATCTGAACTGCCTGATCTCTCAGAATTATCATCCTGATATATTAGGTGCAATCACTTCACTATTCATCCATAAGGTAATGAATTCAGACAATAAATGCAATAAGAAGTAAGTACTTCTGTGTGAAAACACTTAAATCTGAATCTTTAAAACGGGTAGTGTAGTTGAAATGCTAACTGAGCCACAGATTAAATTAATTCATTATTTGACACTGTTGGTTTTCATTTTTTCCATAAATAAAATATTTGATCAAAACTTTGCAGATTTGCAAATAATCATTTTGCCCTAACGTATCATTGTGAAGTATGTGTTGATTGCATTACGCAATGGCTGTAGAATAATGGTGCTATCTGCATTTAGATTCTCTATAAGCCTGAGTTTTCACTATGCAATTCTGTCCACCAGCAGTATGATCTCCGGGGAAACCCCACTTCTCATACATGGAATTTCATTTGCTGACATTTCCTAGTTATCAAAAGAGAAAATTGTAACCACAACAATACAATTACTTTCAAGAAATGTAACAGCCCTTACTAATAGAATGATGTTTAAAATGATAAACCTGCACAGAAATTATGATTATCACCACGTACAGTACAGACACATTGCAAATAACAAAAGGTAACATTTGGATTTTGGAACATAAAACAGCAAACAAACAAATAACTCAGTCCAACCAACATGCTTGATGGGAAATATGGGCCACTGCAGTATATTTGTTGAGAAGGAGGTTTGATCATGATGAAAACTTAATTTTAAGCCATTTCACTTAAAGTCATGCACATGTTCCAATATTTCTATTAAGTTAGTATAATATACTTATCAATCAAACTTAAATAATTTAAGTACATTGTAATAGATATGAAAACTGGGCTGACAGTGAGGCGTCCATATATGACAAGTTGAGCAAGGAGAAAAGGAGAAAGGTCTTCAGTGTTTCCTTTTCAGACTCATATCTAGAAATCATAGACAAAAAGACAGACTCAGCTTTCATCCACCATTGGTCAATCACTGACACAAGACCTCATCTGGTCACATATCAACCCTAGCTTTCTCTCTCTCTCTTCTCTGGAGGGTGCAGCCCTCCTTTATTGTCTTTATTTTCATGATGTGTTGTAATAGGTTATTGTGTTTTATAGATGATGGTTAGTCACATTAAGTTGATGTTGATATTAACTCTGCTTCCTCTTCTTCATTCTTCTTCTTAAACACGTGTCCCAGCATCTTTGTTTCTGCCATCTTGTCTTTCTTCCTCTATTTTATCTAGGGTTAGGGTTTGGGGGTTTTTTAGTGGATTTTAGTGTTGCACAAGAGTGAACGCTACCAACCTCTTCTAGGCAGAACTCCGAAATGCTTATTCTATACTCAGTACTGACGTGGTAATTTTGGTTGTAGTTATTAAGTTAAATATGAATTGGACTTGCAGATATTTTGTATATATTTTACTAAATTTTATTAGACTCAATCAGTGAATTTTCTATTTTCCCATAACTATCTTGGTATCCTTTATCCCCTACAAAAGGATAATGCTGAGTCTTGGATTGTTTGGATCTTATGCTTTTATGTGTCACTGTAAATAATATTCAAGTGAGTAACACACCAAGTTAGCAATGGGAAGATTTCCTGCTGCCACCTTGGAAAAATCAAATAAAGATACAAAGGCCAATGTAAAATGGTGTGTGGTCCATGAATATATCAACCAGAATTTACAGTGTGGTTTTTCCTTGTCTCCTGTTCACAACTGCTATGGAGCACTCTTCAGTCTGTCTCAGCAGGGAAAACAATACAGGTGTGCAACATGAATGAATAAGGATGAACATAAACAAATTCTAGCTATAAATAGCTCTAACAGCAACACAAACAGCGTTCAAATGACTGAACAGTGAAACCAAACAAGCGGCAGGACTTTGTAGGGTTGCTCTTGGCTGATTGCACTTTTAGAACATCTGTCACTCACTAAATAATGGTTTAACTGTACTGCTCACATGGTGGAGAAGACTAACTAATACTCAAGTCCATGCACATCCAAAACTCAAGCAAGTAGTCAAGTGTGTCAAGAGCAGTGTTCATTATACTCAGTTATATGAGGTTGTCTAATATATGTCACGACCCGGCTCTGAAGCCGCGACAAAGAAGAGGGAGATGCAGGGTAGAAGCAAAAATTAACTTAGTTAGTTATTTCACTCCCGCGAACATAAATCACTGAAAACATAGCAAACAAAAGGATGGGATGTGGAAGTGTGTTGTCTGGCTGAAAGCAAAATGATGCTCAGCAGAGCAGCGCCAGGTGAGAAGAGAGAAAGCGCGTTGCGACCAGTGAGGTGGGGTTTTTGTAGCTGAACACACCGGACCCAGGTGCGCCCAACTAGGGTGATCGGACTCCGCCCTCCCGGTACCTGCTGCGGTATAAATAAAACAAACAAATCATGAGCATCGCAATCTTATTTTAAATAGGGGGCCGTCACATATAATAATCTTGTAGATAACTTCAGTGATATCCACTGACATGGGAAGTTACTGGATGTAATTTGTGACCTATGATCTCTCCCCTGTATGTGCACATCTAAATGTATTAAGACCCACTGAGGCCCTCCTGAGAAGAGTAAAAACATTAGTAAAGTGCTCCAAAGTGCTTACTTTAGTCATGAATGTACCAAAATCCAAGATGGTGAATATTTATTTTAATGATAATTGCTTGCTGAATGCAAAAGACAAAAATGTTTTCTAGCTTCGAGGTTATGCTTCTCGGTTTTGCAGAAACCTAACCATAGCCATTTCCAGATCACTTTAATGAATGTTCCACAAACAACCTTTGTTGAATATCAAATACTCACAAAGTTTTTGTTTGAAAAGTACGTCTGATAAGGCCCCTCCGTGAAACCCTGACCATGGTTATCTGTTTACTTTGATCTTTACTACCATATTCTCTCATTCTACAAAGTGCAGAGCTATCCAGTTGCCTCTCTGCTACATTTATGATTTTAATTTTATTTTTTCTATATCAACAATGATAACATATGATGAAAAGTCACTCATCAGGACAAGGAGATGCCAACTCACTTCTTTGTTAACTCCTCCTGGAACCACATCTATGACAGATTACAAGAGCCCCCCACCGTGAGTTAAACAACTTACATGCTCACATCGATGGCAAACAAGCAAAAGCAACTGAAGCAGAGCTGATGGTGGGTGTACCTTTCACACTCAGCCTTTCTGAGCATGACATTAAGGGAGCTTTCAAGCACTGAACACCAAGAAAGTAGCAGGACCAGACGGCAGCAGTGGATTTGTCCTCAAACAATGTGCTGGCCAGAAAGACAAGGCAGAGTTCACCTCAGATTCTTGCGGAAAATCCAGGTATTCCCTCAGATATTGAGGAATTTCTACTCCTGCACCATCAAGAGTCCTGATGGGGAACATCACTGCCTGGGACAGGAACAGCATCAAACAGGACTGCAAGGCCCTGCAAAGACTGGTTGGGAAGGCTGAACATACAATGGGTGGTATTCTACCCTGCCTAAAATATATTTACACCAGGCAAGAATAAGGCTAGGAGAATCCAGATAACAGCCTTTTCTCCCTGATGCGATTGTGAAGAAGATACCAGAACTTCAAACCTCAGGCCATTATATTGTTTTGCCATGAAACTGTCTTACTGTTACATAAAAGATTTTTCTGTGGAGTACTCCTTTCATGTATGACTCTCTCATACAAACAAGCTAAAGGAATCTGTAAGCCATTATTTCACAACTGGCTAAATGGAGCTGGAAGACGGTCGTCTCCTGTTAAGCTGGGTGTTCAGATTTTTGATGTACTTTCCAGCAGTGGCACAGTTCTTTGTGTGTGTATGCAGTTTTTATTTTGACGTGTTTGTGAATCCACATCTTCTAATGTGTAAGTGTGTTAACTGACATTTTATTTTTAATGCAAATTGGATTTTGTCTGGTCTCCTTATGCCTTACCTCACTTCATCTTCCGTTTATAGAATGATCAAAACAGTGTGCAGGAAAGCCAGTTACCTTGTCTTATTCAAATGTGACAAATTCATCTGAGAATATGGTTTGATATACTGAATGTGTTCTGTTATCTCAGTGCTTTTTGAAAGGTTATGTCACTGGGACAAGAGGAGGAATATTCTCCATCACAAATTAAACGCTTTTAATGCTTTTGAGGCATGGTATGAAGACATGTTCAAACTGCTTATCTCCACTTAAAACTGCCTATTTATAGCTGAAAATTTTGGTCGAACCCTGATGTGTGTAACAGACACATAACTCGGACAATGAAGGCTCAATACTGGGTAAGCAGAGCAGCAGACTGTTGTGCTGCTCTGCGTGTGTGTGTGTGAGGAGAGGTCTCCCTACCGACAGTGCAGAATAGGTGGGACTGTGCCAGCACTGCAGAGGTTGCATAGATGGAGACCAGGAGAGGATCAACCAGAAAAGGAAATGGGAAGCACGACAAGGCGAGGCAGAAGCTATGGCATCTTTGTGTCTTTTCTCTAATAAGATTTATCTCATTTCATGAGGTTTTTTTTCTTATTTCTCTCCCTTCATGTTGTTGTTCTATCCTCTGAATGGGCACTCAAGGCCCAATGGGCCCTGGCTTGCCACCATGGAGTGGTATTGGAGTGCTGGTAAGCTGGGTCTTTAAAGGAACTCATCTTTAAAGGGTGTGGTTATATGTAACTAACATTCTATTTAAAATATGACTATTGCTTGTGGGATAAGGAATAGTACCCACAGATACAAACATACACCTGCTTAAAGCTAAAAAATGAGTGATCCATACTCAGTCAATGCCATCACCATAATGGTGATTCACACCAGTTATTCATTAAGAGGAAAAGACACTGGGAAAAAAACATAACAGAAAGCCTACTGCTGTGAGAAGCAGAGACGATGATAACACACTGTAAAAGTCTAGCACTGACCAGAGTAGGGAAGGAAACAGCTCTTCATGTGCCAAATGCTCAATATGCTGTAAATGTACACTGCTCTGATGAAGAGAAAGTGTGTGTGCTCAGCACAATAGCTGTCTCGGTATAACTAAGCATACTCCACCTTGGCGATAAATGCAAGCTGCTGCTGTTGTGTTGTCTTTACTAAACAAAACTTGACGATTCTTCAGCAGCAGGGAAATGTTGAATCACTTTCCACAGAGTGAGTAGCTCACTGTGCATATGTAGACACAATCTGCATGTTCTTCCCCACCCTGAGAAATATGCATGAGTGAACACTGAGGTTTGTAATGTGAGCGTTTTTCTAATAGGCTAAATTGTAACCTACTGAGGAATGAATGGACACCTCATGTATAACACATTCTCTTAATGCATATGCTCCAATAAAAAAACTACTGTCAACTTTATGTTGTGCTCATACCTTTCACAGTGTATGTAGTGCATAATATAAAGAGATATGCCTTTTACCAACAAACTTGATAGGCAAATGTGTGCACCTGTATGGAAACTCTGACCCATGACTACAAACATTTTGGAGATTGGTGACACAGATGGTGAGGTAGTGAATTGAAGCCAGACTGTAGAAACTTAATATGAGAGGCATCACTGAACGTATAATGATGCCTCTCACACATTTCATCTCACTTCTTATCACATGTTACTTCCAGATCCAGTTTATCCTAAACATTCAAACTAGCAGTGTTATTTGTGCTTGTGCTAGTGAGCCATAGCTATTTGTTATAAACACCTCTGAATAGTATAAGTCAGCCCAACAAATCAACTTCTGCCCAATATTTCATCAGCGCTGTCTCACCATCACATTCCCCAGCCCTGAAGTGCAGAGAACAGGGTTGGACTGTTTGCTACTGACTGTCATGATCAGTTGGGAAGTGCACTGCAGCAGCTGTTGAAATGCTAACATGATGCCAGTATGAGGCAGGATTCAGGAAAATCTGGCATGCTTTTCCTCTGTAATGTGTGGATATATAGTACTCTTCAACTTAACCACATTACTAGAGTAACTGATGAAATAGTCATCATTGGTTGACAATGGAGACACTGTGATAGCTGGCACACACACTCTGCCTTTCCAGTCAGCCTACCTGACACATCTTCACCACCTGCACATATGGATTATGTAAATTAGCTAAGTCAGGAAATAAAGCCATAATAATTACCACTCTATGTTCAGGCCATATTCACCAATAGTAAGTAAATAGTAAGAGAGTAAAAGATTATAAGATAGAAGAAGATATTTAGAGCTTGGGTGTATCCTTGCCCCCAGACCAAACTAAACTAAACTTTCAAATTGAAAACAATTAGAATAAAATTAGCTACGCAAAGAGTGGCAACTTTGGATGAATTTAAATATATGGATTGTTGTCATATAAACAAAAAATACATTAATTAATCACAGAATAAAACAACAAATCAAAGAAATATACCTGATTAATCACTATGATGCTCCTTGACCCACACGTCACTGAAGATACAACTGACCAATAGCTTTGTAAACATAAGTGGAGTGCCCATTCAACACGTGCCTGTTCAGAATGAGCCAAGTGCCTGTTCTCCAGTTGTACTGCTTGTAGCTTTGTGAAGAACTGCTCATCCAAACAACTTCACACTTGACACTACTCTTTCTTTGGTCCTCAGCAATAGACCAGCCAAGTGTGAAGATGATCGGATGAATGATTGTTGAGTTAATTTCTAAACGTCAGGACAGCCGGCAGGGTGTCAGTAACCCTAACCTTGACACCACCGGAGTGAATTTGTGAACCCTACTTCTCTGACACAGTGCGTCACGCAATTCCAAGGTGTCAGTGTGTCAGCTGAGCATGTAAAAAAAATGTTAGACCACACTTTACACTGAGTGATAATTGGAAGTGTTGCTTATCATAGGTTAGCGGGGGTGCTGGGGCCAATCCCAGTTGACACAGGATGAGAGAGGGGGGACACCCTGGACTGGTTGCCTGTCAACCACAGGGCCGACATATAGAGACAGATAACCACTCACACTCACATTCACAACTACGGGCAATTTAGAGTCAGCAATTAGCCTGCATGTCTCTGGAGTGTGAAGAAGACAGAGTACCTGCAGAAAATCCACACAGACACAGGGAGAACATGCAAACTCTATACAGAAGTAGATGGATGGATGGATGGATGGATGGATGGATGGATGGATGGATGGATGGATGATACTAATGATCAATGATAAAAGACATTTATTTGGAAAAATTATTGAAAATAAAACAAATTATGGATTTCTTATGCCCTCAAATTATGTTTTGACTTGCAATATTCATTAAGGTCTTTTCCATGCAAATATTTAGATATATAATTAAATGTGATCAATTAAATGAATGACAAGTAGATTGGGGTCGAACAGTTTCACAGAGGGACTCATACACACTAACATGCACACACAGCTGTCTCGGCTTAAGTCAAATTCAAAATCAAATTTATTTATTTAGAGCCCAAAATCACAAACATTGTTTGCCTCGGAGGGCTTTACAATCTGCACAGTTGTGACACCTTCTGTCCTTAGACCCTCGAACCGAAGTCAGGAAAAACTTCAAAAAACCCTTTATGGGAAAAAGAAGAAACCTGAGGAAGAGCCACAGATGAGGGATCCCTCTCCCTGGGACGGACAGACGTGCAATAGATGCCACATGTACAGAGAACATCATCAATCATATTATGGAATTATACATGAGTCGTAATAAGCTGTAGCTATATCGTAATAAGCTGTAGCTATAAGTGAGTAAGACTTCATTCTCTGTGGATCAGGAAGTAGAACCCCAAGTTGCTCCCAAAGCCATAGCCATTAGTATCTATTTGTGTGTGCAAATGTTAAACGGCATAGCACCTTGCATAGAAGCCTTTGCCATTAGTGTGTAAATGTGTGAGTGAATGGGGTGTTGTGTGTTTTGACTGGTCAGAAGACTAGAAGAGTGCCACAAGTGCAAGTCAATTTACTACAATTTTATAGTTAAAGAAAATATTTGAAATATTTTGTATACTTCCTTTAATGTGTCCCTTTCCACAACTGAAACTTTTGAAAGCACCTTTCCAAATATAGTGAATTTTACATCATTGTGAATTTTTAATACATCACCTAAGGAGCTGATGACTTTCTCATCCTAATAGATCGTTTTCCATTCTGGTTACAGCTGGAAAAAAGTTAGTTTTAATTCATTTTAATTTCTAGGGCATAATGTAACAAATGTTTAATTTTGATAGCGGACAATGATTTTCTACAGACACTCTCTGTTAATGAAAAATGTTTCCTACACAGGACAAAATAGCTGCCTCATCTTTAGATTAATTTTATCTCCACTACAAAACTGTATTTCCAGGGTAAAAGGGGTAGAGTTACAAATCATTTGTATTTCGTTTGGTTCACTGGTACTTTGGAATTAACTACATAAAATAATAACTAAATAACTAATTACCTTCCATTTTTAAATAGACAAACAAAGTTCAAATGAATGTTATTGCCTGCTTTTCAGATACCCAGTCTTACATCAGAGATTACTGCAGCACAGTGTCTGTGGTTATCAGTAATGAGATACTCAACAATCAGATGGAGTGCCTACAGAAATAATTATAGGAGCATTCATCTGACATTTGAGCAAATACTTCTTTACAGTACTTGTTTCCCACTCCAACACCTTCTTTAACATAGCATTGTTTCTAATGTTAAATCCTGCAAACATCAAAAACAATAACTCTCACATATGAGCTGATTGAAAATATATATAATTTGCAGACTGAAATTGAGATTAAGCCACTTAAAATTTAACATAAAAAACCAGCAGAATTTGCTGTTAATTAATGGAGAGAGAAAAAACAGCTATGGCAGTGTAATACAAGGCTGGGTGTGTTTGCCGGAAAAACAGTGCTGTGTGTTTGCTGTGCATTTGCTGTGCTGCAGTAGCTGAGTTGTTCCTTCTCTATTTTCTAATCTTAGGTTTTAGGTTAATTTTAGTTCAAAACAATATCACACTGACAGCTCCACGTTACTCAGAGAAACCCAACTGGCTAGCAGCATGCTGAGAACAGATGAGCTCACACACAGTTGATTATATAAGTCTATTAGATTCAAGCTTGAAGAAATTTAAATTTATCTGAAATGTATCATTTTTGTAATTCATAGAAAATAGAATATATATTGTATTTTGTACTGTGTTCAGTGTTTGTATATGTGTATAAAGTGTATGTGCGTTGTCAGGTAGACATAGTGTAAAATCATATCATGTTTCTGAAAGACATTCAGCCTCATGTCATTGAATATGTCCCAAATACAGAAATATGGAGGGGGTAATTGCTATTACACGTATGTAACTTCTACACTGCCCCATAGCACTACAACAGACCGATTGGATCCAAATGATCTGATCTGACTGAAGATGCTGTACTGATAATTCCCATAAAACCAGAAAAGGTTTTTATTCTGCTCAGTACACACATTGTTCAGACAACATGCATTCTGTACACTGGTAGCTATTCTATAAAAGCGCTTAAAAAAGGTCTTTGTTGGCATAAAAGAGGCTATTTGAGGCTTGTGTTACACTTAACTCTGTTGAATGTTGTACAGCTCTGACACAAGGTGTAAACATCAACATTATGGCAGGCAGTGTGTAGTGCCCACTGGCATTAAACTCTAGTCGATTAAACAGTATTTCAGAGGAAAAACATGGAACCTAATAATCATACTTATTCATTCATTTTAATCAGTCAGTCCTTCACTTTCCCTACTTGCCCAATCAATGTTCACATGGGGGCTAAAGTCACTTCTAGTGTACTCGGTGGAATGCAGTCATTCAAGTCACATGTAAATTCTGGTCATTTGCCTGAGATGCTCAGTTAAATGTCTTACTTTTGTTGTTTGGACATATTTTCCATTAGTTATATTTGTGCTCATGGAAGTAATTGCTGATATTTGGTAAGACAGTGACTTCAGTGCTGTGTAGTTTTACAGGTCAAGAAATATGAATGACGCGACAATCAGACAGACTACAAAAATAATATAGGGAAGAAAAGAAGCAGCTGATGACAGATGGCTAGAATCTACTAGCTGCTTGCATGTCTCAACTGTCATCGCTCCTGTGTTTTATTTCTTTACATAGAGATAGAAGTATGATGTGGTTATTCTCCAGATGATTACCATGGATATCGTTGATTATTGAATACGTATTTGTTCTGGATCTGTTTCTCCATTAATTGTTTTGGATTGTTTCTAGAATGTTCTCACAGTAACAGTGGTGTAAAACCAAAGTAAACTGATGTCCACTTTTACTCATTTGTTGCCAGTAACTTTAATGTCACTATCAGATTACATGAGTAATGGTTTGGCAATGACAACAGCTGTTGGTTGTGATAATTCCAACAGAAATACTAGCATGCTCTTTTTTTTTTGCCCTCCACAATGTTTTCCGTGACATCCGTGAAGCTGACCAATACTAGCTCAGAGCACTCTACCATGCACAGCTAGACACATGATGAGACAAAAGAGTTCAGTAGAGAAACAGCTGTAGGAAAAAAGGCTGTTCCTAAACCTGCTGGTTTTAGTCTGGAGGCTCTGCAGCAACAACATCCCACCTGTTTGAGGTTTTCTCAAGGAACTGCTACTGTTGGCCCCCAGCTCCTCCTCTGAGAGGATATTCAGATTCAGATTCAGATTCAGATTCAGATTTCCTTTATTAGTCCCACAGCGGGGAAATTTACAGCGTAACAGCAGCGAAGACACATAGTGGGAAATAGTCAATAAGAGTTTAAGACATGAAATAAAATAAAATAAAATGAAATAAAAGGTAAAATTATCCAGAGATAAATAATTATAACTATGACTGTAAGTAAACCTGTACATAGTACAGAGAGGAGTGTGCCTGAGAGTATACATATGAGAAATATATATAATATACTCAGGGAGTGCAAAAAACAGTGAAATTGTGTTATTGTTTATTGTTCATTGTCCATTGTCCATTGCAGACTAGCGGGCATTTTGTTTGTTGTGTAGTCTGACAGCAGCAGGCAGGAAGGACCTGCGGTACCTCTCCTTCACACAGCGTGGATGGAGCAGCCGCTCACTGAAGGAGCTGCCCAGAGCTGTCAGAGTGTCCTGTAGAGGGTGGGACGTGTTGTTTAACAGGGACGACAGCTTAGCCATCATCCTCCCTGTTTCCCACCACCTCCACTGAGTCCAGGGGGCATCCCAGGACAGAGCTGGCCCTCCTCACCAGTCTGTCCATTCTCCTCCTAACTCTGTCCGTGATGCTGCTGGCCCAGCAGACTATCCCATAAAAGATGGCTGATGCCACCACAGAGTCATAAGAAGGTCCTGAGGAGTGGTCCCTGCACTCCAAAAGACCTCAGCCTCCTGAGCAGGAACAGTCTGCTGTTGCCCTTCTTGACAAGGGCATTGGTGTTGTCCGACCAGTCCAGACTGTCATTTAAGGTGAACACCCAGGTACTTGTAGGAACTTCACAGTGTTGATGTCCGTTCCCTGGATGCTCACTGGTGCAGGCGGAGAGTGGCTACGCCTGCGGAAATCCACCACCAGCTCCTTGGTTTTACCAGCGTTGATCTGGAGGTTGTTCCGCAGGCACCAGTCCGCAAAGTCCTTGAATAAGTCCTCTGTACTCTCTGTCGTCCCCATCTGTGATGAGGCCAACAACAGCAGAGTCATCAGAGAACTTCTGGAGATGACAGGATGGAGTATTGTATGAAAAGTCTGCAGTGTAGAGGGTGAACAGGAAAGGAGCCAGAACAGTTCCCTGTGGAGCTCCGGTGCTGCAGAGAAGCCGATCCGACTCAAAGCCCTGCACCCTCACAAACTGTGGTCTGTGTGTGAGGTAGTCCAAAATCCATGTAGTGAGGTGATGATCCACCCCAGCTAGCTGCAGCTTGTCCCCCAGCAGCCTGGGCTGGATGGTGTTGAATGCACTGGAGAAATCAAAGAACATGATCCTCACAGTGCTTCCAGCCTTCTCCAGGTGAGTGAGGGAGGTGTGAAGGAGGTAGATGACGGCATCATCCACCCCGATGTCAGGCTGGTAGGCGAACTGCAGCATGGGTCCATGAAGGAGCTCACCAGCGGGCGCAGATGGGCGAGGACCAGTCTCTCCAGCGTCTTCATCAGATGAGACGTCAGAGCTACCGGCCTGTAGCTGTTGAGCTCCTTGGGGTGCGGTGTCTTTGGCACTGGGACGATGCAGGACGTCTTCCAGAGCTGTGGCACTCTCCCCAGCTTCAGGCTCAGGTTGAACGTGTACCCAAAAATCCCACACAGCTGGTCTGCGCAGGACTTCAGGAGCCTGGAGCTGATGCCATCCGGACCTGCTGCTTTCCTGGCCCTGTTCTTCTTCAGGGCATTCCTCACCTGGTGTGATGTGAGGAGCAGGCTGGAGCAGGGAGGTGTTGATGGGGGGGAGGTGCACAGGACAGAGTGTGAAATGGAAGTGTCAGGTAGGTGTGAACTGAGGGTCGTGAGAGGGGGGGAGGGGGCACAGGAGGAGCCGTGAACAGGGGGCAAAGACTGTGATGGGGGTTGCAGCAGAGGAGACTGGGCCGGGGGAGGGGCGGATGCCTGATCAAATCTGTTGAAGAATAAGTTCAGGTCATTTGCCCACCCCTGGTCTCCCACAGGCTGGGACTTTGGCTCCTTGAAGCCCGAGATGGTCTTAAGTCCCTTCCAGACACCACAGATGTTGTTCTGCTGCAGCTGGTGCTCCATCTTCCTCCTGTAGCAGTCTTTCCCCTTCCTGATCATCCTCCTCAGCTCCCTCTGCACAGACTTCAGCACCTCTTTATTTCCAGACACAAAAGCTCTCCTCTTCTCCTTCAGGAGAGCCTTAATGTCCGGGGTAATCCAGGGCTTGCTGTTGGAGAAGCTCCGTACAGTCCTGGTGGGTACGGTGTTCTCCACACAAAAGTTTATGTAGTCCGTCAGGCAGTGGGTGAGACTGTCGATATCCTCCCCATGGGCGTCACTGAAAACATCCCATAGTGTTGTGTTGAAACAGTCTTTCAGGGCCTCCTCGGCTTCTTCAGACCATTTCTTCACAGTGCGGGTGACAGCAGGCTGCCTGTGCACAAGAGTCTTATACACAGGCAGGAGGTGCACGAGGTTGTGGTCGGCTCGGCCCAGGGGAGGAAGAGGGAGTGAGTGATATGCCTCCTTGGTGTTGGCATAAAACAGGTCCAGTGTTTTATTGTCTCTGGTGTGGCATGTGACATACTGGGTGAATTTGGGCAGAGAGGAGGATGGCGAGGCATGGTTAAAGTCTTCAGAGATGAGGAGGAGGGCATCAGGGTGCTGTGTCTGCAGCCTGCTCACTGCTGAGAGCAGGACATCACAGGCTGCATCGGCGTTAGCAGAGGGGGGGACGTACACTACCACCACAAGGGCATGAGTGAACTCCCTCGGCAGGTAGTAAGGCCTCATGCTGACGGCCAACAGTTCAATGTCCTTACAGCAGTGCTGCTCCTTGACAGTGATGTGCCCAGGGTTACACCATCTATCATTAACAAAGCACTGCCAGCCCTCCTCCTTTCCTCTTACCGCTCTCCTTGCTTCTGTCCGCCCGTAGGAGAGTGAAACCGTCCAGTTCAGCAGCCGTGTCCTGGAGTTAGTGCAGTCAGCCACGTCTCAGTGAACAGCAGGAGGCTGCACTCCCGATACTCCCGCTGATGCCGGGTCAGCGCCGCTAACTCGTCCATCTTATTGGGGAGAGATCTTACATTCCCCATGATGATGGAGGGGAGGACGGGCCGGTACCGTCTCCTCCTGGCACGGCACTTTTCGACCCCGGCGTGGCAAGGTCCCCGTCTCCTCCTCTTCAGTTCGCGGGGAACATCGGGTCGCTCCTCAGGCAGCACCGCCGCACGCTCCGCAGGTCCCTGCTGTAAACAATGGAGCCGTGGCTCCGCATGTGAGGTCTCCGGACACGGTAACAAAAAGTGCAAAAACCAGTAGAGCCACCAGTACAAACTCTACCAGTCTAGTGTGCATGGTGAAAAGAAAAATTTAAAACACACAAGAACAAAAAGTAAGAAGAATAGAAGTATAAAAAGTAAAGAAAGCTCAACGGTGAGCAGGAGCTGCTGTTACAGGCTGCCACTCGCGCGGCGCCAGAGAAATAAATCCACACATTATGAAAGATGTAGCATTTGGTCTGTATCTCTCCGCCATATCACGGCAATAATTTATAACTCTATATAACTCCACTTCACCTCACTACTCATTTCACTGTTTCACTGTCTTCACTTTTTTCTACCTGAGATATTATATATTCTTATATGTATTCTCAGGCAGATCCTGTCTCTGTACTGTGTACAGGTATAATTATAATTAAAGTTATAATTATTTATTTTTTAGATTTTTATGCTAAATATCTTTTCTTATTTTTTTTATCTTACCCTATGTCTTGCATTTCCTCTATTTATTTTCCATTGTGTTCTCAGCTGCTGTTACACTGTGAATTTCCCCGCTGTGGGACTAATAAAGGAAATCTGAATCTGAATCTGAATCTGTATAATCACCTAATCCGACACAGTGACCATTATATCAGACAAAAATATTGCGTAGTCTGACGACAGCAAGCTTCTTGCATAAAACCACAGCAAAGTACAACTTTTAGCAATATACCGAGATGATATTTCTGACTTAAAACGTCTAATCCTCAACACCTGACTGTTCTCCTGGGCTCATTCACTGATTCTGTAAGTGTTCTTCTCTTCCTTACCTGTCCTTTAAGAGAACAGTAATCCTTTCTCAATATATTTGTTACCCTCTGTGCACTGCATCTATGCAGTCTTCTTAATGACTAAGACTATCAGCACAAAGGAAGCGCAAATGGCCAAGGATGTGCAATGACTGTCAATTATTTTCTCCTTAAATTACAGCTTTTTAGGAGAAAAAAACTGAAATATCTGGTGAGGGACGATTATCTGGAATTGAATTATTCATAGATGTATAAATGCAATTTAAGAACACAGATTTTGAGGCCCATTAGAAGTCAACCAGCTCAGAGAATCAAAGCTTATTCCAAAGTATTTGTGTTCTTTTCTGCTTCAGTAAATGCCTCATAGCATGTCAGTAATAGTTTATTGTCTTCAATCTTAATAACTTAATAATAACTTTTATTTATACTGCACTTTACACAACACAGGGAAACAAAGTGCTTCACAGGCAGGTTAAAAACACACATACAGTTCAGAAGTCAACACACAAATGACATATATATGACTTACACACACACACCATACACACAAATACACATAAATATACATAACAACAAGAGCCCAGTGTCGGAAAAGAACTAAAGGGATGGAGTCATGGGAAGGCTAACCTGTAGAGGTGGGTTTTTAAGAGCCGTTTAAAACAGAGCACCGATTCAGCAGATCTAATTGACTGTGGGAGGCTGCTCCAAAGTCGAGGAGCTGCAACCTCTAAATCTTGCTTGTCTTCACTGCAACTATCCAAACTACTGCTGAGATGTTGTATTTTTAATCTTCTGTCTAAATGTCTTAAGGCAGTAGAGTAAGATTGCCAGTGTGTCACATTGTGTATTTGTAACTTTACTGAGATTAATTCCTTGCACGTTTTGCTCCATGTCTCCAAATCTGGCTATAATTTTAGACATTAGAGATTATCAGCTGTAAAAAAATTGAGTGAAACTTGACAAGTTAAAAATTAAAAGGTATGTGTTGCTTATAATGTTTGACATAAGACACATTTAGGTTTTTTTGCAAATAATTATTCAATCAATTTAGAAAGAGAAATTGGACTAATAAAATGTATTTGTTGAAAAAAAGAAATAATTCTGATTTGAATTACTGAGATCTGGGAGCTATGTAACATCACTAAAACGCTGGTCAAGAAATAAATACAAGAGGTCAAATGATCAGACAGTGTATTGTTATTATCATAACCACTAGAGATGATGGCCAAAACCAGCCAAAATTATGAAAATAAGACCCAAGTTGTAATAAGTATCCTGTAATGACATGGAATGTGGTTTAATGTTTTGTTGTTTTTTCTTTTTTCACTTGCTGCAGCCGCAACAAAACTAATAAGTAATAACTAATTATTATAACTAATTTATTGTGTAAAAAGCTTGGTCAGAGCAGCATACTGCCTTCAGTTTTTAAGTGATTATATAGTATAACAAATGAATACATTTAAATTTCAGGGAAAATCTATAAAAAAAGAAAAAATACTATAATGTCTATATATTCAGTCACACAATCTTGAACAGCTAATTTTCTATAATACATACAATATATTATATCTTAAACCTAGATATTCAGGAAATCCTAGATCGTTAGTTTTAAACTTCTGTTATTTTAGCATTACAAATAGAATGAGGAAAGTGGGAGGAAATACAGCTTCAAGTAGCTTTACCAGTTCCTGTAACACTTCGCTAATTGCGTTTCCTGTTTTATTTTGATAGACTAACATCTCCTGTTGTTTCAGTTCCTGCCCCTGTCTTACCTGCCCCTTTCATTAGCCACAACCGATTTCATTAAGTACCTTCTGCTGATTTTTGCCATCAGTCTACCTCTCTTGTTTTCCCTGTCCCGTCACATTGTGTCCGTCACTTTCCTGTGTTCTAGGTTTTTCACTTTTTTTTTTCACTTCACCAGTTTTGGGATTTATGCCTTTTCTCTACCTGGATTGTTTGACTTGTTTGTATTGACTCTGTGTATGACTTTGCTTGTTTTGAACTATTCCATGTGTCCTGTCTCTTTCTCAGAAATTGAGATTCTGATATGCCTAGAACCATGACAGTACTATCTGGCCATGACAGACCCAGCAGAAAATGTTGCTCTCTGCTCAGCCCTCCAGTTTCAGGGTGAGAGACAGACCTAATCGGCAGGGTCCAGGATCTCATCATTAGAGCTTGTTCTGAACAACGGATGCCACAAATGGAGAAAGATGATGGAGACTACTCCACCTGCTGCTCTTTGAGCTGCAGCCCTGTCATGTTCCCCAGAATGACCACAGGTGGCTTCGATGATAACCAACGTTACCAGGCAGAGGCCTGGTGGTCACCTGTTGGCGCTCAGACAGGAAAGCAGTAGCTGACTATTCATTCACTTCCGCTCTCTGGCAGCCAACAGTGACGGGAACACGAGGTCCCTCTTAGACCTTTCTCTGCACGGCCTCTCAGATGACAATAAAGACCAGTTAGAGCCACTTGACTACAGGGACATGCGGTCAGGGGAGGCAGGTGAGGTTCTCATCATGAAAAGTAAAAAAAAAAAAAAAAAAATACTGATAACATAAATTATAAATTCATTTTCTGTGTGATTCTAATAATTTAGAACATTTTCATAGTCAAAATCGCTGAATTTGCACAATTTCTACAGGGCTGGAAAGCGAGGTAAAGCAGCAACAAGGCTCACCTCACCTCTGATTGCGCAATCAACGTTTATTATACACCCTAATTTTCCACAGTCTGGCTAATGTTTTTAACGTATGTGTGTGGCATATTTAGTTATGCTGATCAGACATAAAACTGCAGTGAAAAGATACAAGGTGAGACAGACAGTACTCTGTTACACTGAAGGGGGCATATGCAAGCCAACAGGTGCTTGTTGCTGCTGTCCTTTTAAGAAAAGGCCCTAGGTTCCAATAAGTTAGTGATATTCACAAAGTCAAGTGCACTGCAGTGGTCTCTTTATTTTATGATTTGCTCCACCATAATGGAAGATTATATATCTAAGCTTAAAACTTTCTCAAAATTGGACTTTCAGTCAAAGCAGGACGTGATGAATAATAGTCGAAGGATAGGCAAATAACAAATATTTTCTAACTAAATAAATTACATGAGAGAGAGTGGAAAAGTCTGCTTTGCGAGGAGAACTCCCAGACACTTAAGGCAGTCATCTCCACAACTGACTCTGCCAGTCAGAGTGAGCCCTTAGGCTGGGGCCACAGTGCCCCCTGAACGACGGGAAGACCCCATGCAACTGGTGCATCAGCGCTATTTCAAGGGAGGTGCATCTACTGACTCCCATCAGGTCCATCTGCCATCTGCCCTGGATAGTACAGTTGGGCAGGGGTCCTGGGCCATTTGTATCTCCTCAGCTGGAGAGTTGCTCTCAAGGCTTGCAGAGAAAATGTTCAATTCATCTGGAAGAGATGCAGACATTGACTCAACACTGAAGGTTTTCCTTTTCCAAACATGGTCGAGCATGTTCTCACCACGCAGAGGACAGCTGATGTGTTAATAATATAACTTGGCAGGACCAAATAAATAATAGAATCAAACAAAAGCAACCTCCAGCTGCAAGGTCACAGTCCTGTTGATACCTCCATAGGGCTCATCCAGGCCTTGGTTTGTCTTGGCATTGGTCAAATGTATGCAGCTGTTAGAACATCTAATGTACACTCCCTGATGAGATCATAAGGCCGGCATGATCACAAGGTGCACTAAGTTATGAGAACAATTCATAGAAATAATCTCCATATCTGAGTATCACTAGCTGCTGACCTTGAAGTAGAGCTCTCCTCCCTTGCTCTTCCCCAGTTTTATTTTCAAGTCCTGGTTGAGAATGGAAACCCCCCTTCAGGAACAGTGGCTGAGTCCAAGATCAAAGGGCTGCACCAAGTCTTGGTGGTAATCATAACTTTTCAGTCCTTCATGTCCCACTGGAAAGCCACCATGCTCCTGATTTAATCCATCCAGTTTATTAACTAGTCACTGGACATTAGACAGAAGAATACTCAGCAGCGGACACGGTATTCAGACTCCATCTGCCTTACTTGGAGCCTCATTTCCTTTGTCGCCTCAGTTTACCAAGTGCAGCAACAGGTTATGCCAGCCATGGATATTCCCCATTGTTTGCTGTTCATAGAGAAGTTGTCCTCTCTCATAATCTATGATAGAGCTTAATATTGGACTTTACAAAGGCAATAGTGATACTATTTGCAATGTTAGTAATTTTTGTGGTCAGTATATAATTAATGACAGAATGTTACCACGTTACCATGTTGATAGCGATTGGATATGAGATCAACCTGAGGTGAGTATGAAGTATTTTGGTTTAATTTGTGTGAAGGTCTTAAAAAACTATATTACAGCACTTTATTTTAATTTTATATATATATACACTGAAGAACATATTGCCATAACAGAAAATATACTCATCAACATCATTAAAAATGAAGTTCAGGGATAGGATAAAGTGCGGTGGATGCTCACACCCACCTCCAGTTGAACTAAGCTCCACTGAAAGCAGTGTGACCAGGAAATAGAGCCTGGATAAGCGCTAAGCTATTCCAGCTTGGACCTAAGGCTATTCCACTGCCCAACATATCTCCTGGCTAATGTCTGGTCACATGAAAATGATGGATAAAATAAGGCTCTGACTTAACTGTTGTGCATACATCTTTACAGAGACCTGGCTCCACGACAACATCACAGTTCAAGCTATTGCTCGGGACAGGCAGACTGCTTTCCACACCAACACAACACAAGACTTTGGTAAGACAAGGGGAGGCGGAGTCTGTGTATACATGAGTGATGCTTGCCACTCAAATGTAGTCAAAGCTGATGGATAATGTTTCCCTGATGTTGAGTATTTAATGTTAACAATTTAAAGCCCAAACCATGAAATAATTGCCAGAAAATTCATTTTTTTTCAAACTGGAGAACCTTCTGACAAATAAAAAAAAAAAAAAGAAATTAAATATAAATTTGCATATAGGAGCTTTAATTTGTATCGTTTTTGCTACATTCTGCATTTTGATTTATGTTTTGGTTCTTCTGTATTTCCCAGCATTTTGATTGTATACATCAGGTTTTTCAGGAAAATGAATATCACACTGATAATGTAGAGGTCTCAAAAACTCATATATCAAATATGATACACTTGGCATTGCAGTGTTAAAACTGTAGTGTGGAGCTTGCAGTCACAGTCGACAGTGTTCATGTAATTCATGTAATTACTCTCACTTCCAGACAAATGTTCCACGCTCCAGCTTTTAGATGCCAACCATGTTATCTGCCCAGCGAATTCACAAATGTTTTTGTTCTTGCCATTTCAAATCAAATTTTATTTCAAATCAAATTTATTTATTTAGAGCCCAAAATCACAAACATTGTTTGCCTCGGAGGGCTTTACAATCTGTACAGTTGTGACACCCTCTGTCCTTAGACCCTCGAACCGAGTCAGGAAAAACTTCAAAAAACCCTTTATGGGAAAAAGAAGAAACCTGAGGAAGAGCCACAGATGAGGGATCCCTCTCCCTGGGACGGACAGACGTGCAATAGATGCCACATGTACAGAGAACATCATCAATCATATTATGGAATTAATACATGAGTCGTAATAAACTGTAGCTATACTGAGTTCATTGGTTTAGTCCATGTTTGAAGGTATCACAGGTAATGGAAATGAGTCCTGTGAGTCCAGGTGCATCTCTAGATGTCCTCATATGGAGCTCTGGGCCACTCGACCTTCTCTCCACAACACAGACACAGATCATGTCCCCACCAGGCCAGTGAACCTCAGACAGATGGACCACAACCAGAATCAGTGAGGAACCTGCAAGACTGGAGAGAACAAAGAGGACCGGGGCTCCTGGCAGTAACATGCACTTTACAGGACATAAGAGTATTAACATTAACCACTTTAACAGTTTAACCAATTTAACTACTTATAACCAGTTTAGCCACTTTAACCAGTTTATAAAAGTGAGTCCAGTTTGCACTACTACCATAATATGAGTAAAGGAAGCAGAGGAAGAGGAAGCAGAGAAAGAGGAAGCAGAGAAGCAGACATAGGAAGCAGAGACAGAGGAAGAGGAGAGAGGTGCCCGATGCATCATGGGAGCCCCCCGGCAGTCTAAACCTATAGCAGCATAACTAAGGGCGAGCCTGTGCCCACCCAATTTACTTTCCTCTAGATCCAAATTCAAGAATTGCACCACAAGAACTGTATGAGGTATGAGATGGTATTTTTTATGTAGCTGGTGATTTCATTCAGGGACAAAAGTAGACTGCATCATATCATTTGCACTGCAGAAAAGGTAGATGCAGTCTTCCACCTCCAGGTCCCTGAAGCATGCAGGAAAGCTTATGTCCAACCCCTCCCACCTCAGACACAAACTGTTCCAGACAATTGTCTCTGGCTGGAGTCTGTGGTCAATCAGAACCAAAACCTCTCAGCTGACTTCCACTGACACTGGCCACTGCACTCATGAGGGAGAGAACATAAGTTAATGAAAAGTTAATGAAACTTAACGTTTACATTATCAACACTTATTCTAACTTCATTTATGAGGATGTGAGTTTAAAGGGGTACTAAAGGGAGGGGTGTATTTATTTGGTTTGAATATCAACAAACTTTTTCCAGGATTGTGAGGTACAATTTTATTCAATGACTGATGATCACCACACCAAAAATACCTGGTAAAGTCAACGTATCCATATGAATGTGTTCCAGCTTTAAAAGGACACAGGTTGCCTGGTTGCACTATTAAACCACTCACCAGTATGTAATGAAATATGGGATACCAGGGCTACAAGGAGTTGCACTGATTGTGTTCTTCAATTAAGGCAAAAGGAGGCTGCATTCTTCTGAGCCTTTGAAATGGGACAGGCTTTGTCAACACATTCTGACATTGAGCTTTAAGATGTAAACTTAAAAGGAGGCAGGCCCTGATCTTGGACACAGCTGTAACACACACACACACACATATATATATATATATATATATATATATATATATATATATATATATATATATATATATATAAAATAAGGGCTTTTATTTAAGTCTAATGATCTGTGAGAAAAATGAGCAGAAAAGGTAAATGAAATGGAATTCAGGAGAAAAAGAGTCAGGAAGTATGAATGTGGGAAAGAGAAGATAGCTTGGTTTAGCAGAAGTGCTTCATAAGCATAGCAGTTCTCTGACCTCAGCTTAATGCGTGACTTCATATCCTTAGCAAACAAAGATCAATTTACTCTAATTGCTTTTCATTTCCAGAGAAAATATATGCCTCATTCCTGATAATTTTCAGCCAGCTCACCCCTTCCTTTACAGCATTGATTTCACCAACTGTGACTATAAACTATTCATATTATCAGAGAAAACACACACAGAGCAATTAGTTGTCACACAGTCTCAGTCATTGTTTCAGCAATTCTATCAGTGAGAACGAGCTGATTTAATATGATAGATTAATGTTACCAGTTAAAAAGTATCATTATCAGCATTAACTTTTGCAGAATCATACAGTAGGTGTGCACAGTATATTCCATGATACAGCTGCTTGTTAGGGTTCTGCTTACTTGCTGTGTCTCCAGTCCTTGTATGAACACTACTTTGAAGAGAACTTTTCAGACAGCAGACATGCCCTGCAGCAGTGTTGTCAGACTGATCAGATACCGTTGATTTCCAGTGTCAGATTCAAAAACTCTGTTTCAGTCAAGCCTTCACACTGACACAAATTTATAAATTATATTTGCTCCAGTATTATTTCCTGCTTTTTATAAAATGCCAGAATGACATAAATGGAGCATCTCATCCAGAGAACATAACTGTCAAAACTGAGGATGGACACACACAGGATCTACAATCCTCAGATGGTCCTGAAGGCTCCACAGTGATCCAGGTGAGTCAGCTGCATGATCGTTGTCTTTCCTAAATGTTAACTTCTCACAAATAATTCTGTTTAATTGAAAACCAAACTCCATGAACACAGTGCTAAATCACTGCAGCACACTCAGTAAAAGACACCCACATGCATGAACAGGTGGGAGGTGGAATTAATATTGCAAGACAAACATTTTGTAAATGAATATCAACCTCATATCTCACAGTTAAACCATGGACAACATGTTCTCCATTCCACAAAACTGAAGTCAAACAACAGCCTTTCTCAGCAGCTGGGCAGACATACTTCCCGTTCTCAATCCACACTTTAAATTCCCAAGAGCCATTCAAGGTGTAAACTTTGCTTTAAACTGTGTTGTTCCAAAACAGGATGAGTTTAGACATTTACAGGAAAAAACATTTTGAAATATTTAAACAGTTTTAAAACTGCTGCAATACAATACTGCAATTTGATAAAATAATACTACAAGAATTTGAGCCTACAAAATGGTTTCAAAATAAACAGAACAGAGAGAGTGTTATATGACGCCCTAAACAGGAATTATTCTGGCACGCATGCAATATTTTAATAATGTCTCTGGAATACTTAGTGGCTACACATCGTTGAATACTTGAGAGAAATTATTCAAAATCAGACAAACATCATATCATATTCTCTGCCTGTTTTTTAATGTAATTTTTCTAAACCTATATTTAACACCACAGGCCTGTGCTACAAAGCAAGTTCAATATACCTAGGATAAGTTTTTTCCCTAAGTCTAACATGCTCACGCTCACTAATCCAACAGTGGTTATTGTTATGACCCGGGGTCATAAGATTATGTTCAGTGTCTGTGTCTGTATCTTCCCCAGTGTGTGTTGTCTCTCCCTGCCTGAGGGAGGTGCTATTTCTTTGTCCTTCTCCTTCTTCCCTCTTGTGTTCTGTGTAGGTGGTGGCCTGTGATTGGACGGAGGATCAGCGGGACCAGGTTTAAAATGGGACCCACCCATGCCGGCCAGGGGCTCTCTTTCATTCACCCTACTCCCGACCAGAATGTGGTGTGCTGTGTGCCTTTGTTAATTTGAACTCTTGTGTGTGGTGCTGCGTGTGTGCGGCGAGACCACCTTTGAGTTGTTATTTATTTGTTGCAGTCCGGGTTTTCTTGTAGGGGGGAGAAGCTATTTTCTTTTCGTACGTTTTCTCCTGTTTATGTTTAGGGAGGCAGTTCAGATACCTGTATTTTATTTTTATTATGATGAGGTAAGTTAGTGGATTTCGTTTTGTTTCTAGAAGGTTTTTTGTTTGTTGTTTTGGCTGTGCTTCCCCCCTGACGCCTATAACCCAGTTTTTTTTTTTTGTAAATAAATTTGTTGGACTGCAAATTATCTTCTGATCATCCTTGGGAGAACAAAGAGAGGGAGTCACACCTTTTATGTTGTGCCCTAGATTCCCTTAGGCTGGGGCGTAACAGTTATCAACCCAGTAAATCAACCCAGGGTTTCCTAAGTGCATTCACTTAAAAGAGGCAGTGTTAGGGTCAGTGTCAACTGGTAGCAGGGCAGTATATTTTACAAACAGAGAGAAATAATTAGAATAATTAAATTAAATATAGAAAAATCACCAAAAGTGTGAATGCGTCAGGCTAAAAATTTCACTGCTCATCAGTCGGACAAGAGTAGATCTGACACTTATTACATTTGTGAATTCCATTAGATTAAAACAAAAAAAAACATTGCTTAAAGGTATTTTTATGACCTGTATGACAATTTTAGCCTTATTCTTTTAGGTGCAATCTCAGCACTGTCAAATGGAGTACATTAAAAAAGACATATAAAAACAGAATTAAAAGCAGTATGTAGACCTACTTTCATATCTTATTGCAGGTACAAGGTCTTAGTGTTTCAGTCAGCCTCAGTTTTAAGATGAGATCACTTAAAGCACACTTAAATGACTTTGCTTAATTTCTGTTGGCTATTAAATAACAAAGTAACACAAGAAATGCATCCAGTCTGCAGGACTGTAAGCACTAGCAATACAGATCTAGATGGTGAGACAGATGCGTTATGAGAGAATTTATATCTCTCATATGAAAAAAATGCCTGGGGAAGCCAAGGATTTTGCCAATCTCTGAACAGTCTTTTTTCTCTGAAGAGGCCCTTTCATGATCCACGCTTTGATGGCCACAGGATCTTTTATGAATGGTAGCTGGTCAGTGGGTAGTGCTTTTATACTCAATGATCTCTTATCACAAATACAACCAGCGGAGCGGGTTAGGTTCCCAGCTTAAGTAAGAGGTGAACCACCATCTTAGCCCTGAGAACCCAGGGTTAAATTTGAGGTTACCTTGCTAACCCCAAATCCTGCTTCATAAGACAGACCGCAGGTGTCATCTGACATCTGTCTGAAATGGATAAACACAAAAGCAAGTAATACAATAGAAGCTTTTAATCTCTGTGCAATAAATACACCTGAAGCTCTTTCTCTCTCTTGAAGCTGCAACACATCTTATTTTATAGTGGCTGGCTTAAATAGATTGCATAGCCACTCCCCAAAGCGTCCAATTATGCTTTGAAAGAAAAAGTGAGATGTTTTTGGTTGTTTGGATGGACAGAGTGTGGTCAGTAAGGGAGTGAGAGGGGGGTGAGGAGTGGGTGGAGTGAAGATGTGAAGTGGGTGAGGGGAGAGAGACGACGCTGTCACAGTGATTTTTGTCAGCTGTCTGAAGAGGGGCTCAGTAAGGGGAAGTTCCCCCCTGCTGCTGCGCTCAGCTAATTAAAACTCATGCTTACCCATGCCTGCATGCCTGCTTGCACACACACACACACACATACACACACACACAGACACACACACACACACACACACACCTGTAGCCCCAGGAAGTTCAGGATCATATCATGCATGTACTGTCAGAGAACTCCATACTGGTGACATTGTTACAACATCTGAGATAACTATAATAAGAATAGTGGTTATACATTAACTGAACACTTCCAAAAAATAGTCATACAAACTAATGAGCTCAACATCTATCTGCTATCAGTAACAGCTCTGTGCTCATTTGGGTCAAAGACAACTTGATCACTTGGTTCTTTCTAGGTATTGAGAGACTCCAAAAAACAGCAAAAAAAAGAAGCTGAAACAAAACCTTTTTGCTCTTTAAAGGATAATTCCAGTTTATTTCTATCAGTTATAACATAGCACTCACAAGTGCTCCGGTCATAGATCTTAAATTGTACTCTCAGTGAAGTCACACCACAAAGGTGATATTGTTATAAAGGAAATGATAGCCAAATCTACAAAAATAAGATCCAATTGTTAATTAACTGAAATTATATCAGAAGCTGAAAATTATAAAGTATCCACTTTACTCTAACAATGTTACAATGCCATTCCAGTGACTGTGATAAACAGATATCCCAAACCTAGCCAAATGACAAAAACTATCTTCTTGACTATACTACACAAGTGAAGTGAGAAAATATGCTTTTTATCATATTTTTTGTCATTTTTGTCATGTCAGACACTTTAAGTGCTGACTAATTTAAAGTGTCTAACATGATGGGAACCTGAGTGTGATGCTTGCAAGCATGCAGTAAGGCCCAAGGTGAACCTGGACTGATACAAAGACGAGATGACATGTGCATCAGAGAGAGAGAGCGGGGGAGGGATGAAGTCCATGGACACTCTAGCTCCTCAAATCAAAGAACAACAACAAAGCTAAAGCTATTTGAGTCTCTTGACTGTCAAAGTCACCTATGACACACACTGCAGAGGCGGAAAGAGGTGACAAGGAGGAAAGAGAGAGGGATGAAGGGGAGAGAAGGGAGTGCGGCCTCCAGAGATTTGAGCCCAGAGTGCTGCAAGATGTCACATCCTAACCTCTGGCACTGGAGACTTCTGTCATCTCCACACTTGACAGACCCCTTGGCCTGCCGCTGGTGATCTCCTCTATATATATAGACAAGGAGACAGATACGGCTTAACTCACTGTTTGTGTGATCAGCTCATTGAAGGCATAGACGGTACTGGCTTCTATTGATCTTTAAGTATATCTTTGATATTTGTCAGTAATGCACAGGACAGGAGGCACTAACATATTATTATTATTTTAAAGGTCACATAGAACGTGTACTAATAAAAGAGTGTGAACTGTAAAGCAGCTGCATCAAAGTGCAAAACCAGGTGAAGAGTGTATGTCCAGCTCACTGAATAACAAAAGCCATACTGCCTCATCATCTACTTGGCACATGACTCCTGCAATAGTCATTAATTCTCTGACAAGTACTATTTTTATGTTGCTAGTTTTTAATGTTTTCAGATGTAAAAATTATTTTAATGTTTTCCATAATGGTTTATTTTCACACAAGGCAAAATCACAAGGCAGGCAGTTGTTCAATGATAATATCTTTGAGCACAATATACATTGGAAATCTTCATACATCAAGCAAAGGTGAGTTACCACAAAGACTCTGCACTGAATGCAGACCAACCTCAAATATTTTATAATACATTCAATATGTAGAGCTCTCTCAGAGAAAATGTAACCTTTTTCATTAAAAACTGAAATCTAAGTGTAAAAGAAATATTCATCTGCTTTGAATTTGTGGCAAAAGTGATGACAAGTTTTCAGCTGCTGAGTAAAGGATCAGTGCCATGAGCTAGAACATGCTCTTTCTGGCATGGCCTGTTGAACTTGCTTCCATAATGTAACTAATGAAAGCTCCCATCACCCATGGACAACTGGACTAATTGTGATGTTATGGCTGAGCGCAAGGCTGGGGTATGCGTCTGATGCATCCTCACTAACACCCACACAGGCAGTGGGAGCCAAAGAGGGGCCTGTTTACTTTCTATAGATGTGTATTTCACAATGGATCTGCCCATAATGTGCGTTATCAACAAATTAAACAAGCATGTTAAATTTACAGCTGATGAAAAAAAAAGGATTTCAGTTTCCTTTCCAAATCTCTCTCTCTCTCATATGTGTGTGTGGTGTGTGTGAAGCAATGAAGTCTTCAATACACCACACCATCTCTAAATGAGATAGCACATGATTCATTTCATTTCATCAGTTTTCCTTCTTCTGGCCTGGAGAAGACCAGGTAAAGGGGGAAACACAAGATGAATGAGGAAGAGAGACTTTGTGCTTCCCTTAGAAAAGTGATATTAGATGTAAAGGTCACAGAAGAATGTTAAATATTAAGCAGAGAAAGTCCTTTGACAGCCAGAATTAATTTCTAGTTCTGAGCTCTACAACAGTGTGGCCCAGCTGCTTCACAACATGCAATAAATTCAGAATGGGATGATTTGCTAATGGTGCAGCTCCAGGCTGAGCACCACTGTAACATGACAGGCATGACTGTGGTTTCCAGCTTTCCTGGACAGTTACTAGTGTCCATTAATTAGATGAGGAACACTGCAGGAACACAGGCTTTACGGGCTATCAAGTATAGGATAGGATTCCTTTTATAAGCCTTTGACTCAAAGAACTAAAGATGAAAACAATGTCCTTGAACATAACACTTCATTCATTCATTCAGAAGGCACAAAGTTGAATGTCAGCCAGTTGTAACAATGAGTGCAGCACTGTCACATAGAAAATAAAGACTAAAATCATTATGTGCAATACCAGATTGTATCAGGTTTCCAGACCTTAAAGTGCTCAAACAAGAGTGAGATTTTTCTGTAAAAATATCCATTCCATAATGACACACTTTCTGACTTACAATAATCACTGTTCATATTTCAATAATATTTTTTATAGTGATTTACATAGTGTCCATGATAGTTAGTGATGACCTCTGAATACCACTCCTACTTTTCTGCAATTTAAATACAACAGTGACATTAGTATATTATCTCTATAAGATCCCCATAATAATATATGATGATGATGATGACCTTTTTAACAGCTCGTGTCATGCTATCCTGTCTTCATGCAGTCATGTAAAAAAGAATAAGATCCATCATGTGTATCTGAACGTGCCAGTATTGTAACATGCTGTCCTTTATCTTGTTTCTGTGGCATTTACACGCCGCTCTCTGAAACTGCCCCCTCACACCTCTCTGGCAGTGATCACATCTGTCGCCGGGAACGTGTATTAAACTTACCGAAGAAGAGTCTGATGATAGGAGAAGCAGGCATCCCGGCATGCAGCGAGGATAAATCCCAGCAGAAGATGAGAGAGTATCAGGAATGTCTCTGCGACTGTGCGGATGGACTTCACAGTAACTACAGTGTGAGCTGGCGGAGTGAAGAGTACCGCATGTCTCCAGCAGCGCAGTCTACCGCGTCAGCATCCTCCTCCATCCAGGCGCGGTCCAGCCTCCTCCTGCCTCAGCACCGAGCTTCTCCTTGAGATCACCCTCAGCCTGTGTGCGGGGTGTTTCCCTGCTGAAGTCCTCACGCAGACTCTCTCTGTGCTCCTCTGCATAAAAATCAAACGAGGAGGTGCAGCAAAGCTCCGCGGAGGCTCTGAGAGGGAGCTATAGCTGAGATGGGCGTGTACCTCCGGATTACACAGGCACCTCTCTGCAGGACGACACGGCGCTGTGCCGACCCTCTTTTGTTCCTTCAGCAAGAACCAATTGGCTGGAAGATTATACAAATACGTGACAATGATATTTGCAACTCTGAAAAGCATTCCCTCGACTTAATACACACCACAAAGTATAACTATAAAGGAATAAAGCACAAGTCTGAGTTCATATAAACAGCGATGGAAAAACATCGTAGTACATGAGACTATCAGTGTAATCGCTTCATAAATCCTTGTAATATTTGGGCTCTGTAGGAATAGTAAAGATCTGACATTAACATTAAGTGAAACGAAATACACCTTTCTGCAAGGTCCTGTGGGAATATTTAATATAAAGGTTTGATACACATTTTCTGGCTTGTCTCTCATAGTTCCCTATGAAAATGATTATACCAGTCAGGACCTCCTCGGTCACGGTGCTGGAGAACCTGCATATGGATTTACAGCATACAGCTGTATAGCAAAGAACAGTGACAACAATGGAAATCTGAAGTGAAAAGATACCCAAATTGAGAAACTTTGGAAACATCAGACAGAAAGTCTCAACTGCCCTTTAAGGCTAAAACACTAGATTATGCCATAGAGAATAAAAGTCACATCCTCGTCTAGTAATCTACACAGACTGTACAAGTAGGGGACAGTTATTTAACAAAAAAAACAGTATTACAATTTGTTAGAATTTAGACATACTCTGGAATACATTTCTGCTTTTTTCCTGGTGGATTTATTTTGGACTTTTAATCTCTCTTTTCTCTAAATTAGGTCCTAAAGAGACAGACACCCTTAAATTGTGTCTGTTGTCTCTGATCATAAATGAGTGGAGTGGAGCATGCACAGGGAGCCTCCGTTAGTGCACCATGTTGTAAACACAGTGGGTGACATCAGAGTCAGATTCAGATCTGGGTTACCAAGTAAGCTTACACATACAAGGAATATGTCCTGGTGATTTTGTGCATAACAACATAATAGTAAGAGAATAAAAAACAGGCAAGAAACTTAAATAAAATAGAAACAAATACAATAATACAATGACATGAAAGACCTGTATAGTGTGTGCAGGAATGTGCAAAAGTTGACAGAATGAAGTACAGACCAAATGTGCAATATTATTGAAAAATTAAACTAATTCATGGTGTAGGGGCAGATTTAAGCTTGTAGTTTCTTTTCTTATTTAGGCTTCAGGATATTCTCTCTGGTCAGACATTTAATTAACTATCTGTATTTAGCGAGCTTATGGCTGAGATTATAACTAATATAACTAGGGTGTCTGTTATGCACATAGTATCTGGTTGGTAGGATGGCTGAAGTAAAAAGGTTTGCAGTTGATGAAAAAAGATTCCAGATCATAATCTTGTTGGATAACTGTCACATTCTCACCCCTGCCTCTGTTAGTGTGAAACCAGAAGGCCTATACACTGTCCATCCGATGTACATGTACTCAGCCTCATTAAAGTTAAGAGTCAGTACTTTAACCTCACAGTTGTTGTTTCAACTTCAACTTTCAGTTCATATATGCATATATACAGAGCCAAACTAAAATAAAAACATGTCACCCTCTGCTACTACAGACTGATCTGTATGTACTTGATCTAAAATAAGACTTGAAGTGACAGATAATAGCACACCCAGTTAATGGAAACACATGCAGAATCTGTTCTAGCAGTAAATAGAAAAGAGAAGGCATCTTTATGATCAAATGTTTGTTGACTGTGAAAATCTAAGCAGGGAGCGGAACAAAGACAGGCTCATTAAAAATGTATCAAGGGTAGCAGCCCCTGTGTATTCCTTGCTCAGGGATTATACTGCCATCACGCCCAACTATGCCTTTTACTCATCTCTTAATTTCTGCTTTAAGGACATATTGTGCCAACTACTTGAATCCACTTCCACATTAAAACTGGATGAAGTCAATGTGATAAGATATTTTTGCAAGACATAAATACAATACTTTTATGATGAGACAGACTTTTAAAAGGATCAAACTTTGTAACAAATAGCTTTATTTATTTATTTTTAAAACATTTACTATTGTAACAAGCCATTAACAAAGACAAGTTTTGAGTTGCTGGGTTGTGAAAAAAATTGCTTTGGTTCGTGTTTATCCTCTTCCAACACGACTAATTTATCAGAATCTCCTCTACCTCACACATCCCCCTCATTCTGTGCTGCAAGCCGCTCATTACATGGAAGCAACGTTCAGGATAACCACAGCTCTCCACTGAACTGCACAATGACTCATCTGATGACAAGCTCCCACCACTTTATGTCCTCCTTGTACGGAGCTTCCAGTTCAATCAGTTGAGAAACCACATCATGATTCAATAATGTGCAAATCCTGGTGCATCTCCCAAATGATTCCATACTAAAGGCAGTAATGGCTTTAAGAGTGAAAGATCATCTTTATGTTTGACTGCTCTCTTTTCCCACTTAATAACACTTTAAATTGGGTCCCCTGAATCTCAATTAATTGTCCAAAGTCTAGCCCTAATGCAGGTTAGCAGGGTGATCCACTGCATCACAGAACAATGCAGCTCTTTTAAGACAAACTGAAGCCTGAAATACAACAGTACAGTAGCTCAAACACCAAATAGGAAGATTAGCAATGTGTTGTCATACTCTAAAGTGAAGCATGTATGTTGGCTTAATATAAAAGACATCATCTGAAGCTCAAAGTGTAGAAAGACGTGTAGAAATCTATGCCTAAAACAACAGGCTAAATTAATCACATGGTGATATGGATATGGTGAAATTCATGAGCAGAACAAATTTAGAAACAAGTACAGGTAAGTAGATTAAAGTTAAATATAAATCTTAAGATGAATAATACTTTTATCAAAGAAATAAGAGTAGAATAGATTAGAAACTACATAAGAGCAATTAACTCAATATACTCAAATGCTAAGACAATAGCAGTACACACAGAGTATCCACAATTAGTGTAATAAGCATACTTAGTTATGCATGGTCCACAGTTCCCTGGTCATTATTTTTGCATAAGCCCATTATTTGCTGATATGCTGCAGTTTTAGCATTTGAATGTTGGTAGCATACACTAAAATGCTAACTGTGCCATTTTAAGCCAAAAGGGTCAGCTGTCCCATTAGCCATTAGCCTGTGAATTTTATGATTTGGCTGGGGGTTGGATGTACTGTGAAAGCAAAGCTAACCTAAACCAAAGTGCAGATGTGGTTATTGCTTTAGTGCAGGTGATGCAACGGATGGGACACATTTAAGAAATCATCTGAGACTCTGATGTAAGAGCCAAGGCGATAACATCACGCACACAGTCTTAGACCGCCAGGGCTCACTCTCCATATTAGGACATGGATGCTGTGAATTTATGGCTACATCATCCACCATCATCAGGTTATTAAAATGAGCCAACGGGAGGATGATTTAGCTTGGGTACTGAAAACCATGACGTCCTTGACTGAATCACAGCGCAGATTTGGGAGCCTCATTTCAGAGCCACTTAAATGCTCAAGCTGTTGAAATGTTTGTCCTGTGGTGCTCCAAAATGACCTACCATTAGCTAGTAGCAACTGTAAACATTTAAACGTTTAAAAAGCCTGGAGCTAAGCAGTGTCAAGTGTGGCTGTATTTCACTCAAAAGGATTCCAACACAAGGAAATAAATTGTAACGATTGCAGGGGGGTGAGGTGAAATGAATTCAAAAGTATAAAACATTTAGAAAACGCTTGTTGACAAGAACATTTGTGGCCTTAAAGTCACCTGCAGTCAGCATCCTGTTGCTCACGCTTGCATGCGCCATCATCAGCCGAAACACTGAGGTGACACACACGACTGAACATGCTTGACAGGTGTCATGTTGATAAGTTGCTTTTCAATAAAGATGTTTAAAGAAAGCAACATCAGCAAAGCTACATTAGCTGGATGAAAACACAAACGCTGAGCGAACTAGATGCACCCATCCATCCATTATCTTTACCACTTATCCTCACATAGGGTCATGGGGGAGTGGGGTCAATCCCAAAAAGACTTAAAAAGGCCTAATATATGTGATTTGCTACATAAGCACATCAGCCGATGTACCAAATATCTGCTTCGCCTGGTAGAGCTGCACGGGTCCTGCATGTACAGATGACGTAAGGTACTACGATGTCTGTACATCAGAAAATTATTTTACTTTGGTTTTCTTTATTATGTTAATTTATAATGTAAATTTATTAAATGTTTTGTGTTTATTTCTACTAATATATTGAAGTACACTTTCAACTGTTAAAGCAGAAGTAACTTGTATAAAAATAACTTTTAGGCACATTAAAACTGTCACTATATATTGACAATAGTAAATCATAAGTCCAGCACCATGATAAACATCTTTCCTCTTGCACTCTATTTACACTTCATATGCATCTAGCAGAGTTGTCACATTCTGGTATGTAAAATTTTATAATAACTAGAAGGACTAACAAGGAATTAAAATGGAATTTTCACTGAAGTTGGCTGCAAGAGTTGTGACTATGCTTCACTTAGGAGAATGAAAAAAAATCTTTGTTAGAGCCAAGAAACATAGATTCTGTACTGTGGAGTCTCTCTATGTATATGTGAGTCCATATGACTTGCTAATGTCCATACCTAGGGCATCATGAGAACACACTATGACATAAACCACTAAAGGCTATTTTTCTCACCACAGACTGACATCAATTGTTATTTTTCAGTCATGTCTTCTCCAGTGTGGAATGACAAGCAAAGAAACAAACACATTTATTACAGTCAGTGAGTTTGTCCTCAGAAAAAATCCTGTCTTCAGACATCTAATGTTTTATTACTTAAAACAGCCATATTTGTTATACTCGCCCAAGGACATTCTTTCCTCCTCAGATTATATTCTTTTATCTGTGTTATGAAATGGACAACTTCAAAAGCCTCGCTGCCTTGGTCTGTTCTCCAACCCACCTCCCCCCACCAATTATTCATGAAGGTCTTCTTGAAAAACCAGAATGCACAGAGGGAATGTTATTATCATGACATGTTTAAAGCTAAGTAGAGAGTGGCAGCAGTGCAGTACATTCAGTCCACTGCAAAACTGTCAGCCAGACTGAACAAGAAAGAACAATCTCAAGTAATGTGGGCAAAGAACAGAGTTTGTATTTTAAAGTGGAAGAAAAGGTGAACATTTATTTTGAATGCTTGCAGTATATTCACAAATCAGATTGGTGAAACACAAAATCTCCAGTATTATAGCTCCAGTAACTGTGTTATGTTGAGACATCAACCCTGTGTCCTAGAAATTATGCTTATATTCTACTAATTAGCTAAAGAAAATAGTTTGAAAGGAATGTAATGCCATTCAGAATACTTCCATCATCATAATAATGAAACATTGTTTATTGTTCATAAAAAATATTAATACTTGTGTTAAAAATGTTAATACAGGTAGTTAATGTTAATACTGCAAAACATCAACTGATGTCCACTCATTGCAGCCAAAGCATGATTAAACCTTTTCATATATTTAAGCACTCACAGCAGATGGGAAGGATGATGATTTTATTCTTATACTTAAAACATCAATGCTGACCTGCAACATAGGACAAGATGTATTGATGTTGTTGATGACGCATAACAGAATAAAACATTTTTTACTGTAATCTTTCAATTTCTCAGCATCAGAGAATCCTTTTCATTCTGGACAATGCAATGCAGAAGCATCAATGTAGGCTAAGAGAAAGAGTGCATCAAGAGGAAAAATGACAATACTAACAATTCATATACTAAGTTGAAAGAGTTGAAAGAGTTGTATGTCCCTACATTACAAAAATGATGCATCATTTATAATATTTAGGATAATTTCCAAGACCCAAATTTCTGATATCTATTAGAAGAAATAGTTCTCTTTTCTTATCCTGGTGGAACATTGCCATCACTACACATACTATGCTCCATTTCGGAATCATATTTGAAAGTGGAGAACTTAAGTTCTGTAAATTTGGTTGTTGAACTGCACAATCTGTCTTTGTTTATTGTTCTTACACTGTGATTGCTGCCAAGTATGATCTAAAGGAGCATGCTAAGCAGAACTTTGTAACTGATATATTTTTTTTACTGCTAATCACATGAATACAGTGTATAGAAAGTGTTCAGTCATTCTTCTCAGTCAGTCTTCTTGCAGAATCTAGTGTTCTAAAGGTTGTATTGAGGAAGGTCCTCGTCCTTCCTCATCATTCCGCTCCCATCTCATCACAACGCCCCGATGCCAGATTGAGGCCAAAAGTCCTTAAGGCCAAAAATCTAAAAAAAAAAAAACTGAATCAAAAGAGTAATATCTGTAACTGAAAAAAGAGAAATAAAATTTTCAAAATATATATGACAGTGAAAAAAAAATATATAGGAAAAAAAAAACTTTAATTGAAAAAAAGGCGTTCATTTTTTATTAGTCTTTTAACATTATCCTTGTATACAGTGCGCTTGCATAATGTTACATGTTTATCCTGGCTTTTATTTTCATATATTTACTCTAATTTCAAGGTCACCTGTCTACCTGTCGTCATCTTTCAATTCAGAAAGAAACTATAAGAAAAGGAATGGCTAAAAAGCCAGAAAGATACAGTTTTTTGATTTGGTTTTGTCGTTTATTGATTCTGGAAAGGAAGAACATCTCTGTTTTGTCTTTCCATTTTTAAGCTTTTGGTTTGAAATAAAAAAAAAATAAATAAACAGCTTGAACGTATTCCTTACCCAAAACCTGGTACTGCTGCATGTCAAGACATTTCAGGAAATTTGTCTGTTGAACTAGGAATGTGCCAGGAAATAGGAAACAATTCTCAAATCAAAAAGAAATGTGATCTAACCAGCAACAAAATAGAGATGCACTACCATATTCATATAGGTATATGAAAGACTTTTGGTCCAAACACACAGATTTAAATATTCATGTCTTTGTGATTCATTTGGACAACTGCACTCATATTTCCATGGTAATAGAGGGTTAGCAGAGCTCCGATGTGGCCAACAACCTCGAACAAACTTTGAACCTCAACTGCTGCCTCTGAGTTCAGCCTCCAGCGTCAGTTATTATCTGGGTTGTCTGTCTGAAGTTTATTCATGTATTCATGGACTGTTTTCCATGTAAAAACACTCAAAAATTGGATAATTGGTCACAAAATAAGCAAATAAGCAGCCAAAAATAAAATATCAGCAGCTTTTACACTATTACAAGAATGAAAACATACAGCTTCTTCATTATTTTAAGTTATAATACTGTGTTGGCTCATCAGCCATTTTTACACAAAGACCTCCAGCTAAAATTAAAATGTAATTAACAATTTTTTTTATTTAAATAATGTAGTCTTGATTAAGTACTGCTTACTTGTAATTTTAAGTGGCAAATATACACTTACATGGTTAAATGCAACTCAGTTTTATTGAGTAAACAAACAATACTATCTGAAATAGTGCAATAACAGATTTTTTTTTCCTGAACTATCACATCTTGAAATGGACAAAGTCATACATGGTATGATCAACTTTACTGATAAACATTATGGCTGTCTTTTCATGGATTGATTAAGGACTGATTTAAACATTATCATACAGAAAAAACATTGATTTATTTCAATATGGCCTAATAAGAGGAAAGGTATGATATTGTATACTTCAGTAACTTCCTTCCTTTCAGTAAGAACAAACAGAGCCTCACAAAAAAGTATTTCCAAAAACTGTGCAAAGTCCAAGGGAAATGATATTTTTTACCTAGTGTACCTAATGTAACCATTTTCAGTAGACCAAATACATCTCTAAATGCATGGCATAATGTTGTCAACACTGTCTCCATGCTAATACAAAATTTATGATGAACTATCAAAAATCCAGCTTGCAGGTGAACAATAACAGTAAGTAAGTAAGTAACAGTAAGTAACAGCCAAAACAGTAAGTTGTTTTAATTGCCTTTGCCTATGATATGCTGCTCAAGTGCATCAACTTTGCAAGAGCCAGATTACTCCACTGCCAAAAGGTCTTTTTTAAGGCTCAACACTCTGGGCTTTTTTTGTATGAAGTCAAAAGTACTGGCCAATTCTTTTGGATAATGTAAATGTAGCGGATAAATTAGCCCAAAAAGGATGATGTATCCATCAGCCAGTGTAGGCAAGTCGATCACTAGATTACCCTCAATGATCACTGTAACCCTATCTGGGACGAGGAAAGTGGCATCAGTTGAGTTGGCAGTGATCAATGCAATACCCACTGGTACGTCATCAACATCCACTTCTGGGGACTTCACAGGCTGAAGATGAGAGAGAGAAAGAGAGGAGAAACACCTCTTAGCATACCATGATACAAAGTGATTGCACCACAAGCTACAGCATCAGAAGACAACAGATGATGTAACATTTCTATAAAAATAAACCACAAAATAGTATTATATTATGAATTTGATAATTGTTGCCTCTTTATGTTATTTACTTATATTGAGTATGCTAATTGTCCTGTTATTCAGTTAGATAAGGAGGAAGAGCACGGAGAACAACTGAACGTCTTCCATGAATGTCAACTTGTTCCTTGAGTGAGAGAAAATAATCTTGCTTCATTCTGGATGTTAAACAATATATCCAAACAACACTATTGCAGTGGGCTGGGTGTAGTTTTTTGTTTTTTGTACATACACAGACCCCCCCCTGCAGAGGAGCACATTGCTGGCATCAACAAATGAAGTTATTTAGGCAGACTACATTCTTAGTGCCGTTTCTCACAGCTCCATCCAAACCAGTGCCAACTGCACTATTGCGCAGGATGAAGTGTGTGTCCCACCAGGCCACTAAGCCATAATGTGCAGCAACACACATTTTACATCACATATCAGCTGTACATTTATGTAATTAAAGTTTTTCCGGATAATATGCAAATGCATCATTACATGGAGTCTTGATGCATACGTGTATGTCCGACCCCTAAACCTCTCTCTCCAAATATTTCTAAAAGTTTGTTAGGTTTTAAGTTACGTGTTTCAAAGGCATCTGCATATCGGCAATACTAATTAAAATAGTAATTTCCAGTAGTGACAAGCAATATTTATGTCTAATTCTACATTTACACAAGCCAACCCACTCTCATATCAAAATGTGAAATAGCTACGTTTGTCCACAGTACAAAACGTAGCTATTTCACAATTAGGGCCTGAAAATTGTAAAATGTTTACGTTTTTTAATCCTATTCTTTTCTATTCGGCCTGCCGACAGGTCACGTGACTGCTTATTGCAGCGGACTTCTCAAAATAAAAACATGGCAGCTATTCCTTTCATTCTCAGTGGAAAATGCATTATTTCAAGATAGTTTGGATATAAAAAATCATTTTGATGATATTTCTAGCGAGAAATATACATTAAAAATCCACAATATTCGTTCATTTCTTGTAAATGATCTTTGTTTTTTTTGTTATTACGATGAATATGTCATGTCTTGGAATAAAATTGTTACAGTGTCACGTTTTCTGCTGGTTGCTAAGGATGCTGCTACAGACGAAACCAAGTGGTGAGGATGTTATGTTACTTATTCCTTACATTGTGTAGTTATCTGAGCTGATAAGATATTTGTGTAACTATTAATGATAATCTTTCAATAAAAAAAACAACATAAAAGTTAGTGCCTGGGGATTACATGTATATTCTTCTACTCTTCTTCTTTTTTTCAGCCTATAAAGTACTATCCATACGTCATGGTCCCAATATTCATTGTTTGTGTTGTACACTGACATTGTGCAATAAAGTTTTTGAAAGAAAAGATAATCCAATACAGTAATGAATACTGAAACAATATGGCAAGTCCTTTGCATCTCCTTATTAAGGATAAGGTTATTTACTGACATTGTTTCTGCATTGCAACAAAATATCTCTTAGTCTGATGCCAACCACAGAAGTCGCTCTAAAACAAAAAATCCTAAAAATACAGCCCATTCAGTTATGTTTTCAGTTTCAAATCAAATTCAGGCTACAAACATTATGAATAAAAGATACCCATTCAGTTATGATTCAGGTCGAGCAGAGGACTAATTTTTTTTGTATGTTTTTTTTTTTTTTTATTGGACTAAAAGATCATCCTTTCCGGGTTGACGTACCTGACATCATGTGCCAAGGGGGCGCCGATTAACCTTCCATCAGGTTAAAAACCCCAAAACCAGCTCAGGCATATAGCCGACAATATATTGACGCTACGAGACTAAAATGGATCCGATAGAAGACGATGATGACATATTTCTTGCCGATGTGCTCTTGGATGATTGTAAGGTAAGAACTCTAATGGTTTTAAACTTTTTCTTACTTAATTACAGTCATCTATTGCTATGTGTGGGGGAGGGGAGGGGTATTTTATTTGGCGAAGCACTTAATATAGGCCTTCACCAGCCACTTTATTATGTATGCCTGTGCAATCGAATGCAATCCACTACAACAGCTCTGCCATACATTGTACTTTTAGAAGCTTTTACGTTTTTAGTTTTTGGTAACATTGTCAGAAAGGTTATAATTAAACTTTGTTTTATATATATATATATATATATATATATATATATATATATATATATATATATATATATATATGTATATATATATATATACACATATATATATATATATATAATTTTTTTTTTTTTTTTTTTTGTTTTTTTCTTTAGTACCTGCGTTACTAAAGAAAAGACCACCAAATTCAAGCTCAGCAGGCCTCAGCACGTAATGCATACCAAAGTATTTGGGGACTGAAAATGGTGACTTTAGATGAGTCTTCTGAAGAAGAAAACCTTGAGAATAGCTCGTCCACTGATGAAGACCTTGATGAATAGGAGATGGTGCGGGTGCGGGTAAGGGTAGTAAGGGTGTAAGGGTTAAATCTGTATAGAATCTGTGTGTTTAGAGAGTGTGTGATATTGGTGGTCAAACACATAACTCGGGAACAGAAGGTGAGATTGTGACCATATTTCACAAGCTACACAACAGAAGTAATATCTTCCCAAATACACTTGACTAGAGTGCAACACAAAATGATGGTGAGACACACAGGTATGAGGCATACAACCACCATGCATTATTTTTAGTTGATTTACCACTGATATACAGTCCAGCACTGTATACTGTAGGTTGTTTTCATGTGATGTCATGTCACTGCCCAAACTGTAAGAGGGGGTCAGGACATTGACTTGGAGATTGAAAATTACTGTTGAAATGCTAGGTAGAGAGTAGGAGTACAGACACAGCTAAGACAATAAGAATAGAACAGAAAAATAAATAGTGAACACTGAGTATTTGCACACGATATCTGACTGGATCTTTATAAATGAATATGTATGCTTACATTGGCTGATAAAACACATTTTGATAGAATGAGCCATGGTATGCTCATAAAAGTGAATAAGAACAGGTGATCTTCTCAACCCTAACCTACTCCTACTCCCTCCGATTCAGTGCCTCAAAGTACAAAACAACTCGGGAAAGAAATTGTGGAATGGAAACCTGGAAACCTGGACACTCCAAGACCCATCCTCCTCCCTCTCCCCCTCCCCCCTCCCATCCTCTCTTCTCTTCTTTCTTCTTTTCTCCTCTAATATGGCTCATGATAGTAAATGGGAATGGGAGATGGTATGGGGACTAATAATATGCGCCGGCCAGTGCCTTGCCTTGTTTCCCGCAAAAACTATGCTGACGTCGGTCAACATAGGGGAAACTATGAGTATATATCTACTCTACCTAACCCTAGCACTTCAGGCCTTCTTCAAAGCCTAAAGTAATGCCCTAGGTTGTCAGCAGTATTGTAATCTCAGATGGTGACTTGTTTGGTCACTATTCACACTAATTCAAACAAACAAACAAACAAAAACAAACAAACAAACAAACAAAAAGCTTCTGTTTATTGTACACCAGGCCTTCAAAGTGCTCTCTGAAACTACGCCTGTGCCATGACAAGAGAAAATAAAAACTTTGTCGTAGAGCTAAAATAAATACATCATTGGAAAGGCCTTGACCAGGAGAGTAACATATGTCAGTATCAAGATGTTACATGGCTCCTGCTTTGAAACATTGACCTTTGAACCTTGATCTCAGTGCATATTTGAAGGCTTATAATTCAGCAACGAAAGGGGCTACAGACATGGAACCAACTGTTATAGAAAGCTCTTGACCTCAGCTATCATATGTCATCATATGTCAAGCAGCAAAAACTGGGGGTACTGTCAAATATTATTAAAATATGATTACATTAATTTTCCCCTTTTAAAAAACTCTGATTACTCAGATGTATTTACCATCCCCATAAACAGCAGTGTATGCTCAATTCAGAATTGAAATTCATTAGTTAAATCCAAATAAAAACATTACTATATTTGGGAAACTACATATCCCTAGAGTCACAATCTGCAGACTAATACCAATCAGCACCACGGTTGTAGTTTTCCGTTTTTCCTTAATTTTTTTTTTTTTTTAGATTGACAACTGAGGTTTGGCGCTACTATTTTGTACAATTGAACATCCGCAAAGGTAAGGAATAAACACACAGGTCGATACAATTAAGAAGCTATATGAACATGTAGGTTTGTTGAAGCTTTTTAGAATAAGCTGAAGAGGTTTTTAGCCATCAGTCGTGACTTCGTGGACCGTTTATTCTTTGGATATTCTGTTTCTAATTAAATAAATAAATACATATATAAATCGTTTTTGTTTTTCGACCCAAAATACCAGCAACAGTGTGTGAAAACCTTGTGAAGACTTACAGAAAACATTTGACCTCTGTCATTGCCAACAAAGGGTATATAACAAAGTGTTGAGATGAACTTTTGTTATTGAACAAATATTTATTTTCCACCATAATTTGCAAATAAATTTCTTTAAAAATCAGACAATGTGATTTTCTGGATTTTTTTTTTTCTCATTTTGTCTCTCATAGTTGAAGTGTACCTATGATGAAAATTGGAGACCTCTCTCATCTTTTAAGTGGGAGAACTTGCACAATTGGCTGGCTGACTAAATACTTTTTTGCCCCACTGTAAATGCAACTGACTGTAAAGGAGTACAAATAATTATATTTCTCAAAGAATCTGCTCAACTAACTAGAAAGTATGCTGCATTAAACTACACCGGCAGATGTCAAATTTATTCAACAATTTTTACATGTAATGGGGTTAATGTAACTCATTAAAATACACCTCTTCTTCTAAGGTTTTACAAGTAATTATTTTGTAGCTAAGGGAATATCACCTCAAAAATCTTCTTATAGATTAAAAGATAATGAATAAATTCTGGCAAATTTAATGACCTCCGTGTTGAGTTGTGGAGTGTAATGTAATGTCAACGCACAATTTTTCTTCATTGCAAGTAAAGATACACCTTATGGTCTTAACATAACAATGATATCTTTCAAACAAATAAAATATTTCTTGTTGGAGTAGTGGTATTAAGAGCAGTAGTAATGTTATAATAACAGCTCTTACAGTATGTTTTCTTTAATGTCAACAGACAGGTATCCAAAGAGGAAATCAAAGAAGGAGAACAAAGAAGATTTAACTGGAGGTAATTTTGCTATGCTAATAACATTTCCTATTTAATTTTAGACCAGGAATATACTGGTTCTAGTACATGTCCAAGGTATACATACACATAGATCACAAATATGTCAAATATTAGTTTCTTTTCTCAACAAACTTTTGTTATCCATCCATCTCAGATTACCCTACTTATCCTGTGGTCAGGGTCGCAGGGAAGGCTGGCATTTGGGCGAAGGCGGGGTACACCCTGAACACGCCAGTTCATTGTAGGGCCACATATATAGACAGACAATCACACACGTCACATTCACATCTATGGGCAATTTAAAATTTCCAGTCCTGTATAGCTCAGTCCAGTCCAGTATAGTCCAGTGTTTTTGGACTGTGGGAGGAAGCTGGAGTACCCGGAGGGAACCCACAAGTTGTTTAACACCAGAGGAACCACATAATAGTTCATGTTCGCTGAGGAGAAAAAAAAACATTGTTATTTTGTGCATTTTTAAATTGTGCAACAGGACTAACACTAGTATAAGGTCTAACAATCAATCAAGCTAAGGTTTATTTTTTGTTTTTTTCTTACTCTCTCAGAATGTAGCCATATGGGGGTGGGACCGCAGTATTACCCAGTGAAGAGGGTAGTAAGAAGCAAAAGGCGGAAGGTTTGCTTAGTTATATAGAAGTAAAAAATGTCAGTTAACACATTTTACAATGAAACCATTGTTACAGCACATCTGCCTTAGTGGATTTGATGGAACACAACCTGAAACACTTATTTCACCAAGTTTGTTGTTACTGTATACATGTAAAGTAAGAATGTTTTAATGTTTTTCAGGGGAAACAAATGCAGTTGGTGGAGTGGGAGCCCTGTTCCATGTGGTATGTAGAATGTCCCTAAATTTTGTTTGATTGTCTCTAAAATGACTTAAGTATTTGTGTATTTGAAATTGCACTGGAAATATTACTAATAACAAATGAGTCTATTATATTTAATTACTATATTTTATGAACAAATGTGTCAGAGATGTGGTGCTATGTATTCATCTATTTTTTTGTATTAATTCATTTTGACATGATTTCAATTTTCATTAAGGAACACCTTCCCAGTGCTGACTATTTAAAAAGACAAGCATAAACACAGAGCACACAACACCTTATCAGACTATAACCGTCATTTCCAGTAATATACTGAATGTGTATGGGGTACATAGCTTGTTGTGCCTTATTTTCCTTCACCTTTGTCGTGTTTCAAATTCATGGCTGAAATAAACAGAAGTGTTCTTTATATTTTTTTACAGTGGAAAGACATGGCCTCTACAGTGGGTGCCAAAGGAGAACACCAGGAATTAAAAAGCTGTTAACCACACACGCACACACACATATAAAGTGTTTAGTGTTCAAATTGTATTTCTGCAATGTTGTGATGTGTTTTGCAGGACATTAAAAAATTCCATGAACCCCAAAGCTTTTAAGACTCTCAATGTATGTAACTTGTGTTAACTACTGAACCCTTTTCTTTTGAATCATTCTACATGCATATTGTATAAGCGGGATACACGCATAATATAATGCTGCTAATATAATCGGGCTGTTTTTGTCCCGATTTTTCCCATTCCTGACCAAGGACGGCAAACACCATATTATTTTATGTTTTATAAGATTATTTTATAAGATTATCCTGTGGCCTCAGGTGTGTTAGGAGTGAATTTGTCCCAATAATCGGCTCCGAAATGGGTCGGGGCTGACAAAAGTAAATATTAAACTTGTTCAATATTTACGATCAAAAATCTTAATGTGTGTGGGGAAAGCTTGGCTCCCGAGTCATGATTCCGTGAATTATGACGTGGAACAGAATGTAGCCAATCAAGAAGTGAGCTGACTGAGGAACTCTTCACTCAAAATCTCTTCAGATTTAGAAAATCCTCGTGTGTACCCCACTTAATACACACAGAATTCCAGCTGGCATTGGGTCAAGGCAGGGTACACCCAATGATGGATGTATAATATAATCAAATAGATATTATAGATATTATATTAAATATGATAATACTAAAATTATTATATATCCATGGTACACCCTGCATGATTCGCTAGTTCATTGCAGGGCTGTCTTGTTAATTGAAATTTTTTTTTTTTTTTTAAATTGATGTGGTTATACTGAAGCGAGCAATAATTTCCGGGTTGTCTAACAAAAACATGGGGGTGCTGAAATCCAAAGAAGAGGTATATAGAGGTGTATGTAATACCCGGGGCATTAAAATCAGTTCAGGTTCTTTTTAATTGAATGAATATCATAAACACAAATGTCTTATTAGCTCAGATAACAACACAATGTAAAGAATAAGTAAAATGACATACACGTCACTGGGTTTCGTCTGTAGCAGCGTCCTTAGCAACCAGCATAACAACAAGGGCAGAAAACGTGACACTGTAACAATTTTATGCCGAGACTCATCGTAATAACAAACAAACCAAAGATCATTTACAAGAACTGGACGAATATTGTAAATTTTAATGTATATTTCTCGCTAGAAATATCATCAAAATGATTTTTTATATCCAAACTATCTTGAATTAATGCATTTTCCACTGAGAATGAAAGGAATGGCTGGCCGCCATGTTTTGTATTTTGAGAAGTCCGCTGTAAGCAGTCACGTGACCTGTCGGCAGGCTGATAGAAAACAATAGGATTAAAAAATGACAACATTTTACAATTTTCAGGCCCTAATTGTGAAATAGCTACGTTTTGCACTGTGGACAAACGTAGCTATTTCACATTTTGATATGAGAGTGGGTTGCACAAGCACTACACACAGTCAGGAGCAGGTGTAGATTTTGTGGGTAGCTACAAAAAGTTACTAAAATATTGATGAATGCGGAAATCCACCTAAATTTCAGTCTGCACACAATTTACACACAAATGCGTGCTGCTCACGTTTCATGAATGAGACCCCTTATGTGTACATGTTAACAATCTTATGGTATGAAAATATGATTTTGAGACATGTATCAGTGAAATAGAGAATAGTGAATACTTTCTGTAGTTGTTTGTATCGGTGTGTTGTTGCCATTTTGTTAATTCATGACTGAAGAGATCAGAGTTCAAACAAACATAATCCACTGTAGTATTGCAATAAAGCTCCAGGAAGTGTAACCAACTCACCTGGAGGTCATAAGCACTGAAGAGCTGATCAAGAGCTTCGGCTATTTTCCCTGTGCATGCAGCTTTTTTTCTAAACAAACTCTGTAGACGAGGAGCATGTCTATCCACCTCAGCACAGAAATGGTTTTTCAGGTTAACATTTGTGATCCTCTGAAACTCAGAACAAATCTGTACAAACAAAAAAATGACTGTTTAATGTTTAGGTATATGTGCCATGTATAAAATGAATACATAAAAAACAACAGAAAATCTCACATCTCAAGCATGATGGCAAATCAGTGTAACTGCTTCTCAGATATGGGATTATGCAGTTTTACATTAGCAAGGCACAAGCCAAGTTTGATCAACGAAAAAGCAATACTGCTCATATTATCACTGAAAAACACACAGAAAATAATTAAGTCTGTGTACTAATACTATTTTTACCTGGGACTTCATTGCAAGGGCAGGCCAGCAATCCAGGATCTCTCCAACAGGTAGCTCATCACTGATGACTTCTTTTCGCCATAAGGCAAAGGTAGTCTGCATCAGTGCTGCGATCTGGGTAAGGTTTTTGTTAGTCATCTTTACTTCATCTACAATTTGGAGTCTAATTCGCTCTAAGCTTCCAAGATTTTCACTTCTTGGGAAATTTGGGAGGAAATTCACCTCTGCCCGTTTTGGTCTTTTAATGTTACTGTGGGCAGGCTGTTTGTCATGCCCATTCCCACCAATGCTTTGTTTGGCAGCAAAATTCTTGAAAAAATCTTTCGATTTGTGCATTTAGATACTCAAGAGTGAAATACTTGCGACGGATCATCTCATGGATGCACAACGCCAACTCAACTGGCACTATACCTTCAAAGAGATTGTGAAGTATGTCCAGTGGGAAACCAGTAATGGGGTGAAAATTCTGCAATGCCTTGCTAAGAACACACTCAGATTTAACACCAAAATTTGTTACATTTTCTTTCTAAACAGCATTCTGCACATGACAGGCCATTGTTCTCATGTTCTCAACACTGCTTCAGAAACTTCACTGGACTGGATCTCGTCTGCAGTGCAGCAAAAGAATCTGCAGAAATAGTTTCCTCTGAAACTCTGCACAAAGCCTTCTAGACCATGGGCAGCAAAATTATCAGCTGCCACACACAATACAGTGCCTCTGATACACTGACCTAGAGTTTCTGTGAACACACCATCCTGCTCAAGAGTGTGCAAGTCTCTTAACAAAGGTGAAAGTACGCTTTGATAACCACATCTCTGGAGATCAGGTACTTTGCATAGCAGAGCTAGCTGAATGACATGTAGACTGGACCTATACTTACTAGGTACATTGGCAAGCAACCACTATACAGCACAAAGCTTGTGGACCTTTCTAGCTGTACCTAAAGGATTAGCTAGTTTAATGTCATCCACATACAAAATCAAGGAAAGCTTCAACTCTCCACCTTTAGACAATATCAGATTTTCTTTGAAATATGTCCCATCTTCATGAGTCATGTACATTCCAGGTGGTGATGGTTTGTTTTCTTGAATCTTGTCAAGAATGTCAGTATTGTTAAACATTGTTCGAAGCATCTGGAGTATTGACACATACAATGCTGTGTGTCCACTGGAATCTATAGTATACTGCACTGGCATTACCAGAGGGTAGTGACTCCTCACAAATGTTTTCCTGTGCTTAGCAGTGGACAGCTCTGCACCATCTGATGTGGCACTGACAAAAACATTACTTTTCATCAAAGGTTCCACTAATTCATTAAGAAGGAGAGTCACTAATTGCCTGATCATTTTTCTAAAAAACCCTTATGATAGAGTCTCTCACTAGAGGTTTAGACAATGAGAATATCTCTGAAGTTTTCAACGATATCCTGTATAGCCATCTCTGATACATGAAGAAGACTGTGCATTTTCAAAAACAAAGAAGCCAAGTTATTTCTCAACTGAGCTTGTAATGCATCTGTGTCATCTTCAGTATCTGGAGGATTACACATAGAAGTACCCACCTCAGAGGTATTCTGAGAGGGATCACCCTCATCAGATTCAACTTCACAATGCATTGATTGGCTATCAGCGTCTGTGTGCAGAACCTCATTCTTAAAATCCGAGATGTCACCATTTGGATGACTTCTACTTCTGTGCGCATTGAATGAGGAATACACATTAGTGCGGTATTGAGAGTTATTAAATGGACAATCTACCATCTCGTGTTTTTTAAATGTGATCTTAAATGACTGAGAAGCCTTTTTTTTTCGTTGAATGGCTCCTTGAATCCACACTTAGGACACATGAATGTCACACATCCTGCCTGACTTTCACTTAGCAGACCTGTATTTGTATGTGCCCGTGTTAAATGAATTTTTAAAGCATTTACCGACTGAAATGTACAGATGAAGTCATCATAGAGACAAGGCAATTGGCTTGCTGTGGACAAAATGCTATGACTCAAACGACAGTGTTCAAGCAATTGTGCCCGTTGATCAAAGGCAGCGGTACAAAGCTTACACTTCCAAGCCATTGGCCAAACAGAGTATTGTGGTAAGAACTTATGTTTAAGTAGAATGCACTGAGATGGGTTTTAGCGTCATCAGCATACCAGGTTGTGGACACGGTTTTAGCAGCTTACTTATTCAGTTTAAGCTAAAAGAGAGAAGATTTATGTAAGATATACAGACATACAAATCAGAAAGATATCACAGACAGAATCATACAAATAACTAAAGACTAACACAATTTAGTCACGAGTTAGTCACTATTTAGTTAGAGGGCATTGCTCTCAAGAATAAAGGGAACTGTTCTTCTTTTTTTCCTTGAACCCTCTGAAGTCGGCACCAGAGCTGTATGAGATAGTTATAACTCAAAGTTACCAACATGCCTAGACATGCACAAAGATTAAAAGCTCTGTATCGGGCCACTGTTTCATTTGTGAAATTAGCAAAGAACTTGTAACACACTATCTTTACACTTTATTTATGAAGTTATAACCAATAAATACATTTTTATTTCGACTTTTAAATCACTTTTGCACATAAAGTTAAAGTTATGCCAGTGCGACAGAGGCAATAATTAAACTAACGTTAGCTTAAAAAACATTAAATGCAAATGAATAATTTAACAGCTTTTATGTGAAAAATACAACAAATCATTAGCTGAACATGGAGGCACAACGACAAATAACGTCAACTCACCAGGGAGGAGCACTCAGTAAAAGTACAGATGAGCAGGTGGCAAATTTCAACCATCAAAGACGAAAACCATTTTTCTTCTTCACATGTCAAAATTCACAAGCAGCAAAATTGTCGCTGACCTTCCCTGATCCAAAGCGGGCAGATACTTCGGCAGAATTTACCGCTCGCTGGAAGTGACGTCACACAGACTAAAGGACCAGTCAGTAAAAGGATTTGAGTACAGTGACAAAACTGAATTAAAGTTTTTGCGTAATGTGCACTTAAAATTGAAAATATGTTCTAATAACTCAAAAAATGGTGGTGAATTAACTTTTTTAAATTCCTGAGTTAATACAACTTATTCTTTTTAATGAACTTTTACTGTTCGGTCTTACAGTATGTGTCGTGTTCCAGTCCAACTGGATTTCTGGGATCATATTTGTCATAATAGTGTGTGTACACACCAACAGAGCCCCTTTTGAAACAAACTGGTTGTAAACTCTGCAAATATTGCTGGAGTTATTTTTCCAGCAGCTGTAGGTTAAACTATAGTCCTATATCTCTGTCACCATTTATAATCAAATGTCAGTTGCTCGAGTTGAATGAGGATTTACATCTGGTTTAATTTTTTGCATTGTGTAGAGGGGTTGGAGTCTTTGCAGCTGATGCAACAAGTCACATCTGCATGGTGACAGTGAAATGAAACGATAAATCACAGTCACGAATCTGTTTGTATGCTATAAGACAAAGTGTCAAACATGAGCATAAGGTCACATTTGCAGAAACATTTTCAAGGGTTTCAAGGGTACATCTAATTTGATTCTACAACACACGGTTGCATAACAAAATTCACCTTGTAGTCCCTTTATGTTACACACAAACAAATCACAACTAAAAGAGAAATATTAATTATGGTAGAGTGTGGTGGATAACTTTAGAAGTCTCTGCCTAAGGAATGAAATTGCTCTGGAATCTGGTGGTGTGGCGGTGAATATTTCTATATCACTTTCCAGATGGCAGCAGGGTGAACAGGCTGCAGAGAGCCCTCCACTCTACCTCCCCTCACCAATATAAGCTTGGTTGATGGTACCAATGATGTTCTGGGTATGTTTTAATCACCAGTTGCAGACCCTCACCCCCCTGTCCCCACAAAGCATAACAACTTTCCAGTCAGGATGCTTTCTGTGTAAAAGTTAACCAGTACTTGGCATTAGAATTTTTCTGTCTTAAAGATATGTTAAAAACAGAGTTAAAAATATACTGGATAAAACTCCAATTTCCAATTTAGATGTATGAATTTTATTTATCATTTAATGATTGCTTTGGAAATGACCATGTCTCTTCTGAACCTGAACCTCCTCCATAGCCCCGTCTGCCCCCAACAGTGTTGTTTTGCATTACTCAGAGTAAGTTTTGTGAAAATAGGCTGACACACTGTTTTATTTTTTTCTTTGGAAATGGAACAGTTTGTTGGACTAATCCATCAGTTATCTATATGACTTCACACATCCTCACATAAGGTTGCGGTGTTGCTGCAGCCAATTCCAGCTGTTTTTGGGCAAGAAGTGGGTCAGTCACTGGGCTGACATATAGAGACGGGCAACCACTCAAAGTCAGTTTAGCCAATTAATGTTTTTGGATTGGAGTGCTAACCACTGCACCATCATGCCGCCCCAGTTTGTTGAAACCATTAACGCATAATCATTACTGTTAATAATATTCTATTATCCAACTGTTTTGTGCTGTTTTGACTGGTAATATAAGTTTTTTGTAGATTTGTTTTCATACAAAGGTATGCGTTCCCAAGCAGTAAAAGGTATATGTTTATTATAAGTACTGTTTCATCTAAATGTTAAGGTACAGTATCAAGACAATGGGGGTTAGACTAAATACCAAAAAAAGGTCAAATATTCATTTTACTCTTAGAATTGAAGGTTATGTAATTTATTATTTAAGTTGATTAAAGGTAGATGCTGACCATGGTTCAGCAGCCTTGAAATAAAAGACAAAAAAGTGTAATATGCTGAATCCTGAGTACAGATATGTGGCCGATTTAAAGAAATTAGCTTTCTTAAAAGGGTTGATTTCCTCCCAGTATGGAGTTGCATCATTGTTTGAGAATCGGCCAATGACACAAACTTCACAAAAGAGCTCTCTCCATGTTTGAGACTGCAGTCAAAGGTGTATATGGTGAACAGGAAAGGGCTGAGCACACAACCCTGCTCTGGTGTAGGACAGTAGAATAGAAGAGGTGTGACTGTGAACCCAAACTGTCTGCGGTCTGTTTGTGAGGAAGTGAGATGTTATTGGGCACAGCAGCTTCTCTCATAATCAGTGTCAGCAGTGCTCTTCCTACATCCACAGTGGATACTGACAGTGACCAGTCTTCTGGAGGTGGAGAAGACTTGATAGCTGACTCTTTTCTGAGGAGATCACAGCGAACACCCCACATGATGGGGTGGCCCCTGCTTTTGTAGGCACATATCCTTGGTGTTGGCGTTGAGGTTTCTCTCCAGTCTCTCCTGATGTCTCTGCTTTGCCTCCTCCTCCAGTTTTCAGTCTCACACTGGCAGTATTGAAATGTGTATGTGTATGTCATAGTGAAAAACGTTGATGAGGATTATTAAGGCTCATAGTGTTTGAATTTTTAAAGGCCAGAATTTTAGAATTAATGAGGATGTTTGCTACATAAATTATATTTACTGAGATGCTGTCTGCCTTCATGATCAGGTCATCCATTGTACTCACTTTCTTGTCTGGGATAACAGCCAATGGTTAGACTTGGCTGAATTGGTGGCTAGAGGACAACAATGCAGCCTCCCATATTTAAATCCCTTCAGCCCTCTGGATGTGGAGGATTGCTACAACCAACACAGTTGCAGACACACACATACACTCACATATAATCTGACTAGGTAACACCCAGAATCTTATATTCAACAAAATAATTAACTCCTTTCATGATTTTGGTATGTGTATTTTGACCATATGGTGTTCAAAATGAAATTCAAACTTAGAGCCTAGGAAGAATAGTCAGGTGCCCATGCATATTTGAAAGTATTGATCATGATATGGACGAACGAATCCAACGGTCACATTTAATCAGAATCAGTTTTATTGGCTTTATTGGTATGCGTGCACATACAAGAAATTTGACTCCAGGTTTTACATCACTCTCTGTATATACACAAAAGTACAAAACAAGGACAACAGCTCTACAAGATAAAAATAAACATTAACATAAACTACTTTGTACAGTTATGAGTAATTAAAAATCTAAATACACTGTAAATATACAGAACAGACAATAATAACAACAGTAAGTAACAGAGAGTTACCATAGTTGTCCAATGGTAAGAGTGCAAAGGATGCTTAAATATAAGGGTAGGTAGAAGGTATATATATATATATATATATATATATATATATATATATATATATATATATATAGTAGTATATAGTATATAGTATAGTATAGTATATAAAAATTCTATAAATATAGAATGTTTTATAATATATATATTATTATTTATTTATTTATTTATCTATATCTATATATACATATACATACATACACACACATCTATCTATATATATATATATATATATATATATATATATATATATATATATATAGAGAGAGAGAGAGAGAGAGAGAGAGAGGTGGGGGGGGAGAGAGAGAGAGAGAAATTCCACCCTCACTATTATGTTTTCTTTATAAATTGCCTTTATACTATATTAGACTAACCAAGACCTAAATTCCTTTAAAAGACAAACCTCTGACCAACAATACACTTCTGACCTGCTGCTGTAAAAGAGAGACCTCTGACTGATAATGGTCATCACACTAAGGAAGACACGCTATCGCAGGGTTGGCTCCATTGGTTTTAAATCTTAACTACAATGACCTGATTGACTATCTTCCTGCCAGACTCCTCCTTTTTACGCACGAAGACGATGTAACCCTGAAATCTACTAGAAGGGTTGACAAGACCTCACACTCCCTCCCTTCGACAACTTTCCTTTATTTGTATCCCACTATAAGTATCTGTCCTTTTTCTATTATTATCGCTCGCTGGTGAGTCCTCAACTCGGTTGTCTGACAGCTCTGGTCAGATCAATTCTCTTTATTTCCAGAACAGACAAAATATATTTTTCCACAACAGAATCGTAATCGAATCAAAGGTGACTCGAGGTAATTAACAAATGCCACTCCTAATGTCCAGTGCAGCTAAAGGATCCAGCAGACCTCTAGGCTAATAAGCCAGCCACTACAGAATTGCTTGGAGCACGCTACAATCCAAAAATGCCTGACTACCATGACACTTTCCTGACACAGGCCTGTTTGGGGAAAACTTGCTCCATCTGCTGACCCAATCCATCATCCTGGGCTACAAGCAGGGGAAGGCAATATTAGTCCTGCTAAAAGATTCCACCTACCTGCTAATGAGCCGTGCAGATGTCCCCATCTGTACAGGTGCACATGAAAATCGACAAAGTATTAGCAGGCAGCAAAATCAGTAGATTGGAAGAACAGTGCAGACAAACAGAGCCTCTTAACAGGGGAGAGAAACCACGTCTCTGGTCTAAGACCACCAAAGGGGGAAAGCCACGGTCATGGTGGATGTGACAAGGACAGAGCAGGAGCAATACAAGGTCAATGCAGTGTAGCAGGGTCAAAAGAAAAGCTGGAAATGTCTCTCAACAGGTCAGATAGCTCTGACATTTCCAGCAGTTCAAGGTGTGATGGGGAAAACAGAGGGAGAAACACAGGGATCCTGACAAGCAGAGGCAAAGTACCAAGGCGCTGTGGCAAGGCAAAATGTCAGGGAAAAGCAGCTGGGCAAAAGCAGCTGCACTGTGATCACCAGAGGGAAACAAGAGCTTCATGCTCATGTGGCAGCAGTGATGAACGGCCGATTATGACCTGCTCCCGCTAACAGAAGGAAAAACCTCAAAAGCATCTACAAACAGGCAAAACAGCTGATATAACAGCATATCAGAAAGCTAACTTTTCATGCAAACAAACAAATAACTACTGCTAACATACAAAACCAGTGGCTGTGGGAGGAAGGAAGCAAGGCAACCAGGAAATGCCTATACGCTAAAGAGCAAGAGTGAGCAAGATGGACATTCACTCCTTTTTATAGAGGGCCCATGTATGGTGACAGACTAACAAGAGTTGAGCATTTACATTAAGCAGGAGTGACATATCTCATCCTGCTACACATGTAACACTTCCAGGCTAGAAATATTGAGCATCCTCAGTATGAGAAGTAAGTCCATCCACATTGGGCAAAAACATCTTGGCCCCCTGTCAACAAATGTCAAACCTGCAGTGAGTAATAATTGACAGCGACCTTGCATTTCAGAAATAAATTACAAAAGTTGTTCAGTCCTGTTTTTTCCAGCTGAGGAGTATCTCAAAAATCAGGTCTTTTCTCTCTTGGCCTGATCCAGAAACGGTAATTCATGCTTTGTTTCTTCACCGTTAGACTATTGTAATTCACTGTCGTCAGGGCTAAACCAAAAAACTAATTCACGCCTTCAGCTGGTACAAAATGTAGCTCCTTGGCTTTTAACAAAAACTCAAGATCTGACAGAGTTGCCTCAAGAGGACAAGATTACATAAGCCCTTTTTTAGCGTCTTTGGTGGTTACCAGTAACTTTAGAATTGATTTTAAGATTTTACTGATTACCCTTAAAGCACTTCATGGTTTATGTCCTAGCTGTATTTCAGAATTATAGCTTCCCTATTAAGAAGAGTGCAGCCTCAGATCTTCAGGTAGGGCTCTTCCTAAGTCCCAGCTCAAGACTAAAGGTGGCCGAGCATATGCAGTCAAGGTCCCTCAGCTCTGGAACTCCCTGCCTGAGGATCTGAGGTTCACTGAAACCCACATGTTGTGATGGAGGTACGGCCTTCCAGACCGTGTAGTATTCGAGAAAGCCTATTGTGCTTTTACAACATGAAGCAGTTTCTAGACATGTCTGGACAACAAGGTTATGGGGCCAGGTTCAGATGTTATTTAAAACTACAAAATACCTCACCACTGTCCTAGGGAACATTTTTGACAGTAACAAAGGGGTTGGGGATATGCTTTCTCCTGGAAGGCCTACCAGATTGAATTGGCCTTGGAGCAGCTCATCTACAGCCACACAATCTCCCTTTTTTGTTTAGAAACTCATTGCTTCCTTGGAGACATGCTCAATGACCCTGAAAGCCTCACTACAACACTGCCTCTGTGAGAGATGATCCTCCACCAATTAACTAACTTTTGGACAAGGGTTGAAAAGAATGTCAGACACCTTTCACTATCACCATCACTGTCCTCCTGGGAAACCTTTACAAATTTCGGGGATTGAAGTCATGCACAAATTGGGCTGGATGGATCCTGAAGGGTGCCATTAAGGGAGTGGTCAACCAACTGGCCACTCGGGATTTATTTCAATAATCAAATACTTTTGGGAGGGCTTCACAAATGACCAAGAATACTATTAAATATGTCTCCTATTGCCTTTTTGACGGGAAAACTAGAGCCCATGCTGAAGTTCCTCCTAGCCCTCAAATTTGCCTAAGAAACACCAAAAGGGTCACAATGAAGCCCCTTCATTTCATATGGGATATTTTACCTTCTTACCTCCTACCAGGCAGGAGTTTACCAAACATAACACAAAGGATGTGACAAGATCTGCCTAAGAGAATGAAAGTAGAAATGCAAATCTAGCTTGCATAAGCTGTAGCTGACCCAAGCACATGTTTTAAGCAACAGCATCAAGTGGTAAGCCTTTAAATGAATTTGAAGAAGAAACTGAAAAACAGATCAGAGAAAGACATTTAAGAAAAGGTTTCATAAAGAAAGAAAGTGCTACATGCAACAGCCAGTGATTTGGTGGTCAAAAAGTGAATTCATCCATCCATACATCCCTGATTTAAGATACTAGAAGAAAATGCAAAAAGGGAATTGATTATAAGAGGCATATGCAAACAGTCACACGGCTGATAAAAAAGACTAAGAAGAGGTTGCTTACTCATACAATAAGGAACTTGCATAGGCAATTTCTCTCTGAGAGGCTTCTCAAGTATATGTTTTGAACATTAAATGGCTATTTGATGTCTACAAGGAGCTTAAAAGGAACCTGAAGGTTAATGAGTGCCTCTTGCATCTTGATTTTAGTGAAAATTACCCATGCAAGTACAGTAAAGAAATTCATTTTGGAGGCTCACACCAGCAGGGCAGTCTGCACACCACAGGTTAACAGGCACAGCACACCTTTTGTTCCATGTGACCCCACAGAAGACATGACACTATCTTGTCACTTGTCCCTGATGCCCACAGCTTGACAATATGATGTGACAATTAAAAAGCCCAGTCTGTGTGCTAGTGTGAAATATATAGTCAGTTAAAGCTACAACGAGTAATCCAATATACCTCCTAGTTCATCTGCCCTGGTTTGTTTTGGTCAGGAAACGGGGTGATGAATCTATGCTACATCAGCAGTAATCAAGGGGCAAATCTTATCCAAAATGCATATTTAATTATTTCTACTGCAAAACTATGGGATGATGAAACAAACTGTTTAAGGACATATTTGTGAAAGTATTTGCAATACCTTATGTCTCACCTTTTTCAGCCTTACTCATTATTTAATGTTTTCTATTACCACGCCTCTCAGGAGCTTGTGTGTCACCCTCTCTGTAGGTTTCTGATAAGGACAAAAAAAGCACATTCAAATGAACTAACAAGTAATAAAGACACTAGTAAATTACAAATGAGCAAACAGAGGATAGAATTAACTTTGTCACTAAACTACTACACTTGTTCTCTTCATCCTTTACGTCTCTCCCTGTGTTTTATCTATTTATTGGTGTTGCAGGTCCAGCTGTGTTAACCAATCTGTCCAGCAGATGTCCTTCTTGTCTTTCTTATGCACAGACAGCTCCCTTTAGTTATGCACCTATCCAGTCTTTGTGTGAATGCTTCATATGGTCCGTGCTTGTTTATTAGTGTCCCTTGTAATAATAAGTCATGCTTAAATACCCACATTTTTCTATTTTTCCCTTTTTAATAGCAATGTGACGATTTGCAGAAAAGGTCAAAAACCCTGGAGGTATTAGATTGTAGAAGATTTAGAAATGCAATACATACCATAACTAAAAAAGTCAAACAATAAAAGTTAGTTTTAAGAAGAGATTTAAAAGAGGTCACTGTGTTTGTCTGGCTGAGATCCTCAGGCAGGGAGTTCAACATCTGAGGGGCCTAGACAGAAAGGGCTCCATCCGACCCCACTGGTCGCGATTATGGAACCATTAGCAGGGCCTTGCTGGAGGATCTACGATCCAGTCTTTAAAAACAAGCTGTAAAATCTTCAAAATCAATTCTAAAACTAATTGTATATCAAATATTATAGTCTTTAGTTATCTCCAATGTGTCCCACAGTAATGAAAAGGTGTGCATGGGTAAAAAAAATATTATTGCGAGATATGTATATCCTCAATCTATCCTATCCACAATTTTTGGCCATTTTTATGCATTTTTAGTTACAAGACAAAGCCTACTATAGCTTTGGTTGTACAATTTATCTATTCATGTTCTCAACCACTTTTTTCCAACCACTGATCCTCAGAATTCAAAAAGCAAACTCACAAAGCATGTCTGGTTAACAAAATAAAACCAGGAGGAGGTACATCTTCAGAGCGTAGAAACTAGATGTTTGAAACAAATTCATTCAGTACACAGTACTTTAAGTAAGTGACAATGCATTTAAAGGTGCAGTGTGTAGGATTTGGGGGAGTCTGTTGGTAGAAATGGAATACAATATTTATAACTATGTTTTCATTTGTGTATAATCACCTGAATATCATCTATAATCACCCACTCAGGCTTACTTGAGGTTGCTGATCCAATCACAAGAGTATGAGGTGATTTATAACTATTTTACTTATTAACTTATACCATATCTGTCTTCTCCATATTTTTCAATGTCTCCATTCTCCATTGACACTTTGCATGTCAGATCCATGGAAAACTGGATTTAAAATGTACTTGTGCTGATAAATAGGGCTCAGTGGGCAGACAGAAATAGAATCTCTAAATACACAGTGGAGTGCATATTCTGGAGATCATTTTCATAACTTAGTTCTTATAGTAAGTTTGTTAAAATCACCTTAATCAGTACAGGAAAAAATTGTACATGCTTGGAAAGAGAGGGGTGAGGGTAGTTACTTAGTCGGTTGTAATCTGCAATCTCAGTGCTAGATGGCACTAAATCCTACACACTGCCCTTTCAAACATCTTTGTTGCTATGGATGTCTGTTTTCTTTTATAAGAAAGAAATTTAGGCATGAGGAAGTGGTCCTCAGTTGATACTGCAACAATGTCTGAGTGAGATTTATGTTGCAAATGCATGACAGGAGGCCATCTCTCAGTTTATGGACCTGCCTCCATCTAGAAATAGGAGACAATCATGATTACAGTAAGTTGTGCGTAGAACTGCTACCTTCACAGCTCAGCAGTACTCTAGCATGTGTATAAACCCCGACCTCTCCTAGTCCCTAGGGTGCTATAAGTACCTATGTGACAGTGACTATAACTATGCATTGGAGATACTTTCACGATAGACAGAGATAAAAAAAAAAAAAATCAGCAATAATCAAATATCCATCCATCCATCTTCTAAACCTGCTTATCCTGAGCACACACAGGGTTGCACAGGGGGAGGAGCCTGTCCCAGCTGTCTTCATTGGGCGAGAGGCGGGGTACATCCTGGACTGGATGATAATCAAATATAATTAAATTAATTAAATTAAATCAGCAGTACCCTAAATTTAGCTCATAAAGTGTTGGGTGGGGTTGTGGAGGAGCTGCAGCAGCAAACACTGTTTGTATAAACAGTGACAAAAACTGATAGCATAAATTGAGATATCTGTAACATAGACCACACAGAACAAAATGCCTCTATTAAAAAAACAGAGAGGTATATTGTACTTTTCTTTAATCAAAACAATCTGTACAGTAATGTGTGCTCACAAGAGAAATTCCCAGATGTACAGTAGGACTGTCAAACATGATAGTGATGGGATAAGTGCTTAGCTATGACAATACATCAACCCATGTTATTCAGTTCTATTTATTTGTAGAACATGAGTAGTTATGCAATGTACCAGTTTGTCCTTTGTTCACTCCATTCACATCCCTTCCTGATTACCTTTTGACTTTATTATTTTTGTTACTTGGTTGTATCACACCAAAGCTGTCTGACTCTCATTTGTATTGGCTGATTGCTTTTTAGATAGGCTAATTTTAATTTGAATTTAATTTACTCATAGAATTTCTTAAACTGATAACTGTGGTAGTACGTGTTTGCTCATTCTTTTTTTTCTTTCTGCTTTTTTCCAATCTGCTTAAACACAGCAGTCTATTTGTCAGAGTTCAAACTAATGAATTGTGTCTCCAGGTCTAGCTTTCTGGCCCACTTTAAACAGTGGGCATCAATGTCTTTAGAAGATCAAAATTTAGGACAGCAAGAATCTCACTTTATATCCAGTATACACCAGTATACAAAATGTTGGGTTTTATAAAGCTCTAGTGTAAACAACACAATATCAGCCAAATATGGAAATGAGAAACCTGCTTTGGTAGCTAAAAAGAGCTTCCTAGAGAAACAACGTAAACACACGTGTCTCACAGTACAGATCTCAATACCCTTGTGCTACACTTGTAAACATTATAAAGTCCTTTCCAGGCAGGAAATGAGGATAAAAGCCTACCAAAACCAGTAAGTGACTGAACAAAAGCATCAGAAAGTTGCTTTTGTGTGTGTGTATTGTGACCAGTTTATGAAGATTGATCCTTCAGAAGCCATATCCCAAAAGGAAAATAAATTCTCCATGTCCAAAAAATAACAGCCATTAAAAAGCCAAAACAAGGTTCCCCATTTTATACATAAGAGGCACCCATTTCTATTGCAACTAGCATTAAAAGTTACCTGGGTGTTGTAACTGACATACAGGAAATGAGCGTCATATAGCAGTGCTTGCTACTGTGCCTGCTAAAAGAATTATATTTTCTATGGTGTGCTCATGAGAAAAGCCATTTTTATGATTTTAATCCTCAGTGGTCTTAACAGCAGAGAGGTACCTGATCTCACAACATCCAGATTTTTTCATTAAAAAACTGCTTAGTCAAATTTTTTTTCTTTGATTGTTTTATCTGATATTCTCATTGTAACGGACCACCACTCTGCACACAGGTGTATTTTCAAGGTAGTCTGCAAAGTAAAAAGAAGTGGGGGGCACAGCAGCAAACCACTACGTTTATCAATTTATGAACAGAGAAAACAGACAAATGATTGTCATGATTTTTTGTCTCATGATGAAGAAGTCACACTTTGATTCCACTGGTTTCATCGAGGTGCATAACTTCAAAAGTTGGCAGCTGCAAACCATGTTATGTCCCTATGTCGGAATACAAATCAAGCACTATAAAACGTCTGAGTGGGTAAGATGACTTATCAGAACATCCCTTCCAACCTCTTTATCCAACTCAAGACTCACAAGCTGTTAGACATGCGTCTGCATGCGCTTCTGCAGGGGCCTGGTGAGGTCTGAGTTTTGGGAGGAGGACTGAGAGTAATGGGAGGAGGACGAGGCAGAGGTCTTGCTGTCCTTGTCGAACTGTACATAGCCATCCTGCTTGCTGTAGCTACTGACACTGCTGTCACACTGTGTGTCGATGAAAGAGCTGGAATCACTGAGCGAGCTCCGCTGAAACTCCCGCTCGCACAGTTCAATGGAGCTGCTGCCCATGCCCAAGACAAAGCGCTGACTGCAGTCATACAGGCGGTTGGGACCAGCTCCCAGGGTGTTGTAGATGTTGGTGAAGGACATGCCAGTGGGCACCCGCTGCTTGCCGATAGTCATAGTTCCACTGGGTGGGCTTTGGATTACGTCAGGTGTCTGACTTGGGGTGGGGTTGTGCTCGTTGAAGGTGTTGACACTGTAGTAGCCATTGGTGGGGTCCTTTTACATGTAAAATAAGCAAAGAAGATTTATTTCAAAAGTTGTAGTGAGTAATTTTTTGGAATGATTTTTGTTTTTTTACTCACATTTTACTCACATTTATGGAAGAGCAATTTCTTACACACAGGGAATCTATAAAACTACCAAAAGATTTCTGTCTCCATGCTCTCTCCTCCAAAGGTCAAATGAAGACCCACAAACAGTAATTAGAAAATAGGATGATGAACACAAAAAATTTGTAAACAGTATAATTTGTACCACATGAAAAAACAGAGAACATGCTTCAGTGGTTTGAATTATTTGCCTGTTACACAAAAGGCCCATTTAGTTAATTACTGTTCTACATTATCCACGTTTGAGCACTGTATATGCAGGATATGTTAATAATTTTATTGTCTGTCAAATCATTTGCAAGACTGCACAGCATTATCTTTCATTGCTCTTGCAAGAGAGAGATAGAGAGAGAGACAGATGGACAGATAACCGTTTAAACTTACAGACACACATTAGACCAGTAAATGTCCAAACAGTAGCTTTCCTTCTTTTACTGAACACAGAACCTCTTTTATACACCAGACCTTCTCAAAAGACATTAAGTCCTTCATCAGACTGTAGAAGTTAAAATCAATGTTAATCCTACTCTTAGTCATTCTGATAAAAACTGTCTCTGCCTCACAGTCTGAGGAACCCTCCATCTTTCTCCTCCGACTCAGCTGAATGGCCATCTTGGCCTGACCCAAGAGGAAATTTAACAGCTGATACTTAACTTTTTCTTTCTTTTTGTATTTGCAGCCTAAAATGAACACATTTTGTAAAAACCTCCCCAAACAGATAAAACAGCCTCTCTAAAAGCAGTCCATAAAACAGTGAAATACAGTTTCACTTTGAGGTTTTAGTTTGAGGGAACAGAATGGACACCTTTCATCAACAGTCGGGTTTAAAATAGACACAAAAGCATCGACAGCAACAGCTCCATGTAAAATCCTCCACTGTAAGTCTCCAACCCTTTTTGTTAACGGTGGTTTGTAAAGTGCTCTCCATGAAGGGTCCACGTCTGGACTGAAACCCAGGTGGACCCTCCACGGTGTGTCAGCCCGACCTTTCAGTTTATCTCTGCAGATCACTTTGACCAGGAGCTTGTACAAAGTTTTACCCCCTGTGTCTGTGAGACGCGTCAGTCCTGACACACCATGTTCTAAAAACCAGTCACAACAGTCTTTAAAATCTGGATACAGGCTCTCTACAGGGAAAGGATCTGAGTCATTGTGCATCAAAAGGCCTTCAGACATAAAAACAATGCCGGAGCATTCCTCTGATGAGAGCTGGTCCCTCCACACTCTCAGCATGTTACTGATGAGCCTCACCGAGGAGACTCCCACAGCAGAGGACAGAGCAGCAGCATCCTCCATGTGTGGTCCACACAGGTCCACCACCTAACCCAGTGTGGTGATGTTTGCAGCCACAAACTTTTCCACACCAGAAACCCCCAGAGTCTGGCTCACATTAAAACGAGTTCCATAGATGATGAGCTCCTTTTAAAATCCAGAATAGCGAGTTAAAACTCTGCAGTCTCTTTTTTCTGAAAAGTCCCCAATTTTAAAAAGACTTTGATAAAATCCTGGAAGATCTCTCAGTCTGCATTTTCCAAAGTCCATTAAAAACAAGAATTCCTCCAGTCCCAGTCCCAGTCAGGAGAGCCCGGGCTGCAGGCCTCCACACCAGGTCAGTAGGTCCTGTCAGCAGTCTCTGTATGAACTGCATCCGTAAAGCAGCTCCCCTGCTGCCCAGGTGTTCAAGTCCCTGACCCCCTTCCTCTTTGGGAAGAAAGAGGACACTCTGTGGGACGCCTTCCCTCCACTTTTTTTTGCAACAGTGTCCTGATCTCCCAGGTAAACTCCCAGATATTTGAAACCTCCTCTTTTCCAGTTGAGCCCACCAGGTAGTTTAACCCCTCGCAGCTCAGCTCTCATCTTCAGAGCTCCACTTTTTCCCCAGTTAACTTTAGCAGAGGAGATATGACTAAAACTGTGGACACTGTCAGTTATAAAATTTATGTCATCTTGGTTTTTTACACCAATAAGGACATCATCAGCGTACGCAGACAATTTAAAAACTTTAAACACTTTAAAGGGAGCACTCAAACCACCGTTAATTTTAAGTACACTCTCAATGTCTCCATACATGGCCTGACTCTTAGCCAAAAAACCTGGGCTGAAACCAAAACCCTCCAAAACCTTCCATAGGTATGTGTATTCTACCCAGTCAAATTTTTTTGGTCCATGGAAATGACCAAGCTCTGTTCCCAATGAGCTGGGAACGAATTAAATGTACATTGTCTGTTATCAGCCTGCCTGGTACACAGTAGGTTTGGTCCACATGAACGACCTGCTCCATCACTTTTCTCAGTTTGTTCGCCAGGACTTTGGAGAGTAACTTATAATCGGTACGGAGGAGGGCCACTGGTCGCCAGTTTCTGATGTTCTGCAGGTCACCTTTTTTTGGCAAGCGTGTGAGGACCGCTCTCCTGCAACTCAGGGGCCAACCGACCCCCCACCAGACTGTCCCTGAGAACGCTCAGCAGGTCTTCCCCCACCACTGACCAGAAGGCCTTGTAGAAGTCTGCTGGCAGACCATCTAGACCTGGAGCTTTCCCAGGCTTTAGGCTCTGCAGTGCCTCCCACAGTTCCTGTGGGGAGATATCAGCCTCCAGCTGTGTGTTGGCATCTGCTGACACCTTTGGCAGACCAGTAATAAAAGAAGACAGTATGGCTGGGTTCTCAGTATATTCACTTTGAAACAAATCCTCATAGAAACCAGCGGCATACTTGTGAATCTCTGCAGACTCTTGGAGCAGTTTCCCGTCACCAGAGTGCAGAGAATGCATCAGCCTCCTCTGACCATTTTTCCTCTCCAACCCAAAGAAAAAGTGAGAGGGAGCATCCAACAGAGCAACATTTTGGAACCTACTGCATACCATAGCACCCCTCGCAGGCAGCTAACACACATTTTTTGTTTTTGAGGACTTCAGTGTGTCCTCTTTCTCCCGTGGAGTCAGCTAGAGTCTGCAGCTCCACCACCTCTCTCTCCAGATCTCTCATAGATCTGATCAAGTCTCTGGAGACATTGTGAGTGTACTGCAGACACAGAGATTTTTTCTGGCTTTTTCCAATGTCCCACCACTGCTGCAAAGAGCTAAAATCTGACTTTGTTTGTCTAAAATGGCTCCAAAAAGCATTAAAAGCTGTTCTAAAACCACTGTCAGATAAAAGAGTTGTATTAAAATGCCAAAAAGCACTCCCACATCAGATATTATTTATAAAAACAACTCAACTAAAGAGTAATCTGTAAATCCCACTGGCCTGATAGAACAACTTTTAAAATTGCTGACACAATGATTAAAACAATAAAACCTGTCAAGTCCGGACATGGATAAAAGGCTATCTTTATGATGGAGCCAGGTGTATTGTCTGAGTCTTTTGTAAAAGTTTCTCCAAACATCACAGAGCTCATTTCCTTCCACCAGACTTTTTAAAACCTTTTGTGAAGCAGCATGTGGTTCATGGTGATTCCTGTCTAAAAGCGGGTTCATGGTCTCTTGAAGGAACTCCTGCCCAATGCATACCCACTAAACCTTGTTTCATTGTCAAAGCTGGCTTCATCGCTGTCAGAGAGGCAGCTCTGCACCTGAGACTGAGATAGTTTTACTTTTTCCTTTGAGGCCTTTTTTGCTTTACTGGTTTTCTCTTCTGTTTGTGAAATGTTTCTTTTTGTTGCCAGCTTTAGCAGGTCATCATCCACCATTACATCCTCCTCCTCATCCTTCTCATCCAGCAGCGACTCTGCCACCCTGGTGGCTGTCTGTGCCACACACTCCTTCAACCCCCCCATTTCCATCTGATCATTCTTAACATCTCTGTCCCCTTCAACCTGACCATATCTGTCACCCGTGTGTCTGTATCTGCCATGCTACCTGTTTCCTCTGCCTTTTTTGTCTGTGGTTCTGAGCTGTGACCACACAGTGGGTCAGCTGGTGGAGGCGCAGGCGGAGACGCCACCGCCTCCACCGGCTCGGCTGCCCGGTCCACCGGAGGACGGGGCAGCATTCATCTGCCGGCCCGCCCCCTCCCTCTCCGGGCAAGAACGAATGAGATGACCCTCTCTTCCACATCTAAAACATTTCATATTTTCAGAGGTGGCATGTACAACATAATCAAAGTTGTCCACCCTGAACTTAAAGGCCAGGTTGAGCTCCTCCTCACCCTTGTTGAGGATCATGAGCACCTGTCGTCTGAAGGAGACGAGGTGCTTCAGGTGAGGAGACTTACAGCTCACAGGGCCCAACCTGATCAGAGAAACGAGCTGCCCGTGTCGGGCCAGCTCTTTCTCCAGGACTTCGTTCCGGATAAATGAAGGCACATTGGAGATGATGATTTTCTTAGCGGGGTTAACCTAGAGAGAGAACCGGAGTGAACGTCCCCTGGATCACCACCCTGCTCTCAACAACCCGATTCACTTTGTCGCTGTCCAGGAAAATCACCACCGCGCTGTTCATCCGGGAGGCAGACTTCACGCTGCTGTACCTGACCAGCTCCCCCACAGCCAGGCTGCACTCCTCCACCGAGCAGCCGCCCACCGGTACCATCTTGATGGCATGCCGGCGAGTCAGCCTCTCCAGCCTGTCACCTGCCGACATGGTGGGCGGCTGAGCTGGAGGTGACACCTTCACAGACCTTCACAAACCCCCAGAAGCCACCAACACCCCCAACACCAAACCCCTGTGACACTACAAATATAATATAACTAATATCACCAGATGAACCCAGAAAATAAAAAACAAAAAATCACTCAGCTGACACGCTGACACGCTCTCACACACCAACTCCAGAGAGAGAGAGAGAGAGAGAGAGAGAGAGAGAGAGAGAAATGTTATTTGAACAGTATTAGGTGGAACATAGAGAGGTGTCTTGGAGAACAATCTATATGGAAGCATAGATGGGCTATTGCATTACTGTCTCCTGCTTAATAAACTGGCTGACGAATTTCTTTGTGAGGATTAGGATGTGACTGTGCTGAGCTGTGCTGAGTTGACTTTTCAGACTGGACTTATGCTATAGAGCTAATGGAGGAATACTGACATAAATAACTTTAATGGTTATTTCTTCCTACTCCACCAGAGGGTTCAAAAGGCAAATTAGCACTGAGAGGCCATCATTAATCTCTCTCTTTGTTTATCTCCCCTGTGTGTATGTCCCAATCTGCAGGCATTAGGCAAAGGGAATTTGCTTTTTTTTTTAACTTACCACTTACTTTTCTACTTTATTTTGGCAATTTGGCATTTGTGTATAAAGAATGCTATGTTAGTTGTTCTCAAGCCTCAGTGAAATGTAACATCTTGGATTTGGATAATTAAATTTTCTGTAGTTTTCCTGATTTAAATCATAGGTTAAAAAAGTCCTGATGTCATGTTTTGGACTCTTGAGCCTATCCTTTCTGAAATACCATAGATAATATCAAACATGTGCTTCATTGGTAATTAACTGCTTGTGACAAAAAACTGTTCTTTTGCTAAAATGACTCTAAAGATTTGAACACCCCTGTATGACCCTCTAATGTGACTTTGGTGTGATTTGGTCACTTTTCTGTATGAGTACATTATCCCATTAGACCCCATTCCTTAATGAACAGGATGCTAGCAGTGACTCCTTGCCTCTGCCTCGGCTGTCTGAAACTGAGCCATGAGATTTCCAGCTGGATTTCCTGTAGTTGACATTTAGCCTAAATATTCTCAGTGTTCACCCACCTTGATGTGCTGGAACTCCTTCTCCTCGTCCTGTAGCACTTCCAGCTGCTTCAGCACAGGCTCCTGCTGGAACTCACCTCGCTCAATCTGTATTATGGTAAATCGTGGTCGTCAGTGGCAGTACATGGTGACAAGCTGACGACAAAAGGGCGAATCAGAACATCAGACAGTCACTCACCATCATCTGTTTGATGCTCGTTTGCTCTTTGTTCTCCCGTGCTACATTGTGATCCTTGTGGACGATCTCCACCCGAATGTCATTTTTCGCTGAAACCACTCCTTTGAGATCTGGAGGAGAGGGAGAAATAGAGCAGTGCATCTGATCGGGATAGGCTGATAGATGTATTGCTTCTGTATCATACTGCTTCTCCCAGTACACTCAAGGCAGCTTCAAAAGCAGCAGTTTTTCTCAGATCTCACTGTGACAGTGGTAAAGAAGACTGGCGCATACACAACACTGTTTCCAGCGAACTGCAGTGTGACCTTAGCTTGCTTATCAAGCACTTGAATGAATTCCATCATTGTTATACTGTTTGTTTTAACAATGCAATAGAGACAGCCAACAAATGTTTTACTGGCTTAATGACAGTATATATGAAGCTACATATTGGATCCTAGGACAGCAGAACAGCAGGAGTAAAACAATGACAATAAGAATTTGCATGAAACCACATGTGAATTGAAATACAAATGTTCTTTAAAAACAAAGTTTTAAATTCATTATTTCTTCAAATAACACATCACACATTATATACAGAAATTACCATGGTTTTCCATATTATTGTACTAGCTTAGGTGACTTTTTTTGTATTCATATTGGAACACTTGGATGTAACTACTAGCATTTATTTGTGTTGTACAAAATGTGCTAGTGTATCTGACAGGTGTTACCACTGTCTTATTTCTTCTCCCTCTGCTCTGTCAGGAAAATTTGTGCTGAACCTGTAGGCTGAGGCTGATTTACACAGTGTATGGAATAAATGCTGCATAATGTTGATTTCTCTTCTTAAGCATGTATTGGAAAACATAGTGACTCTGTGTTAATGCTGAGATGATATCTTATCTTTCCTCATGGATATGTGTGTTACACTACCATATGATGGTAGTATAGAGGATACATTAATTGGGGATAACATTATAATCTTTTATAATTACACAACAATGGAGTCAGTAAAAAGTTTGAGCAACACTGATGATTGTCCAGTGGAAGCATCAGCTGGCATAGCTCATCATGCTGCAAGCATGGAAGCATTCAAACAGTGTTTATTAAAGGTCTTACTCTCTGTTTTCACATCTCTGTGGTGCGAAAGGGATACAGGAAGAGATGACATGACCAAATGGACATCCTCTGAAGAAAGTAAAAAAAATAACAGTGCTATTAACAGAAATCACCTCAAAGACTAAAAAATGATCTCTTTGGTGGGCTCCTTTTGTTCCAGTGACAGTGCTGTGGGCCACTAAGCTGTATCAGGACACTGAAGGTTGGAAAATCCTGCTCCACATACAGTGATGCAGATAAACAGAGGCAAGGTAAACTCTATCTTTAGACAAACACTTACAACTTCAGTACAATCAGCTTTAAGTGAGTAGTGTCTTACTTCTCTGGAATCTGGTGCAGCAGAAAGAACCTAATGTCCCCAGGAGAATGGTCAGGGCGAGGAAGGCTCCCACTGCCACGCCAATGATGACAGCCAGTCGCAGAGTCTCTGAACAAACACAGCAGGAGATTTTAAAAGAACTTAACTGTGGTCACTCCTCTTTTACCTGCTCACACACACACCCACACACACACACATACTTTGTACCATAACATGATTTGTTTTTCATCAACTCTTTACAGGCTAAAATCATTTATGAACATACAGGGCTCTGTCTGGATTTTTTCAAGGTGGTAAAAAAAACCTTTTTTTTCCTGCAGAAACTAGACAGGCTTCACTCTAATCCAATCTCTTTTTACCTATAACCCTTACCACACACTCTCAAAATGAGTTTAGTTAGCAAATACAGAATAAGCCATATGTTGAAAGATCAGGGAAATTTCCTTTGAGTTATTTTCTTAAGTAATTTGGGTTAATAACAACAAACCTATTTTTTGAGAATTTAGTCATTTGTGACCTTCATTTATTAAACAGTTGCTTGCTGCTAGCCTGCTGCTCCTGCCAATATATCCAGGGAACAAATCAATAATATTTACGTGTAAAAACATTGTCAAACATTTTTTATATCTGATACCTTTCAGTTCTTGAAGGATACGTGCCAATTAGATTATTGCCTTTGAATAAAAATTAGCCACTGACTTGTCATGTTTCTTTATTTTATAGCTATGATACACAAACTTTCATTATAGAGCAATCAGCTACATTAAGATTTCTGTCTGATATGCTGTTGTTCTCACCTTGTTCTTTGAGTCGTATAATCTCAGTGTCAGAGCCAAAGCTGTTCCATGCTGTGCAGTTGTAGATAGTCTGGAAATCAGCAGGGACGATGTTACTCATGGTTAGCGTGGAGATCACCCCCTCCTCTGTTCTGACCGTCTCCACAGTGTAGCGTCCAGACGTCCCAGACTCTAAAACTGTCTCCTTCCAGGACCAGGCCTGCCAACATACACATTAGTGTGAGCACACCTGGTAAATGCCTATTCACACATACGTAGAGAATCGTAAAAAAAACCTACACACCACCTGAAGTGCATTGTGATGCATTCACAAAGGCTGCTAAAACATGGTGTTGTAGCTGCTGGTCTCCCTTCTCCCCACATTGTTGAGAATTCCACAGATTAAACTGAACCTTCAACATAAGCCATTACATAAACATTTAAATCTCTCCTCCCATCATTTCCTGTAATGTAACCTGATGTTAACTATTGCCCATCGTTTCAAAGTAGCAGCTCAAACGAATCATCACTGCTGTAAAAGTGCTCATTCATGTGCTCAGATGAAGGAACTATTTACAAATATACACTATGTACATACCCATGGCCTAGGTACAAGATGCCACAAAGGCTTAGCTGGCCTCTCCAGGTTCTACTGCCAGCCATAATGGGTGGTTGGCCCCCTCTTCTTGCTTTAAGACAGCCACAGACTGCCCAAATGACTATTGCCTGGTTTCTCTAACCCCAATCATCACCAAGTGCTTTGAGAGACCGATTCTCTTTCACATTAAATCCTCCATCCCTATTGATCTTGACTAACATCAGTTTGCTTATCAAGGAAACGATGGAGGATGCAATTTCAACAGCTCTCCACACAGCCCATGCACTCCTGGACCAAAAGAACATGTATGTGGGGATGCTGTCTGTTGTGTGTGTGTGTGTGTGTGTGTGTGTGTGTGTGTGCGTAAAATGCGTATGCGTGCGTGCGTGCGTGCATGCGTGCGTGTGTGTGTGCATGTGTGTACATTTGTACAGAGACACAGTGGCAGGGCAGACCAATGGTTTTTGTTACACCTTGTACTGGAGAGACGGAGAGTGTTTTTGAATTAAGACCAAATTCCACACATTAGTGAGATTGCCTAGAAATGAGTGCAGTATCTTTCCATGTACCTAATATAAAGTCAAATCTGCAGTGAGATGGAGTATAGCTTATGGTATAGTATCTTCGTTTGATTTTAATTATTTTAAGTAAGTTGCAACGAGGACTACTGTGTCTAAACAGCCCACATTTTAAATATCATAAGAAATAAATTATGTGTTTTATGTGTCTTTTCTCTTCATGTCTTTTCTGTCTGCCTTTCCATTTCTGGCAACATGATTTTTTGTTTTGACCAGATTGTGCTATTGACTGTGAACAAGGTTTAACTGCTTCTGACTCACGAGCTCAGCATGTTAGGACTAAACCATTCTTTGTACTAATGGGTGTGATAAGATGTGTGATATGTTTAATATGTTCATGTAGTATTTTTTTGGGCCCCTATGACCCCAGGGCCTCAGAATCATCATACCTTTCCCACCTTTTATAGCACCCCTGATTAGGTTAGCTACACCACTAGTTATGCTTCACACACGTACTTGTAGGAATGGAGTTACATCCAGTAACTAGTAGGTCTGACATTTAAACTAACTACCCTCTTTTCTAGCTTGGCAGCATTATTCTACACAGATCACACACACATGTTCTTCAAACTGTTCTAAACACACCCAGAGACGAACCTCAAAGCTCCCGCTTGACTTACTATTTTCACTTGTTTCTGATCCAACATGTGAGTTCATTCTCATGCATGCTGAGCATATGGAGGCAGAACAGAGAACCATATGGTCTGTTTAATGCTGCATAAGAATGAATACTGCCAATCTCAGAACTCAAATATCTTCAACCTTTACGAGCTATATGATGTCGTCATTTTGGTTGTAGTTATTAACGTCATTGATTAGAGTTCCAAATTGATAGTTTAGTATATTTGATGAGACTAAATTAATACATTGTTTATCAATTTTCTTTTAGCAAAGAGTGATGACTCAAAGTAAATTTAAATTGAGTAAACACATTACTTCTTCATTGCATTTACTGCAATATTTTAATGCCTTTTAAGCTGTTATACCTCCAATGTTATAATTTCTGCTGCCCACCAGTGCAGGTTTTAAGTTATCTCTTAATGTTTCTGATTTATCCCTTAATGTGATGAAATCCAAATCAATTATTTTTACAGGTAGATGTAAGGAGTTGCCAAAAACGTTGCTTAAAATCATACTCATTTGATTTTTAGAAAGGTCAGAACCACTTGGCATTATCTAAAACATGAAAAACTAATAAAAAAAATACAAATTATAACTGTACCATATTAACACATTTTTTTAACACAACTTTCACAACATTATTTCTTAGCCTACCTCATTTGTCAGACATAACACAACATAACACTCCCAGAATGTATCTGTTTTGTATCTGAAAATCTGTTTTTATAGAATAGGACTCAATGTTAAAAGCATTGTTATTTTATTTGAGTCATTAGCTTGCATTGCACCAGTTTTTCTCTTCATGTTTGAGAAAGTCTTCTGTCTCTGTTTCAGTACAGTGACATTTCAGATTAATTAGATGCATTTGGCACACTGAGCAAATCTCTTGAGCATGGAAATGAATTACTAAAAGGAAGGAGGGGTGAAGTGACTCACAATGCGGTCGGGAGGAGGAGTACTGCGGATGAAACACTTGATCTGACCCTTCTCTCCGTAGAGCGCCTGCTGGGTCTGGGTGCTAGAGATAGTGGGAGGACCTGTAGAGGCACAGCAAAAGGAACAGCAGAAACTTTCAATTATCACAGTAAACTTGGCCATACATCTCCCTGGTGAATGCATGCATTAAGTACTCCAAGAGGGACAGCCAGGGGTAGAGCAAAGCTAAGGTGTCATTAACAGTGAAAACTCTGAGAGATGATTTAATTGCTGATTTTAATTAGTTCTGCTTAGGATAACATACAAACATAACTGCTGATGAAGATTTGGCCAAGGTAACCTCAGAGCGTCTACTTCTATGCTCAGGATGCCGATGGAACTAGAAGTAACATTTGTAATTCCTTTGTAAAATATTACAAAAGATCTACAGGGATCTACATGTGTAAAACTCTTATAGCTTGGAATTGTGGCCATCATTTACAAATTGGAAATAAAAGCGTGGGATTTGGTCATTGGAAATCAATGCTATGCTCACTCTGTGTATACTTATGCAGTGGTTCCACGTAGGTGAGGGTAAGAGAATAAAATGTTATTCATTGGAGTAAGAGGAGCTGATAGCTTGCTGTAAGGCTGCAGTTTTCATTAGTCTGTTGTTTATTTGTTCTTTTGCTCTAGCCTAATTTAGTTTTGTTGAATTTCGCATGTTCACTTTTTGCCTCTGTTTAGTAATCTTTTTCTTAATTAACAACTTTTTTGAGCTCACTACTGTTTGTCAGTCTATTTCTCCCATGGCCCTTATAAAGTTTTCCGGTGCCAAGTAATACAATTTACATGTGATGGCAGTAATACAGGATCAACTAAATTATGTCAGTCGACATGAAAGATGCAGGCAGAACATGCATTCTTGTGAAAATTATGCATTATATTAATTTCATTTTATTTATTATAATCCATAATCAATAACTTAAGCTCTGTTACATTATTTACCATGTTTTATTTAATAATATTGTCTTCCAAACAGAACACAAACATTTTCTTATTTTTCTTTTTTTCTTAGGTAAGGGAAAATTTTGTGGTCAGGAGCATTCTTACCAAGATAGGAAAAAGTTTTCCACAAATTTTGCCTGTATTTCACACCAGCCTTTATTTATTCATATTGGTCATTATTTGAGATTGGCTGGGTTTTTATTTGATTATTGGCTTTTATGTGAGAAAATACGGTAATCACAACGCATAACTTATTGATTTCTATGGGTGACCAATTTTTCTACCTAGTCATCACCTCAATAATAATCTGTTCCAGGTTGTCGTTATTCCCTGAGGCTTCTATAGGTGCATTACTTTTATACCAACTCAAGCCCAGTTTGGACAAAGTGCCATTTATATTCAGTACATAAAAGGCCATTGTACTTACCATTCACAGTAAGCGACACCTCCTTCTCCCCAGCACCCACTCTGGGGACTACAGCTCGGCACACATACTTCCCAGCATCCCCCTGCTTTACTGCTTTCAGTGTCAGAGTGTTCTTGTTGCTAAGTACCTGTGTTGTGATGGAGACAGTTTCAAATCATGGACAAGGTGGTTTATAAATAATATCTCAATATTTTTAGGCAAACTAGAAAATGTATCTCAATATACACATTTTTCTAAAATAATACTATAAATTCTCAAAAAATGGCTGAAGCCAGAGGATACAGTGGTGCAATATTTTGAAGCAGGCTTACTAGAGAAATATATTTGATTATAATTAATTATGAAGCCTTCTTGCGTTCTTATACAGTTCAGCAGTGTTGACAGTCACCTTATGTCTTCTGTCTCTGCCTTGTGGTTAATAGGTGCGACGTAGTCTGATGGTTTTTTTGTGGAAGTGAGTCTTCCTCGGTGTGTGAGAGAAGTTTTGGCAGGTTGCAACAGCCACAGAAAGGTTGATGTTATTTTATTCACCCCTGAAGTATGTATATAATCTCAGGTTTCAGCATAATAGAAATGCTGTGTGTTGTGCTTGCTGCCACAGAGAAGAGATAAAAATTCCCTCTTTACATAAAGTTACTAGAGCATCTTCTTGCACTCTTCACAGAGCGCAGAGTCGGTCCTGTGAAAACCTAGTTAGCAATTACGAGTCTGGCTAACGTAACTTATAATAGCCTAAAACGGGTCCTGCACATAGGGTTTGGAGGTGAGGAGCTGGATGCCACAAGTAGAGTAAGAGATAGATGATGTAATATTTTGTTACATTTTGTGATTTTGTTACATTTTTTTTTTTTTTTTTTTTTTTTTTGGTCTTGGTCGCCTGCAACAAACTGTGACCAGCAGAAACACAGAAAACTACTACTGAGCATATGGTCATCTGCCATATCATACATCAGTAGATGTTAAATTATATGAAATATCCTTAATGTATCACTCAGCCCTAGTTTCAAAGGTCAGATGATTTGAACAGCAATGACACTGACATAAAAAGCTATCAGGCCTTCAGCAGCTATCAGGCCCCTGTTCTCTGGAACCAGCTCCCAGTCTGGGTCCGAGAGGCAGACACAGTGTCAGTGTTTAAGAATAGACTTAAAACCTTCCTTTTTGATAAAGCTTATAGTTAGGGCGGGCACAGGCTCGCCCTTAGTTATGCTGCTATAGGCTTAGACTGCCGGGGGGCTCCCATGATGCATCGGGCACCTCTCCCTCTTCCTCTGTCTGTCTCTGCTTCCTCTTTCTCTGCTTCCTCTTCCTTTGCTTCCTCTACTCTTATTATGGTAGTAGTGCAAACTGGAGTCACCTTATAAACTGGTAAAAGTGGATAAAGTGGTTAAACTGGTTGAAGTAGTTAAAGTGGTTAAATTGGTTAAATTGGTTAAAGTGTTAAAGTGTTAAAGCGGTTAATGTGAATACTCTTATGTCCTGTAAAGTGCATGTTACTGCCGGAGCCCCGGTCCTCTTTGTTCTCTCCAGTCTTGCAGGTTCCTCACTGATTCTGTTGTGGTCCATCTGTCTGAGGTTCACTGGCCTGGTGGGGACATGATCTGTGTCTGTGTTGTGGAGAGAAGGTCGAGTGGCCCAGAGCTCCATATGAGGACATCTAGGTATGCACCTGGACTCACGGACTCATTTTCCATTAACCTATTGATACCTTCACACATGGACTAAACCCATGAACTCAGTATAGCTACAGTTTATTACGACCCATGTTTAACTTCCATATATGATTGATGATGATGTTCTCTGTACATGTGGCATCTATTGCACGTCTGTCCGTCCCAGGGAGAGGGATCCCTCATCTGTGGCTCTTCCTCAGGTTTCTTCTTTTTCCCATAAAGGGTTTTTTGAAGTTTTTCCTGACTCGGTTCGAGGGTCTAAGGACAGAGGGTGTCACAACTGTACAGATTGTAAAGCCCTCCGAGGCAAACAATGTTTGTGATTTTGGGCTCTAAATAAATAAATTTAATTTGAATTTGAAAAAGATAACAGCATTTAACAATCTGCTCAGTGCTGACAAAAAAAAATATGTTGCACATTTTTCACAGAGTGAAAGATGTAACCAGCTAAGGAATTTTCATTGTCTTTCAATGTTTCACATTGCTGATTAATTATCTTATATCTATTTCTTTTATATCTTGAGCACTCTATCAGCTGCAGCAGGAAATCTTTTTTCTTTTTGACACTTCAGGGATATCTTTATATTCTTGTTTTTTTTTCAAATTCAAGTGATTGAAACATTCTTAATACCAGGTACTCACAGTCCAAGGACAGTTGGATTTGTCTGCTGCACATCCAGCTACAAAAACTTCTTCATATAGTATGTTTCTCAGGCACAGGATTATAAAAAAAGTTAGAACAAAATTTCAATGATCCTCTGATGACTCCTGTGATTGTCATTATTTTAGAGAACTGGATACAGTACCTTGCCTTGCCTTCAACTGAATTTAGGGGACACATAGATTTACAGTTTAGTTTAAAATCCACCTTCTTGCAGCCCTAAGTCACTTTTCTGATGCCCCACAAAAATGATTACATTTAATTCTTGATGAGTTATACATACCACTCCTGAGCCACGTTTCATCCACACAATGGTTAGAGAGGGGTTTCCTGTCCAAGCACAGTTGAAAGCAGCATCAGATCCCAGGTCCACCTGCAGGGACTCTGGCACTGCTGCCATCCTTGGCCCAACTGTAAGACAGAGAAGTGACGGAATTGTATAGCAATGATAGCAGTAATTCTACTTTTTTATGCTTGTGTTGATATCAGTTCTAGCACCCACACATGACATTTCGCATGAAAAATAAATGTCTGATATAACATGAATACACAAGGGCTAACACCCTCTAGTTAGCTGTTTGATTGTTTGGTCTATATCCTCTTGTCTCACCAATGAGATTCAGTCACTAGTGTTTCCTTCATAAGGATAAAAGTGCCTCTTAATCCATTATTTTCAGGAGTGGGAAGGACACATATGCAGACCTAATGTATTTCATTTTTCAGTGATATGCTATACTTTGTTAGAAATTGTTAATAAAACAGACAGGTGACAAAGGAAAGAAAAAACCTGAATAAACGGGTGGAGAAACATAATGAATCCAGATGCTTCCACACAGGTACACCGAACGGGAAATTAAACAGTTAATATCCCATCAACAGAGCAATGGGTTAAACTCCACTGCAATCATCAAAACACCACATGAGGGAATATCTTTTGAAGAATGGAATTCATCTCTCCAGGAGAGCTCACAGACTTATAGAATCAATGACAAAGAGCACTGAAGTTGTTCTGAGGACACCATAATAAGACACTTCATGTTGGTTTGTGCGGTACAGTGGTGTAGTGGTTAGCACTGTGGACTCTCGGTTCTGGGTTCAATCCCACTGGCTGATGGGGGCCCTTCTGTGTGGAGTTTGCATTGAAGTACTCCAGCTTCCTCCCACAATCCAAAGACATGCAGGTTAGGTTAAGTTAATTGGTGATTCTAAATTGCCCTTAGGTATCAATGTGAGTGGTTTATTTGTCTTTCTATGTCAGCTATGTCAGCCCTGTGACTGACTGGTGTCCAGCATCCAGCCCAAGGGTGTACCCTGCCTCTTGCCCAATGATAACCCCCTGTGACCCAGTGTAAGCAGGTATAGATGTTGGTTTGTACTTTAATTTGGGTTAATTGACTATTAGACCTATCATATACTTATATAAGACAGGAAGTGAAACCATATGTTTTTCACAACTTTGAACTCAAGCTCAACAGAGACTGCCAGCCTTACTTACTTCACACGTCTCCAAATTGAATGACACAATGTCCTACTCCATCAACTGTCATGTTTAATGCTTAATAGGCTTTGAGTTTGAGCATATAATTAACATATTTAAACATGTTTGGTCTAATATGCCTTCAATAAATAAATAAATTGTTTTATTTGAAATACTACTACTGGTACATCCCCTTGTGACAGCTTCAAAGCTCCAGATGGCAGTGCCTATTTGTGTTTCATATATTCATACATTTCATACATGTAGTGTGGACTGAAACATTAATGCAGATTCTTGTTTATTATTGGTATTATAAAATGAAAAAAAAAAACTTTTAGCTCTTCATTCTAGTTTAGGCTACTGTGTAGAGTGCATTCAGTGCCCTATGGCAAATTAATTTAAACTAGAGATAAGATGCAGATTCTTTTTTTTCCACCAACCAATCAGGTGGTTGAAGAGTAGGTCAAATTTCAGTCAACCAAGATTTTCTTTTGCTGACTACAGCCCTAGCATTTACACACTGTGCTTAGGTGTTGGATGAAGCTGACAAACACTCACAGTAGACATCCACGTTTCTGCTGATGTTGGTGCTGCCCAGTCTGTTGGTGACCTCACAGGAAATGGGCTCAGTGAAGAAAGAGTGATCCACAAGAACCTCATAGGTGTCACCTGACACATTTGGAATTCCATAACCTCCTTTGGACCATCTGAAATCACCAGAGACAGAGCATAGAAGAACATACATTGTATGACTGTTTATCAAAAAAAACAAGGGCCCATTCATTTCCACAAGGATTTTTCTTTTAACATGCAATGGATTGGAGGTGAAACCCTTGTTTTTTTTGAGATTTTGTGCTTATTTTTCTCTCTGACAACTGGAATGCCCACGTCATTTTGCTGACAAAATATACCCTCTCTCCCTTCTCTTTAAAACTTGACCAGGCATTTCTCATCAGGGGTTCTCAGAGTTTGAAAACGCTTCCTGTTCAGTACGAGTCTACTGTCTTTCACTGCATAGCACAGTCCCCTGACACATCCAGTAACAAATATAGAGGTGACCACCTTGTCAGATTACCATCTGTGGTGTCTTCAAAGGGATCAAAAGCAACACAAAGCTACTGCAAAATAGAGAGTTTGAGTTAATTTGATGTGAGTTGTGCTGGATAATGTAGCTTTGAAAGGACATCTTTTGCTTCCTTCTAGACAGATTTGATTATCTTCATCTTCCAGTTCCCCTTTGTGACAGTAGCAGGTTTATGTTTCAACTTTTATCAGTATCTGCTATTGATTTATAGCAACCTGTCAAAAACATAGACATTTTCCAAGGATGAAAGTCACACGGTTCATCTTTAAAATCTGTCCTTTGAAGGCCAGATGCGGTGTGCCTGGTATAACTGTCTCTCAACTCAGCTGAAAATATTATTAAATTATATTATTTTTATTAACAATGCTTTTTTTTTCAAACACTAATAAGGTTACAAATGACGCTTTTAAAAATAATCTCAACATTGAAGTACAGTCTTTTGAAATTGACAGAATGGCTGCAGATCAGAAAATATAATAGGGGCATTTTAAAATCCACCAACAAAATTATTTTATAAGCACTATGCTATATCAACAATCCAAGTGGTCCTAAAAGGACAAAAATTGCTAGAATTGTACTGGTGATAAAAATTATATGCACGACTATATCTGTGTTCCCATCACGCATCAAAGCATGGCTTTAGAAAAAAGACTACCACTTGTTTGGTAATTCCTGATCTAACTGAAAGAAACGATGACACTATTGATAAAGGTGACTGCAGCATTAGAATTTCCTTTGACTTATCAAAAGAATTTCACACTATTTACTTTTAAATTACTCTAAGCAAACTATAAATATTACTGTGTCAGCGGCACATCAGTAAGTTGTTTCAGAAGCCATATGTATGAAAGGCATGTATATTTGAATGATCACATATCTATATACTGTTACATAATACTGCAAATATAAAAGCTTTCATCAGTGGGCCACAGGCTCAATCATCATATCAATCACTTCATTCTGCAATAGATAGTGACTTAAAATACATTTATTTAAATAAAAACCTTTTGGATATCTTTAAAGCTTGAATACCTTAAAGCGTTAGTCTTCTAAACTAGTTACTCTTAAATCCATCTGTTTTACATTGTGTATGTAATAACAGATTCCTCCACATTTTGATTTGCTGTAAAGTTATGTGCCCAGATCTGCTCTGAAGACTTGGAAGCCTGCAAGCTGCAGTGCAGAATCAGCCAACACAGTCACATCTCCATGAAACATAAAACAGTAGTTGAAGAAAAGTCTCCCCTCAGTTTTCCCCACAAGTAACTGAAGTTCATCCAGTTTGTTGCACAGTGAATGCACATTTGAATTTTTTCCAGAGTGATGGTGTAACGGTGTGTATTTTCCTCTTCTGCAGCATTTCACTGCATGGACAAAGGTAAGGGCAGCTTGGACCAGAATGTCCAATCATTCCACTACTGTCAAGAGAAAAGTGGGAAATAAATCACCTGGTGTTCTTCCCCTGATGCTCATGAGCTCTTCTCTCATAGAGCTATTGGAGATTACCGAATTCACAAACAAAACAAGATGAAACAATGCACACCATCACATCATGGCAGCAATCCATGGTGCATCACAATAACAACCAAATACTTTTTTAAGCACCGAACATTTTATATTGTTATAGTCTCTGTTACCATGACTATTATCAGTAATTACACCTACTATGTTTTTTTATGGAGAATAATAGGATTACACTGTGGAAGGCCTCTGTGGCGATGACTCAGCTTCTCATCACTGAAAACTATCTAATGCACAAGGACTGCCTCTGAGTCTTAAATAACATTACAGAGAAGACAGCTGATACTTGTGAACCAACTGATTAACATGCTTTATGACTGTTCATGTTTTTGTTGGTGTTACCAGCATGTATACTTCATGGGTGGGCAAAGGGGGGCAAAGACTGGCCTTTATTTTTTGCTGTTAAGGAACTGACCGAAGCAGACAAATGGTGATACACATTTTTAGTCTTGCGTGGAAATTGAAATGCACTAATACAGTTGCATGCAATAGCTTGCATTTGCAAGCTATTAGCCCTGCTGCTACAGCTCAGTGTAAACACAAACCCACCACAGCTAATCACTAAAAGATAACAGCCTACGGATAATAATTCACAAAGGTTAAACAAAATACACCTACAGCTTGGGGTCTTGATACATTGGCCAAGTAAAATTAGGCCTGTCTGGACTTGAGTAACAGCTTTATCAACAACTTTAGCCTGGGATTTAATCCATTATCAAAATTTGTATTCCTTCCACCACAGCGACAGCATAAACACTTTCTTCCTGGGATTCTGCTTCATGGGTGTACTGAACCTGGAGCCTAGGCCTGGAGAGGAGGGTGGCCAACGCATGGACATTTATAATAAACTGATGTTATTTCACGTGGAAGTAAAGACATAAATACAAGTGAGGGGTTCAGAACAACGTAGGCAGTGAGTGACTGGCTCGTCTCATTTCTCCAGGTTTATTATCATCATTTATCATCATGTCAAGAAGACAGGGTTGAACAGTATATCCACTTACTTATATACTTAACCTTACTTCCAACCTTACTTCACCTTGAACCAAACCTGACAGACTGGTCGGACCAACATGGACCCAGCAGACAAAGTCTGCTCCCTGGAGCAAGCAGTGGAGCCCTTGAAAATCATCATTGGCTACATAGAGGCAAGCCAGGCCCATGACTCCCGCTACAGGAGGGCAGCATTGGTACTGGCCCTCACTCACTACATCAATGTTCCCGGGCTTGTGAAACTGCTGCCCAGCGTGGGTGAGGAATTGTTTGTGGCTGTGGTCTCTCTGCCTGTTAGACTCCAGTCTGCATCTCAGCCAACCAGCGTCCAGTCTGCATTCTGCATTCTGAGACTGAGCTCACTGGTGCCCCAGAGACTGAGCTTCCCAGTGCCTGGACGCCCTGGGTCCCCCACGGCCATCTCTGCCGACAGTCAGCCTGAACAGCTTGGGTTTCCATTGGCCAACTCCACCGATACCCCACCTGAACTCCTCCCTCCTTTGTTCTTTGCCTGATCGTCAGTGTCATCTCCTAAGTTTGTTCCTGTCCTGTTCTTGCCTGCCTTGTCCCTACCTGCCTACTTGTCCTCCTGCCCATCTTGTACCTGCCCAGTGTTATCCATACAAATAAAGAGTTCATCATATCTACTCAGCCTCCATGGTGTATGCATTTTGGGTCCAACCTTACTTTGCCTTGAACCACACCTGACACAGTTGGCACAGTGCAGTCAGGCATGTCACGTTCATTTGCCAAACCCAGACTCGACCATCTGACTACCAAAAAGAGAAGCGTGATTGATTTGTCACTGCACATAAAAACGTTTCCACTTCTCCACAGTTCAGTGACGATGTGCTTTATACCACTCCATTCGACACTTGGCATTGGACATTGGACCCCCTCGATGCAACTCCTGATGCACAGTTTTTGTGCTCACATTAATGTCAGTGGAAGTTCAGAACTCTTCAGCTATGGAATCGGCAGAGCATTGGTGATTTTTACTCACCATGCGCCTTAGCAGTCGTTGACCCCACTCTGTGATTTACGCGGTCTTCAGCGTTGTGGCTAAGTTGCTCTTGTTCCTAGACGTTTCCACTTTCTAATAATATCATTTACAGTTAACCATGGAATATCCAGCAGGGATGGCATTTCAGGAACAGTCTTATTGCAGAGGTGGCATCCTATCACAGTACCATGTCTTAAGTCACTGAGCTCTTCAGAGCGATCCATTTTGCATCACACATGTTTGTAAATGGAGGACACCTGAATTCAACAATTAACAGGTGTGGACAAATACTTTTGTCCATATAGTGTACTTCTACTAAATAATACTAATACTAAAAAAGAAATCTATACACATACTGTACACATCCAGAAATTATGTACAGCAAGTGCAATGTATTTGTACTATGTACTAAGTACTAAGTTCTATGTCATGTATCTATGGTGAAATGCAGAGATTTTGGATAATACAACAAACATATACATTAAAAACAAATGCAATATGTGTAGAGAAAGTTGCTCAACAGCTTTTGCAAATAAGTCGGAAAATTCAGATCAATATAAGACCTGAATATAGTAAATGCCTATTACTGCAGAAATCACCTTTTCTGTAACATTTTGTGGCTCTACAGAGCTCTACAAAGCATGCCATGGAAACAGTGTCAGTTGTATGTGTGGGTGTGGTTTAAATACCCTGACTCACTGGTAAATCTCTGGATAGGGGAACTCAATTAAACATAGTCTCTCCCAGCAGTTGCTGTTAAGATGACCTTCTGCAAAACATTTCAACATTTGCTTCTATATCAAGCTGTTTACTGTGTTCTTCTTGTCATAAGTATTATATTTCATCAGATAGTGGCAGCTGGCTGGAACCTGAGGAAAAAAATTGTATACAGGTACAGTCGTGAAAAATTAGGACATCCCATTAAATAGTCAACGCTTTATTAAAAAATGTTCACATAACAATGTCCAATCTTGTTTTTATTTATTTCTAGAAAAGAAAGTGATTTAATTGTAATTACAAAACATAAAGTAACATATTTTACTCATCAAACAAAATATATGAACAACAATGCGTATTTTAATGGAGGAAAAAATTAGGACACCCCCACATATTTTCCCACTTAAAATGGCTATAATCACACACAGGTGTATCAGATCAGGTGCACATGATCAGAACATTCGTTACCCAGCATTTTGAAGGAGGCTTGCCCTATTTAAACCTCAGACATTTAGTTTGGTGTGCCCCTGTCTGTTGAAGTGAGAGTGAGCACCATGGTGAGATCCAAAGAGCTGTCTGAGGCCCTCAGAAAAAAGATTGTGGCTGCTTATGAGTCTGGTAAAGGATTTAAAAAGACATCAAAAGAATTTGACATCAGCCATTCCACCATCTGGAAAACTGTTTATAAGTGGAGGACATTCAAAACAACTGCCACCATGCCCAAGGACTGGCCGTCCAAGCAAGCAAGTTCACCCCCAGAGCAGACCGCAAGATGCTAAAAGAAGTCATCAAAAGTCCTAAAATATCATCACGGGACCTACAGCAGGCTCTCGCTACTGTCGATGTGAAAGTGCATGACTCTACTATCAGAAAGAGACTACACAAGTTTGACTTTCATGGGAGGTGTGCAAGGAGGAAACCTTTGCTCTCTAAAAAGAACATTAAGGCCAGACTGAAGTTTACCAGAGAGAACATAGACAAAGACCAGGTCTTCTGGAATAATGTTCTTTGGACAGATGAGTCTAAAGTTGAATTATTTGGACACCAGAACAGAAGACATGTTTGGCGTAAACCAAATACAGCATTCCAGGGAAAGAACCTCATACCAACTGTGAAGCATGGAGGTGGAAGTGTCATCGTTTGGGGATGCTTTGCTGCAGCAGGACCTTGGCCAGCTCACCATCATAGAATCCACCATGAATTCTACTGTGTATCAGAGGGTGCTTGAAGAGCATGTGAAATCATCTGTAAAAAAATTAAACTGGACACTGCAGCATGACTATGACCCAAAACATACCACTAAATCCACCAAGGACTGGCTGAAAACTAAGAAGTGGAGAGTCCTGGAATGGCCCAGTCAAAGCCCGGATCTTAATCCCACTGAGATGCTGTGGGGTGACTTGAAACGGGCTATGTACATGCAAGAAACCCCTCAAACATCTCACAGCTGAAAGAATTCTGCATTGAGGAGTGGGGCAAACTTTCCTCAGATCGATGTCAGAGACAAGAAGGTTACAAGAAGCGTCTCACACTGAACTTATTTTAGCCAAAGCCAAAGGGGGTAACACTAGTTATTAGGGGGTAGGGTGTCCTAATTTTTTCCTCCATTAAAATATGCATTTTTCTTCATATCTTTTGTTTGATGAGTGAAAATATGTTAATTTATGTTGTTTAGTTACAATTAATTAAATCACTTTCTTTTCCAGAAATAAATAAAAACAAGATTGGACATTGTTATGTGAACATTCTTTAATAAAGCGTTGACTATTTAATGGGATGTCCTAATTTTTTCACATGACTGTATATGCTCAGGTTTACCTTCCTTTTCTAGATCAAATTGATCAATTATTTAATGTATTTACATACTGATCATGTAAAATTTGAACTGAATTTGAGGAATAAAAACTGTTTTCATCAGCATTGTGAAGCAAAATCCCTGGTGCTATATATGTACAAGCATGTGACAGGTTCATTGAAAAACAAAGATATACAACAACACATACAGACCAGTGACAAATATAAGGGAAAACCAACATCAAGTGTCTTAGTAAGGTGTTGGACTACCACCTGCCACCAGAACAGCTTCAATGAAAAATATGCTAAACTGCTTCAAATGCCACATTTAGAAAAAATAAGATATTAAGACAAAATATATATCATTTATCCTTGTATCTCTATTTTTTTACATCTTATTTTAAAATCGATGTTAGCATCAGGACAGTTGCTAGTAATTTTCACCCAAAGCTAACACAACCTGTAACATAACTCTGTTACGCTAGTTTGGGTCGACTGTTTCAGTGTTGCAGGTAAGGTGTCGCTTTTAGTGCAGAGGATGAGTTGAATCTCTGAGGAAAAAAGCTGTTCAGTTGTGTTGTATAGCAGTGAATTCCTCCATAGTGCTTGCCAGATGGCAGCAGGTTGAACAGGCTGTAGCTCTAATGGGCTCTGGACAGGGTCCTCACTTCTCCATTCATCCAGACTTTATGTTTGTCTTTGCGATCACCATGTCATCAAAACATTTTGCTGGTGTATGATGTCACTGATGATGTACTGTATATTCCTCAACACTGATATGGTTCTCCTGGGTGGTACCATGTCTGGACATGTGTCAGTCTATGTGCTCAAAACAATCTTGCGGAGCTTTCTGATTTAAAATCAGCTGGGATAAAGACTGCAGGTGAAGCAGTGAAATGTCGTCCAGTACAGTCGTAGAGTCCATCTCTCCTCATGTTACTGGAGTAGCCATAGGTCCAATTTGGGTTAGCTTAGGTCTTATCGAGGTTCCCTTCCCCCTCTTCCTGGCAGAATCGCACTACCTGCAACTGGTTGGGTGGTTGAAAGATGTTATGGGCAGCGTTTTTTTTGTGGTAGGTAATATATGCTTCAATAATAAAGATAAGAAGATAACTCATAAAACAGAAAACGGGAGGTACTGGCTACCACAGCTGCCTAAGCTGTCATCACCATGATATTTAATGTGAATCACCAACACAATAGTCATAAATGAGCAAAACTCCCCAATAGCATGTCCACTTAAACCATCAGTCCTGCTAGAAATACTACGGATGCAGAATGCCTAGCAATCAACAACAGCAAAGTAGAACAATGAGGCTGCAGTGCAAAAAGTCTTCAGACAGGAAAAAAAAAGCATTGGAGAATGATCAGATGGCTATTACCCCTCCTTTTAATATATGTGATTAAAATGAATTAGGAAACTATCCTATTAACTGAATCTATCTCAACTCAATCTAAATCTCTGATCACAGCCAACTCCTTTTTGTGATGATTTTTTTCTGAAAGGCAGAGACTGACATCTGTGTTTCCTGGCTGGTCTTATGTTGAAAAATCTGCAGGTTCCTTCCTGGCTAAAGTACTGAATCTGCTCATGCTGCCACAAAAAATTGGAAAATCACCGTAAATTTGTTAACCCAAGAAGGCTTCACTGTCCTCACGACAACAGTATTGCAATAACAAAAGTCACAGTATAGACAAAGACAAGGATCACTGCTGTTAACATAAAAATTCTCCATTCAAACCTTTGTTTGCTTTGGCACTAAACAAAGTATATAAATGTGGTTAAAGCACTACAATAAAATTGATTTCTATGAAAAATGACTTGCTACCAAAGTTCAGTAATTAAAAACCAAACATGAATATACCAATTCTAAACTTTAATCACAAGCAGTGAAATTTAATAGTAATGAGGTGGATCAGGGAGATTCCCTGAGCCGATGGTCCTTAAGTGAAGTTCCAGAACACTCAAACATGTTTTTGTCCATACAGATAGTGATTTTGCATCCTTGTGTTCACATCAAGTGGATAAAAGGCTAAGCTAAACTAGTCAGAGATAGCAACTTTGCTTCAAATGAAAAAGCCCTTGAAAGCAGTGAAGGCAATAGATGGAGTTGAGACTCCTATCTTGTTTCATATATAGACACCTGATTTGGGAGCAACATTAACTAATTTCCTCTCCTCTTCTGTGATGTCCTACCTTTCCTCACCCTGCTTTACATTCATCTTCTGTTTCACTTTCTCTTCCTCTAGCCACCACTTTATTTCCATCTACCTCCTTTGCAGTGTTTTGATAAACAAAGAGGCAATAATGAGCCGATTCACAAATTCATGTAATGCATTCAGTAATTCATGCAATATTTTAGACTAGATATTTGTGAGGCTGTCAAGCTGTCCATCACTGTCACATGCAGTGTTGTAGTTTGTGGAGAACACTGGCAGGAGAAAGGCTTTCTGAAAATATTTCAAGCATGAAAAATGGTACTCTCAAAGAGCCTTAAGTGGAAAGAAAGAAAACCACAGCTGTGCTTCATTTGCAACGAAACTGTCGCTGTCGCTAAAGAATATAATCTGAGGCGTCACCACAGCACACAAAGCAAACTTCAAGGAGTCATATACTGAACAGTCAGAGACCTGTCAGAGAAAAATTGCTGATTTTAAATCTTAATACTCCCATGCCAGTAGAATTATTAACTGAACTGGTTTTGGTGGCTGTTCTGGAGGAACTTGCCACTGACAAATCTATGGACAGGATTATTGTGTCTGTTAAAGAGGCTGCTACACATTTGCACACTTAAGACAGTGAGTGACGGCAAGGTCACAGAGAACATGAAGAAATTTATCAGCCGGCTGAGGGAAAATTTCTCCGCCATGACTCTGCCATTTCCAGAGATGTCATTGGATTTTTGTGTGACCCCTTCGCTATCAAGCCAGGTGGAGAATTCTCCGCTAACATGAGGAAAGTGATGCCACTGGACAAGGTAGCTATTCAAAGTGAAGCCTGACAGCTGTCAAGCTCGATGTTAAAAAGATGTGTTGATGGGTGTTGGAGGGTAAATGTAACTTCTCCCATTGACCAAACGAGTGTATTTCAGTCTGTGATTTTCTTGGTTTTACTTTATTTGTATTTGTTTGTTCAATCATAGGCTACTTTAATTTGATGTAAAGAGTAACATTACTAATATCTGAGGCCTGTCGCTTTTATTTGTCATTGTCTCTATTTGCTGATGTGCAAGGCTTGCATTTACCATGCTCTTCTCTGTTATGTTGACGGTTGTTATTGTGACACCGCAATTGGGTGCTATTGTGTGGGGAAAAAAAGCCCAAGCAAGGACATTTGAAATATAGATAAAATGAGCATGTGAAACAATAAAAGAAATGTCAAATGAGAGCAACAAGTTTATGGGCGAGGTTTACGTTCGTCAGTTTTGATTGAAGGCATGGAACAAGCTACTTTTCAGAGGGCACGTGTTTCATGTGATTTAAAATAAATATAATAAAAATAAATAATAAATATAATAATAAATTATATAAATTTATTGTCCTTGTGACTTTCTGCTTGGTCCCTGACACCGCACAATATTCAAATAGCATTAGCAACTGTATGCTATCTACCCAGAGTGTCCGACAGAGCTAGCATCAGGCAGGGAGAGCATGTGGACCCAGACGCACACCACTTCTAGCTTTAGCATTTGTGTTAGCTCCAGTAACACTAGGATGAAGCAAATAGCCCTGGTGGGCAGTAAAGTACAACATGAGACGTATTATCTTACATATCATACATATCCATGTATCCATGTATTTCCTCTTTCATGATTGAAGTTCAAGGTAGTAGATAGTAGGTAAGATGCAGGGTACACTACATGAACAACTATTCATGCACAGATTCACACATACAGAAAAACAAAACTCTTCAGGTTTTTGAAGTAGTCAGCAAAATAGTTTGTTCCATTTTATTTCCATTTTAGTTTTTACTATATTACTCAACTTGATAGTGGCTACCTAGTGGCTCTTGTAAACATCTGTTACTGTAACTGTTACAGCAGAACAGGACCCAAATGTAGACAGGACAAGGCAAAGCTGAGAACCACTGCATTTTTAAGGAGTCTTACTGGCAGGCAGACAGGCAGTTTACCACCAGAAACAAGCATGAGAACAAGCAGAAAAGAATCCAATGAACATTGACAACCTAACAGAGGAATAGTGGATCTGGGCTAGTATATGTAGTGCTGTGATGATGAGGGACTGTGGTGGAGGGAAATGAGCGAAGGAAGCTCAAGCGAGGGGGGTGGGGTGATTACCACAGAGATGTGAGTGGCTGCAGGGAGGTCCTGAAAAGTCTGAGAGCATCTGATAGATAGATAGATAGATAGATAGATAGATAGATACTTTATTGATCTCCAAGAGAAATTCACATTTCCAGCAGCATGAAAGGTGGAAACTTAAGGGCATGCAAGTAAATACAGTAAAGATGCAAAAAGAAACTATAATAAAATAGAAGGTAAAAATACAATGTAAAATAACAATAACATATAACATATAAAATTAAGAAAATATGAAATTAAAAAATATGAAATATGAAATAATCATCTGGCAGTTCTTGTACAAAGGTGCAGTTGTGCAAAATGGTTGTGCAACAGTCGGTTTGTACACACTTGAGTCCACATATAGATGTGTGTGTGTGTGTGTGTGTGATAAAGTGCGTGTGTCCAAGGTGCGTGGTGTGAGTGTGTGGTGAGTCTGGAGCTTGTTTTGTGTTATCGCTCCCCCCGAGAGAGGTGGTGTTGTAGAGCCGTATGGCGTGGGGGAGGAACGATCTCCTCAGTCTGTCTGTGGAGCAGGACAGTGACAACAGTCTGTCACTGAAGCTGCTCCTCTGCCTGGAGATGGCGCTGTGCAGTGGATGACTTGGATTGTCTATGATGGACAGGAGCCTGTTCAGCGTCCGTCGCTCTGCCACAGATGTCAGGCTGTCCAGCTCTGTGCCAACGACAGAGCCTGCCTTCCTCACCAGTTTGTCCAGGCGCTAGCTGCGTCCTTCTTCTTGAGGATGCTCCCCTAGCACACTACTGCGTACAGAAGGGCGCTCGCTACCACAGACTGGTAGAAGATCTGTAGCAGCTTTTTGCAGATGTTTACTGGTGTTACACGCCAGCCTTCTGAGGAAGAGGAAGTACAGACGGCTCTGTCCTTTCCTGCACAGAGCGTCTGTGTTGGCAGTCCAGTCCAGTTTATCATCCAGCTGCACTCCCAGGTATTTGTAGGTGTGTACCAACCTCCACACAGTCCCCTTTGATGATGACTGGCTCTGGGTGCGGCCTGGGTCTCCTAAAGTCCATCACCATCTCCCTGGTCTTGGTGGTGTTGAGGAGCAGGTGGTTCGAGTCACACCATGTGACTGAAGTCCTTGATCAGTTCTCTGTACTCATCCTCCTGTCCACTCCTGATACAACCTCATGGCGATGTGGCTGTGTCGTCCGCAAACTTCTGTACATGTACATGACAGAGCTCTGACTTGTACTGAAAGTCTGGACGTGTACAGGGTGAACAGGACCGGAGAGAGCACAGTTCCCTGTGGTGCTCCTGTGCTGCTGGCCACAGTGTCGGACCTACAGTCCCCCAGCCTAACATACTGAGGTCTGCCAGTCAGGTAGTCTGTGATCCATGCCACCAGGTGTGATCCAACTCCCATCTCTGTCAGTTTGTCCCTGAGGAGCAGTGGCTGGATGGTGTTGAAGGCGCTGGAGAAGTCCAAGAATGTAATCCTCACAGCACCACTGCCTCTGTCCAGGTGAGAGAGAGAGAGATCGGTGGAGCAAGAAGATGATGGCATCCTCCACTCCCGTCTTCTCCCGGTAAGCAAACTGCAAGAGGGTCAAGAGCGTGGTGGGTCTGTGGCCTCAGGTGTTGGAGCAGCAGCCGTTCAGCCATGGTCTTCATGTGTGCACGTCAGGGCAACTGGCCTGAAGCCTGAAGTCATTCAGCTCACCGGGATGTGGTTTCTTGGGGACTGGAATGATGCAGGATGTCTTCCACAGCTGGGGAACCCTCCCCTGTCCCAAGCTCAGGTTGAATATGCGCTGGAGGGGGTTGTCCCAGCTCCCCCTCGCACAGGCCTTCAGTAGTCGCAATGGCGATACTCCATCTGGACCTGCAGCTCCATCTGGACCTGCAGCTTAGTACAGATCTTACTGGAACAACAGCGTCCATACAGTTAATATAGTCTGTGGTGCAGTCAACCATCTCCTCCATGTTCTCATTGTGAGACCCCTGCAATGCTTCCCAGTCCGTGGTCTCGAAGCAGTCTTTCAGAGCCTGCTCGGCTTTAGGAGACCACTTCCTTAATGAGCGTGCAGTGGTTCTTGGTAGTCTCCTCACTCTTGGTGTGTAGTGAGGTTTGAGCAGGACCAGATTGTGGTCTGCTTTCCCCAGGGCAGGCAGGGGGGTGGCTCTGTATGCATCCTTCACGTTTGCATACATCAGGTCTAAAGTCCTCTTCCCCCCTGGTGTTACAGTCCACGTACTGGTGAAAAGCAGCCAGTGTATTGTCCAGAGTGGCATGATTAAAGTCCCCAGAGATTAACACAAGAGCCTCAGGATGCTGTTTGTAGTTCAGCCACAGCGCTGTGGATGACGTCACACGCGAAGCCTCTGCGTCGCGTCGGCGCGCGGGGGAATGTAAACAACAACAACAACAATGGCGTGGCTGAACTCCCTTGGGCAAGTAATAGGGACGTAAACTTACAGCCAGGAGTTCAATATCCCTGCAGCAGGCATGGAGATCTTAATGTTCACATGCCCAGGATTGCACCACCGTACCGTTTGTTCACATACAGTGCGAGTCCTCCTCCTTTGCGCTTCCCACAGGCTTTTGTGTCTCTGTCCGCTCTGACTGTGCTGAAGTCCGGTAGCTCCACGTTAGCATCTGGGAATGCTAGCTGTTAGCCACGTTTCAGTAAGACACAGTAAACTGCACTCCCTGAAGGTCTTATGGTTCTTTGTCAGCGCAGCCAGTTCGTCGATCTTATTCGGTAGTGAGTTCACGTTTCCCATGATCATCGACGGTACCAGGGGCTTGAATCTCCACTTCTTTGCTAGCCGCTTAGCTTTTAGCATAGCGCCGGCTCTGCAGCCCCGGTACGGCTTCCTTACGTCCACAGGTAAACACGGAACCACACCGATGCGGGACTTTGCTCTCAGAGCGTGTAAAAACTTGCTCAAGTAAACGAGTCTCGGCGTTGAGGAATCCATATCCATAGGATAGAATAATACGTTTCCAAGAAACCAGGAAAGAAGAAGAAGAAAAAAAAAAGAAAAAAAAGAGACAAAAAGAGACAAAAGTGCGAGAACACACGGAGCTGCTAGAGGGAGGCTGCCACTCGCGTCGGCGCCGGAAGCTGAATGCAATCTAGCTGAGGGATGGAGAATGGCAGGAAAGAAGGTATGGGAAAGAAGAGGGCCAGGATGATGGACCATGACAGTAACATGATAGTAACATTTTTAGTCCTTTGGAAATAGGGGATTAGTAAAATGTTGACTTTGTGTTTTGTCTTGACCACTTGAGTTACAATTTTCTGTTTAAATAATCATTTTGTGACCTCCATGCTTTAATATGTGCTCACTTTGATTTCATTGTTTCGAAATGTAAAGAATGAAAAACAAAATATAGAAGACACTTGTGAGAAAAGGAACAACAAAGGAAATTAAATCTTTGTCTCTACAGATATACAATCACATTGAAGTAGATATGGAGAAGCTCACCTGTACTCAGTGGCGGGTGGGTTGGCTTTGGCAGCACAGTGGAATTTAACCATGTTTCCCTCCAGAACAGGCTGTGGCTCCACAGTGAGGTTGACAATGGGCAGGTCTGAGAAAGGGGGGAGATCATGAGACAATGAAGGGAAAACCTGCATGTGGGGCCTGGTCATCATTTTAAAGTAATCAGACTCATCAGACACACTGTATATAGTTAGAAATCTTGCATCTGGACTCTATCTTCATAGCTGTAATCAAATGATTAGTTGCTAGTTAGTTACTGTGATATACTCTGATATGATTGCATGTATACTTATTCCATATTTTACCAATTTGTCTATTACATGCTGATAAATCTCACTTTTATTAATACAGTTATTTTAGTACAGTTTCTATTGTCAATAAAACATAAGCTAATGACATTTATTATGAAAATCTCCCATTGTGTATTCTCTTTTTCTCCAAAACAATAAACGTACCTTTTTAGTGCCTAATGATTCATTGTTAATCAAATAACTGCATTATCAATTTTATTTCTTCTGCCAAATTTCCCTGAGGGAGTCATCCCAAAGGGATCAATAAAGTCGAGTCTGAGTCTGAGTCTGAGTCTAAGGACAACTACAAACTAAGTGCAACAAATCCAGTGTCTGTCATGAGTTCCAGCTAACAGGCAGGATGGAGGTGAATGCTGGTACTCCATGCAGCCAACTGACCCTCCAGCACAATATCTACATTTTTAAAATTTTTTAGCTAAACAAAAACATCAATACCAACAAAAAACACCATTTTCATGCTTGTCAAAGGTCCTCTCACATGCACCTTCTGATGCACTGTGATTGCCCTTTGAAGCACAATGAAACAGATTCACAAGGAGGTAGCTTCAGTTCCTGCTGGTTAGGAAAAAAATATCTTGCTTTTAGTGGTGACTGAGCACAACAGGCTGTATTATTCAGTGCAATAAACTTAATAAATAAGTAATAAACAGTCAAGGCTGCCATTCTGGATGAAAAAAAGAATTACAGGTACAGTATTTGGCATCATCAAAGACACACGGTGACTCACTAAAGTAAAGTACTAAAAAGTAAGCTAAAGTAAAGCTAAAGTACTTTAAAGGTATATACTGAAGGCCATTATTGAGGTTTGTCTGCATGTCAAATTTAGGTTTGATTTCATCAGTTGAACTCCAATGTTAAATGTGTATCTGTAGTCCTTTGTGAGCCACACTTTATATAGTGGATAGTAGATTTGCCTTGCGTAAATCCCAAGAGTTTAATGTACCTAGCAGCAAAACCAGCAACAGCAGGCGTAACATACTACCCTGCTACGTTTTTGAAAATTTCGTTATCTGCCTCAGATGAGTCTGTACAGAAAACATCACACTTCAAAAATTGTGATTGGTTAAGGGGTGGGACTAACAGGAACAACAGGTGGGAGTAACAGAGAAAGCAGAGGCGTTAACTACCCTTAGCAGTCTGTCAATGCATGTTGAACTTAAATTACTGGATGAACTTTTACTGTTTACTGTACTGCTTTTGCTAAGCTCAATTTGATATGCAGTCTTAAGAATTAGAAAATATTATATTATATATTAAGAAAATACAATTAAAAGGAAAGCCAAAGTGCTCTCCAATTAGAAATACAAAATGCAGTTAGAATTGACTCTAAATGTGCATTCACACTGCAGATTTTCTGTATCTTTGAAAGTACCATAATTCTGTTTTTTATAATGATGAAGAGACAGATTGTAAGTCCTGTTGGATGTTACAGGGACCATGTATTATGTTATATTAATAACACTTTCATTTATTAATGTTTACCTCATCCTTCCTGTACGCACTACAGAGTTTTGAGTTTTTACTGATTGAGGCAGATGTTAATTCTTCTGTTCAGATTGTACAAAGGTAGGGCTCCACTGTAAGATCTTGGATGTTAAATCTGTGAAATACAAGTGTTTGAATCCATAACAATAAGCGATTTATTTATGCATATAGCATTGTATGTTCTTTACACTATGAGAGTTTTTCTAATAATAGACTGTTTTGGGGGAAAAATTGCAATATGTCACCTTGCATATAGTATCCCAATATATCACAATATGTCGTATCAACATCCCTGTATGAAACAGTAACCTTATGCTGTTATTTAGCCTTTCTGAGGCTATTGTGTGGTTAAGTCAATGAATTTAACTTTAGAGGGCTAAAAATTTATGGTACATGTCATAAACCATCAGGTGCAAAATTTGCTCTGTAAATGCAATGAAGCAAGATGGAACAACAAAATCAGTTAATTGCTGAATTTTAAATCAGGTCATCTTTCAGTGCCTCACAGAATCTTTGAATATTGCTACAACAAACTGCGACAATCCTAAACACTCACTGAATGAATGTGATGACAGCACATTTGATTTATGATCCTCACAATCGTATCCCTTTGTAATCCAGCCTAGACCATGGTGTCTTTTTGAAAACAGCTATTGTTAGTTGTCCATTAGTAAACCCATGATACCTTTGGACCCATGACTTGGGTTATGTCAGTTAACCAATCAGGGACCGTGTTTCAGAGACAGTTTCTCATGGTGTGTGGGTAGAGATGAGGACAGCAGCTCTTCTTGCACCTGCCTATAGGCAGTGTATTTGAGACTGTGTAGCCCCAAATCAGATCATCAGGTGGGCTGTGGCAATAATAATAATAATAAAGTATTTTTTCTGAACTTTTAAGTGCTTGTGTTCTAACCTTGATTCACATTGGTGGTGTTGATTGTGTTTTGGGGGACTGAAAGTGACACTCAATACTTGGATCACTTGGATCACAAATTCCAGTCTCTGAAAACTCTCTCCTTACTAAAGGCATGGTTTTATTTTTTTCCACAAGGACAGCCTGTTTTGAAAACACCATACATCTGGCCACACAAACAACTTTTTAATTGAAAATTCCAATCACATAAAGCTAATGCAGTTCACCACAGGCTTCGATGCATCACAAACTTAAATACCCCATCATAACCAGTAGGAAAATCACTTGCATCAAGCCAGAATTTGCTTAGTGATAAGGTTGTTTCCATGACAAAGTAAGGTTTTATAAATACTACATTTAAGTAGTTTTCTGCTTAAATCAAACTTAAGATCAAAATGGATCCTTTGCCCCTTTTATGAATGAGGCCCAAGAGCTGTAAGCCCCTGGCTAATAGGGATTTTAGCTAAGTTCCAGTACTCAGCAGGGCTGAGTAAAGCCGTCATTATAACTCCATGCTTTTTACCACCACATTCACGGCTGTCAGTGTGATGCATGTATAGATGCACACAGCATTATCAGTTCGAGGTTTGGGGTTAAGGTTTGAGCAACATGCTGTGAGACTGATGCTAGTAAGCCTGGAACCATATCCACCCAACTCATGTCAGTGACTCTTTCTCTCTTTATATCTGACAGAATGAAAATACATCACTTGCTATGCTAGAACTCCATGCTTAATGTTTGTCTGCAGTACCCCTTGTAAACTCAAGACACAACTGTGGTGAATGTGGATACCATGGTCTAGCTGAGTGTGTAATTAAGTCTTGTCTGTGGCTTTAATGACCACAAACTGGAGAGCTTGGCATAGCCTGATAGATACAGTCAGAACAAAGAATGTAAAAAGTGGGACTGTCACTGAAGTCAGACTCCTGGGAGAACTATGTGATAAACCAAACTCAGTGTTACACATGAGTGCATTTGCATTTTAGTGTAATGTATTTCTGGTGACCATGGGGACCTTTGTGAATACACTACATCTGCATTTGGCTATTAATTTTCAAAGAAAAATACATTATTTAGTCCACACTTCTACTCTTTGTTCAATTACCTTTGGAGCTTCGCCTTTTCTTACAATTATCCACAGACTGAGTCTGCCTCTGGGTCCCTCTGCTCCCTGACTCTAAAGCTCATTGTATGTGGAGGGACCACAGGAAATGAAAGGCCCTTTGCAAAACAACAAACTTTTTTAATTGCTAAACCAGATTTTCACCAAGCTACTCTCAGTTCAGGATTAATTGTGATGCAGTTTATTTTTAATTTACATAACACACAGATCTTCCACACATATTAGATGTTGATTCACTGTACTGAATTAAAAGGCATAATCTAACATTGAGAAATCTAGTTATTGCCTTACACAGAACATAGATTGGATGATTGATATGATTGAGTGGCTCAGGAACAGATGTTTTTTGCAAACACAAAGACTGGAAGAGAGGGAATCTGCTGACTTTCAACAAAAGAGGAAATATGCACGTTTGAGCTGCTCAAAATAGTCCAGTAAACTGACACTTTGAGGACTTCTGAGTTGTTGCGTGGAGTTACTGTGTCCAGTAGCAGAGGAAGAGCACTGAAATGCAAACAACCAGGCAGGCAGCAACAGTTCACTCCTTTAAATGGAAAAATGATAATACATACATGCAAAGACACCATGTCCTTGAATACATGTATCTGGAGAAAGGCACAGACTGGAAGACAGTGTAGGTCTGGAGTAACACAAGTACAACACAAGTTTGGAGTTCTTAAAGGCACCTTTGATAAGTTCTCCCTCTAGATTTTTCCAAACTGGGATCAACATTTTGAGCAACCCTGTCACCTACAAATTATGTTTATATATTTGACAACTGATCACAGCAAGTACATTGTGAGGGAAACATAATGCTGACCAGATATATAGATATATCTGGTGATATCTGGTGAGCCACAAAATGTTGATAATGAATGTATCATCCCACTCCCACTTCCACAGGTCCCTTAGTTGCCATTTTCCTTCCATCCAATGCAGTGTTTCCCCTACCATTATAGTAGGGGGGTGCCCTGCCCCCCAATGGTACCCCTGACAACCGTTGAAGGTCAAGTTAATTTTATTAAATTTTATTTTCTTGTTCTGTTACTGTTAATGTTGTAGTTTCCATTACTATTGTATTGTATGTCTCTGTGTGTTACTGAGGTCCCTTTAAAGAGTGTCAGGAAGTTGTGTCTGACAAGAGGCCGTCCCTAGCAGTGATTGACACTTAACAAAAAAGGGTAGAGCACATGTCATGGAGAGCTGTGTTTAGGCTAACCTGAGCTAATCCCACTACATCTACATACATCTTAAGCCTCTGGCAGCATCGTGGGTATGTATTGATTTATGTTATGCACTACCATTAAGTTTTATTTTTTGAGGCAGTGTTGTGTTTGATGAAGTTTGTTAAAACACTTAATTCATTTCTGAAAGAGACTGCTTTGTGAGCTTTCCACCATATTTCATTAAAGAGTGACTGTGCATGCGTAGCAGCAAACAATTCATTTATGAGAAAAAGGTTATATGTTTATTTGTGGTTAAAAAAATTGAATAAATAATTACAATTCATAATAGTAAACATGATGTTTTAAAAAGAAATGTTTACATGGTAAATTCATACATTTAAAGTGTATGTCTGTACACTTTAACACAACATGGAATTAATTATGCTTTTGTATGTTTCAGTTTCACCTTTCTGCTAATGTCAATAAACCTGTGGACATGGAGCTAACGTCTTCAGAGTCTTGATGTTAAGAAGGAGTTTACCTGGCTGTCGAGTTATATACGGCACATATACCGAGGACAGCACATTTCTATATAGCGCCAGATGACAACAGAAGTCATTTAAGGTTCCTAGAGAACAGGTCTATACCTTGTTGGTGTGACTTTGTCTCAAAACCAGCAGTAGAAGAGATTCAGGTTATGTTACCCTTAGCAGGGACTGGCATCTGGACTGTAATTTTAAGCACTGTTAGCTCCCTTCTTGTTCCATTTAATTACAGGTCAAATGCACTGTGTGATGGCTGTGTTCACTAGTAAAACAACTGTTTATGAATAACTATTAATTGTTTGTGCTTCTTTACTGATTAACTATTTATTGGCCTATGTATGTAGGCATATTACATATAATAATTACTAGTTATTAAGAAATACTTAGATATGTAAGTAATTTTTCTAAAAGGCTATTAAAACAAAACACTGACTTGACTTTGATGAACATGAAGCTTACAAGTATGTCAAAACTGTACGTATTTGAGTAAATACAGGATTTTTCATCACTCTATAAATGAACTCCTGGGGAGATGGCTACACACTGGCATTCTTTCAGAGAATTTCAGGCTGGGATGAGCATCATTGCCTTAGCTAGCTGTTGCTCCAGCTGTGACACTCCCAGATTATTCCAATGAAAATGGCATAGGACTATCCCAGTTTTTAGCTGCTTGGAACCTTTAGTGTTTTTTTTGTTTGTTTGTTTTTTTACAATGAAGCACACTGCAGTGCCACTTGCACACCATGCAATGTGCTAACCAGAAGTCAGTTTACACAGCAGTTACCTTACATGGAGGCCTCTGCCATCAGTGTATGAATGTGAGGAGTGAATGAGGTGAAGAACATATATTGTAAAGCTTTGAGTGGTTGGAGAATAGAAGCATGTTACATCTGTGCAAGTCCATTTACCATACATACCCATATATATATTACCCATATATTACATACATTGATCGAGTGGCTGAGGCACAAAAACTCAGGCAAAAGCACAGCTCTGCTCTCCATGTGTATTCATTTGTGGAAACTGCCAATCGTGTGCAGCAATATGTACAGTGCTGGCCTGGCCAAAATATAACTGGAGGAAATAATACTTGCAACAAAAGAAAAATCTAAATTATATATAACTAACAGCAAAAAGTAAAAATAGTATATAAGGCTCAGCTCTGGGTCCTATTAAGAGACATTAATTGGCTCCCCACAGGAGATTAACATCTAGTGTTCAAAATATCCAAATATTTGCAATTCCATGATAAGATATGCTGAAACATATTTTAAGCAAGTACCCATTCAAGAGACAATTAAATTGCAGTGACAATTACCTAAAGACCCCTCCAACTCTACCATACTTCCCCCAGGAACTCTCTTAGTGCAGCATTTGTCAAACTGTGGGGGCACAGAGGCTTGTCGGGGGAGCGCAAGATTGCTCCTGGGTGTTTCTTTTTTTTTCAGGTCAGAATGTGTTGCAGGTGGAACTTCGTCAGAGCACCCCAAATTCATTTTAGTGACGTACAACAAACGAATTTGTTGTTATGGTGATTTCTCACTTGTCAGTTTGAAGAATGGACAAGTATCTTATGGGGCCTAAAGAAAAAACAAAACTTACAGGACAATGTCGGCTGATGTGAGCGAAGATTCACCACCAGAATCTAAGACTAGAAAATATTATGAGGCGTATTTCAGTCTCGGATTCACAGCGAATGTGGTAGGAGATGAAGAGAGACCTCTCTGTGTGTTGTGTCTTAAAACTCTGGCAGTGGACAGTATGAAGCCTAATAAACTGAAGAGACACTTTGAGACTTTACACTCTAGTCACATCAGCAAGCAACTCGAGCTTTTCAAAAGGAAACTTTGTGAATACCATAAGCAAGAAAATGGCTTAAAAAAACCCACACACAGTAGCAGAGGAGCTCATGCTACCCGCTGCTCTGGATATGGTGTCAGTTATGATTGGTGAAAGAAGCGCTGCTAAATTGAAATCTGTCCCCCCGTCCAATGACACTGTCGCAAGGTCTCTATGCAATATTTCACAGGACCTGGAAGATCAGCTCATAGAGTGAAAGACACCCGTTTTGCCTTGCAAGTGGATGAGGCTACTGAGAGCAATAAAGACTGTCTGCTTATGGTTTACATTCTCTGTGGCACATCAGAGTCGCTCAGTGAGGATTTACTGTTTATCAAGTATGTCACAAAGAGAGCAACCGCTGATGAGCTCTTCAGCATCATTGACGGTGTGGGTGATTTCACAGATGGAGCACAGACCATGGCAGGAAAAAATAAGGGACTGTGTGTACTAATCAAGAGGGTCTCACCAAATGTACAGTGGATGCACTGTATCATGCATAAAGAAGCGCTGGCAGTGAGGCAGATGAGTCCGCAACTTAACGCTGACCGATGTTGACCGATGTTATTAGCGTTGTCAATTTTATCAAGACAAGATCCCTGAAAGCACGACTTTTCTCTGTGCTGTGTGAGGCGATGGGAGCTGAACACTCAGCTGTGTCATTGCACAGCGAAGCATGATGGCTCTTGCGAGGTAAAGTCTTATCTTCTTATCGCTCTCGGATGAAATTCAGATGATTCTGGAGGAGGAACATATCAATGAACTTGTTGCCAAGTTTACTGATGAACAACTTATGATGAAACTGGCATATCTCTGTGACATATTTGGAAAGCTGAATGACTTAAATTTAAAACTTCATGGAAGAGACAAGCACAGTCCTCATCTTGCAGACAAAAATCATCTCATTCACTAGAAAGCTGGAGATGTGGCACAAATGCTTGGAGAGAGAAAATACTGACTCCTTTGAGAATCTGAGTGAATATGTGGAATCCAATGATTCGAATGCCACAACAGTTATTCCATGTCTCAAGGAGCATGTCTCTTACTTGAGAGGATTCTTTCAAAAATACTTCCCAGACAACAGTGCTCAGTATGACTGGGTGAGCGATCCCCTCATTGCAGTGGAACCTGCTCTGCTGAAGAGAAACAGTTGGTGAGTTTATTTGTTGGTTGGATACATTGTTTTTAATTTAATCAAAAAATTATTCAAAGAAAAGCGAAAAGAATGGTTATAATATTTTCTTCTAATAGTTTCTTTCAATTAAAGTTATAATTGACCCACTGTTACAATTTTGTTGGGGTTGGGGTGTGGAAATATTTCTTCAAAGGGGGGCCTGACAGAAAAAGTTTGAGAACCCCTGAGTTAGTGGAACATCCTATACAGAAACACAGGATGATTGGTGTTCTTTGCTAAACACACTTTATAGGGCACAGTAGGAAAGAGTTGAAGACTTTCTTTGCCTCGTCATTTCAAATGTATATTACCTCATCAAACAGACTTTCCACAGTTCACTTGCTCCTTTGATAGATTTATTTAAATCATGTAATAACAATTGCGTGGATGTGCAGACAGGCAGTTTTTTGTGTCAAATAGAAATGTCACACATCCTTTATTTAACTTAATGCACAAATGAGTTTCTAAAGTTAAGTATCAGCCAAAATGAGAACTCTTTCTTCAGTAATTATATAAAGTCCATATAAAGTATGATTTACAGTGTGATTTATATGTCATTGGTTAAACTGATTAATATTATTAATATTAATATGTTGAGTCTAGAAAGATGTAAGGCCGACAGTTGAAGCAATGGGCCTTCGGAGCAATGGGCTTATTATTATTTTTGGGATAACAGGCCGTTGGACTATGGAATTTCAGTCCAGCAGGACATTTTTTAACTGTTGGGGTTTCAAAATAATGGGCCTGAGAAGCAATGGGCAGCCTCTCTGCTCTGCAGGTGATGTGGTTATTGCATGTAGCTTGTGTACCTTCAGCTTCACTTTAGCTGGTTTAAGTAGTAAAAATGGTACAGATTACACTAATTATCTTCATCTTCTTCATCTTCTTCATCCGCTTGGTCCGGGACCGGGTCGCGGAGGCAGCAGTCTGAGCAGAGATGCCCAGACTTCCCTCACCCCAGACACTTCCTCCAGCTCTTCCGGGGGGACCCGAGGCGTTCCCAGGCCAGCCGAGAGACATAGTTTCTCCAGCGTGTCCTGGGTCTTCCCCGAGGCCTCCTCCCGGTGGGACATGCCTGGAACACCTCCCTAGGGAGGCGTCCAGGGGGCATCCGAAACAGATGCCCAAGCCACCTCAGCTGACTCCTCTCGATGCGAAGGAGCAGCGGCTCTACTCCGAGCTCCTCCCGAAAGTGACCGAGCTTCTCACCCTATCTCTAAGGGAGCGCCCAGCCACCCTGCGGAGTGGAGGAAACTCATTTGGACGGCCGCTTGTATCCGCATGATCTTGTCCTTTCGGTCATTACCCAAAGTTCATGACCATAGGTGAGGGTGGGAAGCGTAGATTGACCGGTAAATCGAGAGCTTCGCCTTTCGACTCAGCTCCTTCTTCACCACGACGGTCCGGTACACCGACCGCATAACTGCGGACGCTGCACCAATCCGCCTGTCAATCTCACGCTCCATCTTTCCCTCACTCGTGAACAAGACCCCGAGATACTTGCAGATACTTGAACTCCTCCACTTGAGGCAGGACCTCTCCACCCACCTGGAGAGGGCATGCCACCCTTTTCCGGTCGAGAACCATGGCCTCGGATTTGGAGGTGCTGATTCTCATCCCAGCCGCTTCACACTCGGCTGCAAACCGCTCCAGTACATGCTGAAGGTCCTGGCCTGATGAAGCCATCAGGACAACATCATCCTGCAAAAAGCAGAGATGAAATCCTGTGGTTCCCAAACCGGACTCCCTCCGGCCCCTGGCTATGCCATAGCCTAGAAATCCTGTCCATAAAGATTATGAACAGGACCGGTGACAAAGGGCAACCCTGCCGGAGTCCAACATGCACTGGATGGGAACAGGTCTGACTTACTGCCGGCAATGCGAACCAAGCTCTCCTGCTCCGGTCGTACAGAGACCGAACAGCCCTTAGCAAAGGCCCCCGGACCCCATACTCGCGGAGCACTCCCCACAGAATACCACGAGGGACACGGTCGAATGCCTTCTCCAGATCCACAAAGCACATGTGGACTGGTTGGGCAAACTCCCATAAACCCTCAAGCACCCTGTGGAGGGTATAGAGCTGGTCCAGTGTTCCACGACCAGGACGAAAACCGCATTGTTCCTCCTGAATCCGAGGGTCGACTATCGGCCGAATTCTCCTCTCCAGTACCCTGGCGTAGACCTTCCCTGGGAGGCTGAGAAGTGTGATCCCCTGCTGTAGTTGGAACACACTCTCCGGTCCCCCTTTTTAAAAAGAGGGACCACCACCCCAGTTTGCCACTACCAGAGGCACTGTCCCCAACCTCCATGCAATGTTGCAAGAGGCGTGTCAGCCAAGACAGCCCCACAACATCCAGAGATTTGAGGTACTCAGGGCGGATCTCATCCACCCCCGGCGCCTTGCCACTGCAAGGAGCTTACGAACTACCTCAGTGACTTCGGCTTGGGTGATGGACGAGTCCACCTCAGAGACCCCAGCCTCCGCTTCCTCATTGGAAGGCAAGGTCGGTGGGTCGGTGGATTGATTGAGGAGATCCTCGAAGTATTTCTTCCACCGTCCGACAATGTCCCCAGTCGAGAGGTCAACAGCTCCCCACCTGCACTGTAAACAGTGTTGGCAGAGTACTGCTGCTTCCCCCTTCTGAGGCGCCGGACGGTTTGCCAGAATCTCTTCGAGGCCGACCGATAGTCCTCCTCCATGGCCTCACCGAACTCCTCCCAGACCCGAGTTTTTGCCTCCAGGACCGTCCTGGGCTGCGGCTTGCTTGGCCTGCCGGTACCTGTCAACTGCGTCAGGAGTCCCACAGGCCAACATGGTCCGATAGGACTCCTTCTTCAGCCTGACGGCATCCCTTACTTCCGGTGTCCACCACCGGGTTCGGGGGTTGCCGCCACGACAGGCACCAGAGACCTTGCGTCCACAACTTCGAACCTGCCGCGTCGACAATGGAGGCAGAGAACATGGTCCACTCGGACTCAATGTCCCCAGCCTCCCTCGGAATCTGTGAGAAGCTCTTCCGGAGGTGGGAGTTGAAGACCTCCCTGACAGAGGGCTCGGCCAGACGTTCCCAACAGACCCTCACAATACGTTTGGGTCTGCCAGGTCTGGTCTGTCCAACTTCCTCCCCTGCCAGCGGATCCAACTCACCACCAGGTGGTGATCGGTTGACAACTCAGCCCCTCTCTTTACCCGAGTGTCCAAGACATACGGCCGGAGATCAGATGAAACGACAACAGTCAAGTCGATCATCGACCTCCGGCCTAGGGTGTCCTGGTGCCACGTGCACTGATGGACACCCTTATGCTTTCGAACATGGTGTTCGTTATGGACAAATTGTGACTAGCACAGAAGTCCAATAACAGAACACCGCTCGGGTTCAGATCGGGGAGGCCGTTCCTCCCGATCACGCCCCTCCAGGTATCACTGTTGTTGCCCACGTGAGCGTTGAAGTCCCCCAGTAGAACAATGGAGTCCCCAGTCGGAGCACTATCAAGTACCCCTCCCAGGGACTCCAAGAAGGCCAGGTACTCTGTACTGCTGTTTGGCCCGTAGGCACAAACAACAGCAAGAGACCTATCCCCCAACCCAAGGCGCAGGGAAGCGACCCTCTCGTTCACCGGAGTGAACTCCAACACATGGCGGCTGAGCTGGGGAGCTATAAGCAAGCCCACACCAGCTCGCCGCCAGCTCACCCTGGGCAACTCCAGAGTAGTGGAGGGTCCAGCCCCTCTCAAGGAGCTGGGTTCCAGAGCCCAAGCTATGCGTGGAGGTGAGCCCGACTATCTCTAGCCGGTACCTCTCAACCTCCCGCACGAGCTCAGGCTCCTTCCCCCCCAGCGAGGTGACATTCCATGTCCCTATTGCCAGAGTTTTGGTCCAGGGATTGGGTCGTCGAGGCCCCCATGCCACGACTACTGCTACCCAAACCACATTGCACCGGCCCCTCATGGACCTTCCTGCGGGTGGTGAGCCTACTGGAAGGCGGGCCCACGTCGCCATTTCGGGCTGAGCCCGGCCGGGTCCCGTGGGCAAAGACCCGGCCACCAGGCGCTCGCCTGCGAGCCCCAACCCCAGGCCTGGCTCCAGGGTGGGGCCCCGGTAACTTAACGCCAATCCGGGCGACGTAACGGTCCTTGATGTTCTTCTGTTCATGATGGGCTTGTGAACCGCTCTTAGTCTGGCCCGTCACCTAGGACCTGTTTGCCATGGGAGACCCTACCAGGGGCGTAATGCCCCCGACAACATAGCTCCTAGGATCATTAGGATCATTCGTTAGGGCACACAAACCCCTCCACCACAGTAAGGTGGCGGTTCAAGGAGGGGATTACACTAATTAATTAAATAATAATTAAAATAATTGTAAATTATAGGAAATTGCATTACTGTCGCCTCAAAAGGGTTCTGGGTTCAATCCCTGGCTGACGGGGCCCTTCTGTGTGGAGTTGCATGCATGTTCTCCCTGTGCCTGCGTGGGTTCTCTCTGGGTACTCCAGCTTCCTCCCACAATCCAAAGACATGCAGGTTAATTGGCGACTCTAAATTTCTCCTAGGTGTGAATGTGAGTGGTTGTCTGTCTTTCTATGTCAGTCCAGGGTGTCCAGGGGTCCTCTCGCCCAATGACAGCTGAGATAGGCTTCCAGCAACCCTGCAAACCCTGTGTGTCAGGATAAAGCAGGTATAGAAAATGGATGGATGGATGGAAATTACAGTCACTCAAAAGTAAAACAGCATGCTCACACCAGAGCTGACTTTGTGGCCTCATGTTGGCACTCACTGTGGTGGTCTGGTGTCTGGTGATGTAACAACACATAGCAGACATTAGATTAAGTCTACGACGCATTTGCAGTTACTATAGAGCCATACAAACCAACAAACAGCAGAGCTCTTAGGCTCATGGCTGCCTTTCCAAACTTTCTTTGTGTTGAATTGAATATTATATTATGTTGTGTTGAATATTACCTCTCCAAAAGCACCTCTCCAAAACTACCTCACTCACACACCTTCACCTCACAGCTATAAAGTGTGTGCATGTTAAATTGAACAAAGAGGGCATGTTGAAGCATTGGGAATGATTTACACTGATGTGAAAAAAATATTGGCAGTGCTATTACCACACACTTTCCTGTGGAAGCAAACTGGATTGGCTGTTTTGATTGGCTTGAGAATAGGCATATTTCAGTGACTCTGGAGGTATTTGTGTATGCCAGGGGGCTTTATTACTAGAACTGCTGCTGTGGTTCAGGGTCGCCCAAACACACAAGTAGAGGGGTAGTATCAAACATTTGTTTTTCAGTTGTTGACTTTCAGTGGAAAATTACACTGCCATTGTTGTGCATGACAAAAGGATTAAGGGCCTTCCTTACAATAAGTACAATAGCTGTTAATCAGTTAGCTCACGCATCTCAGTCTCTCTCAGCTATAGCCTATGAGCCCCATCCTTTTTGGACACTGTCAAAAGAAATTTGTTGCTGTTATAAAAAAAAAAATCATGGCATTTGAATTATTTAGAGGAATGTGACGAAGCTATGTAGTCGTAATAAGTGAAACAGAAAATAGCGGGAACAAAGCACATTTCTTAATAACTGTGCTCACGTGGTCATTGACTGAGAACATCTATCATTTTTATCGGACTAATTATCTGTGTTGTGTTCCAGTGCTTTCCCTCACTTCTCTGCAAAATTAGGGCCTAGGTGACGTGTCGACATAATCAGTGTAAACAGCGTAATCAATTACATAACAATAAAGTAGGCAAGTGAGCCCTCGGTCGAAGTGTGGGAGTACTTTAGACAGATCCTGCTCTGTAAACACTTATTACAGCAGTAATAAGCAACTGTGGCAGGAATACTTGAAGTGAAAGCATCCCAGAGCGCTGTGTTGAGATGGCAGCCAGTTCACTTTTTGTCCCCATTCAAGCTTCATATATTCAGATTATTGACACATGGAACATGTTTCTGTCTGTAGTAGTCACTTAACATTGATTTCTCATCACTTTCATGTTAAAAGTCATTTCTGCACTGCTGCTGTTGAGGTAACATTAACGTTATGTGACACCATGTGTCTTCTAAAGCTGGTTTATATTTCCTGTTTACTTTACTTTACTTACTGTAAAGAGTGAGAAAATGACTTAAACAAACGTTACAAACTGTTGTTACAGTCAAGAAATCATTTCAGTTATTTTCTTTGCCCCACACCAATGCTGAAATACATTAGCCAATGATGATCTTAAGTGCATATTACTCCAGGGTCTTTACCACTTTTAAGTGTCAAAATATGGATTCTCCTGTTCAGGTAGAGGGTAGAAGTGACACACAGTGATTAATCTGTGTGTCACAGCAGTCCTTTTGAATTAGAGTATTCTGATCAGCTCTCAAATAGGGTCTGTTATCATTATTATTATTAATATTAAAAAAAACACATTTTAAAATATGCCACTTACTCTTAAGTGCTTTACGTATCTCTTTTACGTGATGAGGCAAAGCAGAAAAACAACCAAAACGGAACAGTTAAAATCACTGTTCAAGAAATTCAAATCTCAATCTCAATCTTTGATGTTAAAGCATCAAAATCTGAGCAGATCTAAATATATGGATATATAAAATGGAATAGTAACTGAGCATACAATGAACTGACAAATTAAGCTCAGACCTATCAAATCTATTCACTGAGTAGACTACTACTACCCAAAGAAAAACAGGTTCCCAAAATAGCCTAACTGTTTGAATATTGAATATTGTCACTTTTGCTATATTGTCTTTCTGCTCTGGAAAAAATTCATAATGGTTGAAGGGTATTTGGGGTGGACAGTGTTTAACAGTAATGGTTAATACTAACTGTTACGCCGGCACAAGGCAGGTGGACCCAAATACAGGACAAGAGACAGGCTTTGGTTTTCAAAAGGAGCTTTAATAAAGATCTTACTAAAGCAGGCTTGGTATAATTGTCATGGCTTGATGGCTGGATCGAAGAGTTCTTGACACAAGGAGTAGACAGGAACATGAACACTTGAACAACATCAATGATTCGGCAACAAGACTAGGGAAACACAGACAATATATCCACATGAGGTAATGGGGAACAGATGGAGACAACAATCAGGGCGGGGCAGACAATGACGATGATGACGACGATTAAAAAGCGTTAATGAGACTCTGGTCCATGACGTATTAACTGGCAGGTATCCAGGACTGCTCCTCAGGTCCATAGCCCATTCGACCAGAAACTGCCTCCTCCAGCCTCTCTTGCGCACCGCCAGCAGTTTGTTGATCGCGTAGATGGGTCCACCACCGTCGACCATCTTAGGCGGCGGTGGCGGTTTGGAGGGTGGCACCAGCGGACTCTGAGCCGGCTGGGAATGAGTTTGTGGGTGTGGACATGAAGTGGGAAGTCTCTCGTTGGAAGCCAGATTTTCTGGCCTGGGGCTGTTCCACGTTCAACATGCTCAACATAGCTAAAGAAAGCCAGGCTGACTCGAGAAAGCCTTCGCTTGAACTAATGCCATCTCCCAATTAAGCCTTCAAGTCGTTCCACTAACACATTTCAGCCTCATCTAATCAAGGCTAATTCAAGCGAGGCTTGCATAGTCCAGCTATGTGCGAGTGCCCGAGGAACGTAAGAAGCCCTGATGAGTAGATGTGAGAAAAGCGGATGGTGCAGGAAAGTAGAGCGAGAGTTTCTTCTCATCAGCAGAAATGCTGCTGCAATTAACAAAGGGAGGGAGATCGTATGAAAAAAAGAAAAGAAAAAAATATATATAATAGCTGACAGACTAAATGTGCAATGCAGACTAAATTGCACAAGTTTTACAAGCCTAATACTATTGTTTCATATTACATGTTTATTTCACTTTCATCTTATTTCTCTTTGCTCTTTTCTTTCATTAGTTTTATTTAAAGCATGTTGAATTGTCTCTGTGTGAAATATGCTGCACAATTAAACTGGCCTTGCTTTGTCAACTTTATTAATAAATTGAGCATTCAAATCACTATACAGTGTGACTATATTATCAGTAGTATTAGGCTAGTATTATTAGATTTATATTTAAAACAATGGTATGGAACAACTTAGGAAAATCGACATAACCTCAATGTGTTTAAGCATTAACTATACATGGGGAGGCAGTAGCTCAGTCTGTGGGGACTTGGCTTGGAAACCAGAGGGTCACTGGTTCAAGTCCCTAAGGACCACATGTGTTCATTAAAATTGCACAATACATAGGCAAAGTTGTCTTTTTATGAGCACATTTTTATTAGTTTTCCTTTTTACTTTCATTATGGAGGAGACATTACATTACAAAAATAGGTCACTGAAATCTACCTCTGTACATTGAGGTAAGCATATGTTAGGCACACATTTATATTCACATAGTGGGATGCTATGCCCTAGGAACATTTTCAATTCATTATTTATTATAAATTATATATATATTTTTTTCTCAGAGCTCTGATTTATTTTTTTAAATCAACCATGTTCTTTTTTTATTTAATTCAATTTTTCAAGTACCTAGTTGCAATTGATGTGTGAATTGTGCCATATAACTGAGGTTTCATTGACTGATTGATTGTGGAGACAGTTAAAGTAGGGAGATGTGATTTTTATGAGTTTTTCAGTGTCTTTTTACAAGACATAAGTGGCGCGAGCGTGGAAATCCACCAGGCGGAACTTTGTTTCTGGAGTCTGTTTCTGCCCGTTGGACATTCTTTGACACACAGCTAAACTAAGCTTGACAGTTAGCCTGCCCCAGAGCAGGCTAGTTCTGCGGCATAAGTTACCATGGTTACTCAGCTGGCATTCAAATAAGCCACAATGATGGAACGGAACTCTCTCTTAAATGAGCCAGACTTATCAAAATAAGCCAGGCTGTTCCTTAATGTGTGTTAGTGTTCGTCGAACACCCCTCAGGTGAATATGTGGGTGCTGGGCGGCGATGTCGGTCGGCTGCTGATTTCATGCGGGCCTGACCCCGGAGGAGCATCTGTCGCGCAGCAGCCATGGTTGACGGAGGTCTGTGAGGAGAAACAAGACAAGACAGAGCACAAGCAGTATCCCGCCCTTTGATTTTCCCCATTTACAAGATTATGTATGGGTTATGTTGTTTCAGCCATGGATAACCTAATATGATGGGATGTTGAGCATACTCAAACACATGAAATGACATGGTTTCAGAATGACATGAATCTATGGTCATGGTAACAGGATCAGTCTTGTGTGTAACTCTGCTTAAGAGTCTTCCATCTAGTGACCTAGCAGTGATGGGCTGACTGAGAGTCTTAATGCCTAAGTTTTTCACTAGGTCTCTATCTATCAGGCTCTCATCAGCCCCAGGGACAATCAAAGCTTTTACTTGAGTTGTATTACCATTAATGAGCAGAGTTACTGAGGTCAGGGTCCTCTGAGGAGTGTTCACTGTCAGAGAACGACTTACCCAGGCCTTCCTCAAGCCTGGAGATCCTTGGCCTTTTAAATGGGCAAGAGCTCACTCGATGCCCTGGCTGCCCACAATAGAAGCAGGCCCTCTCCTTAAGACGGTGTTGATGCTCCTCCAGAGCCAGTTTGGTACAGCCCAGCTGCACAGGTTCCTCCCAGGCTGGAGGAGGCACTCGATCCTCCTCTGTGAAAGACGAAGCAGAAGAGCAATGGCAAAATTCCCTGTAGCCCCAAGGTGCCCCCTGTGGCTCGGACGATCTCCTGACGGAACGGTGACATTCTGCCTCCCTCTCCTGGAGACGGTTATCTATTCGAACCACCAGGTCCACCAGGTCCTCGAAATCGTCGGGCGTCGCATGGGGGGCCAGCTGGTCCTTTATGCCTTCATCTAGGCCGTTGATGAAGGCATCTTTGATGGCTGGGGGGCTTCCACCTGCTGTCAGTAACATAGTCTATCACTCGTCTGGACCACTGCCTCAGCCTCAACAGTGCTCGGGAAGCCTCCCGAGCCGGCGACGAGTGATCAAACATTCTGAATAAGGTCTGTGAAAACAGCTTGACATCTTGGCAGACTGCCACACCCCAGGCCCACTCTGCCGTAGCCCTGGCTACTGCCCTTCCCGTCAGGTGGGAAACCATAAAGGCGACCTGCACTTGATCAGAGTTGAAGGCATCTGGATCGTTCTTAAAATGCAGATCACATTGAACGAGGAAAGAGCGGCACACCAGAATCCCTGGAATATTTCTCTGGCAGGGCTAGGCAGACAGGGCGCGGCGTGACCCGAGGCTGGACAGGTCTGGCGTGGCTGGCTGAGGCGAGGTGAGGCAATGGCATCCAGACGAGTGACGACGAGCTGCAGCTGCGGGGTCAGAAGCTTCATTTGGGTGGCCGCTGCAGACTGAAGCTCTTTAATGTCGCTACAGATGGCACTGAGCTGCGTTTCATGCTGGTGGAGCATTTTGCCTTGAGCGGACAGGGCAGACCTGATGGTATCTTTGTCTGCCGGGTCCATTTTTGTGTCCAGATCATTCTGTTACGCCGGCACAAGGCAGGTGGACCCAAATGCAGGACAAAGACAGGCTTTGGTTTTCAAAAGGAGCTTTAATAAAGATCTTACTAAAACAGGCTTGGTATAATTGTCATGGCTTGATGGCTGGACCGAAGAGTTCTTGACACAAGATGTAGACAGGAACGTGAACACTTGAATAAGGTCAACGATCTGACAATAAGACTGGGGAAACACAGACAATATATCCACATGAGGTAATGGAACAGGTGGAGACAATCAGGGCAGGGCAGACAATCACAACTGCGGGAAACACACAAGGACAGGAAGAAAATAACCTGGAATGAGAGGAGAGTAAGGGATTTCAAAATAAAACATGATAAGCCAGAACGGAAACAGAAACATGACAGACATGAAAAGTTAACAGACATGACGAGACATCACACTAACAGTATTTAGTACTAACAGTACCCTAACACTCCTGTCATACAAGACTGTGGGGACATCAGCCCAATGAAATGGTTTTAATCATTCCATCTTTTTTTTTCGGGCCCAAAACCTTTTAAATGTTAGTAATACATTTTGGTGTCTGAATTATGTTGTTTTTCCTTAAGTTGAAGAAAAGGAGAAGAAAACAATATAACCACTGATTCCAAACTTTGGAACTGTGGCATATCTGCAGAAGGTTATTGTTATAACACCTGGCCTCACAAAAGCGGATATAAGATGTCATCATGCCAGTGAATTCATCTAGATGTGTAGCCACACCCTCAAAAATACTCCAGTCAGTACAGTCAAAACAGGCTTTTAATGGCCTGACAGACCTTTTATGTGGTGTGAGACATAATATGCTGTCCATGTTCTTGTGGTTTGTGTGATCTTAGCTCAGTTGAAATCCCCAAGAACAATGAGCAAGGAGTCTAAATGTTTGTATACTGTAGGAGTTATCTGGTCAGTGAGGTGTAATAAGAAGTTTTTACAGTAGTGATTATTACTTTGCAGACCGTCCCATCTGAGGAAGCAGAAAGTAATTGAAGGAGAAGGACATATTTTACATTTTGCAAATAATTTAATTGTTTGACGTTTAGGTGGTCTTTACTTACGCTGAATGTCGATTGTGACAGTAACATCTTTTCCATTGGGAGCAGCTTTGTTTGACGCTCGACAGGTGATCTGCTGACCTGACTCAATGTTAGAGGGAGACAGGTAGAGTGTGCTCACTGTGCTTTCCCTCTTACCATCCCGCAACAAAGTCTAAGGAATCAAGGACAAAGTGAAAAAGGTGTTTCTAAAAAAGAGCATAATTTAATCAACATGGAAAGAACAAAGAGAAAAGTTCTGTTTGACCTTGAGATCATGGAGCATTAATACATTTTACTTAAAATTTACTGAAATTGTGTGAAATACGGAGAGTGGGGACTCCATTTTTCCTTAAAATTGTAGTAAGTAACCTGCATAAAAATAACAGTAGTTATGACAGGAGTACATGAGACAGAAATTATTCAGTTTGCCAGCATTTTCAAGATTTCAAGATTTAATTTATTATCATATGCACAGCTATTACATGGAGTAATGATTTACTGGGATTATTATTATATTATTAAATCCCATTATGGATATGGGATTTAAAGTGGATAGAAATTTAAATTTAAATCTGAAGAGTCTCCCAGCCTATCTTCACAGAGCACCAACTGGCAAGGAGCTGGACAGTTTTACATAGGACCCAAACTCTCAGCACAGAGGGTTGGTCTCATGACATACCTTCGAGTACATGGCTCCACTTAGCACTTGACCGTTGCGGATCCAGATGATGGACGCAGCAGGTTTGGCATTGTCAGCATGACATGTGAGGTTGAGGTGGTCCCCGGCCCGTAAACTCACTACTGGGGTCCCCACTATCACTGGGTCATCAGGAGGAACTGTAGAGGGGACAGTCAAATGTTAAAGCCTTGTATAAAAATTATTTTGTTCAAATGAAGCTTAGGAGATTCAATTCTGAATCTCACTGAGCTGATCTCACTAAGCCCACTATTGCTGTCAAACATGAAAACTATTTCTTTCTCTGCTGCAGGATATAATATTTTCTAGGACCACAGGATTCACAAACACATTGAAAGTTGAAAGGACTTTTCTAGATCAGTTGAATGTTTTACATTTTTAATCTGCAAAGTACAAAGTGATCTAGCCATTTCCACAAAGAAAAAAAGAAAAAAAAAAACCCCAACTGTCATGTCTGGAAACATATTTACACAAAACTTACTCGCTCTCATCCTAATATTTTCATTTATATCATATCATACATTTGACTATAATTATATCCTGTGTAATTATATGTTATATGTTTTTTCCAAAGTTCTTTGAACTATATGAGTAGGTTTGAGAATAGCTAAATAATTCTTGGCAAAAATGCAACTAAATGTAATGCACAAAGGTCAGAGTGAATAAAAGACTTGTGTGTGTGCATGGCCTAATGCTCTGATTTTACAAAAAATATAATTAGCACTTAATGTGTCCTTCGACACCCATATTAAGCATATTTCAAGGTCTGCCTTTTACCACCTGCGAACAACATCGCAAAAATTAGGCACTTTTTGTCCCAAAGCGATGCTGAAAAATTAGTCCATGCATTTGTCTCTTCCAGGCTGGATTATTGTAATTCACTTTTATCAGGCTGCCCGAACAAGTCGTTAAAGACTCTACAGCTGGTCCAGAATGCCGCTGATCGGGTGCTGACTAGAACCAGGAAAAGAGACCATATTACTCCAGAACTGGCTTCTCTGCATTGGCTCCCTGTAAAATTTAGAGTGGATTTTAAAATCCTTACTCCTCACATATAAGGCTCTACATGGTCTGGCACCATCATATCTTAATGAATTGATAACTCCTTATATTATATATATATAATTGATAACTCAGGGGGCTCCCATGATGCACCGGGCACCTCTCCCTCTTCCTCTGTCTCTGCTTCCTCTTCCTTCTGCTTCCTCTACTCTTATTATGGTAGTAGTGCAAACTGGAGTCACCTTATAAACTGGTAAAAGTGGCTAAAGTGTGTTAAACTGGTTAAAGTAGTTAAAGTGGTTAAATTGGTTAAATTGGTTAAATTGGTTAAAATGTTAAAGTGGTTAAAGTGTGAATACACTGATGTCCTGTGTAAAGTGCATGTTACTGCCGGAGCCCCGGTCCTCTTTGTTCTCTCCAGTCTTGCAGGTTCCTCACTGATAAACTCATAAACTCATTAAAACCTATATCTGTCATGATCCTGCATTGTGTTTCTTCCTAGTGTTCCTTGTGTTCCTTCCAGTCACTCTTTCCTTGAGTTTATTGTTTTATCTTTTCCCTCTCCTTGTATTTGTCTGTTTCCTAGTTGTTTTGCACACTTCCTGTTTTATTTTGTATTCTTTCCTCTCCTCACATGTCTGCCACTTCCTATGCATTGTATTTCCTATTTATTTTCCTATGTATTTCCCGCTTCTTCGATTGTTCAGCTCCACACTGATTTCTTTCATCTGTTCCACGTTAGTCTCCTCACCTGTTTCCACTTCCCCATCACCCACTATATATACTGGCCCATTTCCTTGGTTTCCTTTGTCAATTCGTCTGTATTCTTCCCCACATTCTGTTCTAAGATTCTGCCCCTGCCTTCCTACCCTGATGTGTTCACCTGCCTGTCTGATAAAGACTTCCTCTACATCTGCTCAGCCTACGTCTTGTCTGCATTTTGGGTCCAACCTTGCCTGCACCATATAACAGAACAAACATAACCAACATGGACCAGGCAAAGTCTGCTCCCTGTAGTCCAAAAATCATTGTGTGCTATGTGGAAATGTACCAGGCCTGTGTCTACATTCTGTCTCCACTTCCCGCCTCAGTTCCTGAGAGATTCCACCTCCAGTGCCGGCCTCCTGTACCGTCTATTCAGCAATCTGGTTATCCATCAGGATGCCCGCCAGAGAACTCTTGCTCTGACTCTGCCCCCTGCCCTTCTGTTTCCTTGACTCTTGCCCCTGAAGACAAGAGTCTTGTATTCTCGATGAACATGAAGTGGCTACCGTTCTATCACCAATCCTGATAACAGCAGGCAACCTGAGTCCTCTGTTACTGTACTGTAGCATGTAGCAGTCTTGCAATGAGTAAATGTTATATAGTCAGTGAATAGAATCTGCAGAATGTTTCATCTGTACAATTTAAACCATCTATCTAACCAACTGCAGATGGTTGACAAATTAAAGGAAAAAACAAGTGTTTTAGTGTTGAGACCCCAGAATAGCTTCACTGCTCCATGCCAAGTTTGTAGATTTCTATTGGAGGGATGACCACCATTCCTCCACAAGATATTCTGTCATTTATATATACAAATTTAATAAAAAAATTAAAAGAAAATCTCAATGAGATCATCATCTATTTAGCAAGACCTGAGTATAGCAGAAAGAAAGAAAAAGAAACATATCCAGAACAAAATGACAAAATGACATAGCAATCACAGACATCACTAAATAGATTTGAAGATCTTTGGTTTGCTGTCCTTGGAAAAAGAGGCTAACTGAATGTCATTAACCTATAGTTGGTGGTGAAAACATTTAGTCTGTGTGTGCTTTTGTGTGTATTTTTTCACATACAATCACTTATATGACACAAAAAGGCTTTCTGAGGATTGAATTAGCTTCTAAGAGTCTTCCCAGTCAATGAGATCCCATTCTCTCTGAAGCCACACAGATTACATCCCCACACAAAACAACTGTCAGTGGTCACATGTCCACGCTGATGGGTTATTCCCATACTAATAACAAGTCAGTAAATCCCAGAGCCCATGTGCTTCATTCTGCTTCAGCTAATTAACCATCATCAGCTGTACTTTCATATCCAGTCTGATGTCACAATAGGTGAGAAGGAAAATACACTCAGCTGCTAGTTTGGTAGGTACACCTAGCTACTCATGCCATGTAGTTCAACAGCCCTGCAATAAACCCGAACATGAAAATAGGAACAAATGTTTGATAATTAGTCCGCCCCATTATATCAGTAATAACACTTCTCCATTTCATGCACTACAGTTAAACAGCTGCAAAAACTACATCCTTGAATCTTGTTGCTAAAACAGTTTAAACAAATAAAACCCTCATCATTGTGTGGTAGCATCATAAAATTAAGATTAAATTATTTGAGATCAGAAAACACTTATGTGTCCTGCTTAGGGGCTGTTGCAAACGGATTATATATATTTTGTTACTTAATTAGGAGGACTTCTTATTTTTATACTCATACTCATACTCAGTCATATTGGAGATGTCTTTGGATTATGGGAGGAAGCTGGAGTACAGAGAAAACATGCAAATGCAACATAGAAAGGCCCCAGATAAGATTAGTATCAAGCAAGTGTAAGATATTATCAGTGCAAAATTCTGTCCAGGGTGGGGTCAATATATGTTTAGGGCAGTCTAGACTATAACTGTTAAAATAATGAAATAAAACATGAAACAAAGCAAAAACATAGTCACAATTATTCATTATCTATTCAATAGAAAATATTTCACTTAATTTATTAACACATTTAGAACAATTCCAGGTAGTTCCATGTGTTGTTTTATTAAAGCAGATTACATTTCAGGCTAATGTCTGAATGACTTGTCTCCTCATCTTAAAGTAAAGGGGAAAAATCAAAAAAATGATACCCGTCTTATATATTATTAATAATCATTTTAATTTATCCTAGTTGTTAAACATCATAACTCTTCCCTGTCTTCCACTACACTCCCCATTAAGTAAACATCATGAGATAAGGAGTAAAAGTGGGTTTGGAGTTAGGGTGGTTGGATAATGAACTGATACCTTTGAAATATATTATGCTTTATATAAGGCAAAGCTGAATCAACAATGGTAAATAGTGTTCTCCTTCCTTGCCAACAGTCTGCTGCTGCTTTATTTGTGAATTGGAAAACTGCTTCAGGATCAAATGATGAGCTGAAGAAAACAGATCCAGAGGGTCTCTGGCATTATATTTTTAGTTTCTGATTTGAGCAATTATCACTTATTTATCTCTGTCTGATGCATCATAATTTCAGGTCTGCTGTTACTTTCAGCTCTTATGAATGTAATTGTTTCCTGATTCATGATGTTACACAAGCGCTATATTTTCATGTCAGAGAAGTGTGGAGTTCGGGCATACCCAGCACCGTGAGGCGGGCGGATCGTGATCTGATAGCTGCCTGGATGGCCTGGCACTCAAAGAAAGCGTCATCTCGAATCTCTGTTCTCTGGATCAACAGGTGATATTCCCCTTTACTGTGGTCTCCAACAATGTCATATCGCGGGTAGCCTGTAAAAGAATGGCAGCACAGTGTTTGAGAATCTTACATTTTTGAAGCAGTCTGTGGAAACTAGTTTCTACTTCCATATCATGATCACCATCAGGTTCATTGAATAACCATTAGAAAAAGGGGTGTGATTAGCATTTGAGTAGTCAGTGCATGTGCATATCAATAACTGTATGGCAAATCATTTTTATCTGCCAAGAAAAAAGTATTTCATGCATATTTCATCCCGGTTACATCACCTCAAAAACCTCAACAAAGCTCAACTGAATCAAAATACTGCACCCAGACTCTTCAGATAGATAGATAGATAGATAGATAGATAGATAGATAGATAGATAGATAGATAGATAGATAGATAGATAGATAGATAGATAGATAAAATATGATGAAATACTGTGGTAGAACATTGTGCAGTGGGCATCCAAAACATGTAAGAAGGTTAGATAAATACAGTCATGTGAAAAAATTAAAATAAATAGACACCCCATTAAATTAAAAAATGTTCACATAACAATCATTTTTATTTATTTCTGTCTGAAAAAAAGTGATTTAATTGTAACTAAACAACATAAATTAACATATTTTCACTCATCATTAAATAAACAAAAGATATGAAGAAAAATGTTTTATTTATTTCATTTTTGGAGGAAAAAATAGTCAACTAGTGAAAAAATTAAGACACCCTACCCCTAATAACTTTACCCCCTTTTAAAAAATGACACTTCTTGTAACATCTGAGGAAGTCTCTGACACTCCTTCATCTGAGGAAAGAATTATTTCCATGTTTGATGCAGAATTATTTCTGTGAGATGTTTGAGGGGTTTTTTATTTAGTCACCCCACAGCATTCTGGATCCGGGCTTTGACTGGGCCATTCCAGACTCTCCACTTCTTAGTTTTCAGCCAGTCCTTGGTGGATTTTTATGTTTTGGGTCATTGTCATGCTGCAGTGTCCAGTTTAATTTTTTTACAGATGGTTTCACATGTTCTTCAAGCACCCTCTGATACACAGTAGAATTCATGGTGGATTCTATGATGGTGAGCTGGCCAAGGTCCTGCTGCAGCAAAGCATGCCCATGCTTCCACCTCCACTTCCACCTCCATTCTTCAAGTTGGTAGTTTCTTTCCCTGGAGGTTCTTTCCCTATGCTGTATTTGGTTTACGCCAAACATGTCTTTTGTTCTGGTGTCCAAAAAACATGTCTTTTGTATTTTCCAGAAACTCGTCTGTATTTGTCTATGTCTTTAGACAGAAGTTCATCTGTCCAAAGAACATTATTCCAGAAACCTGTTCTCTCTGGTAAACTTCAGTCTGGCCTTGTCAATGTTCTTTTTAGAGAGCAAAGGTTTCCTCCTTGCACACCTCCCATGAAAGTCAAACTTGTGTGTGTAGTCTCTTTCTGATAGTAGAGTCATGCACTTTCACATCGACAGTAGCGAGAGCCTGCTGTAGGTCCCATGATGATATTTTAGGACTTTTGATGACTTCTTTTAGCACGGTCTGCTCTGGGGGTGAACTTGCTTGGACGGCCAGACTTGGGCATGGTGGCAGTTGTTTTGAATGTCCTCCACTTATAAATGTCCTCCAGTTTTCCAGATGGTGGAATGGCTGATGTCAAATTCTTTTGATGTCTTTTTAAATCCCTTTACCAGACTCATAAGCAGCCACAATCTTTTTCTCTGAGGGAGGGCCTCAGACAGCTGGCTCTTTGGATCTCACCATCAGATCTGATCTCTGAGAGCTCTCTTCACTTCAACAGACAGGGGCACACCAAACTAAATGTCTGAGGTTTAAATAGGGCAAGCCTCCTTCAAAATGCTGGGTAACAATGTTCTGATCATGTTCTGCACCTGATCTGATACACCTGTGTGTGATTATAGCCATTTTAAGTGGGAAAATATGTGGGGGTGTCCTAATTTTTTCCTCCATTAAAATACGCATTGTTGTTCATATCTCATATTTTTTGTTTGATGAGTAAAAATATGTTACTTTTTAAGGACATTTCAGGATACGAATTTCCTTTCCATTTCCTTCCCGTGTGTACCCCGCCCTCACGTGTCTTGTCTTTCTGTGAGTCTGGAGCTGCGTGGGGCATCTGGTTTTTCCGCTGTGCCACCACCTACACACTTCAGTCACATCCTTCAATCAAGCCAACCTTCAGCTCCTGCAGTATTTAGAATGGGTCCGTCTTCCACCACTTTTCACCAGATCGTTAGCTTACCTATGTGGAATTTTGCTCAGTCCCAGAAAAACCATGCTGCTAGACGACTTGTGTACTTTGTATGTGCTCTCAGCGCTGTCTTTCATGTGCAGATCTTAGCCATATCAAATTGCTGAATCTGATCACTCCAGTCCTGCACTGAGCCAGCCCCAACCTCTAATCGCTCCACTCTCCTGCTCTGGATGCACACCTCTGACTCTGATTCCCACTCTTACCTCTGACCCACTGCCATGGATCTTCCCCTTCTTCATCTTGTTAAAACCTGCAGCCAGCTAAACTCAGACCTGAGTGACAATACCAGCTGCACATCTGTCCAGCTAAACCTCCTCAGACTTGAGTGTTACAATACCAGCTGCACTGCTTCTATGTTTGTGTCAATGTTACCTGGCTTGAGTTACAACCTACCGCCTGCTTCTCATGTTTGTGTCTGTTCATTTTCCAACTACCGCCGCTGTCTTTACGGCTGTATATGTGTAATAAATACACATACAAAGCTCCTGAGGCAGGTTGAACTTCCTGACCTGGTAATAAATTGCAGGAAGTACATCTATTGGGGCTTCTTCCTCATTTCAAGATTTCAAGAATGTAATTGCTGGGGTGATTGGTGGTGTTGATGTTGGACATTGTTATTGTTGGATGTAATAAAGGCGACCTGAGATTTCTGACCTCCTTGAACCTAATTGCAACCTGAGATTCTCTGAAAGACCTTCTGACCTCCTATGAACCTAATTGCAACCTGAGATGGCCATTCTGAAAGGTCATTCCTGGCCTGGGATTTTGTGTTTATTCCCAACCATTGGCCATTCCCTGATCTCCTCGGGCAGGAGCAGATCAACTCAGTTTTAGACTTGCTTTATATTTATGCTACTGTTTGTTTTATTGACTTTATTTGTTTATAATCTGTATGGTCTGGGATTTTGTGTTTAGCTTTGTGTCTTTTTCTTCTCTTTTTCAGGTGGTGTGGTAGGAGGTGTGGCTCTCTTTCTTTCTGCAGGTGGTGTGGTAGGAGGTGTGGTGGCTCATCAGCTGAGCTAGGGAGAGACACACCTGGTTGCAGTCACCACCAATCGAGACTCAACTTCTCTGCGCCAGATATTTCCATTGTGATGTCTCATCAGATTTGTTAGTTTTAGTTTTATGTCTTGTGGTCTTTTATTTTGTGTTTCTGTTTCCTGTTCTGCTCAGCTTTTAAAGCATCCCCAAACTTTCCATGACACTTCCACAGATTTTCTTTATTAGTCCATGCTTCACAGTTGGTACATATGAGAAATATATATTAAAATAAAATATGAGGTTATAACTATAACCTTTTCCCCAATTGTAAGTAAACCTGTACAGTAGTACAGAGGGAATGAATTGTTCATATGAGAAATATATATTTCCCTGATTCCATTGTCCAAGATTTGCCTTCGGAAATGCTGTATTTGGTTTACTTGCCATTTCTCAAGAACAGACTAGCCAAACATGTCTTCTGTTCTGGTGTCCAAATAACCATAGTGGGAAATAGTCGGTACCAGAGATAAATAATTTCAACAGCGTATGAGAAGATCATGATAGCTAAGATTTAGACTCATCTGTCCAAAGAACATTATTCCAGAAGACCTGGTATGTTGTCTATAACAGGGATGCCTCCGACGTTTCCAGAGGGCACCCATCATCCTCCTGTTTCCCTCACCAGTCCACTGTCCAGGGGGTACCTCCCAGGACAGAGCTGGCCCTCCTCACCAGTCTGTCCATAAAAGATGGCTGTGCCACCACAGAGTCTCCGAGATGCTGCTGGCCCAGCAGACTATCCCATAAAAATGGCTGATGCCACCACAGAGTCAGTCTGAGGAGTGGCCTGCACTCCAAAAGACCCAGCCTCCTGAGCAGGAGTCTGCTGTTGTCCGACCAGTCTTTTTAGAGAGCAAAGGTTTCCTCCGGAGAGTCTTGAAATCCACCACAGCTCCTTGGTTTTCCCATGAAAGTCAAACTGTGTGTAGTCTCAGAGAACTTGGAGATCTGATCCGCAGGCACCAGTAGAGTCATGCACTGCGGAGCACCGGTTCAGACTTCTGGCCAGATGACAGTTCCCTGTTCTCAAACCGGTGCCCTGCACCCTCACAAAGGTAGTCCAAAATCCATGCAGGTGATAGGAAAGGAGCCTGATCCAGTTCCCTCCACCCCAGCTGCTGCAGCTTGTCCCCCAGAGTCTCCCTGGAGGGTGTTGAATGACTGGAGTCCAAGGCAATCCATGTAGTGAGGTGATGATCCACCCCAGCTGTAGGTCCTCCAGGTGATGATATCAAAGAACATTTAGGACTTTTGATGACTTCTTTTGCAGCATCTTGCGGTCTGCTCTGGGAGGTGAACTTGCTTGGACGGCCAGATGCAGCAGGCTGGAGGCAGGGAGGTTGGGCATGGTGGTCAGCAGGGGCAGGACAGAGCTGACAGGAGGGTCAGCTCACTGGAGCAGTGAAGCAGGCTGAGGCAGTCTGTTTTGAATGAGAGGGGGAGGGGGCACAGGAGGAGCCGTGAACGTCTTCCAGGGGGCAAGCCCTGTTCTTCAGACTTCATCAGATGAGAGCCCTGTTCTTCTTCGTCAGAGCTGGAGCAGAGTGAGATGGTTGTGTGTCAGTAGGTGTGAACTGGCGTGAGGGGAGGGGCTGAGGGTCAGAGGGGGGAGGGGCGGGGGATGCCTGATCAAATCTGTTGAAGAATAAGTTCAGGTCATTTGCCCACCCCTGGTCTCCCACAGGCTGGGACTTTGGCTCCTTGAAGCCCGAGATGGTCTTAAGTCCCTTCCAGACACCACAGATGTTATGTTGTTCTGCTGCAGCTGGTGCTCCATCTTCCTCCTGCTCCATCTTCCTCCTAGCAGCTCCATCTTCCTCTCTTCCCCTTCCTGATCATCCTCCTCATCCTCCTCTGCACAGACTTTATTTCCAGACACAGCTCCTCTTTATTTCAGACACAAAAGCTCTCCTCTTCTCCTTTATTTCAGACACAAAAGCCTTAATGGAGAAGCTCCGGGGACAGGGCTTGCTGTTGGAGAAGTGTCCACAGTCAGGGCTGGTGGGTACGGTGGAGTTCTCCACACAAAGTTTATGTAGTCCTCCCCGTGGGCAGTCACTGGGTGAGACTGTGTCCTCCCCATGTCACTAAAAACAGTCCCATAGTGTTGTGTTGAAACATAGTGTTGTGTTGAAAGTCTTTCAGTCTTTCAAGGCCTCCTCGGCTTCTTCAGACCATTTCTTCACAGTGCGGGTGACAGCAGGCTGCCTGTGCACAAGAGTCAGGAGGTGCAGGAGGTACACAGGCAGGAGGTTGTGGTCGGCTCGGCCCAGGGGAGGAAGAGGGAGTGAGGATATGCCTCCTTGGTGTTGGCATAAAACAGGTCCAGTGTTTTATTGTCTCTGGTGTGGCATGTGACATACTGGATGAATTTGGGCAGATTTGAGGAGGATGGAGCATGTTTTGAAGTGGTCTCCAGAGATGAGGATGTGATCAGGGTGCTGTGAGCCTGAGGCATGGAGCAGGCGTGGTTGAAGTCTCCAGAGATGAGGAGGAGGGCATCAGGGTGCTGTGGTCTGCAGCCTGCTCTGCTAGCAGCAGAGGGGGGGATGTACATACTGCACATAAGGCAGAGGGGATGTACAGAGGGACCATGAGTGACCACTCAACTCGGCAGGTGAGTAAGGCCTCATGCTGATGGCCAACAGCAGCCTCATGCTGCTGCTCTTCTTCAGACAGCTGAGTGCTGTGCCCAGGTGCCCAGGGTTACACCATCTATCATTAACAAACACTGCCAGAGCCTCCTCCTCCTCCTTTCCTCTTACCGCTCTCCCTGCTTCTGTAGCCCGTAGCCCAGTTCAGAGAAACCGTGTCCAGTTCAGCAGCCTTGTCCAGTTAGAACAGTCTCAGCAGAACAGCCACGTCTCAGTGAACAGCAGGAGGCTGCACTGAACTCCCGCTGTCCATCTTATGCCGGGTCAGGCTAACTCGTCCATCTTATTGGGGAGAGATCATGATGATTACATTCCCCATTGGCCATGATGATGGAGGGGAGGACGGGCCGGTCTCCTCCTGGCGCGGCGCCGACCCCCGGCGTCCCCGTCTCCTCCTCTTCAGCTGCACAAGGCCGGGAGGAGCACATCGGCTGCTCCGTCTCCTCCTCTTCAGGGCTAACAGCTGATCCCTGCTGTAAACAATGGAGCCTGTGGAAGGCTCCAGCGTGAGGTCTCCGGACGGGGTAACAAAAAGGGTGCAAAAAACCAGTAGAGCCACCAGTACAAACTCTACCAGTCTAGTGTGCATGGTGAAAAGAAAAATTTAAAACACACAAGAACAAAAAGTAAGAAGAATAGAAGTATAAAAAGTATAAAAAGTAAAGAAAGCTCAACGGTGAGCAGGAGCTGCTGATGTTACAGGCTGCCACTCGCGCGGCGCCAGAGAACGGAAAAAAAAAAATCGGGTTGTCTAATCGGTTTGTAAGACTCTTTTATTAAAACCTTTAAAAAAACACTTCTGCTGAGTCTGTCCTGCATTTGGGTCTGCATAACAGTACGATCTGTCCAGACATGGACCCAGCGGACAGAGACATGGTCAGTCATGCTCTGACTTCTCAGGAGCAAAAAGATCCAAGCTCACGAGACCCAGCTCAACACCATAGCCACGGGAGTACAGCAACTCACGGAATGCCAGGACCATTTCCAGCAGGAGGTGGTGACACAGGTGAATCAACTCAACGCACAGCTGCAGCAAATTTCCACTCGCTTGGAACAACTGGCTTCACCTCCGCCAACCATGCCGGCGTCCCCACCGCCAGCCTCAACCATGCCACCAGTAACCAGCCTGCCTCGACCCGTTCGCTTAGCCCCGTCTGAGAGTCCAGTGAGTGCCGCTCATTTCTAGTTCAATGCGATTTGCATTTCAAGAATGATCCTGGCTGCTTTCTCATCAGAACAGGCCCAGGTGGCTTTCATTATCTTCCACCTGTCGGGAAGAGCGGCGGCGTGGGCGACAGCGGAATGGGCTCGGGGAGCGGCAGTATGTCAAAGCAACCAACAATTTGTACAAACACTCACCCGCCTGTTTGATCACTCTTCTCCAGCTCGCGAAGCTTCGAGGGCTTTGCTCGGGTTGCGGCAGAAATCCAGAAGAGTGATAGACTATGCCATTGAGTTCCGCACGCTGGCTGCCGACAGTGGCTAGAATTCCTCCGGCCATCAAAGATGCCTTCATCAATGGGCTCAACGACGACATCAAGGACCAGCTCACCCCACAAAAGACCAGCTGAGTTCGAAGATTTGGTAGACCTGGCGATAAGAATCGATAACCGGCTTCAGGAGAGGGAGTCGGAGAGGGAGTCGGAACATCGCCGAGCCGCCAAGAGGTCCTCTGAAACCCAGGGGGGAACCATGACCTTGACCTTTTGCCTGGAGCTCCTATTCCCAAAGGAAGACTGTAGCCATCTCTGGTCCTGAGAGGAAGGCCATGGATGACTACTGAAGCTTTGCTGTGGTCCGGTATCATTCATCCATCCTCATCGCCGGCTGGAGCAGGCTTCTTTTTTGTGAGGAAAAAGGATGGCTCGCTCTGACCGTGTATAAACTATAGCGCTCTGAATGACATCACCATAAAAAAACGGTACCCGCTTCCACTCATTTCCTCCGCCTTCGAGCTGCTCCAACAGGCCCAAATCTTCACCAAGTTGGACCTGCGGAACACATACCATCTGGACAGGATCAGGGAGGGAGATGAATGGAAGACAGGGTTTAACACTCTAACGGGTCACTGAGTACCTCGTCATGCCCTTCGGACTGACCAATGCCCCAGCTGTCTTCCAGGGCTTCATTAATGAGATCCTACGTGAGTACCTAAATGACTTTGTCTTTGTATATTTGGATGACATTCTTATCTTCTCCCCTGATCCTGCCACCCACCAGCATCACATCCGTCAGGTCCTGAGTCGCCTGTTGGAGAACAAGCTGTTCATGAAGGTGGAGAAATGTGAATTCCACGCCTCCTTCAGTCTCATTCCTGGGCTTCGTTGTGTCCCCGAACCACGTCAAGGTGGACCCCGAGAAGGTTAGTGATGTCTCTAATTTCCCCGCCTCTCACATCACGGAAGAAGGTGCAGCAATTTTTGGGTTTTGCCAACTTTTATTGAAAGTTCATCTGCAACTTCAGTGCCGTGGCGGCACCTCTTCATGCACTAACTTCTCCTAAAGTCACATTTCAGTGGGGTCCAGACGCTGAGGGGGCTTTCCAAAGACTGAAAAGACTGTTCACCACAGTCCTGACAATGCCGGACCCCAAGCTTCAGTTTATTGTGGAGGTGGATGCCTCCAATGAGGGTGTGGGGGCCGTTTTGTCTCAGCGATCCCCCAAAGAAAGATAACAGAATTCATCCATGTGCCTTTCTCTCTCGCAAGTTATCTCCAGCAGAGAGGAACTACAACATTGGGGAATCGGGAGCTGTTGGCCATTAAAGTGGCCTTGGAGGAATGGAGACATTGGCTGGAGGGGGCTGAACAACCTTTCCTAGTGTGGACAAACACAAGAATCTGGAATACCTCAAGTCGGCCAAGAGACTAAATTCACAGCAAGTCGGTTTCGGTTCACCCTCTCCTACAGGCCGGGCTCTCATAATGCCAAACCTGACGCTCTGTCCCGCCTGTATGAACCGGAACCAGCTGCCAAGGAACCGGAGCCTATCCTACCACCTGACCGTGTGGTAGGAGCAGTTTCTTGGCAAATAGAAAGCCAGTGGAGTCTGTCCCAGAAAAAGTCCACTAAAGTAGCCTGAACCCGTGAGAGCAGATTAGAGGGGGGTTCCACAACCGCTAGCCTGTGCCATAAAGAGGAGGACGCCAGATTAGTGCGAACAGAACAAGGGTCCTACCTCTAAATGAAATGCAGGGCAACAGCCACCTCAACCTCTTCAGTCTGCCCTCAGTGGACTCTAAAACCCCCTCCCAGTTTTTCTTTAAACACCTTCATCATCACCTAAAAACACCCTGAGGTGTTTTCACTCCTGACCCCCCCCCCCGTCTTCCAACTCAGCCCTCCAGGTAAAACCAGCCCATTCAGAGAGTCTTTCTTTCTTGGTTACAAACGCTTCTCTTTTGTTCCAGTTGACCTTGGATGAAGACAATTTATTGAACCAGCTCTACATTTTCCTCCAAAACCTTTATGTTCGTCTGCGTATTTAAACCACCACCATGACATCATCAGCATAGGCTGACAGTTTCACAGCTGCAGGACACCATAACAGTTCCTTTCTTAGCTTACGCAGCAGGGGCTCAATGGCTAGAGAATACAGCATGCCTGACAAAGAGCATCCCTACCGCACTCCTCTGTGAACAGTAAAAGGTGCAGCCAGACCACCATTAATTTTCAGTATGCTCGCAACGTCACGGTACAAAAACCTGGATCCTAGCAATGAAACTTGGGCTGAACCCAAACGCAGCAAGTGTCTTCCACAGGTACTGGTGTTTAACCCGGTCGAAAGCCTTTTCCTGATCTATTAAAATAAGACCAGTCCCTATGTCCAAAGAGCCAGAAAAGTCCAAAACATGCAGAATTAAGTTGACCTGCCGGGCACACAGTAGGTCTGGTCAACATGAACCTACTTCAGCCATCACTTCCCTGAGTCTCAAAGCCAGAGCCTTCGACAGGACCTTGTTAGTCCCCGCAGAGCAAAGAGACCGGTCTCCAGTTCTTCAGGTCCTGGAGGTCTCCTTTCTTTGGGAGCAGAGTGATCACAGCCCTCCTACAGCTCTGAGGTAAAAGTCCACTCCTGAAACTCTCCTGGAACACCTGTAGCATGTCTTCACCCACCACTGGCCAGAAAGCCTTATAAAAGTCAACCGGGATCCCATCGATGCCTAGAGCCTTGCCATTAGCCAGGCTCATGAGGGCCACATGAAGCTCATCCAGAGTTCGGTCAGCTGACAGCAGAGAATCAGATGAATCCCCAACTTGAGGTAAGTCAGACAGAAAGGATGTATTCAGCTCTGGATCCTCCACTAACTCTGTTTTAAAAAGGTCTCTATAAAAACCTGTGGCATACCTTCGGATCTCAGTGGCTTCAGTGAAGTGAAGACCCATTGTCCGAGCGCAGGCAGTGGATAACCTTCCTCTGGCCGTTCCTGCTCTCCAGGCTGAAAAAGAACTTAGAAGGGGAGTCCAACGTGGAGGCATTCATAAAACGTGACCAAACAAAAGCTCCTTGTGCTGTGATGCCCAACAGGTTGGCTATAGGAGCCTTTTTACTTTTAAGGGCTTCAACATGCCCTTGATCTCCTGTACAGCTCAGTAAGTGCTGAACCTCAATCTCCCTCCCCCTATCAGCTGATTTCTTTCTTTTACTAGCATTTATGCTGAGACATCGTTCACCAAACACATTCTCCATTGACACATCATCCTCCATGTTATCATTTTTATTGCTCACTGTGTTTTCTGTTTCACCCCCATCTATTGTCTTTTCCATTAAACTGTTACCATGTTTGTTCACAACCATAGCCGAGCCCGAGGAGCCGATGTCCCCCTTGCCGGCTGCGCCGAGGAACCGACGTCCCCCATCGGCCGCCCCGAGGCGCCGGCGTCCTGCGCCAGCCACCCCGAGGCGCCAGCGTTCTCTGCCGGCCGCCGCATGTCCAAGGCGCCGGCGTTTTCCCTCCTGGCCTCCTGGTTCTCCCTCCTGAGGATCATATAAACTTGTCTTCTGTGACAGACCACATGTTTAAGTTTGGGGGATTACATCCCAACAGCACCATTTTTATGGGGGACACTATTGGCCCTTTTCCACTAGCACCTACTCCGGCTTGGTTCGAAACGTTGACTCGACTCAGTTTCGGTGCCGTTTTCCATTACAATAGAGTACCACCTCAGCATGGGTGGGGTCGTCAAAGCAATGTGGCCAAAACTCCAGCAACGTCATTTGTTATGCGACACAAACACGAAACGACTATGGAGGCCACCAGACAAAGAAATGTCTGCACACTCGTCAAGCTTTGCTCCGCAGGGTTGATTTCTGTGCAGTGATCTCTGATCGTGTTCGTTGTTGTTATTGCATTTTAAAAATGGCGGCGTTGACTCTTATGAATGAGTCACTCTCCCGACTCACCTAGTGACGTCACCAATCAGTGGCCTGCTGTCTGCCGACGTCACATTTTCGGCTCGACTCAGCTCGCTTGGAACCCCGGTCGAGTAGGTACTAGAAAAGTACCTGGTACCAGGTACTAACACGTAATGGAAAGCGATGTAAAAACCGAGTTGAGTCGAGTCGAGTAGGTACTAGTGGAAAAGTGTCCGTACCTGGACAGAGCTTTGCACAGATCATCATTCTTAATGAATGGCGGGGCGTTTGAAATGGTGATCTTTTTTTGACGGGTTCACGAGCAGATACACCGGAGTGAAGCGTGTCCCTGAGGACGATGCCAGCCTCGACCATCCGCTCCACTTTCACCAGTTCATCCAGAAAAATCACCACAGCACTGCTCATACGAGATGCCGACTTGACGCTCTCATATCCCACCACCTCTCCTACAGCATATCCGACCTCCTCCACTGAACACCGCAATTCGGCAAGTGAGCTTCTCCAGCTCCTCCTGACTGCTGACAACGGGCATAATGCCCGACTGACCCCCCCCCACCACCACCTGGTGATTTGATTGAAAAATCAATTAAATCACCAAATAAATCACATACAAAAAAAACACAAATAAAGAAAAAAAGATAGAGATCACAATCACTCACTCACCATGCTCACACATGCATACGCATGCAGAGAGAGAGAGAAGAGAGAGAGAGACTTTCCATTTGGAGTCCAGAATGAGGTACTGTTACACAATACACAATGACAGGCACAGACATACCCAAACAAATGTAAGTGAATACATACATAAACATGCAGGTGGGCACACACACACACACACACAGACACACACACACACACACACACACACACACACACAGTTCTTGTCCTCTCTGTCTACCTCTGCCAAACTCAGTTGATAGTGATGTTTGGTTAGGTATCAACGGGTCCCTGGGGGCCCAGTCATTATGGCTTTCAGTGACACCAGGGACCACTGTTTTACCACTGTTGCACCTGTCCAAGTTTGTGGCTGCTGCCTGTACAGGAGGAGTGACTGAAGCTCTCTGTTCTGATTGGTTGTTTTGATTTAGGTGTGGTGGATTCTTGTCCAATGACCTTAGAGGCAGCAGGTGGAGCCAGAGGAGTGTGATTGATGATGATGTTCTCTGTACATGTGGCATCTATTGCATGTCTGTCCGTCCCAGGGAGAGGGATCCCTCATCTGTGGCTCTTCCTCAGGTTTCTTCTTTTTCCCATAAAGGGTTTTTTGAAGTTTTTCCTGGCCTCGGTTCGATGGTCTAAGGACAGAGAGTGTCACAACTGTACAGATTGTAAAGCCATCCCCATTTATAGAAACCATACTTAAGCCTTAATTAATATTAAAATTCTGTTATCTAACAAATTGAAAATGAAAGCAGCAAGTGACATTTCATTGTCAAAGACTTACAGTGGGGCAAAAAAGTATTTAGTCAGCCACCAATTGTGCAAGTTCTCCCACTTAAAAAGATGAGAGAGGCCTGTAATTTTCATCATAGGTACACTTCAACTATGAGAGACAGAATGGGGGGAAAGAATCCAGGAAATCACATTGTAGGATTTTTAATGAATTAATTGGTAAATTCCTCGTGTAAAATAAGTATTTGGTCACCTACAAAAGCAAGATTTCTGATGTAATTATGTAAGATGTAATTATTAATAAATCTTATTACATAATATTATAATTATATATTGTAATTATTATATATTTTCTCCCCTCCTTGAACCGCCACCTTACTGTGGTGGAGGGGTTTGTGTGCCCGAATGATCCTAGGAGCTATGTTGTCAGGGGCATTATGCCCCTGGTAGGGTCTCCCATGGCAAACAGGTCCTAGGTGACGGGCCAGACTAAGAGCGGTTCACAAGCCCATCATGAACACAGAAGAACATCAAGGACCGTTACGTCGCCCGGATTGGCGTTACCGGGGCCCCACCCTGGAGCCAGGCCTGGGGTTGGGGCTCGCAGGCGAGCGCCTGGTGGCCGGGTCTTTGCCCACGGGACCCGGCCGGGCTCAGCCCGAAATGGCGACGTGGGCCCGCCTTCCAGTAGGCTCACCACCCACAGGAAGGTCCATGAGGGCCGGTGCAATGTGGTTTGGGTAGCAGTCGTGGTGGGGGCCTCGACGACCCAATCCCTGGACCAAAACTCTCTGGCAATAGGGACATGGAATGTCACCTCGCTGGGGGGGAAGGAGCATGAGCTTGTGCGGGAGGTTGAGAGATACCGGCTAGAGATAGTCGGGCTCACCTCCACGCATACAGCTTGGGCTCTGGAACCCAGCTCCTTGAGAGTGGCTGGACCCTCCACTACTCTGGAGTAGCCCAGGGTGAGCGGCGGCGAGCTGGTGTGGGCTTGCTTATAGCTCCTTACCAGCTCAGCCGCCATGTGTTGGAGAGTTCACCCCTGGTGAACAGGAGGGTCGCTTCCCTGCTCCTTCCAGGTTGGGATAGGTCTCTTTCTGTTGTTTGTGCCTACGGGCCGAACAGCAGTACAGAGTACCCATGGCCTTCTTGGAGTCCCTGGGAGGGGTACTTGGTAGTGCTCCGACTGGGGACACCATTGTTCTACTGGGGGACTTCAACGCTCACGTGGGCAACAACAGTGATACCTGGAGGGGCGTGATCGGGAGGAACGGCCTCCCCGATCTTGAACCTGAGCGGTGTTCTGTTATTGGACTTCTGTGCTAGTCACAGTTTGTCCATAATGAACACCATGTTCAAGCATAAGGGTGTCCATCAGTGCACGTGGCACCAGGACACCCTAGGCCGGAGGTCGATGATCGACTTTGTTGTCGTTTCATCTGATCTCCGGCCGTATGTCTGTCTTGGACATTCGGGTAAAGAGAGGGGCTGAGCTGTCAACCGATCACCACCTGGTGGTGAGTTGGATCCGCTGGCAGAGGAGGAAGTTGGACAGGCCTGGCAGACCCAAATGTATTGTGAGGGTCTGTTGGGAACGTCTGGCCGAGCCCTCTGTCAGGGAGGTCTTCAACTCCCACCTCCGGAAGAGCTTCTCACAGATTCCGAGGGAGGCTGGGGACATTGAGTCCGAGTGGACCATGTTCTCTGCCTCCATTGTCGACGCTGGTGACAGTTCGAAGTTGTGGACGCAAGGTCTCTGGTGCCTGTCGTGGTGCAGCAACCCCCTGAACCCGGTGGTGGACACCGGAAGTAAGGGATGCCGTCAGGCTGAAGAAGGAGTCCTATCGGACCATGTTGGCCTGTGGGACTCCTGGACGCAGTTGACGGGTACCGGCAGGCCAAACAAGCCGCAGCCCAGGACGGTCCTGGAGGCAAAAACTCGGGTCTGGGAGGAGTTCGGTGAGGCCATGGAGGAGGACTATCGGTCGGCCTCGAAGAGATTCTGGCAAACCGTCCGGCACCTCAGAAGGGGGAAGCAGTACTTTGCCAACACTATTTACAGTACAGGTGGGGAGCTGTTGACCTCAACTGGGGACATTGTCGGACGGTGGAAGAAATACTTTGAGGATCTCCTCAATCCCACCGACTTGCCTTCCAATGAGGAAAGCGGAGGCTGGGGTCTCTGAGGTGGACTCGTTCCATCACCCAAGCCGAAGTCACTGAGGTAGTTCGTAAGCTCCTCGCAGTGGCAAGGCGCCGGGGGTGGATGAGATCTGCCCTGAGTACCTCAAGTCTCTTGGATGTTGTGGGGCTGTCTTGGCTGACACGCCTCTGCAACATTGCATGGAGGTTGGGGACAGTGCCTCTGGAGTGGCAAACTGGGGTGGTGGTCCCTCTTTTTAAAAAGGGGGACCGGAGAGTGTGTTCCAACTACAGGGGATCACACTTCTCAGCCTCCCCGGGAAGGTCTACGCCAGGGTACTGGAGAGGAGAATTCGGCCGATAGTCGACCCTCGGATTCAGGAGGAACAATGCGGTTTTCGTCCTGGTCGTGGAACACTGGACCAGCTCTATACCCTCCACAGGGGTGCTTGAGGGTTTATGGGAGTTTGCCCAACCAGTCCACATGTGCTTTGTGGATCTGGAGAAGGCATTCGACCGTGTCCCTCGTGGTATTCTGTGGGGGTGCTCCGCTGAGTATGGGGTCCGGGGGCCTTTGCTAAAGGGCTGTTCAGTCTCTGTACGACCGGAGCAGGAGCTTGGTTCGCATTGCCGGCAGTAAGTCAGACCTGTTCCCAGTGCATGTTGGACTCCGGCAGGGTTGCCCTTTGTCACCGGTCCTGTTCATAATCTTTATGGACAGGATTTCTAGGCGTAGCCAGGGGCCGGAGGGAGTCCAGGTTTGGGAACCACAGGATTTCATCTCTGCTTTTTGCGGATGATGTTGTCCTGATGGCTTCATCAGGCCAGGACCTTCAGCATGTACTGGAGCGGTTTGCAGCCGAGTGTGAAGCGGCTGGGATGAGAATCAGCACCTCCAAATCTGAGGCCATGGTTCTCGACTGGAAAAGGGTGGCATGCCCTCTCCAGGTGGGTGGAGAGGTCCTGCCTCAAGTGGAGGAGTTCAAGTATCTCGGGGTCTTGTTCACGAGTGAGGGAAAGATGGAGCGTGAGATTGACAGGCGGATTGGTGCAGCGTCCGCAGTTATGCGGTCGGTGTACCGGACCGTCGTGGTGAAGAAGGAGCTGAGTCGAAAGGCGAAGCTCTCGATTTACCGGTCAATCTACGTTCCCACCCTCACCTATGGTCATGAACTTTGGGTAATGACCGAAAGGACAAGATTGCGGATACAAGCGGCCGAAATGAGTTTCCTCCTGCAGGGTGGCTGGGCGCTCCCTTAGAGATAGGGTGAGAAGCTCAGTCACTCGGGAGGAGCTCGGAATAGAGCCGCTGCTCCTCCGCATCGAGAGGAGTCAGCTGAGGTGGCTTGGGCATCTGTTTTGGATGCCCCCTGGACGCCTCCCTAGGGAGGTGTTCCAGGCATGTCCCACCGGGAGGAGGCCCTGGGGAAGACCCAGGACACGCTGGAGAGACTATGCCTCTCGGCTGGCCTGGGAACGCCTCGGAGTCCCCCGGAAGAGCTGGAGGAAGTGTCTGGGGTGAGGGAAGTCTGGGCATCTCTGCTCAGACTGCTGCCTCCGCGACCCGGTCCCGGATCAAGCAGTTGAAGATGGATGGATGGATGGATATATTTTCTGTAGTAACATTAGTATTTCCAATATGCATTTGAACACTTTTTTTGTACCAAATATATATATATATATACATATATATATATATATAAAAGACAACAAAAAAGAAATAAAAAACAGTATATGGATTTTGTACAGGTCTTCTTTATTGACTAAAGCGGACACACTGTGTACTTAATATTTTTAAGCTTATTAACGTAGTATTGCAGTGTTTTAGGCCAGAGCTAGTTGTTCTCCTGTCACTAGACAATTTAAGAATTAGAGGACTTGCATTGGGAACCAAAGCACGCAGAGAAATATTCTATCCTCCTCCAGATCAAACTGTGCAATGGATGTGACCCATGAGATGGTCTGTTCACAGCTCATAGGTTTACTCACAGCAGGTTCACCTGAACAGACTTTATGGCCTGAGACCAGTCTCTGAACTTCTCGTAGAATATATTCAATAAGGGCACACAGTCTGCTATCCATAAGAGACATTTGGCAGCAGATTACAGCCGTTTAAAAGCATTTGGTCCCATTGCAGTACTGGTCTGGTGATCTCATTATATTATCACTATACCCTGTTGAGCTGTTATTAATATTAAAGTACTTTCATTTAAAATGTAACTTCCTCTAACAGCCCGTCATATTTTCAATTTGCCCCAGGCCTTTTAAAGTGTGCTGTCAACCTAATCTTACATTCGTCCCGGTCCAGAACGGTCCAGAATCTGCTTTCATATGCCCCACTTTAGAATTATGAGATTTTCTCCCCCTCTTTGAGTACCTGAGGAGCAGCTCACCGTGTTCAGTGTGCACTTAACACATGGATACAACCAGGTGCCACAGGAAAGATCACCACTGGTTAATTTCATGGGCCTCTCTTGATAAAGGAAAACTCTTTCATTAGCTCTTTCTTTAGGGTCACGCCTCCTTTAGGTCCTAGAGCTCTAGGACAGCAGGGGCGTGGCCATGTGTATGGACTGGGATTATTGTTGAAGAAATGTGCATTATAGTAAGTTGGGCATGTCTATGTCCTTGTGGGTTATATTATGGGAACATGCTAGAAATCTGTTTATCAGTTGAAAAATTAGATTGGCTTTGGTTATTGGTTATTTATTTACAGATAACATTTTCAGCTTATATGTCATCAACCAGCTAACTGGGTGGAGATACACTGGTGCCCCATATCTGAACAAACTTTGCAAAAATGCTGTCTTTGATGACTGTATGATAGATAAAACCTGATAAAGTATAGAAAATGTGATGTAGGGCCCACTAGGGTACCTTTCCAGTGGAGAAAAAAACTTAAATTTATAACTTAAAGTTAGCATAAGGCATACCTATCATTTCCACATAATGAATTATACACTGGAGAGTTTAGGTTCACTAGAAACAGATAGATGAATGAACATTTAATTTTGGTCATTTTGAGGCTTTAACGTTGATTTATTCATTGATTTTTGTATCAGCTTTTAGATCCAACAACTCAATAAATGAGGTATTACCTGAGAGATCCCTGTTGACACCCAGGGCCATGCCATCACGCAGCCAAAGCACCATTCCATGGTAGCCAGGAATGGAGCATGGCAGGGTGACCGGCTGTCCTGCCACCACCACCAAGTCAGTTGGTTGTTGGGTGAACACAGCAGAGCTCCCTAGAAAGGCCAAATGAGTAAACAAATTAGTCCATATAAAGCTGCATAGAAAATAGTGGTATATCAAGCAGTATTTGTGTTTGCACTCCTCCTTTGTGTTGCAACTGCTGCAAAACCATTTCCTTTGAAATGAATAAAATAATATCTTACATGTCCTGTAACATATCTGAATGGGTACTTACAATTCACCAATACAGACACAGGATTTTAGCTTTGCAGTCATGTCACAAAAAACAGGTACAGTTTGAAATATCATTTTGATGTGGGTCTAGATATGAAATCACTGTAGCTTGAGACAGGTCTCAGTTAACTTTAGTTATGAGATGTTTTGTTTTGTGGTTGTAGTATGGTTAGCAATTCTGACTCACAGGGTGACAGACCAATACTAACACCATTATCCTGGGTCCACTATTTACGAAACAAACTCTGCGAATCTTTACCTGTTTTTTGATTGTGAGGGATTTTTTATTTCTGTATTTTCAGAAAGCAAAATATTGTTCTCAGATTTTTTTTCATAGTATAAGCATTGAACCCCTCCCTTGAACCGCCACCTTCCTGTGGTGGAGGGGTTTGTGCTGCCCGAATGGTCCTAGGAGCCTATGTTGTCGGGGGCCATTACACGCCCCTGGTAGGGTCTCCCATGGCAAACCCGGTCCTAGGTGACGGGCCAAACTAAGAGCGGTTCACAAGCCCATCATGAATAGAAGACCAACAAGGATCGTTCACGATTGCCGCCCGGATTGGCGTTGCACTGGGGCCCCACCCTGGAGCCAGGCCGGGGTTGGGGCTCATGCAGGCGAGCGCCTGGTGGCTGGGTCTTTGCCCACGGGACCCGGCCGGGCTCAGCCCGAAATAGCAACGTGGGCCCGCCTTCCAGTAGGCTCACCACCCGCAGGAAGGTCCATGAGGAGCCGGTGCAATGTGGTTTGGGTAGCAGTCGTGGCGGGGGGCCTCAGTGACCCAATCCCTGGACCAAAACTCTGGCCATAGGGACATGGAATGTCACCTCGCTGGGGGGGAAGGAGCCTGAGCTCATTCCGGCTAGAGATAGTCAGGCTCACCTCCACGCATAGCTTGGGCTCTGGAACCCAGCTCCTTGAGAGGGGTTGGACCCTCCACTACTCTGGAGTTGCCCAGGGTGAGCGGCTGGCGAGCTGGTGTGGGCTTGCTTATAGTTCCCCAGCTCTGCCGCCATGTGTTGGAGTTCACCCCGGTGAACGAGAGGGTCGCTTCCCTGCAAGCATTCGGGTTGGGGATGGGTCTCTTGCTGTTGTTTGTGCCTACGGGCCGAACAGCAGTACAGAGTACCCAGGCCTTCTTGGAGTACCTGGGAGGGGTACTTGATGGTGCTCCGACTGGGGACTCCATTGTTCTACTGGGGGACTTCAATGCTCACATGGGCAACAACAGTGATACCTGGAGGGGCGTGATCGGGAGGAACGGCCTCCCCGATCTGAACCCCTTGAGCGGTGTTCTGTTATTGGACTTCTGTACTAGTCACAGTTTGTCCATAACGAACACCATGTTCGAGCATAAGGGTGTCCATCAGTGCACGTGGCACCAGGACACCCTAGGCCAGGAAGGCGATGATCGACTTTGTTGTCATTTCGTTTCATCTGATCTCCGGCCGTATGTCTTGGACACTCGGGTAAAGAGAGGGGCTGAGCTGTCAACTGGCCGATCACCACCTGGTGGTGAGTTGGATCCACTGGCAGAGGAGGAAGTTGGACAGACCTGGCAGACCCAAACGTATTGTGAGGGTCTGTTGGGAACATCTGGCCGAGCCCTCTGTCAGGGAGGTCTTCAACTCCCACCTCCTGGAAGAGCTTCTCACAGATTCCAAGGGAGGCTGGGGACATTGAGTCCGAGTGGACCATGTTCTCTGCCTCCATTGTCGACTGTGACGGCAGTTCGAAGTTGTGGACGCAAGGTCTCTGGTGCCTGTTGTGGTGGCAACCCTCTCCCCGAACCCGGTGGTGGACACCGGAAGTAAGGGATGCCGTCAGGCTGAAGAAGGAGTCCTATCGGACCATGTTGGCCTGTGGGACTCCTGACACAGTTGACAGGTACCAGGCAGGCCAAGCAAGCCGCAGCCCAGACGGTCCTGGAGGCAAAAACTCGGGTCTTGGAGGAGTTCGGTGAGGCCATGGAATTGGACTATCGGTCGGCCTCGAAGAGATTCTGGCAAACCGTCCGGCTGCCTCAGAAGGGGGAAGCAGTACTCTGCCAACACTGTTTACAGTGCAGGTGGGGAGCTGTTGACCTCAACTGGGGACATTGTCGGACGGTGGAAGAAATACTTCAAGGATCTCCTCAATCCCACCGACTTGCCTTCCAATGAGGAAGCAGAGGCTGGGGTCTCTGAGGTGGACTCGTTCATCACCCAAGCTGAAGTCACTGAGGTAGTTCACAAGCTCCTGCGCAGTGGCAAGGCGCCTGGGGGTGGATGAGATCTGCCCTGAGTACCTCAAGTCTCTTGGATGTTGTGGGGCTGTCTTGGCTGACACGCCTCTGCAACATTGCATGGAGGTTGGAGACAGTGCCTCTGGAGTGGCAAACTGGACTGGTGGTCCCTCTTTTTGAAAAAGGGGGACCGGAGAGTGTGTTCCAACTACAGGGGGATCACACTTCTCAGCCTCCCCGGAGAAGGTCTACATGCCAGGGTACTGGAGAGGAGAATTCGGCCGATAGTCGACCCTCGGATTCAGGAGGAACAATGTGGTTTTCGTCCCAGTCGTGGAACACTGGACCAGCTCTATACCCTCCACAGGGTGCTTGAGGGTTTATGGGAGTTTGCCCAACCAGTCCACATGTGCTTTGTGGATCTGGAGAAGGCATTCGACCGTGTCCCTCGTGGTATTCTGTGGGGAGTGCTCCGCGAGTATGGGGTCCGGGGGCCTTTGCTAAGGGTTGTTCGGTCTCTGTACGGACCGGAGCAGGAGCTTGGTTCGCATTGCCGGTTGTCACCGGTCCTGTTCATAATCTTTATGGACAGGATTTCTAGGCGTAGCCAGGGGCCGGAGGGAGTCCAGTTTGGGAACCACAGGATTTCATCTCTGCTTTTTGCAGATGATGTTGTCCTGTTGGCTTCATCAAGCCAGGACCTTCAGCATGTACTGGAGCAGTTTGCAGCCGTGTGAAGCGGCTGTGAAGCGGCTGGGATGAGAATCAGCACCTCCAAATCTGAGGCCATGGTTCTCGACAGGAAAAGGGTGGCGTGCCCTCTCCGGGTGGGTGGAGAGGTCCTGCCTCAAGTGGAGGAGTTCAAGTATCTCGGGGTCTTGTTCACGAGTGAGGGAAAGATGGAGCGTGAGATTGACAGGCGGATTGGGTGCAGCGTCCGCAGTTATGCGGTCGGTCATGTACCGGACCGTCGTGGTGAAGAAGGAGCTGAGTCGAAAGGCGAAGCTCTCGATTTACCTGGTCAATCTACGCTCCCACCTCACCTCCTATGGTCATGAACTTTGGGTAATGACCTAAAGGACAAGATCGCGGATACAAGCGGCTGAAATGAGTTTCCTCCATGCAGGGTGGCTGGGCGCTCCCTTAGAGATAGGGGTGAGAAGCTCGGTCACTCGGGGGAGCTCGGAGTAAAGCCGCTGCTCCTTCGCATTGAGAGGAGTCAGCTGAGGTGGCTTGGGCATCTCTTTCGGATGCCCCCTGGGACGCCTCCCTTGAGAGGTGTTCCAGGCATGTCCCACCGGGAGGAGGCCCTCGGGGAAGGCCCAGGACACGCTGGAGAGACTATGTCTCTCGGCTGGCCTGGGAACGCCTCGGGAGTCCCCCCGGAAGAGCTGGAGGAAGTGTCTGGGGTGAGGGAAGTCTGGGCATCTCTGCTCAGACTGCTGCCTCCGCGACCCGGTCCCGGATCAAGTGGATGAAAATGGATGGATGGATGGATGAATAGGCATTGAAGGCTGGCTACTGAAATGAATGGAGAAATTGAGTTGTATCTACAGAGAAAAGGTTTTGGCAAAGTTATTACCAATTACCAATTCCAGGGAACACTTTGGCCATACAGTGTTTTTTTAAGTCTGGAGGTCTGAGTCATTATTTGTTTTTACTTTCTGAGCCTTTGGTTTTTTAGTGTATTTTTCCTAACTCAACTCTTTTACTTTTTTGGATTACATATAACATTTTGGATTATATATTGTTATGTATAGGATGTTGAATCCTTTAAAAACACAAATGAATTACAATGATTACCTAACACAGTTGAGTATGTTTTCTCTTTGACAATAAAAACGTTTTAAAAAAAGTCTAATTTCTTAAATTGTGTTGTTGTGTTGTGGTGTGGCTTTTGAGTTTTTTTTATGGAAAACTTTGTTTAAATGTCTCCTCAGAGGTCTTTATTCTTAGAAGACATTAATGTCATACTATGATTTGCAATGTGTCTTAGACAGTTGTTAAATCTTCTGGTAAACACCATGAGCTAAAAACACTTGATTTCTTTTTTTTAGTATTTGAAATCTGTAAATCAATGTTTGCACAACAGCAAGCATCTTCAGCTACAATCAGACTAACAGTGTGATGCTCAGAGTGTGTTCTCCCACAGTATACAGCTATACACAATAATTGAGTCTGTGAAGTTTTCAATATGGGTTTGGCACACAAAGAGAGCGCAGGAGATCATGATAAGTATTGAAGTAGCAAACAGTGACAAAAAATCCTGTGGGGGGGCAATCTATATATGTACATGCTGTTTCTCCTATCAAACTGGGTTTGTACAGCTCTGTGGGGAGTGCTGTAATGTGACAGTCTAACCTCGTCTTGTGGTTTCACAACAGTGTGTCTGCACAGCAGCGCAGGCATTAATGGGAGAATGAATAGAACAAATGAATCTCATCATTACATCAGCTTCTCAGTGTGAGACAACTATCTCAGTCAAATCAAAATAAACACATTTCTTTTGCTGAAATTTCCGCCCATTTGCCTGGAGGACTCACCCACTGAACATTGATTTCAAGCTGCCTAATTGCATAGGTACATAGCACAAAGAGCGATTACACCAGTCTGGAAATTATCTTCCAGCTGTTGACAAAGAGACTGTTGACAGCTTAGGTGTGTGCAAGTTAGAGATAAAGGATAGCAAAATGTTGCTTTGCTAAATAGAAGAGACACTTGAAGCTGAAGTAGCCTCAGATTTCCAATTGTGTTCACTTAACTGAAAGGAGTGGAAAATATAATTTATTCTTAAGTTAATGCTGTCGAAGGTCTGAAAAAAGCAGTAGTAGTAGTAACATTTCATGATGAGTTGTACATGTGGTCAGCATGATTTAAGGTTAGGGGGCTTGTGTATACACATTACACACTGTTGCACTAACATTATTTTTAACCTATTTATTTCATAGGTTAGTTGGTGACTCTAAATTTCCCAGGATACTTGATGGTATCCACCCTCTCCACCATGAACCTTCAAGGGGGTGTAGTTCGTCCCCAGCTTCTTCCCAAAGTCCACTTTCAGCTCCTTGCAGTGTTGCTGATGTTTAGAAGGAGGCTGTTGTCCTGATACCAGTGAGTCAGGCCCTCTACTTCCTTCCTCCCACTTCCACTTGCACTCCCACTTGCACTTCTCAGAAAATTGAAGAGCAATTCCTTTGACAATCTTAATTGAGCTTCATACACATCTCAAAGTCAACATTACATTTATCACAATATATGCTTTCAATTAGGCAGTAATTGATGGGGGAATCACTTCTCTCATTAGCTCATGGATTTACTGAAATGCAATTAAGCATATGAGGGCCACTCAATTTCCTTACCTGCCAGGAAGACTTAAACAAGGGCGGGGGGCATTTGGCAGTTTTATACCTTGGAAGACAGAAATGTGTTCCTTAAACAGCTTCAGCAATCTAGCAAAATTGTGCTGAGAGGGATTTAGTCTCATTATGGTTACCAGAGTCTGCCTCGCTTTTATAGATCCTCAGCAGAGCCATAAGATATGGCACAGGAAGAGATAGACTTGAAGTTACTTGAAGTTTACCATACACACTGTTGCCCTAAAGTGAGTATTTTATAGTATATACGTTTTCGGTAATCAACGTTTAAATGATGATTATAGGATATGGTTTGTATGTTGACCATCGCTCAAATCTGAACATCATTAATTTTTGTGTTTTTTATATCAATTTTATTTGACTGACTCAGGGTTTTCACAGATTCACTTTGTTCCTAGTAACTGAGACCCAGCCTTCAGTAAATTAAGAAGTCAAATTGTGTCCATGTAGAGTCCTATTCTGTTGCTCTCAGTCTGTGTCTGTGGTCCGAAAAAGATCTCAGGATCAGAGTCAGAATCTACATACATTTCAGTGTCATTCTGCCTTCCATATTATTGTTGCTGTAAGATGAGGATGACAGTCTACCTATAAGATAATGACAAATCAAACAAACCAGTTTTTTATTAATCTGGTGTGGATGTTTGGATTATTACAGTGGGTTTCAATGGTACACATTCCACAATTCTGTGGAGTGCCTGTGGAAGAATTTGACCCTATACAGCCTTGGATTTAAAACTGAAACTATTGAGAAGGGAAAGAAAAAACAATCAAGTCTTTCTAATCCTCTGTTAAATGAGAAAAACTGAAACTACAGCATGTGCCTTACACAAAGCACAGTGTACTGAACTCTTCTGTGAAAGATTAAATAGTTTGCTAATATATGTTTGACAGACTCAAAAAAGACAGAATGTGTAAAACTGTCTCTTGAGTTTCTTGATTGTCTGCATTGTAAAATGAATATGTGTTTAACCACGGGGGTAAAAAAACTATCTAGAAAATATTTGACTGATGGATTAATCCTTCTTCTCTTTGAACAAAAGGCTTGGAAGCATAGCCTAAGGTAAAGACCAGAAAGGTGGATACATATAGCAAAATGTATTACACCTCCTAATTTCAATAGAAGAAAGCACCCAGTCGTGCACTCCACTGCAACAGGAGAATTTTAATACGCTGTATTTTCCACTCAGCCACACCGCTGCTGCATATACACACTGTACTGCACCACAGCAGCCTCCATTAACACTGCCTTTATTGCTGTAAAGCCAGAGGTTTATTGTGCTGTTGAATGCATCAAGCCTCTTTTCAGTATAATGTCACAACACAGAATTTTGACCATTGAAGAGCAGCTGTGATAAAGAGATTGTTGCCAAGGTGGGATGGACTATCAGAGGAGGCAAGCGAGAAAAACGAAACACAGCATTTCATGGATTGAAATGGTGAGCGCTACATCAAATGTCAAGCTTTCCATTTCTTGTTATCACTGTGGAACAACATTTCTCATTAATTACTGGCAATCACTTCTTTTGAGAATACTTGGTTTGGAGGAAAAGTTCTGCATTTACCTAAGAATATATCCAGTTTTTTAATTGAAAGTTACTATTTTTTGCAAACAAAAGTCCTTTGCATACAAACATCACTGTCTGTACCTTAAAAATGTGCTATTTGTTTCGTCCAAAGTTAATATGCTATCTGCTATTTTAAAGGGATATTCCACCCTAAATATAGTGTTGCTTATCCTCTGTGTATGTGATAGATTATAACATTAAAGCTGAAGTCAATATGATTCAAGAGTGGATTTAGCTTTAAAATTTGGAAAGCTGAACAAATTCAAATCAAGGCAACTGCTTCTTCGTTCTCTGTGTATTGTGTGACTGACTCCTTTTATGTGTTCTGCTGAAAACATGAAACATGAAAGGACACATTTACACACACACACACACACACACGGGTATTATAAAAAAAGAATGGGAAATAGCTGCTGGAGCACAATGCACTACCAGCTTCACATTAACTTCTTTAGGGGACATTCGGTTCAGTCCTGTTCACTCACCCTCAGCTTCTTCTGAAATAGTTTTTTTCAAATACTGCAGATACAACCCCATCCAGTAGCAAAGCACATGCAGCTAATGGAATCACAAACACTTTGTGAGCCTCGACCTGCTGTCCCCCTCTCTTTTGCACTCTCTGACTCTTCTGCTCCTCTATCTCTAGTTAAATTCTACCTGTCTCTCCAACCTTAGCTCTTTTCTAGTTTTCAGTGTTTGATTCGTGTTAGTGTTTATTTCACCGGCCTTTTGATGAGCAGCACGTGGCAAGAATGCTGGAGGGCTTTTTTCTAGGTCTTCTGTCTGACCTCAACTGTCATTTTGGGAGAACCACTGCTTTATGAAAAGGAGGAAAGTTGTGGTTGCAGGCAACCCCCCACCCCTCCCAATTCCCTGAGCTCTGCCCATCTCCTGCTCCTTCTCTCCCACAGCTCCTCTTTATCTACTCCCCTTGCACCCTTCTTTCTCTTTTGCATGTGTTGTTTTTGCTCTCCCTTATGTCCATAAAGGGCATCTTGCCTATGGCACTGCCAAGGGCCACTCTTCACTGTTTTAGATTGCCTTGGCTCTCTGTGAACTGTTGCCCAAACTGCTAGCTTGTGCAGTATGTTTGCAGATACACACATAGCATACAATATGTACAGCAATGTGTGCTGATTTATATGACTTGAAGAGTTTTTTATTCTAAAATTAGATATATAGATAAAGGGAAAATCAGTTCATGTGTACTTCATGTGTTCAGAGTTTGCACAGGTGGTTCAAGGCTGGGCAGGATACAGAACCCCCAGCAGTACAAGAAAATTGGGAATTGTGGGGGCTAAGCAGTATTATTTCGCTTGACTTACTGTGCATAAATCACCTGTAAAATGCTGAACTTTCCACAGCTTAAGAAAGCATTCAATCCTTGTATGCTTGGAAAGAGGCCAGACTGAAATGATTTAACAAGGCGTCCTCATTTCTTTTGCCTCATAGCAGTTCCCCATTACTCTAAAGCAAATGGTGGCAATATGAACCAAGAGAAAGGTGCAGTTGATAGTGCCAACTTCTGATAGCCATATTGTGAGAAGACCCCACACCAGTCCTACACATGATACCCAGAAATGAGGTGTAAACACACAAATAAGCAGTGAGAACATCAGCGTATGCTGATGTGTATGTGTGTAAAGATCAGAGAGAGAGCCAGCTGTCTCACATAACTGTGACAATGGTCTGGAAGGGTAAGTAAATAAAGTAGTGACTCCTGTGTCATTATCACACACTCAATTATCATATGTCCACAGGTAGGAGAACAAACGTACTTAAAGAAATTTATCTTCAGCCTTTAGATTCAGCTAAAGAAACAGTTTCATCCAATGGAAAACTACTGTGCTGCTGCAAAGCTTATTGACCTGTAAAATAGTAAGAAATCCCAGTTGCCTAGACCATAAAATGATGTCTTCCGATATCACATATGGCACAGAATATTTGCATTCCTTGATAAGGTTTAAGAAGTAGTGGTAAATGTGCAGGTTGGACATAGTACTACTAAATCTTGGCTTAAAATACAAACTATTTGTTTTCCATTTTTGTCAAATGCTCTTTGTGTTATCACTGAATTTGTACAATGGCTCATTGTACTTTCACCTGCAATCACAATTAATCTGAGTTTGTAATGTGCTGCTGAAAATGGCTTTGTCAAAGTCACCACACAGATGGATCGCATTGGCACACCGCTTACTTGCAGTCTTTCTGCAAAGCTGAATAATATTTCTCTGCTGTGAGGTTGCCAGTCGCAACCTCAATCTTCTGAGCCATTCATTGTTCTGAGAGTCACAGTTGAAAGTATGCCAAAGAAATTAAGTAAATTTAAGCCCCTCTGCCGATGTAGGGGAAATCACACAGACTCATCCTGAGACATGAATCACCTGAGGGTGAGGCTTCTGCACAATTGGTGTGACTGCATTATTTCTGCCTGCCAGAGAGTATCACTCTCATTGGCTTTTCATTCCCAAATTGTTCTACTGATCTAATTACTAGTATATGTATGTGTATATGTATGTTATCCCCTTTCTATTCCTCAGTACTTGAAGGTAGTGCAGTGGTGACAGACAGCTTAAATGCACAGCTCTCCTGCATGGCAAATGGAATTAATCTATATTGGAAAGGTCAAGTCAGGGAAGATTATGGCTTACTCCACTGTTGAATGGCTGACCTTAACAGCACTAATGTATCACTGCAATCTGTGTTGTCACCACGACACTGAGGTAGTATGATGAGGTGAGTTGAGAAGAAGGGTGTGTGCAAATAAGTTCACAAGGTGACCATGCTATTTGTATAGTGGATAGTTGTGACTTTCACATATGTACTATCATGGGAAGGAGAACATGCAAAAAATTGCAAAATCTTTTCCTGAACAAGTTACAAACATATCTGGTGAAAGCAACCCAGTCATACAAAATATGTATATACACTACTGTCTGCTTTGCCAAACAGCCATCAACAGCGACTTGGCATTTTGCATCTTGCCCAAATACTTCAGGGATTAAACTGCCAAACGTGCTTCACCTCCTCTGCCACTGCTGGAGTGAGCATTGGACAAACTGAAACACAAATCTGTATCTGCACAAAATTATTTATTTTATTTATTTTGGACCACAATTTGGACCTTGTGGTCGTAGTACAGGAAAAGGCAAGGGGATCATCAAAATTAGTAAGGTCGATCCTCTGGGCACCATTGTCAATGGCTCTTCATACACTGCGGCCTGGACCAAGTGGTAGACTAACTACAGATCAAGAGGTAACTTAGTCAGGCTGTCACATGCAGATCAAATGATTTCACTGTTGTTAATGTAAATCAAGAAATAGGGTTTGAAAATAAAATTTAAATGTCAGGTACAGAGTTGGCCCAGAGACTAAATCCATGATCAAACTTTGCTGCCATTACTTCTGTATCCCAAGAAACCTCATTCCATTGCTCTTGCAGTTGCCTTTGTATAGCTTTAAGTACAGTCAATAACCAGGTATATACAGATGGGTGACAAACGTAAAACCTGAGTAAATGAGTGGAGAAACATAACAAATGCAGATCTGGTGGCTCTGTTACGCTGTGATGGACAATTTGCTGGCATAGTTTAGGTCTACTTGTCCCCATAGAGAGAAGGATCATTGCAAATCAATACACCTATCTTTCCACCACCATTATCAAAACACCAAATCGGGGAATATCTTTTGGAAGATTGGTGTTCATCCTTCCAGGAGAGTTCAGACTCTGAGAATCAATGACAGCTTCAATGCTTCAATACACCTTGTATTGAAGCATTGAAGCTGTTCTGGAAAGGTACATGGTTGCCCAATACCATAATGAGACAATTATGTTGGTTTTTCCTTTAATTTGTTGTCTGTCTGTACTCTGAGCTGCACTCTAAGTTGTTTACAGCAGCTGAATGCAACTGCACACTGAACTTGATTCAAAAGTGCTTTGAGGCAGCATAAAGGTCTTTTGAGCTTTTCATAATTTAAATGTGTAAAAGACTATAGATATTGGTCAGTTATTAGATTGAAAACACTGAAAACACCAGACCCTTTCTTCACTGCCAGCCAATGAAAATGACAGTGCAAGGAGTTACAGTAGCAAATAACTGGAAACACTCTCACATCAGTTACACAGTAAACATGAACAAGTGAGTACAACCTCAAATGCAACTGTGAAGACACTGAACAAGGCTAAGTATCTCAGGCAAAATGACAAAATGATAAGATGAGGCTGTGTTGTGGCCTTTTGTTGCAAGCTGCTTCAGTATCAGCAGGGGCACTTGGGAAGGTTAAGTAACATGTCCTCCTGAGATGTGGACCCAGTGTTCCAGGCACCATTCAACCTGACACACCTGACCAGTCTGAGCAGGCTTTCTTGAGAAAAGTGTCAAGACTCGTAAGAACTCTGCCGTCTTTTAGAAAAGCCAACATCCCCCTCCCTTGTCTTTCCCTTTCCACGAATTACACAAACATGGGAGCATGTGTACATGCTTGTACACACAGCACACAAAAGAGTAAACCCATTTGCCCTTGTCCCCCACAACCTAGGTAAGACAAGGCATGTCATTACCGCACTTGTCAGAGAGCCTGCCCTTGCTTCATTAAACAATCCAGTGTAGGAGGCCGTACAGCAACAATCAGCATGGATCTCGCAGACTGCCTGTGGTAAAAATGTACCTTTGATACCTCATACATGGACTAAACTAAACCCATGAACTGAGGATGTATAATTCTCTATATGATTGATGATGTTCTCTGTACAGTGTGGCATCTATTGCATGTCTGTCCGTCCCAGGGCAGAGGGATCCCTCATCTGTGGCTCTTCCTCAGGTTTCTTCTTTTTTCCCAGAAAGGTGTTTTTGTGAAGTTTTTCCTGACTGACCGGTTCGAAAAGCCCTCTGAAGCAAACAATGTTTGTGATTTTAGGCTTTAAATAAATAAATTTTTGATTTTGAAATTTGAAATAGAGGGAGTGGTGAAACCTTTGTTGGAGGGTTGCTGATTGCTTTTTGGTGCAAACTTCCAATTTGCTTTGCTACATAAATACATAAATATTCACATTATTGGTGATTTCAGTGAATTTCATTATCTCTGTAAATGTGGCTATTGGAACAAGTGTTGAAATTATATTCCTATAGTGCTACTTGTGTGGTAATGTGGTTCTCTAGAACCCACACAGACACAGAAGGTGGGTGCGAACCCAGAATCCTCTTGCTGTGAGGTGACAGTGCACAACACTGTGCCATCTATTATTGTTATTATTATTATTATTATTATCATTATTGTTGTTGTTATTATTATTATTATTAACAGTAGTAGTAGTATTGGGATTATTAACCTCATCCTTCCCACCCATATGCCTTATCCTAATAATCTTAAACAAATTGCACAACAAATAAATGAGCAAAATACAGCAATCAATACATAAAAGGGTACTCTGAGTCACAGGAATGTTTCTATTTCATCCATCCTATTTTTCTTACAGATCAGCAGATTTATGTAGTTTATTCCAGGAATTACAGAAATACAGTAATAACTCATTCCTGTGGGCTACATTTTTGGTCTCTCACTGAGTTGGTGAGTTACAGAGTTATACAGTTAGTCAGCTGAGATTTGGAGTTTCCTCATTAGCTGTTGGTCTTTCAAAGTGAACAGATGGGAATGTTAGTTACACACCATACAGTACAGAGACAGCCCTTTAAAGCTACTGTTAATCATTTGGTAGAGATTTATCCCTCGCTTTAGTCTTCACCCACTTACTATGGTTCCCTCTTTCTCACCTTGTTGTGCAGAACTTGAACTGAGACCAGACAATTGGCCCCCAACCAGTCTTTCCTTCAGCCATTTGGTGGACCAAAATTACAGTTACTTGCACTGTCTGAATTGTATTTCTTATGTCAACTATATAGCTCTCTTCTAAAGTGGATTTTGGTAAAGCTGTTGATTTGTGAAAGAAAAAAATTCTTTTCATTCATTTTCATTCTCCTTTATGAACAATAAGTTTGAGTTTTTACCATCTGTATTCCCGTGTTACAAATTATTTACACTTCTTTTTCATGTAACTGAGCTGGCTTTCCTCCAGGATACATTCAGATTCCAGAACTCTCAATAACTCCCACATCAAATGAATTTATGCAAGACCACTGAGGAGTCTGTGTGTGTGTGGGGGGGGGGTGTGTGTCTGTGACATGATGGATTCTTTTGGACAGAGAGGTGCCAGCACTGCCACATGGCATTAGGCTCAGCAGGGAGAGTGGTGCATGTTGGGAGCACAAACCAGGAGGAGTGATCACAGATATTATACTGGCTGATTCTGTCACTCCAGTGACGCAGATGTCTGCATGTGTTAGTGTGGCTTGTTCACATGTGCAGTCTGCTTGGAGGCCTTATACTGTATTTCAGTTCACCCTGAGCGATTTTTAAATGCACATTTACTGTGTGTCAAGGCAGTCATGAAAACACAAAACAAGTAAAACAAGTGTAGATGTGTTGTTTTCACATTTCGATACTATCATAATTTAGTTTAAACCTGCTGTGGACTTTTTTTATTATGTTAACTATTCCCATATTATCATTGTAAATCATGGTTTAGGGCTTTTTGTAGGTTTTTTTGTTTCAAAACTAGACCAAAATGACATAAGCAGTATAAACACAGTACAACAGTACTAGAGAACTACAAAATGTTAGGGGCCCTCCCTCAGTTTAGGGTCCCCAACTATGGCACCCAATCAGCTACCAAGCAGAAGAAATTTGCTTCTGAATATAGTATAGACATAATAATATAGTTTATGTAGTTTATCTATTCTCGAATATAACTTTTTTCTTCACCTCAGTACAACCTTGGCATGAGAACTTCAATTGTGGACATTTGCTAATGGAAAATTAGAATTAGAATTAGAAATTAAATATTCACTATGTTGAAATAATATTGAAAAGCTTTAAGTACAGTTGGGCTTTTCCTCTTAAGAGCCTCCTACTGGTCAGACATTAACCCCATTTTGTGACTGATGGCTCAGCTAAATTTGCACAGCGTTGTGGGTTTGACACTGGGTGCCAAACTGTAGCATAGGCCCAATGCAATCAAAAACCTAGCAATCAATCAGATATTTCTTGAGAGCCATATCAAGCACAGCATCTCCACAGGGATCTCCAGAGACATTAATTCAGCCCTCATTACTCTGTTATTTCCTCACTGCTGCTGCCACAACAGCCTTGCCAGGACTGTTACTGATGGAAAATTTGAAAATTGAAAGAGTGGGGAAACCTCAAATGTGAAAAACAAAATAGAATTTAAGAGTATTTTTGTATCGAACAATGGTAGTTATTTTGCAAATATTGTACATACGGTGTACACAAGCTTCTGTTTATTTGTTTAGAGGTGAAAGAGGTGAAAGAGGTGAGATTCAGTGCCAATATTATGCAGTTCCGCCAAGATGAAAGTTTTTTAGGAAACCTAAATCTAAATGCAGGTTACATAGATTTTTGACTAAAAGAGATTTGATTATATTTTGTTATAAATAACAAGCATACCGATATTAGTCATTGCTCTAATGATCACTCCACGCTAGCGTTGGGAATTGCAGAAATGCATTACTATCACAATATTTTGCCCCTTCTCTGTCTTGCAAGTTAAACAAACACTTTTCAAGTATATGAATTAATATACTGTAATTAAATTTCAGTTGCTGTTATAACGATTGTTTTTTAACAGGCCAGGTTAGCACATCACAGCCCAATTACACGAATCTTTCCAGGTTCCTGATCATGCAGTGTAATCAAGTAATGTCAGTTGTTCCAGTACAGTATATCAAAGTAAAAAAAAATAATGTGAATAAAGGTGATGACATATTGTCATATCGATTATTTCTCCCACCCAGGTGTTCACACCTGAAATTGGCTTACACTAGACCTGAGTTCTGGTCTTGCACTGCCCTCCCCACTCTAGAATTATTTTTCCCCTTCCACAATCCCTCCAAAATTTCTGTATATAGTTTTGTTGAATGAAAAGGGAGGATGAATGCTCCTGCAGCTTTTTTTGCCAATATAATGAGAAAAACAAACAGTAACCTATGCATATCTGCATCTGAAACCTCCATAGAAAGAGAGAGGTGGAGTTATCCTTTGTGTGTTGAACATTAGCTTGTGGAGACATACCAGAACAAAAAAGTTGTTTATGTCACAGATTCCTCTGGTGTCATGGTGCATATTTCATGTCATGTTGATCCCATAATGTATCATATTTATGATGTTTCAAGTATCACTGGAGATAAAACCTAGCTTCATTATCCTGTAGGGTCACTGTAGTTTCAATGCTTAGAGCTGTTTCACATGACTACAAAATATTACTTTCACACTATCATCATTCATCGCCACCTCAATAATAAACATTTTGTAAACATTTAAAGGTTTAACAGTGGCTTTTTGAGGATGTGGTTTAAATTTCATGTGTGCTTTCTGCAGCTTGTTTTGCCTAAGGGCCATCAAGAGAAATCAGAGAGACTGATGGCATAACATGCAGGTTTTTTATTGAATTTGTGGAAGCTATCAGTGGAAGGACATGCAGGCCACAGGCAGGTTTCTTTTTTACTTGATTAACATTTTAATGGGGTGCAAACAGACGCGTGCAGCATGGCTTGGTTAATTGGAGGCAACGCCTGGAGGAATGAGAACCCCTCCCCCACTGGGCTCCTCTACTCTTGACAGTCAGTGTGGCCCAAGTCCATGACTCAACCAAGCAGGACTGTCAATTTCCATTAGCCTTCAGGTATCATGCTACATTGCACTGCATGCCTGACTTAACCCCCACAACATTGGGGTCTCTTAACCCTAATTGCCTTGTCTAATTTTTGTCAGATGAGCTATGACACTTGCTGTTCCCTGTTCTACATTCTTTATTCATTGTTGATTGAATAACACCTTAAGAGTCTACATTAAAACAAATCATCAGTCTCAAGACTAGCATAGACAGAGAGTATATGACGACCAATAATGAGCCAACTCTATGTCTTTTAACCCCAAGCTCCAGAAAAATCACACTTTACAAATGGATAAAAGCGCTGTACTCTGGCACTTTATAAGGTCCTGCAGTGTCATGCTTATTAGTGACTGCCTTGAGAAGAGTGGCTGCAATATGGAAGCTTTACTTTAAGTATTCCTCCCACAAGACCAGCACTCAGAATGAACATCGTAAGCTAATGGCTTGCCCAATCAGTACAAAAGCTCATGTTAAGCTTCCACATACAGGGTGTCATGTCCTTAAACTCACAAGCCTGGAAACATGCTGCTTCCTACAGCTTGCCACTATGCCAGACGTCTGCGTTTCCCTCTTCCCATCAAAACACACACTCAAAGACACTTCCAATGGTTCTAGCCCTTAATACTTATAAATTACTTAGGGAAGTAAGGCTTATGATTGAACTAATTTACAGTGACACTTGGTTTAATTGATAACAGAGTTTAATTTAGTGTTCATCCAGCTGCTATAATAACGCTTTTGGATGAACAAACTGATAAACACAAATCTGCAACAGATAAGTGATAATTATAAATGGCAGCTTAATATACAACTATGACTGTAACAGTTTATAGAGTTTAAATATGAAGCATTTCGAATTAAGCTGAAACTGCAGTAAAGGTTATGTTGGATGTGTTTTATTTAACACCAGGCTCACACAGAAATAAACTATAAATAATGGAGAGAAGGTCATGTGGCCCAGATCCTATCTGTGTGGCAGCATCTGGAAGTGGGTACATGCCCCATATTCTTAGTATATGTTTACAGTATATGCATAACTTTGTCATTTTGATTGACTCTGTTCTGTACTGATAATACCGACTGCATATCCGTCCATCATATCTTTCTCTTTTCCAAATGTTTCCAAAGGTTTAAGAACAGGGAATATCATATGCTCTACCAATTGTAAAGCCCCTTGAGGCAGATTTGTCCGTCCATCCGTCTTCCAACTGCTTATCCAGGTCCGGGTTGCAGGGGGGGAGGTGTCTCGGCAGAGAGGCCCAGACAGGTCCTCTCCCCAGCCACTTCAACCAGCTCCTCCGGGGGGATCCTGAGGCGTTCCCAAGACAGTCGAGAGATATAATCCCTCCAGCGTGTCCTGGGTCTGCCCCAAAGGGTCTCCTCCCAGGATGGACATGCCCGAAACACCTCCGCAGAGAGGTGTCCAGGAGGCGTCCTTGCCAAATGCCTGAACCACCTCACTGGCTCCTCTCAACTGGCTCCTCTCGACGTGGAGCTCCTCAACCCTATCTCTACCTATCTGAGCCCAGACTAAGGCTGAGCCCAGACAAAAAAACCCTACGAAAAAAAAACTCATTTCAGCTGCTTGTATCCATGATCTCATTCTTTCGGTCATTACCCAAAGCTCATGACCATAGGTGAGGACTGGAATGTAGATGGACCAGTAAATCAAGAGCATTGCCTTCTGGCTCAGCTCCCTCTTCACCACTACAGACCGGATCAAAGTCTGCAGCACTGCAGACACTGCACCGATCATCTGTCCATCTCTCACTCCATCTTTCCCTCACTCGTGAACAAGACCCCGAGATACTTAAACTCCTCAACTTGGGGCAGGAACTCCACGCCGACCCCAAGTAGGCAATCCACCCTTTTCCCTGATTCTCATCCCAGCTGCTTCACACTCGGCTAAGAACCCTCCCAGTGAGAGCTGGAGGTCGATGAGGCCAAAAAGGACCATATCATCTGCAAAAAGCAGAGATGGGATCCTCAGGCCACCGAATCCAACCCCCTCAACCACCATGCTGCGCCTAGAAATCCTGTCCATAAATATTATCAAGGAATGAGGGCAGCGCTGGCGGAGTCCTACTCCCTACCGGGAACGAGTCCAACTTACTACCGGCAATGTGAACCAAACTCACACTCCTACAAAACAGGGATATTCTCGGAGTACCCCCCACAGAGTGCCTCTTAGCACACAGTCGTAGGCCTTCTCCATATCTACAAAACACATGTAGACTGGTTGGGCAAACTCCCATGCCCCTTCCAGCACCCTGCCAAGCGTGAAAAGAGCTGGTCCACTGTTCCACGACCAGGACGAAAACCACATTGTTCCTCTTGAATCCGAGGTTCGACTGGAAGAGGAGAGGACTGGAGAGGAGATTTCTCAGCCTCAGCCCCAGAGGCCCCAGAGGCTGGGGTGTATGATGCCCCTATACTTGATCCCCCTATAGTTGGAACACACCCTCTGGTCTCCCTTCTTGAAGATGGGGACCACCACCCCAGTTAGCCACTCCAGAGCTACTGCCCCCGATGTCCACGCAATGGTGTAGAGTAGTGTCAACCAAGACAGACCTACAACATCCAGAGCCTTAAGGTATCCAGGGCGGATCTCATCCATCCCCGGGGCACCGCTGCCATGCAGTTGTTTAACTGCTTTAGCGACCTCCCCTCCGCCCCAGAGATGAGAGCACCCACTTCTGAGCCCCCAGGCTCTGTTACCTCTGGGGAATGCGATTTGGTAGGATTGAGGAGATCCTCGAAGTACTCTTTCCACTGACCGACTATCTGCCCATTTGAGGTTAACAGCTCCCCACTCCCACTGTAAACAGTGTGAGCGAGTTGCCGTCTTCCCCTCCTGAGGCACCGGACGGTTTGCCAGAATAACCTGGTCGAAAGTCTTTCTCCAAGGCCTCACCGAACTCCTCCCACACCCGAGTTTTTGCCTCAGCGACTGCCCTGAGCCGCATACACTGCTTAGCCTGCCGGTAGCCGTCAGCTGCTTCTGGAGTCCCACAGGCCATCCATGCCCTGTAGGACTCCTTCTTCAGCCTGACAGCCCCCTCACCTCTGGTGTCCACCAGCGGCTTTGGGGGTTGCCGCCACGAATAGCCCCAGCTGCCTTGCGGCCACCACTCATGACTACCGCTTCAACAATGGCAGCACAGAACAGGGCACATTTAGACTCCATATCCCTCGCCACCATCAGAATGCAGTCGAAGCTCTGCTGTAGGTGGGAGTTGAAGACCATCTGTACAGGTTCTTTAGCCAGGTGTTCCCAGCAAATCCTCACTATCCGTTTGGGTCTACCAGGTCTGCCCGGCATCCTTCCCCGCCATCTGATCCAACCCACCACCAGGTGGTGATCAGTTGACAGCTCTGCTCCTCTCTTCACCTGAGTGTCCAGACATATACGGCCATGCAGATTAGATGATGCAATTATAAAATTGATCATCAATCTACGACCTAGGGCATCCTGGTGCCAAGTGCACTTGTGGACACCCTTATGTTCGAACATGGTGTTCGTTATGGACAAGGCTGTGACTAGCACAGAAGTCCAATAACTGAACACCACTTCCTCGAGTTCTGATCGGGCAGGCCGTTCCTCCCAATCACTCCCCTCCAAGTCATGTTGTCATTGCCCACGTGAGCGTTGAAGTCAAGCAAGCAAGGACGATGGTCCCCAGTTGGGGCACTATCCAGCACCCATCCCAGGGACCCCAAAAAGGGTGGGTATTCTGATCTGCTGTTTGGAGCATAGCAACAAAAAACAGTCAGGACACATCCCCAACCTGGCGCAGGGAAGCAACCCTTTCGTCCACCAGGGTAAACCCCAACATACTGGCAGAGAGATGGGGGCTATTAATAAGCTAATCCACCCTACCTGCTCTCCACCTCTCACCAGGAGCAACTCCAGCATAGAAGAAGGCCCAACTGCTCTCAAGGATTTTGGTTCCAGAGCCGGCGCTGTGTGTCGAGGTAAGGCCGACCAGGCGCTCACCGGCGAGCCACCTCCCCAGGCTTGGCTCCAGGGCGGGGCCCCGGTACACCTCCAGGCAGGGTACACGTGTTCTGTTTGTTTTTAATTGTCAAATTTGTATTTTGTGATATCTGGCTAAATACAACTGACTTAAGCTGACATGTATTTTCTATACTCTCCTGCTTTTATGGTCCTTGTGGGTGCTGTGAGGGAGAGCAGTGATATCATCCACTGCTGAACAGACAAGAGAAGAGAGGAGCACCACCTACAGTCAAGATTGTATCAACAGAGAAAAAGAAAAGTATACAAGTATGCCAAAAAATATACATTATAAAAATAATATACAGTATATACTGAAATCACTAATTATGAGTGAAGTAAGTCAGGTGATGGTCTTATACAGACACAAAGTCCATGTTGGTGTGTATGGACACAACACAGTAGTGCACACTAAGTACTAAGCATCATCAACTGTATACCACAGATTGTAGCTCCCAGGAAATTAAACATTTACAAAGTCTGCATTTAAAATTGATTAATGATGATGACTATAATGAACAAAATTTATTTATGCACCTTACATATTTCATGGAATGTTTCAGCCAAGCTGAAAGCCTCACAGCAAACAAACAGGTTTCACCCATTGTAATCTTTTCACACATGAAAGAATAGCAATGTTTTCAGAACAGTTTGATTTTCAAGCATGAGTAAGTGTGCTATTCATTTTACACAGCCAGTGCAATTATCAGAAACTATTAAACCACTAGTTTCCTTTGGCACAAGATACCATTTACCTTTGATAATCAGTAATGTGTGTTCTTTAAAGTAAATACTTTTTACTGTATAGGTGTGAAAATACACAGATAGCCAATACAAATAAATGAACTGTCTTTGTAATAATGGCTTTTCATTATTTCTTTGCCATTCAGTATGATTCTTTTTATTTATTTGCATCAAACCCATTCTAAGGTTTGTTAATGAATTCAATGCCATAAGATGTTTTACACCCCTTTGTTTGTTTTGGTGGTTTTAGTTTTTTTCTGTATGCTGCAGTTTTTATCTGAATATTTTATGATATAGGTGTCACAACACCTGCATGGGTTGTGTGCACAAAGTAACAGCAAGCTAAGAATTGTTTGTTTTTTATGCTTATACAAACAGCCGTGATGAAAAGAGATACGACAGAGTGAAGACAGAAGGCCACAAAAAAGTGAAGACCACAAACAAGTGGGAAATGAAAAGGATAATTTGAAGGTATATTTTGGTATTTAAGAATTTCCGTCAACAAAAGAAGTTGCAGTACAATTAGCAAGTCACTAGAGTGTCCAGAAAAGTCCATGTTGATAAAGGTTATATATATATATATATATATATATATATATATATATATATATATATATATATATACACACACATGTATATGTGTGTATGTGTGTGTGTGTGCTTTTTTGTCCACCACCACCACTAACTCGGTACAGATGTTCCAAGCATCTTACAACTTGGTACCTTATCTCGGGTGAGGATGAAATATCCTGGCTCCCCCTTGTTGTAGCATCTGTGTTGTATCTCTTCCATCTCTAGCTGTGAAAGCAGTTGCCATTTGTAGATGTTGGAACACTGAGCTACTACTAGTATAGTAGCATTTCAACAACCCAACCCCTTGTTCTCATATCTAGTCCATGTCCGCCTCATTCATGTCTGTGTCTCCGGAAAACCCCATAGAGAGCTGCTGCTCAGTAAAACCCTTGGGTTCAATGAAATGTGGAGAAAAAGCTTAGCGAATTAGCGAACTTAGCGAACTTATGAATGTGACCAGAGAGAACAGAAAACTTAACAAATAAACAAAAACATAGATACATATATGGATACAAAGGCCATGTAGGGAGGATACTGATAATCAAGAAAACATCACAGCTCAACAAAGTGAAGGACTGTTTGTTACCTGCTTCAAACCACAAGCATTGTTTTTTCAGACCATTAACCTGTATTATGTATTTATTAATGTAACCATAAGAATGAAGTTCCCCAAATCCAGTGCCTAAATCAGCCAAACCTTAGCCACAGTGTTGTCACATAAAATACGTTTAAACCTCTATTTGTGACATGTTGTGTTACTGATAGGAAAACAAATGAAACATTTTTAGGTGAGGGAGCATTAGACACATCAAGAGGGTGTCTGTTTTGGCAGCTGTCTGTTGGTTTTGTGTGTTTACCCTTGATAGATTAAAACAATATGAACAAGGCTAATTTTGGATTTGAAATAGGTCATCATCCATTAAAACTTAAGATTTAAGAAAGGATGCCATAATAATGTTCCACCTGTTTCACTGCCTTCTACCACTCCTCCTTTGGATATAATTGGTGGCCACATTACATGATTTTGTTTTGCATACTAACAAGGCATAAGTCCAGCAGTGAACCTGTGATGCTCGCTTATAACTGACAAAAACAAAGTCACAGCTCACAACAGACAAGGACATTAGCTAATTAGCAGAGATTCACCACAAGCTAACAAAAATATTAGTACACAAAGTACTTATAAACCTGCATTGTGATTTGCTTTTACTGCTTGGCAGCAGTGCTTTTAGCCTTCTGGGGTGTATTGTGACAGCAAGCGAAAGAGATAAAACTTGTTAAACAAAACAGCCTCCAGAGTCCATTAGTAAATCGAATAGGCCATTGAAGAAGCTCACCACGCAGCCCATGACATTTGCACATACATTATACATTAGCTGCTTGACTTCACAAAAACTGTAGGAAGGAGATCTTTACATTTAACCAGGAGATAAGACAGAGACACATCCCCACAACATTGTGTTTTCTCTGCTCCATTTATTTTCTGCCTGCTGTTATTTGTATTTTCTCCATATACAACACTAAGCTGGTATTTTTATTATATTCACAAGCAGGGTCTATTGATTTATCAACCATTTGATCCACCCACTATCTCTTTTGATACAATGCACAAACATAGCAGCCATTGTGGTTATTGGCACTGCATATTCAATATTCAGTATAAGTGCTGAAAGCACAAAGCAAAGGATATATAACAAATCCTGCAGACAGTTCTATGCTTTCAAGATAGAGCATGTTCTGTGCTCCTATAAAGCATGCAAAAATGAAGTGCAGATATTGAAGTGTTTGGCATGCTTTCATGTCATTCCTAAAATCCTTCCATATCTATTGGACTGTTCTGTTAATTTAAAACATGACAGAGGAGAGCCTAAGAAGACACATGAATTCATTTTTGAACAGCGGTGCCAAAACACAGATTAGAAAGTGTCCATAGCCAGCTGGACACACCATAACAAAAGCCATGCTATTGTGAGGAGCACTATGCGCTCTTAACATATTTGACCAAGTGGCATTTCGTGATTGGTTGTGCTTGTGTTGGACCTGTTAATGTACTGTACACAGAGCGTCTTTGGGTGCCAGAAAGCTAATTCAAGGCAGGCACTCTCTGCTCCCTAAAAGGTGAGGCCTTTGTTAAAGTGGCCAGGAACCTATTGCAAGTAGCAGCTGTTATCTACTGCAAGCAGGAGGTAAAATGTGAGCAAACACTAACCACTGCAGCATGCCTGTCCTTCTGAGCAGTAAAGTATACTCACCTCAGAGACAGTTGATGCTTGGCACAGCAAGCCTTAGCCTTAACCACAAGGTTGGTTTCAGCAATGGTCACTGTTACATCCATGACTATGCTTAATTAATAGATTACTGTCAGATTGAGCAAAATGACACAACCCTAAATTTTTAGTCCAAGACTTCATAAATTCACCTCCCTTTTTACTTTCTAGCTGACAAATTAAAAGAAACTCTGAATAAAGGAGTGAAGATACATAATGAAAGCAGATGCTTCCACACAGATGAACTGAATGGTACAATTAAACAATTAACACCCCATCATGCTCTGTGGCATTCATAAACATGCTAAGCAGGCCCAGCTGATTCTGATTCTGTACCAAGATGGCAAGAGGAAAAGATCGAAGTGACTAAAGAGTTTCAATAGAAATTATGACTAATGTGACATCTGTATTTAGTTCTGTGCGTACACCAAGCAAACGGAACAGGCCTGAGCACTTGACCCCTTGGATCTGTTGCTGTGGGGGACGTTTTGCTGTTGGTGTCCACTTGTCCCCTTAGAGGGAAGGGTCGTTGCAAATCATTCCAGAGTTGTCAGAGTGATCACCTTTATCCTCTTATGATACATTTATATCTTAATTGGACTGGAGGGATCTCTTCCAGGATGGGAGATTATATAGGAGATTTTGGAGTGACGTGTTAGACAGAACTCTCCACCACCATCATCAAACACCAACTGAGGGAATATCTGTTGGAAGAATGGTGTTCATCCCTCCAGAAGAGTTCACAAACTTGTTTGTCACCCATCTATAGCTTTCAAGCTACAGACCGACAGTGTAGGCTACAGGTAGCATTTAGTGTTTAAGGCAAAATTATTTGATTGACATTATGTTTTGTTCCAAAAATTCCAGACATGGGCTACCACAATGAACCAAAAAATATAAAATATGTTTGAATCTCTTTTGGTTATCAGAAGACATCACAGAAAACATAAAGGAGATCTGTATGCTATATCAAAAAAGGGCAAATTAAACTCTAAAGGTAAATTAACGTCAGTGGGTGTTTAAGATATGTGTAAAACTTGGAGCATTGCACACCAAGCTGGAGGCTATATAAGACACAGAAGAAATCAAGTTGTTTACAAGGAATGACTGATTCTTTTTGTAGGGGGAAGAAAAACAGTGCATGGGATTATATAAAAAACAGCAGCATTAAAGCTTTCCCTTTGCAATACATGTAAATGGATGACTTTTTACTATTTTGACAATTATGCTGACTCTCAGGAGGTCAGTGCAGGCTCCCCTTCAGCTTGAGCCAAGTTACAGGCTCAGAACCTTAGTCATGCAGGGGTTGTCAGGCAGAGGTAGTTTTTAGGAAAAGCAAATTCAGAATGGCTAGATTGAATCATAAAATGAGGCAAAGTTTTTGCCATATATGCAAGTCAGTTTTATTAGTTTATCATTTCATGCCACTTTTCTCTGTTCCTTAAAGTAATATTGTTAGAGGTTGGAGGTAGCCTTTGACTCATTCCCTTGAACCACCAGCTCAAGGTATGGAGAGGTTACACACTGACACCTAGGCCTGACAAAGCATGCAAATGGGAAATACAATAAAACCAAAGTTTCAAAGTCATTAAAAAAAGGGAGTAATCTCAAATGCAGAAGCGTGGTTTCAAAACACACTTAAACCATGCCAATTTGTTGCTGCTTCACTGACAATCATTACTGTGACCTGAAAAATGGATGCTGCGGCCAGCAGTTTCATAGTACTTTTACAGCCATATACATTTGAACCACCACAGCCAGGAAGTCCGCCGGGTAAAGCATAGTTCCGAATGGCAGTCGTCCTTTCACCAGTCCAGTGCCCCAGAGCCTGAGCTTCCCAGCGCCCCAGAGCCCCCACTGTCCAGCGCCCCAGAGCCCCCACTGTCCAGCGCCCCAGAGCCCCCACTGTCCAGCACCCCAGAGGCCCCACTGTCAAGCGCCCCAAAGGCCCCACTGGCCGACTGGAATGTTTATTTAAAAAAATAGATATATATATGAATTTGAACATATGATTTTAAATTTGTATCATTTTTGCTACATCTAGGCATTTTTATTTATTTTTTGGTTATTTTTAGTTTTTTCTGGCATTTTGATTGTATAGCTACATCAGGATATTCAGAAAAAATATCACACTGATGATGTAGAGGTCTCAAAAACTCATGTATCAAATATGATACACTTGGCGTTAAAGGGTTAATATGGCTACTTTAAGACCAAGAGACAGTTGATACAAGTGGCCAGGGATAGTGTGATACAATGGTTAGTGAAATGATAGCCATGCTGATATGTGAACACTTTCAACATTATTTGTTTCTTTTTTGTCCAAACATCCCTGAAACAATATGACCATCTCCTACAAAACACTCATTTTCATTGTTGTGACTCAGTGTGTCATATTGGACTGGCCCCTCACTAGGACTGGTCTCTTTCTGTAAATGAGAACGTGCTTTGTTTGCTTGCCTTCAGAGTAGAGCAATATTAGAAATTTTGCTGCATGACTGACTATTTTCAGAGGGAAATTGAATATTATTTTGTATACAACAATGAGCTTTCTCACTGTGATGGTTTACCCCAGCATGCAATTGCTCCTCCAAGCCTTGTTCAATACCAGTCAGCCATGTTCTTAAAGGGAATCTAAGCAACACCAATTTAATCTGCTGAAACTCCATATTGGCAGCTGTGTGCCTTTGGTAGAGATAGGAGGCACACTACTCTAACATGATTACCCAGGATCCTCACTAACCCCCCTCCCCCTTCTACTACAGTTAATTACAGTGGGGACAACCTATTCATGTAATTATTTGTATGTTGCCTACATAGTCTAATTTTCACAGAGACATGGCTCAAGTCCGCCAGGAGACCTTACATGTAATATACTGCTTGTTCATCAGCTGTTCCACTCAAGACAGATTGAGGGGACTTTTTGTCCTTGAATGACCAAATGAGCATTACCCATAGTGGATTAAATAATGAATTCAGATGCTCTAGTGTAATGACAAATCTGTTCAGAGGGCTATTTTCCCATAATGACTAATTTAATACAGGTCCTAGACAACATCCTTCCACAAGCTATGCGTGATGAAAGGTACAAATGCTCTCAAACACACAAGAGGTTGATTGATGTGATGATGAGTCTATCATATGTGGACATTGATAATGCCTTGTGACTAACATCTTCTATCTTGAGCAAGAGAGCCATAAATGAGAGAAATACAGATGATGTTGCACTCCCACTCATCTGCATAAGAACTTTTTCCATTAGAAAAGACTTTGAGATTCAGTCCATTAGAGAGCCAGGGAACAGCAAAACTTTCATATCCTTATCAATACACAATAAGGAGGACAATTACTCCACCCCTCATACACATTCAAAACACATATATTCACTTTTTTTTATTGTGATGAGTGGAAGGTATGATTGAAAGAGATAGGATCCTGTAAGTTGAGTAAGGTGCAACAGAAGAAGAGGCCAGAAATAAATGATTACACATATGATGTCATGGTGCAGCATTGCTTTGTATCTCACTGCTCCATCATCCGTGCATGTACACAATAACAATGCTGATTGTTGAAAAGGCAGCTTTGAGCCAACACCTCTTTTCTATATAAAGCCTGTATGAGCTCAAAAGAAAAAAGGTTCATTGTTGACCTTTGTTAAGTGTTACGTATGGTACAGTTTAGTTTACGTTTTGTCAGTGTGTGCTGTTCCCTCCTCCCTCCTCTCTTTCTTTAGGGTTGCTGATGCCTGTGAGTGAGCACAGGTGCACTCACTTCTGCTCAGCTCCTCCCCCTGAATAAAAGTGCAGAGAGGAAGCTTGAGGCCATCTCTGCCTTTGAACAGCTGACTGTGCGGTGTGTGTGCGCTGCTGGGAGTGTTTGTATAGGTATTTGGTGAGGTTTTCTCCTTTTGGGCCTGGGCCTAAAAAGGAGGGTGGTGGTTGGGAGCCCCTTCAGTTTATCTGGAAGGTGGTTTTTCTTTTGAATTAGTTTTGTTTAGTTTTGTTTGTCCTTGGTTTCTTTGTCCTTATAGTGCGGTCTCTGCCTTTTCATGCAAGCTTGTTTTCAGTTCCTTGCCCTGTTTTTGTTGTCTTTCCAATAAACGTTGATCACAGTTGCAACAATTGTGTCTCACTTGTCCTTCAGCCCACCTAAACATCAATTGTTACTCCCTGACATCCAGTTGGGACGTAACAACCTTGTTCAGTGAGCAAAAATCACTCTGCTAGCGGCTGAGGCTATATTCTGGATAGAATAGAAAGCACAACCACTTTGAGAAAAAACTAAACCCAAAGAGCCAATGCAAAGGTTTAAAAAAAACATTATTGAGGGCCCTCACAGCGACATCCACTGTGGGGTAATAACACATCTGCATTAACAAGATGACATCTGACTAAATTAGTATTCATAAATCATGTTCCCATTTCCATATGGGAATGCTGATGTGCTCCTCTCATGTCCCATGGTACACTCAGTAATGAAGGTGGAAGAAATATTCTGAGAGCTTCAAAAGTCCTTGCAAATGTCATGCTCAACAAAGCTTTTGTTCTGCATGGTCATTTGACATCATTTGATGGTCATGCACTCTCTTCCTGTGAATTCATGTTTCTCTAAGAAATTCAGATGAACTGAGGAAAATGTTAAACAAGTGACCTCTTTTACTGAGGGCATCACTGAAGATCACCAGGGGCAGTCAATGCTAGCCATCTTTACAAACAAGCACCATATATATCTGTACATAAGAGTGCAGTGGGAGTGAGATGAATCATTGTCTCACTGTAGTCAACACACCTTTTTAATGAGGAGGCAGCAAGCAACACAGGAGAGAAAGCAGCCCAGTCAAAGCACAGTTATCTGTGAAGGCCATTATTCATCTGAGTCAGACACAAGTAGGTATGTACATTTAGTGTGTATGCTTGTTGATTGACTGTGTGTTTGGCTACATATGAGTTGGAATAAAGATATTTTTCAGTGTTTTAGCAGAAGTCCTTACCCATCAAAAGTATTTTTATACTACAAAGAATATCTATGAAAATTAAAATGAAATTGAATTTGGCAATATTTCATTCTTGTGGTACAATTTCTGCCAGTTTGAAAGATAGACATTATCAGTCATATGGAATTTTGCGACAGACAGGCTGACAGAGTCAAGAAGTAATTTAGTGCCTCCTTAAACACCTCATTGTTACACTGAGGTTTTCTGGAGCCAATGTCTGTCTTCTAAGCAACAGTGGATTATTAAAAGAAATCAGTCTGTCTGCTTTTTATTGCACACAATCCTGGCAGCTTCACCATTAAATGTATGTTATGTCTGTGGCCAGTTAGAAATGTACCCTTTGTGTCCAAAGGTTCTGAAACAAAGAAGAAACAAAACAGTGTTACATTAGGAGACAGCAAGGAAAAGCAATTGAAAAGAGACGTGACAACTCGCCAGAGCTGGTGAAACAGCTCTCCTCCCTCTCTTTTGTCTTGTTGATAATCTGTATTCCAGAGAGATGCTCTGCTGAAGTGCATCTCATGCAAATGAGCATGTTTAAAAGACACTGGGGCCACCATGGCACATTCTTTTCCTGAAGCGCAATCAAAAGTAGCCTTGGATTGTGTTCCTATTCATTTAGCCTGGTCCAATGTTGTTCATTAGTAGTGTCTGCTTTTGTTTCTTTCCCCTGCTCTTTCCTCATTTTTCTACACACTGTGCATGAGCGTACAAAGAAGTGCCACGCACACTAGTACATCAAACTAAAAACTGAGCTCACAGGAAGGAGAAAGGAGTTGCAATGTAACCACAGTTCCCCCCATTATGGATTTTTCAAACATGTAGAATAAAAAGTATGGCTTGGAGAGGCAGTTTTTTCTGAAAAAAATTCTATCAAATGTGAAAGTAAAATGACTGAGGCCTTGTAATACAAAAAACATATCTTACCTAGTATTGAACACAATTTTATTGTTAATTTCGCTGCAACTATTATCATAACTGAAACAAGTGTATAGTGGTTAAGGCCACTTGACAGTTGCCTGGGTGGTTTCACCTCAGAAAGACTTTTTAAGTTTCAAAGGATTTACGCAGTGACGTGAAATGGAGGTCTTATGCATGTAGAAGTTCCACGAAAACATCTAAATCCACAAATTCAGTCTGCTTCTCTATGTACACACAATCCACACACCAATGTGTTGATAGTATAGAGTATTGTCGATCATGGTGCAGAGAATGATGGAGTATAACATGTGAATATGATCTTGTTATTAAAGAAACTGAATCACTGTGAAGAGCTTTTATCTGTCTGATGGTAAACATACCCTTTCCAACTCCAAGAAACATTAACAAATAACAAGAGTATTAGCTCTTGTGAAAAACTTTAAAGGAACCATTCATCATAACTTGGCAGCGAGTAGGACAGGTCACATATAATTGAGTGTAGCTCTGTAAAACTGCAATACCGCCAGAGATGAATCTTCCTATGTTTTGCCTCTAACTAATCAAGCTCTTATTTTATTACATCCCTTTTACACCTACAAGACACATGTTCAGGGATTGAAATGAATATTTTGGTAGAGTGAAATCATAAATTGTGGGAATGAAATAATATTCCATTCCCCCAGGTGTCGAGAAAAAACAAAGTTAAAGAAGCCAAGTTATTTTTTTACCAACAAATTTTTCATTTTCATTTTCCATTTACCAACAAATTCACATAATACCCACACAGCCTTTAGTGCTGACATCCTGATATAATTTGGATTAATAAATGCATTAGCTTTAGTGAAGGAGCAGGACAATTAGCATGCACACAGCTGGTGAAGTGTCCCTAAAAGGCCCCTTTCCCAGTGATGGCCTTTCCTTAGCCTCCATATTTTTTTAAATCTACAAAGCTTTAACTTTATGTAAAATTGCCTGAAAGCTATCAGCTCTCGCTTCCCTTTTCTCTCCCTCTCTCAGCTACACACAGTGGTACCATTTGGATGACTATTTGCTACATTGGAGTGTGTAGTATGTTTAAGTTCTCAAATAAAGAACATTTTACTATTGACATAAATTCTAGGTAGCAGAGACATAGCTACTGCTGGGAAGCTTGAACTAAGCTTGTCTCATTGGCTGCTAGGAGTCTAATATTTGTCTGCTTCAAAAGCATCACTCTGAAAGCACTAGGCTGGTAATATGAACATTAGGAATGTTCAGTATATGGTGGCCAGCTGTCACTTACTGCCATTAAAATTTCAGTGTGGAATTTCCTTCAGCTTTTTTTTTTGGCGGTTCAGGGACTGCACTGTACTTAAAACTCTTTTATTCAGATATACTCAGCTATCAGGAGGTAAACCAATAAAAGGCTAAACTATGGTCCATGGCCCCTATTTGTTGCCATCATGAAGTAAATAAGCCGAGTATATGCAATAATTATTCTTTCAGAGAATTGTTTGTCCCATTTTATAAAGGTGACCAAACTTGTCCATCTGCAACTGTTTATATTACTGATTATATTCTTGTCCTCTCTTTGAATAACAGTGACAGAATTAGAAATAATGACCAAGATGTACATAATGCAGAGTGATTTGTATCACTTAGTTCATGTAATACATTAACGGGATTCATATTTATGCAGTGGAGAGTAAATGCAAATTAGACAACCAAATTACCTTTCTATCCCTTTCAAAGGAGCACAGTGAGTTCAGAAAATAGGTCCATGTCAGGGTGAAACTGAGTATAATAAGAGTTTCATCAGAGTGATGGAGATGGATTTTGGCATAAACAAGACTCTCTTTGTATGCAGTCTGAGACCTTATTGTCAGGTGACTTATATTATTGTCTATACACGCCTCTCATTTTTTTCACCCTAAGCAAATCAGTAATATTTGCTGGCAGGATGATGATAATAAATGATACATCACATCTGTGACCATGTTGCCAACTGCAGAGAGTTGAATGGAGGATATTTGCAGCTTAGACTGAGCTCAACTTGGCTGTGCTTCCTCTCTTGTCTCCTCCATATTCTGCCACTATATGCCTACTATGTTCCAGCATCAACACAAAGAACTGACTAGTTTGTGTGCAGACTGACTGAGTGGTCTGAGGCTTCTTTTTCAACATTTCTTCAACATTCAAGCATCTCAAGCATCATCTCCCAAAACACACACACACACACACACACACATGCCTCTTCAAATGAATGGGGTCAATTATAAAATGGGGTCATGAATGAAAGATTATGAAAGATTTAAAACAGAAGAGACTGGCACCATGGTTTAACTCTGCAACTCGCAAGTTAAAACAAACAACGCGACAATTGGAAAGGAATTGGAAAGGATCGATAAAACAAACAACGCGCAATTGGAAAGGAGCTGAAAAATAGGATATGGCGCTCCACCAAAGAGGAGGACTCTCGCCTAGCCTGGAAAGAGAGTCTCAAAACGTATAGGAAAGCCCTGTGTAATGCCAGAGCAGCCTACTATTACAGAATTAATAGAGAAAAATAAGAACTGCCCTAGGTTTCTTTTCAGCACTGTAGAAGGCTGACAACAGAGCCAGGCTGACACAGAGCCATGCATTCTCTAAGTTTTAGGAGTAATGACCCTGCATTCCCTTAAGTTTAAGTAGTAATGATTTCATGAGCTTCTTTAATGACAAGATTCTGAATATTAGGGACAAAATTTGTCAGGATCTGCCCTCGTTAGACTCCGATCTGATCCTTCAGACTCAGGAAATTTAGGAGCAGATACATTAAAACCTGACAATTGCTTAGACAGTTTTATTCCAATTGGCCTTCCCGAATTATCCTCGTTAGTTTCATCATCGAAAGCAAGCAACAACTTGTCTCCTAGACCCCATCCCAACTACGCTGCTTAAGGAAGTTTTCCCATTTATTGGCACATCACTGCTGCATATTATTAATCTGTCTCTGGTGTCAGGCTTTGTACCCAAGTCTTTTAAAGTAGCTGTAATTAAACCATTGATCAAAAAACCTACACTTGATGCAGATGTGTTAGCCAATTATAGACCAATATCCAACCTCCCCTTTTTGTCTAAGATTCTAGAGAAAGCCGTTGCCAGCCAGTTATGTAATTATCTCCACAGTAATAGTCTTTTTGAAGTTTTTCAGTCAGGATTTAGAGCTCACCATAGCACAGAAACAGCACTTGTGAAAGTCACTAATGACCTGTTGACAGCATCAGATAGAGGGCTTCTGTCTGTACTTGTCCTGTTAGACCTTAGTCAGCTGCCTGCCTTTGATACAGTTGACCATCACATCCTGTTGCTGAGAATGGAAAAACTGCTTGGTATTAAAGGGTCTGCATTAAACTGGTTCAGATCATACTTATCAGATCGGTCTCAGTTTGTCCATATTAATAATGAATCCTCTGTGCATACTAAAGTCTGTCATGGAGTTCCACAAGGTTCAGTGCTTGGTCCAATTCTGTTTATTTTGTATATGCTGCCCCTTGGCAATATCATCAGGAGGCACTCCATAGATTTCCATTGTTATGCTGATGACACCCAATTATATTTATCAGTGGAGCCACACAAAACTGATCAGCTCCTGAAACTCCATGCCTGCCTTAAAGATATAAAGGCTTGGATGACCAGAAATTTCCTGTTGTTGAACTCAGATAAAACTATGAAGTGATCCTATTAGGTCCGAAACACCTGAGGAACACGCTTTCTCCTAAGATAGCCTTGTTGGATGGCATTAACTGGGCCTCCGGCACCACTGTAAGGAACCTCGGGGTTTTATTTGATCAGGATATGTCCTTTGACACCCATATTAAGCATATTTCAAGGTCTGCCTTTTTACCACCTGCGCAACATCGCAAAAATTCGGCACTTTTTGTCCCAAAGCGATGCTGAAAAATTAGTCCATGCATTTGTCTCTTCCAGGCTGGATTATTGTAATTCACTTTTATCAGGCTGCCCAAACAAGTCGTTAAAGACTCTACAGCTGGTCCAGAATGCCGCTGCTCGGGTGCTGACTGACTAAAACCAGGAAAAGAGACCATATTACTCCAGTATTGGCTTCTCTGCATTGGATCCCTCTAAAATTTAGAGTGGATTTTAAAATCCTACTCCTCACATATAAGGCTCTACATGGTCTGGCACCATCATATCTTAATGAATTGATAACTCCTTATCAACTCCGACTAGAGCGCTGCGCTCCCAAAACGCAGGCTTACTTGTAGTTCCCAGGGTTTCCAGAAGTAGTCTAGGGGGCAGAGCCTTCAGCTATCAGGCCACCTGTTCTCTAGAACCAGCTCCCAGTCTGGGTCCAAGAGGAGGCAGACACAGTGTCAGTGTTTAAGAATAGACTTAAAACCTTCCTTTTTGATAAAGCTTATAGTTAGGGTGGGCACAGGCTCGCGCCCTTAGTTATGCTGCTATAGGTTTAGACTGCCGGGGGGCTCCCATGATGCATCGGGCACCTCTCCCTCTTCCTCTGTCTCTGTTTCCTCTTTCTCTGCTTCCTCTTCCTCTGCTTCCTTTACTCATATTATTATGGTAGTAGTGCAAACTGGAGTCACATTTAGAAACTGGTTAAAGTGGCTAAACTGGTTAAAGTAGTTAAATTGGCTAAAGTGTCAAAACGGTTAATGTGAATACTCTTATGTCCTGTAAAGTGCATGTTACTGCCGGAGCCCCGGTCCTCTTTGTTCTCTCCAGTCTTGCAGGTTCCTCACTGATTCTGGTTGTGGTCCATCTGTCTGAGGTTCACTGGCCTGGTGGGGACATGATCTGTGTCTGTGCTGTGGAGAGAAGGTCGAGTGGCCCAGAGCTCCATATGAGGACATCTAGAGATGCACCTGGACTCACAGACTCATTTCCATTACCTGTGATACCTTCACACATGGACTAAACCAATGAACTCAGTATAGCTACAAGCTTATTACGACTCATGTATAATTCCATAATATGATTGATGATGTTCTCTGTACATGTGGCATCTATTGCACGTCTGTCCGTCCCAGGGAGAGGGATCCCTCATCTGTGGCTCTTCCTCAGGTTTCTTCTTTTTCCCATAAAGGGTTTTTTGAAGTTTTTCCTGACTCGGTTCGAGGGTCTAAGGACACAGAGGGTGTCACAACTGTGCAGATTGTAAAGCCCTCCGAGGCAAACAATGATGTTTGTGATTTTGGGCTCTAAATAAATAAATTTGAATTTTGAATTTTGAATGGTCTTATTTCAAAAGGAAAATCTGGAGAGAAGAAGGAACATGTCCCTCTTTCCTTTCTCCTACAAGGTAACTTTTTCATATATTACATCTGCAAACTGTAAGTCTTTGGACTACTTTTTGGTTATGAAATGCAAGCAATTGTGAAATTAAAAGGTCAGTAAAATCATAGTGTTATTGACTTCTTGCATACAGCTCAAGCGTAACATTTTTTAATCGCATTTTTCCTCTCTTCAGCCCTGAACCTTCTGAAACCAATAACTAACACGTCTTTGAACCTTCTCTGACGCCCTACAAAGTTACAGATCTGAAGTGTGAGCAGCTTTGAACTGTGATGCGTAATGCTATTTCTTCTGTTTCTGCAATCTGCTTGATGTGCTTAATAACTCTGTGCTTAATAACTCTGTGCTTAATACACTATGTTAGAGAAATATGGTTGGAAGACGAATGGCAGTGAGTAGATGAGAATACATTGGAGAGAGAGAACAGACTGTGTATCATAACATGCTGGAGGTGGAATCAAGTCTGGTAAGTGTTTAACTCACCACTTGAAAGGCAGCTTTAAAAGTAAAATTACATTTATTGATCATCCACAACAATACTAAAGAAATGATGCATGGAAAAGAAGATCAGTACAGAGTCTGTATTTGTTAAATATCCAGTGTTAAAAGTATCTGTAGAAAAGTTGTTTTCATAATGTCCTGCTGCTATAGTATTGTTGCTAAAGCTATGGTAATATCTAAACTGCACATATAATTTGTCTTTGAATAGTGTCATCAAGGACACAAGGTGTTCAGTTAATTTTTGTTAATGTATTTCCCATCTTCCTGCAGCCTACTTCCTGACAAGAACACTGATTAAAATCATAGATCATATCTTTAAAGACATCTTCAGTTCCAGAAATTTGAGTGAGAGCAGCAACCTTTATTTCCATGCCACTGAATAATGCAGAGCCTTTGAAAATGAGTGAACAACTGTGGTTTCTTAAATAGTCATTAGATTAGTGACAAGAAAAAACACACATTACACCCAAATTTCCACTGCAGCATTCATGGTTTTGTCACATTTACAAAGCACAAAGTAACAGTAAAAACATTAGCTACAATTTAGGTATTATTTTACCGCAACATACCATCCCATATATTATGTGGCACATGCATACATCCATCCATCTATCTATCCATCTTCTAAACCTGCTTATCCTGAGCACACACAGGGTCGCAGGGGTGCTGGAGCCTGTCCCAGCTATCTTTGGGCGAGAGGCAGGGTACACCCTGGACTGGACGCCGCCAGTCAGTCACTGCAGGGTTAACATTGAGAGACAGACAACCATTCACACCTAGGGGCAATTTAGAGTTGTCAATAACCTAACCTAACCTGTATGTCTTTGGATTGTGGGAGAAAGCTGGAGCACCCAGAGAGAACCCAGAGGGAGAACATGCAAACTCCACACAGAAGGGCCTGCTTCAACCAGGGATTGAACCCAGGAACCCTCTTGCTGTGAGGCAACAGTGCTAACCACTACACCACAGTGCATACATTTTAAACAAATTTCAATTAAAAAATTTACTCTGGGCCTGAGTAACAACCCAAAGTGAGCATGAGAACTGTTTCAGAAAAGAAAACTCTTTTGTAATTTGTTGCCAAAGAAGCTTGAAAATCACTTCATCAGTCACACAGTATAATCATTCTGCACATATAATTACTCAAAATGTTGCTTCAAATTAGATTTCCTTTCCCTGACTCCTTAGTTTAAATGTGAAAAATTACCTGTCTTCCTCTGAGCAGACTGCTGCATAAAACCCTTGCAATCTCTCACAAAAACAAGAACAACAATGCCAATGTGTGATCATGGAGAACGTGTCCCTTTAACTCACTTCACTGAGCATGGCAAGATTTATGATCCATAAATGTATTAGATGTGATGCACATTAGCTCACTGAGACACCAAAACTTAAATGTTGCTACAAGCTGAGTTCTTGATGTGTAGGCCATTTGAATGAAATAAATAAGCATACATGAATGAAAAACAAAAATCTTCTTCTTTTATGATTTTTTAAATTATTTCTTTTAGGGAAGATGGATTTGTTTTTCAGCATATGTTTCATGCTTTCTCTGCCTTACTGAAGGTTAATTGACAGCCTGCTGAGAAAGAAAATGCCAAATAAAGGTCAGTCTTGCTTTCTGCAGGATGATCCTTCCAGATGTTATGGAAAGGTCAGACTCTTACCTTTAAAAGGGGGACTAAGTGGCCAAGATAAAAGAATTAAATTAGATACACAGCATGTACAATGAAGGTGTGATTAAAAAAAAAACCTTAGCAAAGACAGGAGCCATAGAAGTATAAAATATAAAATATTATTCTTCTGCAGGAAGTTCCTACTGTGACTGTTTTATTCCTCTCTGCATACCTTGCTGTGTTACAGTTTTGTTAAATCCATTATAGAAGAGACTCCATCAGAGGCCACTTTCCACAAAAAGCTCCCTTACATCATACAAGGACATTATTGATATTTCTGACCTGAAAATAGGCAACTCACTCTTGGGAGACTGTGTTGACTCCTACTTAGTGACACACAAAACGCTGAACAATCAGCTCTCTGACTGCTTTTTTTGCAAATGTTAGAAACTAGCTAAAATAATTGGTTCTTTTTTACTTTATTCATTGAGACAATGCTACAAGGTAGTGTGTGTGTGCATGGCCACATATTTGAGGTCTCTTTACAATTATGTTTGAATTGTAATTGAGTGCTCAGTAGGTCAGGGAGAAGTGTCACTCATCCCCTTTAGTTCTTGAGTTTCCCCTCATTTCACAGGCCCCAAGTCACCTTGATGTGCTTAAGTGTTCTTAACTTTGTGCTATATTTGTGTGCTCATCTGTTGTTTGGAACACAAGTTCTCTCTGCAAATTTAGTTTTGTTTCTACTAGTTTTACTTTCTTGGTGCAGTTGTACTTTTTGTGTCTGTGCTGTTGTTAGCTGCTAAGCCTCTCACCTGTGTCTTGCAAGCTGTGCAAGCTCTGCTGCCAGGACTATCTAGAGAATATGTGTTCTCAGCAAGACTGTGACTTCAACTTGTCCACAAACACAAAGCTGTTTGTGCAGTCTACCTCAGACCTGGCAGTGGTGGCTCATTCTTTTTTTTTCATCCCATTATAAATTCACACTGCAGCTGAATGTGTACAAAATCTGATTGTTTTCCTGACATCACACAGATTGGATTACATTTCTAGATAACTTCAATCTACTTCAAACCATGATAGTACCTCAGTATTTGCAGCCCAAATTCTCCCTACAGTCTGGAGAGGAGGATATTAGATTTGAACTGATTAGATTTTTGGACACCTTGTTTCACATTTTTGCATATAAATGAAAAAAACAAACAAACAAAAAGTTATGTTAGCAATTAAGACTACATTGAAACAGATACTTGTTTCTTTTTTTTCTTATAAGTGAGACTGAAACAAAGACTATGCTGCTATATTCTTGCATCCACAAACTTGCCATGTTGCAAAAAAGACTGAGTGATAAAGCTCAGACCAATCTTTCAGCCACTCCAAGGGGACAAAACACAATGCAGGGTTAGCATGGTTTAGTGTCCAAATTTGTTTAGTAAGACATTATTTAATTATGTAGTACACTGCTGATATGTGGTGTTGGGTTAGCAGGATTAGGAGAGCTAAAATTAAAAACCTTCTGTCTATAGCTGCTATTGCTCTATTTTCCCATATCATTTTTAGCATACAGTGATCCTTATATTAAACTTTGAACCAATGACTCAACTACTTCAAAAGGTAATTGCAGAGGAAAGATGCTAAAATTTCTAAGAAACCCCTGAACTTATCAGCTCCTATGAGATTTGATCCTCTGCCTAGCTAATGTGGGGTTAATGGTTCTATATTATAAATCACAATTGTTCATTATTTCATTAAACCACATGTCCTCAGATTCTCTTTTCTGATCTTTAAAATTTCTCACAAAATCCTTTAACACTGATAGAGATCAAGCCTATTCCTGCAACCCCGCAGTCAAAAATTAGGTTGAAGCAAATATTTTTCTTCATAATCAAGCTGCTTTCAACAAATGACTCTCAAAATTCATGCTAACCTCATTACCTCCTATCATAAGCATCCAATTTCTGTCCTCCCGAGAGATTGTGAATCCTTGGGGCTTTTCTCACAGCTCCAGTTCTCCAGATGCAGCAGACGAGTTCTCATTGACAAGAGAGACTCTTTCATGAATGTGTTCTGTGCATATGCCAGTATCCTTATTCCAATAAATCTTTTGATCGCCTTACTTTGTTACACTCTCAGTGGGAAGCGCTTTACTGTTGGATTTGCATTTGCAGATTAGGTCTTCACTGAAAAAGCCTAATTTTGTTCCTGCTTAATTTTTATGCTAATGGATGTGGGCAGTAATTTCCGAAGAGGACTTGAAGAAAGTCCTGCATTTACAATACAAATTCTCCATCCACTGTACATTGTAAGTATGTGGTGGTAAATGTTCTATAAATGAAATGCAAAGCCTTTGTATTTCTGCTTTGTGAAGGTTTCAAACTATGAATCAGAGAGCTGCATGCCACACCTGTTGCACACTACTGTTCATCTTATCGCATTAGTCTTTGTGCATGGGTGGAGGGTATTATCAATAAGGAGAGGAATGCTAAGATAAAATCCCACTGCAGTGAATGGTTTTCATGGTTCTTTACTGATGTGGGTGCAGGTCCTGGCATAAAAGCAATCCTATAAGGAATGTTAGATTAGTAGAGAAAGAGAAATCCTCCCAAGCAAATTTCACTCCTCAATTTTTCAACCTCTTCTTGTTTATTTCTCAAATTCTCAAATTAACTGACTGAACAGGAGTGAACTTCTCCATAAATCCGAACCTTGAATCGTTCCTTACCTAGAACCTGGAGTAGACTTACATTTTTTTGCCCATTGATTCTAAGTATAGATCTTTAGTAGAGATCTTTAGTAGATAGATAGATAGATAGATAGATAGATAGATAGATAGATAGATAGATAGATAGATAGATAGATAGATAGATAGATAGATAGATAGATAGAGATAGAGATAGATAGAATAGAATGAGTATTACAATTTAACATGTATTTTGTATCAATTAACGACAATTCATTCTGTACTCCAAGACAGATAAAGGCACCACACCTGTGTTTGTTATCCTCAGTTGTTAGTGCCAATTAAATAGTATGGTGAGGCTGGTATTGGTGACCACTTAGTGTATCCTGTGCATACAATGAAGTTTAAAGAAAATGTGAAAGAAAATGAGACTCATGTTTCACTTTTTTCCTGGATGCTTGCATGGTGTTTCTGTTGGTTTCTGTGTGCTCTCAGAATAGAGAAAAAGAACAACCTGTCTTTTGTGACCTTGAGCCATAAGGTGTATTTGTCTTTTGAGTGGATCTCGATTATGTTGTCAATATGCTGAGGTATTGCTCCAGTGTAAAGCTTGCAAAGTGCCTGGAGGGAGAAGCCTTTTCTGTTTTCATACCATCTCTCCTGTTTAGGTTGAGGGGTGAGGTAAGACTCCTGTATTTTCTTTTGCTTCTCTAAAAAATATAAACAGTGGGCACAAATCATCTGACGCAGGACATTTTAAGGACATATGGAAACAGGGACATTGGTACACTGTATTTATTCTAATTGGTCATACCAAGTAGGAGTTTAAGTCCAATTGACTTTCTCCTCTCTCAGCTTTGATCTCTTGTCCACTGACAACAAAGAGAATCTGATGGAAATGAACTAATATTCTTTCAAAGTGTTTTGTTTAAGAGCACTTACTCTCCCAATCTAACTTGTGCACTCAAATCCAGGTACAGTTTACCACAGGGACACACTTAATACACAGAAGTCACAACCAACTGTGGGCTTACTGTGAATTCATAACACATACTATTTATAGTTTTTACCTATATTAAAAAGAAAATATATACTTTTGATCACAAGGAAATACTCCACAGTGCATGAAGATCTACCCCATTTGTGTCCAGTGACAAAATTTAGTATGAGGAAAAATTGCACAATATTTGTTCTGATTAAGCTAAAGTCTGGAAATCTGGTATGGACATACTTTGTGGAAGTATGTAAGTGTACAGCTCTGACAGCACATTAATCAGTGGTCAAAGTGTTCAGCAGTGTTCACAAAGGTAATGTGGCAGCTGATTTGACATGTGAAATGTTAAAATAATTCAGTGAAAATCACAGCAGTTTTTTTGAGTTTCAAATATCTGTAAACCTTACTTTTAAAAACTTACCCCATATTTAAAGACCTGAGATTCATTTGTGTTTTCCAATCATAGGCAGGTAAATCATTATTAAATCTTGAGGCCAGTGAATATTCACTCCTCTATTATTTAGTTGAATCCAGATCAGTGTTATGATGGAAGTGTTTATTTTATTTTTAGTTGGTTTTATTTTTTACTCCCATCATAATTGTTACTCAAAGCTATAGAAGGCACATTGATTAATTTAAAGACAAGCCAGTTCTCATATGGCCAACTATCATTTTAATTTGGATTATTTTATAAAAAATTAGTATCCTTCCAAGATGTCTTCCTTCATAAATGAAACTGTCTGACCACATATTCAATTCTTTCTGCTCTCACAGGTCTGACACAGAGGCTTGTTGTTGCACTTTGAAGAACCAAGAATCCTGTCTTCGGCACAAATCAAAGTTTCACATGTTGACCATAAATAATGTGCATTTTTAATCTGCAAAATAAAGGTTGTCTAGTGTTGACCCTGTGATTTGAATAGTTCTAAATGAAGGTTATAGTATTTAAAATTGAACCAAAAATTACTTAAATAATACACCATAATATGGCAAAATGATATATTTTTACACTCATGCAATTAAAACAAATCACTGTAGAAAACATACTTAATTAAATAATAAATAATTGCATTACATGAATGTTGTATAATTCTAATATATATTTAAATACACATTTATGAAGCCATATAAAAATTTACAGATGTCCTCAGCACCTAGGTCCTGTTTGGGACCCCAGGGGACCCTCATCTGCCCCGGATTCTTCTGTGGGGCCTTCCAGGCTCCTCTCTCCTCTTCATGGCGAGAGTGTTCAAATGTTCAGGCAGAGAGAGGACTCTGCTCAAAGTTACTGACTGCACCTTCACTGTATTCACTAAGTATACAGTGGATTTAAATTGTAAAAATTAAAAGCAACTGTTCACAAAACTACACTTAAATCGCTCCACAGCCAGAACCATCCAGGATTCCATAAACATGCAGTGCCACTGACAACTTAGGGCTGCAGTCTTGAGACATGGACAATTATAAAGCACCAGCCTACAGTGTAAGAAGAGCAGTAAAAAGAAGCAGAAGGGGGGAAGAAAGTGGAACTACAATTCCAGGAGGGCAATGGGATGTTACATTAAATGAATAAAAAAGATAAGCCAAAAATAATGAGAGACTTCACCGCCTATATATATATATTTTAAAAAATGTACATTTTTCTTGCTTATTCTAAAGCACTTTCCACTATTTCTTAAAAAACAGTAGTCCCCTGTCCCCAAAGACTAAACATAGTATATGACCAATTTTGAACATTTTTTTCAGTTTTGTGCTTAGGCAACCTCAGAGCACAGTTTCAAAAGTATTCAAAATTTCTGTCAATTCTGTCAAATTGTGACCTGTTGATCTGTTTATCAATAAGTAGTTTGTTTTATTGATAGGATGAAGAGCCTTTGTACACTTTTTTATATCTAGTTCATTAGAAACAAAGAAAGAAAACTATTAAAAATGAAAATCAATTATTGTTTTACTGTGTTTTACACACACTTTTTTGCACCAGCAACATCTGAAGAGAAGCGAAGTGGTAGAAAGGTAAGAAAATCTTTCATATTGACATAAGGGAAGTAGATGAGCAAGGATATGATCCAAACAATTAACTGCAATTTGCTCCTTGTTTCTTAAAAGATGGTGACGTTGATAAGATACCATCTGTTTTCAATATGAATATATTTCCATATCTTTTGGAGAAATGTGTTTTTTGTTGTGATTCTTGACTGTTAATGATTGCTATGTTAAATGCTATCTGTTATGGCTGAAGTCATATTTTCAAATTCATAAAAGTGGCAGTGTTTTTTAATGACATGCTAAAAGTTGATACAGTGAGCGGTTACAGAATATAATCTTAATAGGATCTGAATAGTAATATCAGACCTCAGCATTCAGCAAAATATATATATTTTTTTGTATTTTGACTTCTAAGAAAGGGCGGCACAGTGGTGTAGTGGTTAGCACTGTCGCTGCCTCACAGCAAGAGGGTTCTGGGTTCATTCTCCTTCTGTGTGGAGTTTGCATGTTCTCCCCTGCAGGTTAGGTTATCTGACAACTCTAAATTTTCCCTAGGTGTGAATGTGAGTGATTGTCTGTCTATCTATGTCAGCCCTGTAACTGACTGGCATCCAGTCCAGGGTGGACCCCGCCTCTCGCCCAAGATAGCTGAGATAGGCTCCAGCACCCCCTGTGCAAACCCTGTGGTGTCAGGATAAGCAGGTATAGAAGATGAATGAATGAATCAATTCTAAGAAGCAGCTCACAGTGGATGCGTTAATTTCTGCATTATGCCTCAGTAATGCTCTTAAAATTAGTTTTATGAAGTCGTATGTCTTCTGAAGAAAAAGAAATATTCTTGATTAACGTGTCATGGCTGGTATGAAATAAAAAAGTGACATGGAAAAGTGTGTGGAGTAGAAGCTTGTCGCAAAATGGATGTTGGGCAGTTCCTCCAGGCTGCTTCGCAAGCAGAGTTGAAAGTTTCCTGCTGCCAACTTCAGTTTAAGTAGAGCAACTGTATTCTCTAAATGTGCTCAGTGGCTTACGACTCCTCCTACTGCCAGTCACGTTGGCAAGAAGAGCAGTCCTGCAGGCTCAGCTGATACATGGGACTTTGGTCACTGAACCATTGTGACGGTAATGAACGAGCAGAGAGTAGAGAATGGTGTCACAAGGCCGCAGACAATTTTAGGTTCTACCTGGAGAAACGATATACAGTCATAGCACTTAAAAGTCTTCTATTTTACTGCAAAACAACCTGCACCTTTGTCATTGTCGAGCCACACGTATGCCACAGCAGAGCATGTGTGACAATATAACCTGTTTTTAGTAGATGGTGTTAGCATAATGGCAGTTAGCCCTAATAAAATAGTCAAATCAAATTTTCAAATGTATTTATTTAAAGCCCAAAAATCACAAACATCGTTTGCCTCGGAGGGCTTTACAATCTGTACAGTTGTGACACCCTCTGTCCTTAGACCCTCGAACCGAGTCAGGAAAAACTTCCAAAAAACCCTTTATGGGAAAAAGAAGAAACCCTGAGGAAGAGCCACAGATGAGGGATCCCTCTCCCTGGGATGGACAGACGTGCAATAGATGCCACATGTACATGTACAGAGAACATCATCAGTCATATATGGAGTTATACATGGGTCGTAATAAGCTGTAGCATAAACTGAGTTCATTGGTTTAGTCCATGTGTGAAGGTATCACAGGTAATGGAAAGTCCGTGAGTCCAGGTGCATCCCTAGATGTCCTCATATGGAGCTCTGGGCCACTCGACCTTCTCTCCACAACACAGACACAGATCATGTCCCCACCAGGCCAGTGAACCTCAGACAGATGGACCACAACCAGAATCAGTGAGGAACCTGCAAGACTGGAGAGAACAGGGAGGACTGGGGCTCCGGCAGTAACATGCACTTACAGCACATAAGAGTATTCACTTTAACCGCTTTAACACTTTAACCAATTTCAACCACCTTAACCACTTTAGCCACTTTTACCAGTTTATAAGGTGACTCCAGTTTGCACTACTACCATAATAAGAGTAGAGGAAGGAGAGACAGAGGAAGAGAGAGAGAGGTGCCCGGTGCATCATGGGAGCCCCCGGCAGTCTAAGCCTATAGCAGCATAACTAAGGGCGAGCCTGTGCCCACCCTAACTATAAGCTTTATCAAAAAGGAAGGTTTTAAGTCTATTCTTAAACACTGACACTGTGTCTGCCTCTCGGACCCAGACCCAGATTGGGAGCTGGGAGCTGGTTCCAGAGAACAGGGGCCTGATAGCTGAAGGCTCTGCCCCCTAGACTACTTCTGGAAACCCTGGGAACTACAAGTAAGCCTGCGTTTTGGGATGCGTAGCATACTTCCAATAGTGAAAGTTGGAAGTAGGAAAGACGGAAATGCCTCTAGTAGGCTGCCAGCTCATAATCCCAACCCAGCTAACACTATGGCCGCAATCACCCCAGATATCACAAACCACTGCACACACAAGGGCAGCTTCACCCTAAATGGCTTTCTCTGCCATTTACCTAAGAAAGGCAACCCTGTCATCTGTGTGGGTCATCATACCTCTGTGACATGCCTCCTTCCATAGTTCCACATTAAGTTGGACTTACTCTTGTGTCACTCAGTTTCAGATGTACCTTATGAAAACTAAGTACTTTCATTAATTGAATAGTAATAGATGAGTTCAGCTTCTGTAAGGACTGCTGTGTACCATCATACACCAGGGTGAGTTATAACAATGACAAACCCTGGTTCACAGCCAAACTCCGACAGTTAAAGCTGCAAAAAGGAAGTGTTCAGGAGTGGGGACAGGAAAAGGCGTACATACAGATTCAGCAAGATGGTAAGAGAAGTTTAATTACTGTACTCTTTGCTGTGATAATGAAATCATTTGAGTGTCTTGCAGAGCCGGCTGGCCCATTAGGCAATATATAGGCAAATGCTAAGGGCGCCGTGGCCTCCAGAGGGCCACAAAACTTGGGAAAAAATTCACCTTCAATATAATTATATTAAAACTATTTATTACTATTTAACTCTTAAAATGTAAAGCAATGCCCAATTAATATTACTACAAATGATAATACTACAAATAAGCCCCCCCCCCTCCTCCGGCTGATGGTACCTGCTCGCTCTCTGTGGGGGGAGGGGCAGATTTATTGATGTGACCAGAGAAGTTGTGTAAACATGTCAAAACGAGCTAAACTGTCCGGAGCACAGGGAAGAAAAAAAAGAAGAAGAAGAGGAGGAAAAACGGGAGAAAGAAAGAGTTAAAGTAAAGATACAGTAATGAAATGAAGCATCACTTATCAAGCAGTTGATAACTTGCTTCTGAGCGATTAGCCTCAACATGCTATGCTAATCAGTAAATAAGCAGTTTTATATTTCTGTAGCTGGGCGGCATGGAGGCTCTTTACTGTTATGGATCATTTGTTAAACCTACTACCTAAAGCATGTTAATTGTTTTAAACTTTACATCAGTGTTAAAGTACACATTATTCTTATTGTTAATACTCCATAACTCAGCATTTCCACATGCCATATTAAACTGCAGTTTACTGCATCTGCTAATCAACATTTCACTGTAATGACAATAAAGTTGTATCTAATCTAATATGCATATCAGAAAAATATACATTGTATATTATACATAGTATAATATATAATACATAGTATGTATCTAGGTTTTCGTCATCACTTTTATATAGTAGCTGTAACACTGCTCTGTTCAGACGGACTTTTGAGATATTTAAGTCCAGCCTCTGCAAATGTTGGGCCATCAATCGATTTCACAACTTCAGCAGCCTCAAGCACTCCTTCTGTCCCCTCCACCTCAGAAGAGTCCAGGGATGCAGCAGCCTATTTTGTGGTAAGAGTATTTATATTGTATTTCAGATTTTTTGTATTTATTTGTAATTTGTTAAGCATGTAAATTGGGTGACATGTTATCTTATAAATTAAAGACAATGGTAAAAACAATGCTATTCGATTTCCTTTTTGTAAGTGTATGTAACATCGCTGCCGATGGAGGGGGGCGCCATATAAAATCTCACCTAGGGCCCCACATTGCGTAGGGCCGGCTCTGGTGTCATGTTTCCTCAAAACCACCATAGATCCACTACTGGACCTCTACAGTTCGCCTACTGAACCAAGAGGTCTGTAGACATTGCAGTAAACATGGCCCTTCACTTCAATCTCCTAAATGTATGCCTGACCCTACCTGCAGGTGTCTCACTGACTTCCTGTGTAACATATGAAGTTGGGAAGACATGTCTCTAATTCCCAGACTATCCCCTCTGTGTACATGAACAGCTACACCTTCAGTCTGTCAAGTTCCTGAAGTTTCTAGACTACATGTCTCGTCATGTCTGTTAAGTGTCTGTATTGTCATGTTTTCACAAGTCTTGTTTTCATCTGGCACTTCCTGTTTTATTTTGAAATATTAACTCTCCTCTCGTTTCAGGTATATTGACTTCCTGCCCTTGTTTGTTTTCCTGTTGGTGTGATTGTCTGCCCTGCCCCTGATTGTTTCCAGCTTTTCCCCATTACCTCATGTCTTCCCCTGTCTTCCCTGTCTTGTCTTGTCTCCCTGTCTCTTGTTTGTCTCGTCATAGTGTCAGCGTATCTGATGCCTTGCAAAGCCCACAACTCTGTAAGATCTAGCATTTCTGTTAAAACCATCTTCTGCTTCTTATCGTCTGCCACCATGTTGCGTTTTGCATTTGGGTTCATCTGTTCTGATTACCAGCGTTATACTCTCCTACAGCTAACTTTCCTCCAACTTTCCAAATAAGATATATATACTGATGATGAGGGATGACATTAGTAACTCCTGGTGGCAGAAAAGACAACATCATTTTGGATTTTATAAGGTTGGAGGATACTGCATGCATACTGCAGCAACTCATAGTTGCAACCATACTGCAGAAAAAAAATATATAACAAATACTGATGTCTTCTTGACTAACAAAAGTAAAGATCAATATTTAATCTTAAATCATTTTTGAAGAAGAAAATTATACATGTTGTGTTTAATTTCCAAATGTATGAGTTGTTGGGACACAATAGAGATATCTCTCTCTCTAATTAATATATATATATATATATTTTAGGCAATGGATATTGAAGAAAGCCACAGTCTTCTCGACCTTATAAAAGCCCAGAAAATCCTTTTTACATTTAGTATAAGTGTTAAGTGCAAAATGTATAGGTAAATGAGAGTAAATTAGTGTTTGTGACACTGAATGCACACAGGTAGTCATACATTCATATATGCTGTTTAATTAAACAGTCCATGCTTGAAATTGGATTATTTGTTCAGTAGCAGTTGCAGAAAAAAGACAGAATGTAGAATAATGAGCATGAATCTTCTTCATACAAGCAGTTCAGTACAGGTTCAGTCACAGCTTGTTTATTTCTGTTTGGCAGCAGAAACGTGCCTTACACCAAAACCAGCAAGGGTTACAAGCCCTGAGAGAAACAGAGCAGGAAATGTAAAAAAAAAAAAAAAAACAGTCAATATAGAAACTAAAAATATCCATCTTATCTCTCTTTTTATTGCAGCTCTAGAGCAAATTTTAAGATTAAGTAATTAAGTAATTACTTAATAAGGATTAAGTAATTACATACCAAATAGCAAGCATTTTAATAAAAATGATAAACTGGTCTTATGAATAAACTAACTAATATTGCACTAGGAAGCAATTATTATTTGCTTTGATTATTATTATTATCCATTTTAAAACTGCATATTGGTTTATTTAAAGTACATGTAAGGGATAGGAGAGGAGCCGAGCTGAACTAATATGATGTCAAAGCCTGGTGAAGAATCTAAAAGCTCAGCAGCTTTAATTTCTAATACTTGAGAATTCTATGTTTTCAATTCCAGGTCATAGCCATGTTTTTGCATTCATTGGGCTGAAACCTTTTTTATTATATAAAAACTAGGGCTTAGCTCAGTTTGGAGCTATTGACCACCGCCATGACCACTAATTTGGAGTAAATAAGATAAGGTTACAGTGGTAGAAAATATTTTGAGTTTTTAAATTTCTCGAGTTTCAAATGTTGGTATTTTAAACTCAGCATGACAGTACTGGACTCAACTTACAATACTTTTTCCTAACATTCTGGGTGTCTTGCAAGCAGATGAACACATGCAAGTACAAGACAAGGGTTTTTCCTGCAAAGCTGTCTCCTCTCTCCACCCACATGGTTTGTCTGCAGGGTTATTCTTTGTTGCAGGAGGCTCTGATGGCAACAGTCCAAGATATGTTCCTTTTCTCCATGTGATATTTCACAAAAGCAAGCTCTACACCAAAGGTTCATTTTGTAGTGCAGCGATCCAAAAAAACAAACAAAAAAACAATAGAAACAATAGAAAGAAACACACTGAAATCCACCTGCAATATGTTTATTCTCAAAATGAAAGATTTATACAAGCCCACACATTCACCATCTGCTGAAGCCTTGCCTTCAAAGCTTGTTTTCTGTTTCAATATTTATTTTTCAATATCACAATGGTACTCATTAACATGTTGAAATATGCTAATACAATATGCTATGAATTAGTTTAAAGAAAAACAACTTTAAAGCATTAAAATCTCAAAGATTTTCATTTAGCTGTCTTTCATGGCACCTGGGACAATACTCAATACAATAGTAATTGCAGGTATGTTTTTGGAACTCATTTCAGTTTCACTTCCAAGTTTCATTGATCTTTGCTTTTATAGTTCAGCCCAGGGGTGTGGCCAACATTTGAGGATATTTGGGGCTTAGCCCATATTCAATCATCAGTATTGAGTTGCTTCTTTGCAGCAACTTTGCAGCCCATTTTTCATTCTCTACTCTCTACTTGCTGTTACCTCTATCCTCACCGATCCAGCAACATTGAGTTAACGTCACACTGCGCTGATTAGACCCCTTTTCTCCCTGCCCCACCTCCACTCAGTATAGAAGAAGAAACAGTAGTATACAGACAGCAATACAGCCTCTTTGGAGAGAGCTTGAGACCTATGTTTACTTGACGGACTGCTTGTGTTACGAAGGCAATGGATAAATTGCTTATATGCAACTTATGATTCTAATCTCATGATTTTGAGTTTTCACATTGTCATTCAACATTTGAAATTACATTCAGAATCGGGGTAACGCTCAAAACATTCAGGGGTGAAGCAAAATCAGCAATGCAAAATCGCCTGGCAATGCCACTGGTTAAGCCATAGCAGCCATTTACTCAAATACTAGCAGGGACTGGAAAAAACAGTCAAACACAGGGGAGTTGAAGAGTCTGTTGTGTTAAAAGCCTTGTGAAAATGCTACAGGCCTTCATTAGTTGGTCAAAAAAGCTGCTTTTCAGTAAGGTGACAGTTGGGTGACAAGGAGGCATACAACACTGCCAGGATGACACTGAAAGCTGGCATAAAGGAGGCAAAGTGGAGACATCACAAGCAGCAACAACAAAGATATGCAGCAGACAATCAAGAACATCTCAGGCTACAAAAGAGGGAGGCTCATGTGTAAGACCAGATGCCAGGCAGTTCCCACCTGCTTCGAGACAGACACTATTGTTCTTAAAAGTCTGTAGTGTCTCATCTAAATGACTACTGTTCATCTCTGTTGTGTTAAGTGTTAAGTTAATGATAAGACAAACACAGACAAGACCTGTTTCACCCCTTCTCTTTTATCTTTGAACTACCTCAGCAACCTCTGCCACAGATATAGGCGGGTTTCCTACCAAAGTTACAGTTCCTGGTACCTGTCTACTACTGTCTGTCTTTGCCTGTTTCTTTGCTACTTCAGTTGTTTCCAGATTCTTCAATGATGTGTGATGAAGCAAAAGACTTAAAATTTATATATATTATATATAAATATAGTATATAGTACTACTACACAGCTTGTCTATAATGTACTGTGAGCTATAGAGGATAATAATTTATTACTCACTCTTTCAAATGAATATACTGGTCATAGGCTAATGAGTCACTTTGAGCCTGCATATCTGACACAGATTATACACTTCAAGTAGAATCATGGTCAGTAATAGAAAAATCCCTCACCCTCACAGTGCTCAATATGTAACACTTTCCACAGGGTTAGGGTTAGGGTTCCACAGTCCTGCAGGCTAATTTCTTAATTTCTTTTCCCAGCTTGAAAACAAGCAGGAAAGATTTGTTTTTTTTTCCCCCTTGTATTACTTTGCTGTTTGTGGGGCATTTCCTCCAACAGATTTATAAGTGGCATCATGATCTAGTGGTAGTAGTAGAACTTCCGTTTTCTTTTGATGTTGAACATGTTTGATGTTGAATTAAAATAGTGCCATTAGATCACCTGTGCTCACAACTTAACTACCATATGATACATTAAAAAAAAATAATAGAGTAATCAATGTTTAGTATTGTGGCAAATATTGCATATATGCATTGAAAATCAAAGACCAGATGCCAGGCAGTTCCCACCTGCTTCGAGACAGACACTATTGTTCTTAAAAGTCTGTAGTGTCTCATCTAAATGACTACTGTTCATCTCTGTTGTGTTAAGTGTTAAGTTAATGATAAGACAAACACAGACAAGACCTGTTTCACCCCTTCTCTTTTATCTTTGAGTCCTTAAAAGTCCTTAAACTAAACAACAAAACTCCATTGCCTTATAAAACAATCCCTATGAGCATTTTCAGATTTATCTGCAAGCTTTGGCATACTAATAAGAATTAAAGAAAGGTATTTTAATGATTAATCTTGGCACACTTTGCTTCTTGAATAAAAAATCTGGCATGTAGCCATATTTTAATGTTTTTAAAGATTTTTATTTTTCTTCACCTTTTTTTTAACACTATTAAGAAATCAGTGCTTATCACTTAAAGCCCCTTTTATTTGGCCTCTGTATCGATCTTTTTCACAATCCCCCTGCTGCAGATTGTTTATACGTAGATCAGTAGAAGTAAAAGCAAGACCAAGAAAAGAACAAGAAAAACAGGTTCAGCAACACAAACAGATATCAGTGAGCTGTTTTTTATGGCTGTTGGATTTACAAAACTGTCTCTTAATGGGATGTCTGATGTGCTAGACAAGCAGACTAATATTGTCTAATTAATATGGTTTTGAGTCCAGGAGGCCTGAAACTTTGGTAGGAAACCGGCCCATAACTGTGGTTGCTAAGGTAGTTCAAAGAAAAAGGAGAATAGGTGAAACGGGTCTTGTCTGTGTGTCAGTCAGTTATCTTTGTCTTATCATTAACTTAACACTTCCTCTTAATGGGTTTCATCTGTGTCATTTTTACATAATATCAGCAGATTCTATGACTATTTCTGAGGGAATATGAGAAAAAAACAGACATAGCTGCATCCCCACAGTGCACACTTCTATCTCCAGCTGCACTCACTTAGGAAGCCGAGGCAGTCCATAATCAGAGGCAAATCAGAATTCAACAATAACAACAGGACACAGTTGGAGCAAGATCAATAAATCATCTCCTTGAAATCCCTGAGCAGAAGTAAAGAAAAATCTGCCAAATGAATCAGGACATGTCTCCTCTGAGTGTTATCCATTGGAGACAGATGCATAATTAACGTGCCTTTGGCTTTCGTCTCCTTCATCACAGCGAAGTGCCACTTCCACAGAAACTCTGGCTTTATCAAATACCGCCCATACCCACTCCTGTCACTCCACTCTATCCCTCAGTGTGGACATACACACTTGTTTCTTTATACACAAAGATGTAAACAAAAAGCACTCTGCAGCTTAGTACACTAATTACAGAAGCATTTTCAAAGACCTTTATAACCTTACACTTTAACACCCCAATCAGATAGAAGATAACTTACTGAACAAATTACTGAAAGAAATATTTAAAGGCAACATTTACATATAAATGTCTGCATTGCTTATCTTTTTCCAGAGTATACACAATAACCAATAGTAACACAATAGTAACACAATTTAAAAGCTTTTATGATTCTGTGTTTTTTTCACTTGCTGCTCTGAATACTGTTTACACAGGAATTTTGGGAATTATTTTGGGAATTAAATGCCAGTATCAGTACTACAAGAAAAAACGGCAGCATTCTTGCTGTGTGAATAGGCTGAACTGAAGAGGTGCCCTCCCCTAATGGAGGAGGAAAAGGACGGGCTCCTAATATGTGCTCCACCTACTCTCTTTGTCTCTTTCTTTCTCTCTCTCTCACACACACACACACACACACAAAGCTGTCATGACTGCTCCTCAGGAAATAGATGCAGTCGAACAGCCAGTCTCAACAAGACAATTCAACATGCAATTTAAAGGAGAATAGAAATAAATACTAGGTCCAGCGTTTGTCACAGTGATTCACTGAGAGTGAAAACTTAGTGTAAAAACTGACTTCAACAAGAGGAGGCAGATTAATCAGTTCAATTCAGGATATTAACACTACATATATAGCATTAGGCAGAATTTTGAGGACTGTAACCATTTAATTACAAATATAAATCTCAACTCATTTGTGGAAACGAACACAAAATAATCTAGGGATGTTAGAAACTAGAACCAGCCATAGAAAACTGACTTGAATATTTCATATGTAAAAGAAACCAGGATACACCTCCAGAGAATGCTAAATAGCGTTAATTTTAGCATATGGATAATCTTTGAAATCCTGTACTATTTGGTCTTTTTTTAAGCACTTTTCTCTGTCCAAACACCATACATCGTAAGTGGGTTGATAAATTATAACATGTAAAGTGGTGCTAATAGTTGCATATGTGTCACTTTTCCACATCCATTAAAGCCCTTATGTGTAGAATTTTTATGTGATAATAGTGAGCATTGTTGTCCACCACAGTGTATTTTTAATACTACCAGTAAAAGTCATCATAGCCAGTCATCATGCCAAAATCTTAAAACAGGACTTAGTGCAAGATGTTAAAGATTAGTCTGTGGGAAAAAATAATAAAATATAAATTCAATTCAATAGTGTGTTGATGATGTCGCTAATTACTCTTCCAGAGTCACAGGCATAAAGACGGAGGCATCAATATGGGACAATACATATATTCTCCTGTAGAAAATGTCAATCTGTCTTCCAAATAAGGAAATATATAAAACTGCCAGTTAAATTGCTAAGCTAGTAAACAGAGTAGTAGTAATTTCAGTTGGACTGAACTGGATCAGCTCCATTCATATCTTTACATGAACCTGTAAGGATAAAATCATGTATCAGATAAAACAACACAACATTCTTGAGCACTCCAAAACTTAGCAGTTTCTAAAATAATTAAATAAAGTACTATAGAGAACTAGCTTTTTCACTGGGCAAAATGGGCCAACGAAGATATGTTTTCCATCACTAACTAGGTATAATTCTCTTTTAAGGAGATGGCAATTACATGTAAATTCACAAGGTTTCTTTTAAAGGTATCATGACAAATTACTGTGAAGCTACAGCTCAGAAATCATATTAAAAGGTCTCCTTTTAATACAGCAATTTATAAGCACTGTATCTATGTATGGATATATAGTATCCTAAGCTTTGTTTTTTAAAAACCATTAAATCTTTCAATTACTTTCTGTGTTAACCCAAGTTTCCCCTGTGCCCTTTGGATTTGATTGGCAAATCTGCTGAAGTAGCCAAAATATCTTGGATGGACATCCTATCTCCATCCATTCAGGACAAACAGTGGAGTCCTCTATCTGTATCCGCAAACAATCATCTCTCTGGCTGAGCTGCACCCCACATGCTGTTTTTAATCAGATGTTTTTCTGTGCATTACACGTGTGAGCCTCAGAAATCACTCCATAATGTAAACAAGTATTCATTTTGTTCTTGGCTTCACCTAGGCCTAGATTTCTTGTGAAAAAAAGCAGCTGAATTCAAAGTGGTAACATTCTGTAATATCTAAAACCTCAACATGATGCAATTAAAAGAGTTCTTCATAATCATTGTCAATCCGAGCTTACTAGCCTACTTTTTACATTTTCCCATTCTCCGTTCTCATTCTTCCCTGAGGATTTGACATTATTTTCCTGTCTTATTCTCATGAAAGGATGATTGGTGAGTATGTAAAAACATTGTCTTAACACTTGGCGCATGGGTTTTTTTCAAGGCATTCATGGAGGTCAGTGCTGAGTGGCGAGAATCATGCAAAGAACAAGGAGGAGTAAGAAGCCAGAAGCTGCAGAGCTAGTGCAGTGCAGTGTTAGTGAGTGAAGTAGAGATTAAGGGCACCCCAGACTGAGAATGGTGGATAGAGAGGATTTAAGCAAGATGCGTATGGGGATGATGCCTCATCTAATCCTACAAGTCTTTAAAGGGAATGAAGTAGGAGGAGGTAAAAGACTAAGAAACAGCAGCTACAATATAATTTAATGGTGACCCACCAAGAAAACACCAAACCGTCATATTTTTTTTCTTAATTCCTGGTTTCTGTAATTCATGTTGATTTTGATAGAAAGACAATAAAATAACAGAAAAATAAAAAAAGGCACAAAATGAAATGTGTGCATTGTTGTGTTTAGTGCTATGACAAAGCTGCCAACTACAGCTTGCAAGGGAAAAATGAGTGGTCTTATATATGTATATGTTATTTTAAATCTATATATGGAACAAATAGTTTCTACTGCAGTTTTTTTGGCTAGATTTATCATGCTGATGAAAGATTGCAATAGAGTTTGGGGTCGCAGCCAGCCTACTATTTGGCCAAACTAACTACTTGGCCAAATTGTAAGTGGGAACTCAAATTTGTAATTAGATTTTATATTTCATTATATTTGTACACTTTGAACACTTAAAGTCTCTTGAAAATAACCCAGTAGATGAATAGTTTCCCCTATTCAGCAGTACAGTTTGGAACAAATTCTTAAACTGGGCTGAGTGTAATAAATCTGGAACAGTTTGAGAATTGTCTCTGAGACACATTGGTGAAAAGCACCATTATCAGCTCAGTCATGTAAGCAACATGTTATGCGCTGTTAAAAGCCTACTGGCAGCAAGAAAGAATCAAAATGGATTATTTTTAGTCACAAGAGTTAGTAGCTTACACTGAAGGCTTTTGCTTTACTCTGGTGTCTTCACAGCCATCTGAAGACAGGAGGTCTGCTTCATCTATTGATGATGTGCACTGTATATGTATATGTGCACTGGGTTAAGAAAATCGGAACACTTACTCTTCTGCAAAGGCTGTTTCTCCCTACTTTCTGTAATATAACATCACATGTTGACATGATGCTGAGAAAAAAGGACTTCCAGGTTAGAGTTTAAATCTATGTCTTTTTCTCTCTCCCTGTTTCAGATATCTCCTGTCACTGTACACCATGAAATGATGCAGAAATACCTCCACCAAACAAGTGTTGCTTATTTTGTTGTTACATTCCAGGAAGTTGTTAGATGTTTGCCATAGAATGGGGCACCAAGGGATCTCCTCTATTTCCTTTCCAATAGGAGTAATTGGATGTGGGCTGACCATTCCCAATACATTGCAGTATAATTAATTACTTCATTAAGCTTAGCTACTCCCAGGAAACCAGCTGATCACATGTATTTGACTCCATTTCCATTGTGTTCCAAAGGACACTAAATTTATGTGCGTGTGTTTAATTTTACACTTGGAGTCCTTATTCCTTTTTTCACTGTGCATCAAGATATAAATATAAATACTCACTGTATATTAACCATCTTTTTACAATGTGGATACTATAAAAAAATATTATAATTGCTGTATTTACAGTCTTCTTTTACCTGCAGTATTGTGTCTAAATTAAGTCAGAAAATGATGGTGGAAATAAGACATTTAGTCAAATGTGAGCAATGAGATTAGCTGACAAAATGCAACATCCTTGTTAAATCTTTCTATTCAAACTTACCTACTTACTTACCAACTTTAACCTGCATATATATTCACATATATACTGAATATATAGCCTTGCACCCTTAAACAAATAAAAACAGTTTCTATTTTAGCAGGGTTTGGATTAGAGTGACTTTTGTCATTTAACAAATACCCGAATTACAAAATTGCATTTTTAGGAATCACTGTGAAATACAATCTGCAAGAATAGGTCAGCACAAGATGATCATTGCTTTTCATCACTCTTTTTTGAATGGAAATAATTTATTTAATCTCTTTTGCTTTATACCAGGGTGTGCTAGACCGAGAAGGTGTTTTTTTTTTTCAACAAGCAACCTTGTTAAAGTACAAAACAAGTTTTATTCTATGTGTTATTTTAGTAATTAATGCGTAGGACATTGAATGTCATCTGAGCTCAATTGTAGCATGATTTCAAAATCTATATAACAAAACTTCTAAAGATTAGAGCGAAGCAAGTATTCTTGTGGTTGATACTGGTATGTTTTGGATTATTGTCATGTTGGAGTGTCCAGTTCCGCTTCAGCTTTAACTTTTTTACAGATGGTTTCACATGTTCTTCAAGCACCCTCTGATACACAGTAGAATTCATGGTGGATTCTATGATGGTGAGCTGGTTAGGTCCTGCTGCAGCAAAGCATCCCCAAACCATGACACTTCCACCTCCATGCTTCATAGTTGGTATGATATGATATCAAAAGAATTTGGGGTCTGCCCGTCCAAGCAAGTTCACCCCCCAGAGCAGACCGCAAGATGCTAAAAATGTGTGTGTGTGTGTGTGTGTGTGTAGTTTGAAAGTGGGTTTCAATTCATTATTAAGTCTGATGCAACAGTATATTTTCCAATAACATTAGAGTTCCTCTGGTACAATCAGGTTGGGTGGCATTGAGGGTGACATCTCCTTTCTACTGTCTGCAGGGACCTTTCTTTTGACTGCTGGGATTGCTGCAACCGCACATCATTTGTCACTTAAAAAATTCAGTGTCTGAGTTTGACAGCATCAATTTGACAGTGGCAGTGTGTCCACTGTGACAATGATTGACAAGAGAGGTCTGCGCTGTGAGTGAACACAGGATAGTTAAAGACAACCATGTACCTTCTGGTGAGAGAAAAGGAGGAAAAACACATGAGATGACAATTTCCTGGCTGGCTGTGGGCATCAAAGAGACCATTTTCAGGGCAGGGAGGAAAAGAATGGCTTCATCTCTATAGAGTGATATGGATGTCAACCATTCACCTCTGTATCATGCAGACAATACCAATAATTAAGGCAAGCTATTCAGGAATTCAGGCATTTTTTTCAGACATAATCACAATCCTCTGCAACGATGTCTGTATCAACTGCACTCTGATGTAGATAAAATAGTTTTGGGATAAAATAGGTTTTAGATATCAAGTATGGGTTTTTAGTGCAGGAAATGTTTTTTAGTGCAGAGGAAATTAAAAAAAACTTTGTGATAGTTTTTTTTTTTTTTTGCCATCAACAAAAACGCTCCTCTCAGCATCCCAGGGACAGAGGAACTGCTCATAGACTTCTTGGCAATGCAGTGTGAGGACAGAGACATTCTAAACAGGGTAGAGGGATAAGGCTGTGGTGGAAGGCAAAGTGTGCATGTACATGCAAAAGTCAATTATACTTTTCATGAACAAGCAAGTATTGGGAAAACCTCTCTACAGTATTTGCTGGGCCCAATGAATACATTTTTCATCCAAGGTACTTACAGAGAAAAACAAAAAGTACTGCAAGTCAATTACTCAGTGCTACTGATGTGTGTGTGTGTGTGTGTGTGTACAGGCCAAAAGTTTGGAAGCAGGATCAAATTTGTACAAAAAAAGATAATAGTTTCATTGGTAAACTTTGCAACAAAATAAACATGATTATTATATAAAGAGTAACTTATCAGAATACATTTTTACTATAAATCATCAGGTATTTGAGTTTTTCTTGCTTAGACTTTTGCTTTCTTCAAAGTAACCTCCTCTGGCATGGCATATACGAGGCATTCGTTCCACAGTTTTTTAAGGTATGTGCCAGGAATTGCATTCCAGGCTTTCTTAAGTTCATCAATAAGACACTGCTGATTTGTGGGACACGCTTTTTTGACTAATCGATCCAATTCATTCCCAAGAATCTTATGTATGTTATGTTTTAACGAAATTAAGATTGGTGACTTCCAGCTTTAAACATAAATATATGTAAAAATATGTAATATGTACATAAATATCTAAAGATTTAAAGTTGTAGCAGCAATGTATAATGGGGGGGGGTCGATGGAATTTGGGGAAAACTGCCTTTAACTCGACATGGTTAAAGTTTCATTCCGGCCATGATCACAGCCGCCTCTGGATTGTTCTTCATCTGCAGACTGATCATGCAGTACAGCTCCTCCAGTGCTAATTTAGCATTAGCTCAGCGGTGACATGTAGACGGCTCCCGCCTCTGTGTTTCTCTGAGGCTGCAGTCCTGTCCGCCCGGAGAAGAGAGGCCCCTCTAGGTCCATTGCTTGCGCATCTGGGATGTTGTTATCCAGCCATCGCGTCTTGGTAACAATCGCCACAAAGCTGT